>ONZH01015608.1:0-600000 GCA_900303285.1 Rhinella marina | reverse complement strand
TACTTGATAAGTAGAATATTTTCTCTACTTATATTCATATTTATTATGAATGAACACTGTTGCCAGGCTTAATAAATATTGTGGTCTATCAAGAATCAGAACAGAATCCACCACAAATGACGGACAATATGTACAAACATATGGTTGAGAGTCAACCAGTTATAAATCTGTCTTTGCTTGGTAACTTTGCATCAAATTTATGAAATGAGACTTGAAATGAAAATGGTGAGGCTCACCAAATGAAAAATTTGACCAAATGTCACAAAAATATGCACCAAATGTCACATAGTCGTGTGCAAGAGCTCTTATTGTGAGGCCTACACAGAGATTAGGTATAATGGAAAGATTTCCTCCTGTTCTGTGTTTTTGACCCGAACCTGGGTTTGGCTCACAATAACTGATGGAAATAACTGACCTGAAGTGTGAACTCGGCCTCACCTTGCTATCTGAGCTACAATCTGTTTACCGTCTTCCTGGACTGTGACCTCCGCCTGTTCCTGACTATGAATAAGGCTACTTTCGCACTAGCGTTTTATAATTTCGGTATTGAGTTCCGTCATAGGGGCTCAATACCAGAATAAAACGCTTCAGTTTTGACCCCATTCATTGTCAATGGGGACAAAACTGAACTGCTAACTCCTAAAAGCATTCCGTTCCGTCTTCAGACCGGAGAGGAAACCGCAGCATGCTGCGGTTTGCTCTCCGGTCCAGGCATCCGCACCAAGACGGATCCGTCATGACCCCCAATGAAAGTCAATGGGGACGGATCCGTTTGGTGTGACACAATGGTGAACGGATCCGTCCTCCATTGAGTTTCAATGGAGTTCATGACGGATCCGTCACCTGCACACATACATACATACATACATACACATAAACATACACAGACATATACACATACAAATACACATACATACTTACATGCTCCCGGCAGGTCTCCACAGTGCAGGAGGAGCAGGACGGCGCACACATAGAACGATTCCACCCGGCGCCCAGCCCAGCTCCTCCTGTGCTTTTGAGACCTGCCGGGAGTAAGTATGTGTATTTATATGTGTATATGTCTGTGTGTGTGCCTGTGTGTATGTACTGTGTGACATGTGTGGGGCCAGAGCACAGTTCCGGCCCCACACATGTCCCTGCGGCAGCACGGATTCGGCGGCACCCTTCACCTGCCGGATCCATGCTGCCGCTAGTGTGAAAGAGGCCTTAGCCTGATTCCTCTGGTGCTCCACTCTGGTGTCCCTGATCTCCATGGGTCAGCAGCCTTCCACTTCTGGGTGGTGGGCACAGGGGATCCACCTCCACACATCGTAACATATATGCACCACAGTACAAAGAAGATTAGATACTCTTCCACAGAAGTCAATGAGTTCCCCTTCAGACCATTGTGTCTATGGCCCATGGGGCTGCTGTAAAGCAATATGTTTAATGCTGTGTAAATGTTGTTAAGAACAGCTCAGAAAATAAATGGGGCAACATAAGTAGGCGGGACCAGCGATACCTTAATGCAGCACAAAATACCGCCCCAACAGGACAAAATACCACAGTACATCACCAAATACTGTTGCCCTCACAATAGTGTTCAACTGTATCACTGTGCTGAAGATGGTGACATGGTTGAATTCAGAAGGGGACCTATGGCTGCGAGCCAGGTGCATGAGTACCTGATGCTTCTGGCACTAATTATTACTGAGAGCATCAGTTCACGCTGTACCTAGCCAGCAGCTGTGAGGAGGTACAACCTCCCGTGCATCAGCCCACTGGGAAATTTCCTAGTAAGATCTATGGCCAGTCCACCCCTGGTTTTAGAGCATATTTTGGAATCTTCTTAACAGCACCTGAGGCAAGATGGCCAGTGCCACCCCCACAACCATGTTCAGAAAAGAGAATTAAAAACATATAAACAGAAAATATAATAAATATATGGTTTTAATCAGCAAAAAAACATATTCCATACGTGTTGATTATTGCTAATAAGTTTAGAATGGAAAGTGCTCTCACATTTTACCAGCTTTTTCTTTTATGCTTGTTCTACCACTGGTATGTCAAACCGGAAGATGAGAGGTTATGGTTACATGAAATGGTTTCCAATATGCATGATGCTTCAGCTTGGAGTTTAACATTCCAAAAGTTACTACATTCTTTACCACGATAGCGAAAGTAATCTTGTAACTAATGAAAGAAAAACAGGAGTCAAAAACAGTGAGGGGTTGACCGTATCTTGCTCATGTATGAAATTACCACTCACTGTATGAAGTACTAGTGACTATGGTTCATAATATAACAATAAAGGAATTTTTGGGGAGTAAAATATTTATGACCCATCTTCAGGATCGGTCATCAATATCTGATGGGTTGTGTGCCAACACCCGGCAGTGCCAGACTCCCCCGAGGGCGTGAGGAGTCTGGCTCCGGTAAATGTATTAGGCCCCTTGCAGACGAGCGCGTGTCATGCACCGAGTCCACAACACAGCTCCCGGCCTGACCTACCAGCACTGACAGGGGTCACATAGCATTATATTGATTTATAATGCTATGTAACCCTTACAGTTCCAGAATGTACTAGATGACACTGACATAATGCTGTTAGTCTTATTCAATACATTCCAGAACTGTTGGGTTACATAACATCATAAATCAGTATAATGCTATGTGACCCCAGTCAGTTCTGGTAGGTCAGGCCGGGAGCTGTGTTGCGGACTCGGTGCATGACACACCCTCGTCTGCAAGGGGCCTTAATATTGACACCTGGAAACAGTTGTAACTTGCTGAAAAACTACTCCAGCATTAGATTTTCTTTCTAGGCACATGGACTTTCGTAGATTTGCCTAATTTATGACGAGGCAATTTTTGCATAATCCTCAGCAATGAATCTGCAGCAAAAATTACAATACAGTTTGGTGTAGATCTGTCTTGTGAATTTCCCTGCAGATGGTTTGCAGATTTGTGTGACCTGTGTGAACTTAATGGGGAAGATTTATCAAAACTGGTGTCAAGGAAACCTGGCTTAGTTACCCACAGCATCCAATCAGATTCCACCTTTTATTTTTCAGAGCTCCTTTGGAAAATGAAAGGTGGAATCTGATTGATGGCTATGGGCAACTAAGCCAGTTTTCTTTGACACCAGTTTTGATAACTCTTCCCCAATATTCTCTGGTGAGCTTCATTGTGCCCAGGGGAGCATCAGTCACAAACTAATCCACTGAGGGACATTATTTCTTCCTGTCTATATAGTACATTCCAACATTTAGCCCCAACAGCGACCTTATGGCCGTGATCTGGTCACAGAATTAGAAATCAAGTCTTCTCCAGTAATTACACTATTTTTGTACATTTATACGTCTGAAACAAGAGGAGAAAAAGTGTTTCTCTTGACTTGCTTGACAATACCGCCCTAAGAACATACTGTAGGAATCAGCAGAAAAGGTCATTGATTTTTATTACACTGCTAATCAGCATGTCCAGTCCAAATCCCAGGCACCTGTAGTCCACACAGTTCCTGACTTGGATTAAGCGACCTTTCAGACACCATTAATGGACGCTTTGTTAATCAGTATTATATCTCAGTGCGGTTTAAGTGTGAAGCAGCATCTATTAAATGGCAGGGTGTGATAGAGAGACTGGCTAGCACAATAAAGAGAAAGTGAAGATTGGCCTCAGACATAACCAGATCCAGATCCAGACAATTTCAACAGCTTACTCATTCCTATTATGCTTAGTCCGGTTCATTAAGTGAAACTTCCCTGCCAAATATCACTCAGTTGTGCCTTCATCTGTTTCGGGTGGGGTCCTGGAACAGCTGAGGTATAATGTTAACCTCTGTGGAGCTCGAGCCTTCTACAATTGGCTACGTGGAGAACCTTGCATGAAATGTGGGAACAAGCAGTGAGATATGTATACAGTATATCACCTGCTGGACCCAAACATAAGCTAGGGGTGCATTCACACAAACGTATTTTTCATCCGCGTCCGATCCGCAACTTTTGCGGACCGGGTGCGGATCCATTCATTTCAATGGGGCCGCAAAAGATGCGGACAGCACACCGCAAATTGCGGAACGCACACGGCCGGTATCCGTGTTTTGCAGATCCGCAATTTGCGGACCGCAAAACACTGACGTTCGTGTGAATGCACCCTAAACAATTGTTACATGGATAGTTTGTCAATTGTAATGTCATTATAATTTATGGTCTGCAAACTTATTCATGTCATTATATCAGTCCAGTATATTATATGGTGTAATATATAAGAAAAATAAGTAGAATTAGCAGGCGAATTTGGTTAAAAAAAGATTAGATAGATTTTAAGGTTCATTTAGTCACACACAGCTGACATCCATGTTATGACCTCCCCCAATATGTATTCTATATTTAAAGGGGTTGTCCAGTGTCATGATATCGATGACCTTTCCTGTGGATAGGTCATCAATATCAGATTGGTAGGAGGACTGTAAGGCATCTACACAAGCGCTGTGGCCCCTTCTAACAGCTGACCAGTGGGGGTGCCGGGTGAAAGATCATCAATATCATGAAGCCACACAACCAATGTTTTATCGCTCATTTCATCCACTGAATGTATCGATTTTATAAGCGCATTGACAACAAGGAGTGAACCATGAGTCCTCTAAACTCTTTCCAGGGTCACTGTAAAGCCTGTGATATATCAGGCGATTGTCAGGCCGATCATCGCTAACAAGTGTTCGTGGTTACATTCATTAGAGATGATCTGGCAGTGTAATACTGCCACTGATTTCAAAATGAATAAGTCTGCCATAGACTTGTAAAGAGTTTCAATGCAAGTCTATGGGAATAACTAAACAGTTTTCCCAGACATAAACAAGTCTTCAGATGTAAACCAGGTATTCAAAAGGTCAGTGTGTCTTTTTTTTCTCCAAAACGTAACTCTGCTTATTCTCTTATAGTAACTGTGGAAAATCACTAGCTTCTCAGTGCATAGGTAGAAATTCCCAAATTCTATCTGTATTAGCCGCCTGTGTATTAACCCTTTCCACATTGCAGTGCAAATAAAGTGCAGTAGCAGTGCGAATGAACATGATATATTACAATAAACATATAAAATGCAGTTCAACAAAACAGTACAAATGCACACAACAGCATACATTACAGTACAAGTTAACCATTTGAAGTGCAATAAAGTAGGGAGTTAATGGCTTTGCATAATAACAATAGGGGCAAATGTTCACAAAAGTTAGTAGTCCAAAGTACCCATGCTCCAGGGCACTACACTTGACCCCATAATGGCCTGTTCACACTTGAGTGTATATTATCTCTATATTTCCATTTCCATTCATCATTTTTGTACCAAAGCCATCCAAAATTAAATAGGAACAAATTTCCCCTTCATTCTCCTGCTGGGATATGATTCAATTCATAGTAAAAATAAAGGGAATGTAAAGCTGTTACGTGAATGAGCCCTAAGAGCTGCACAGTCATCCAGAAATATCCTATATTGCTATGAATATTCACATGATTCATGGCCATGCAGAAATAATAATCTAACAGTTGGTTAAAAGCTAGCTTACGTTTATTTTAATGAATGAACTTTATTACATTAGGAGAGCTGATTATCCTATATCAATAACTGTCTGGCATGAAGACTTGATATTTTAAAAGCGGTATAATCCCTTTCTGTAATATTTACAATCTAATATTCATCATAATGCAAACAACATCAGAAAACTGATTAATTCCCATCACCAAACCTTGCCAAGCGTAGACCTTTTCCAAGCTCTAGAAGTGTTGGACTGTGTCATGCGTCACAGTGTACTACAAAGAGAAATGTTACCTTGTTCATTTACTTTTAGGAAACTGGATATACTGGACTACTGGAATACGCCCACGAATTTTTATGTAATAGTAATGTGATGTGTACCTATGCTTACATCATCACATTTACATTATCATGTATGTTGTCATGCTGGAGAAATCTGCTTCTTCCTCTTTTTTTCACATCATTTTTGTAACTCAATTGTGGATCCACAGTGTCACTGAATGGATTTTGTTTAGGGCTACTTCTAATGGTATTGTCCCCTCTGTGGCCCCTCTGGCTTTGACCTTTTCACTTCCATACAGGGATCTAGTCTCTGCTGTAGGGAAACCATTAGGCCATTAGCTCTTGTAGTCTCCATTTAGTGACAGCTGACCCTGGTAGGACAAGAGACACTGGTGTGTGGCACCAATAGGACAGGCAGAATTGTAGTCAGTAGACAAGCCAAGGTCAGAGCAGACTGAGTACATTCAATCCAGTAAACAGACCAAGGATCATGGTAGGCAGCACAGGGATCAGTACTATGACCAGGTGGAGGTTATGGCAGGCATAACAGGTAGAAAACGGTAAACGGGCAGATGTCAAACATGGAAGATCAGAGGACAAAAGACATGAAAACACTTTTGTAGAAACTAGAAAGCTTCTTTGCTCAGACACCCTCTTATATCACCCTGAGACAGCAGCCATTGCTTGGGAAAGATTAGGCCAGGCAGACACTGGCCCTTCAAGAATCAGGAGTACACACCCTAAAGAATAGACTACAGCAGGCAGAGGTCAAAAGAGGCCTAGCAAGCAGAAGGCAGAGCACTCTGGTGGATGTGCCTGCGGGGAGGAGAGAAAGGCTGAGGTGCATGCACTGCCACCATGCCAGAGCGGCAGAAAGGGTGAGTGCTCCTCTGGTCATGCCACGTGGGAGAGGATAGACACTGGCGGCCATGAATCACCAGCATAACAACCTTCCACTGCCCTATAGTAATAACAGGAATCCAAACACATGCAACAACCAATAAATGCCATTCCTCGGTAACAAAAGAAGTCACTTTCTCCCTCAATCATCAGACTCTTCCTGCGGCGCTTTGAATATTCCCATGATCTGATTGTCAATGTTATGAACATTATTAGTAACATATTCATTAGCAAGACATCACATTAACTTCATCTTGCAAGGGGTTTTCCAGGCTGCTGAAATTGATGAACTATCCTAGGATAGGGCATTAATATCTGTTTGGTGAGGGTCCAACACCCGACATCTCCACTGATCAGCCGCTCCTTGCAACCTCAGGCACTGGATCTAGCACAGGAAGGAAGGATGTGAGCTGAGTTAGAGTAACCCAGCATGGCCAGTACACTATGAACAGAGCTGTCTGCTTCCATCTCCATTTAAAGTTTCAGTTCCAGCACTGGAAGCTGCAGGGATCTGCTGATCGATGGTGGAACAGAGCGTCGGATGCTCACTGATCGGATATTAATGACCTATCTTAAAGATAGGCCATCAATGTCAGGAGATGATATTACAATAAGCCTAAACACAATAACCACACACGGTTGGCAAAAATCTCACAAAACATACCCCAAACATATGGGCCAGATATTCAACTATAAACCATGCAGCTGCATGCATTGACCACTGTAAGAAAAATGCACACTGTACAGTATAATTTTTTGTAAGATCCTTTTGTATTTGAAAATATACATAATCTTTATTTTTAATACTATGAAATAAAAACATATTCTATATTATAATTAAATGCCCCTATTGTGAGGTACTAGAGCCATTCTGATGCTACACGTTACAATTCTGTCATATCGCAGCAAACTGAATGCATAGAAATGTTGAGTGACAATACTAATGATTGTGGTTAAAATTAAATTCATTTATTATGCTTCATCCCTAATAATGGGCTATTTATAATATAAGGCTGCTTTTAGACTGAATTCTGGCAAAAAATCATAATGGAATAATTTGTAAAATACACAATGTGGGTCATTTATAAAGGGCCAACATCTCTCTATCAAAGCTGGAGTCAATTTGTGTCACTATGTTGATTTATGTAGCAAAGCTGTGTCACTTCTCTGTGTATCCTCCTGGAATGACTCTTCTGTGGAGAGGAAGACATCATTGGAAGGGCATCAGAATAGATTCATTAAAATAGTTTCCTTTTTGGTTGCTAGTGTCATAAAAGATATTAAATCCAGGAATCTTAAACCGTGGTTTTAATATGAAGGTTAAATAAAGTATTGGATTTTAATGTTACCGGTCCTGGAGTCTAAGCAAAGTTCTTCAGTGTTTTTTAAAATCGATTAATTTATAATATAGAAATTTAAAAAAAGAGAAAAAAAGCATCCAATATTTACAGTACTCTACTGTTGGTAAGAAATTTTAATAAAAAAAAATTGAATATGAAGAGCTTAGTTCCATTTTGGTAACACGGTATAAGCTCACTTGCCATTTCTCAATGGGTCCCAACTTTAATATTAGGCACAGGGCTGTATAGTGACCAACACAGAGCCTGTGAGGGAAAATCCTGGTGGGATTAAGCCCCCTTAAAATGCAGTGTTATGGTCTCTGCTCAAGTATTAGGTGGCAGTTTCTCTATCTGTGGTGTCCCTGTGGGGTAATGTAGATGAAGCCCAAGGGTACTTAGACTGGCAATATGGTGGGGTGATTTCGAAAATATGGGCCATACATAATTCATTGTAGAAACACATTTAGGCACTTAGATTTGTTCTTTTCAATATAAAAAATGGTTTAAAAAATGTACTTCACGTAGGGCCCAGTTCTTCCCGACATACCGAAACCTGATGCCTGGACTCCAGTGAAGAAACAACGCACATCTAGCTCCAGGAACCAAGCTTCAGCTTCAACCCCTAAGTGACTGGGCTCGTTTGGGGTTCGGTGACATTAATACTTCAGGGGGACTCTGGGTGGGGGGGGTCCGGGGGTGGGGGGTATCCCCCCCTCTTCCTCTCTTATCGGGCCACGGCCTTTCAGGGTTAGGCCGCAAGCACCAGTTTGTTCTGCGAGGATCTGGGGGTGCCTGATTTCCTCCCAGTGCCCGTGCAATACCCGTCCCCCCCCCACCCCACCATTTTACCCCACCATTTTTCTCCATCTTTTTTCTTGTAAACATATGTTTTGGGGACTCAGCGGACTTTTTGAGGTTAAGTTCCCCTCTGCACCTGAGACCCTCCATGTATAATGTTGGACTTGTTCTCTAACTGGTCTGTCTTACAGCCTGCAATCCTTCTCCTGTTGCCCTTGCTATCTCCTTTTTCTGCCTTTCCTGTCCTCCTTCTTATATCTTTCTTTGGGATCATGTTGTGGTATTCCCTTTATCCAATATAGGGTGTTCCACGATCAGGACTCTTTCTTCGAGGATGCTACCCCCCCGTATTGATGGCGTCCTCTCCATATGTTTTGCTTATTGTTCTTTTTGTTGTTGCTTGTAAGGTATTTATTTGTTCACTTGTCACAGTACTGAGCTACTTTATACTTACCATGTTGCTTCAGCTAGTAATGCATTTGTGCCTAGTGGATCATGGCGCTTTTTGACATACACTTAGCCTCCTTTAACATTAAGGGAGGTAATGCCCCAGCAAAACGTAGTCAAATATTTGCTTTATTGAGAAAAGTGAAGACTGACTTGATTCTTTTACAGGAAACACACTTCAGAGAAAACCATGTGCCTTCCTTAGCCCACGGTCCCTACAAGACCTGGTTTCATGCACCAAGCCCCAGTGGAGCATCGAGAGGTGTGAGTATTGGTATCCATAACAGTGTGCCTTTCCATTTCTTAGACAAAGTGGTGGATCCGCTGGGCAGATATCTCCTTCTCAAGTGCAGTTTGGGCTCCATAACCTTTACCATATGCAACGTTTATGCCCCCAACAAGGGTACTATTGCTTGGTTAAAAAAGACCCTACAGGTTATCTCGTTGTTTAAATCTGGAACTCTCATTATCGGTGGTGACCTTAATGTCACTCTGAATCCTCTGATTGACTCTACCTCCCAGAGAGTCCCTTTCTCTTATAGAGCGCTGGGTGGCCTACATAGATGTTTTGAGGACTTAGGGGTCATAGATGTCTGGAGGACTTCTAACCCTACTGGTAGAGACTATACCTTCTTCTCAAACCCTCATAGTTCCTATTATAGAATAGATTATTTTTTAGTCTCGCGTCACCTACTTTCCAACGTCACTCAGACAGATATTGGAAATATTACTATTTCTGATCACGCCCCAATATATATGACATTGCAGTTTTCGCATCGGAGTTCTAGGGAGTGGACGTGGAAGCTGAACCCCCAACTATTGGACTCCCCTTCTAGGAGAGATTCCTTCTCCTCTAAACTCTCATCTTACTTTGATATCAACTCCAACTCCACCCCGAATCAATCAGCTATATGGGAAGCCCACAAGGCCTATATTAGAGGGGAACTTATTTCTCTAGGCTCCTATGTTAAAAAGCAGTCCTCAATGAGAGTATCGTCTCTGCTCACTCGTATAGCACATAAAGAGAAAGCACACAAACTTTCTTTAGCAGCATCGGATCTCGCAGATCTCACGGCTTTACGTCTGGAGCTTAAGGAGGTATTACATACTAGATCAGCCAGAAACTACTTGAGAGCCCGCTATAAACAATACGCACATGGGGACAAGGGAGGTAAGGTGATGTCAGCTTTGATTAGGAAGGCCAGGGAGAAAGCACATATCGCTAAAGTTGCTTCATCTACTGGCACTGTTGTGACAGCGGACGAGGACATAGCCAATGCCTTTTCAGCCTTCTATGGCTCCCTATACAACCTTAGAACTGGAGAGACTCCAGAAGCTTTACAAGCTAGATCAGAGCGCATTGGAGCTTTTCTGAAAAATCTATAGCTGCCCTCCATCTCCTCGGAGATTCAAGAGACATTAATGGCACCGATCTCACAAGATGAGATTCTTAAAGTGTTGAAGTCTGTCCCCTCCGGGAAAACTCCTGGCCCGGATGGCCTCCCTATAGCTTATTATAAACTTTTCTCACCTCAACTACTCCCTCACCTTTCCACTTATTTTAATAGTCTGCTCCTGGGTTCTCATATGGCACCACAGGCGTTGGAGGCCCATATTAGTATCATCCCTAAAGACGGGAAGGACCCCGCTCTTTGTTCTAGTTACAGGCCCATTTCCCTTTTGAACTCCGATGTGAAGCTGTTCGCAAAGATCTTGGCGCAAAGATTATCTTCCATTGTCCCTACTTTGGTGCATAGAGAACAAGTGGGTTTTGTACGCGGAAAAGGCCTTTGACCGCGTGGACTGGCGCTATATGAGACTGGTTCTCTCCCGCTTTGGCCTACCTGAACCCTTTATAGACGCTATTTTCTCCCTGTATAGAAGCCCCACTGCTAGAGTCCGTGCCAACGGAGTGCTCTCTAGTCCTTTCAAAATTACAAATGGCACCCGTCAGGGCTGTCCGCTATCCCCCACTCTCTTTGTCCTGGCTCTGGAGCCACTTTTACAGTCCATTCGCCAAAACCCTTCTATAGTCGGTCTACAGGTTGCCCATACCCACCACCAGGTAGCAGCGTTCGCTGATGACCTTTTACTTTTCCTGACAGACCCGGTCACTGCATTCCCAGTTATAATAGAATCCTTTAACGCTTTTGGGGATTTATCAAATTTTAAGATTAACCTATCTAAATGCGAGGCCATGGGAGTGGGGCTCTCCAGACAGACTCAGGAACATCTTTCGACCCATTACCCATTTGCTTGGCCTGACACCTCGATTAAGTACCTGGGAATCCGAATATCTAGTGATCTAGCTAAGATATACGCCCTCAACTACGCACCTCTGCTGAAGGAGATGGCTGCCCAGTTGAAATCTTATGAAATCCCCATGATGTCCTGGATTGGCCGAAAGAACTTGCTACAAACCTATATCCTCCCCAGGATTTTATATGTTTTGCAAGCTGCTCCCATTCACTTTTTTTTTTTGCAAAGCTTCGCCGGTTGTTTTCTGCCTTTATTTGGAAGAGAGCAAGGCCGAGACTAGCTTACGGGTCTTTAACCCTCCCTAAAGGCAGAGGAGGATTTGGCCTCCCTGACCTTAAGCTATATTATGCAGCTGCACAGCTCAGAATCCTGGGGGAGGTACTTTCGCCTAGAGACGCTCCACTGGGGATTCAGATATTAAGATCGCAATTAACCACTTATGACCAATACCTATTATGGAAGCCGGTGTCGGAGACCTCCTGTAGAGCAACGTTTCATCCAACGATTGCTGGTCTCATGTCTGCTAGGTTTATGCTACATAACAACATTGAGCAATCTTTGCCACAGACACTCTCCCCTCTACTCCCGTCCCACCTTCTCCCAGTAGCTTTGCACTTTGAATGTGAGTCGGTGGCAGATTTCTGGGCACAATTCTGGGCTATTCCAATTGGGACCCTTTTGGCTAACCGTTGTATACCTAGTATGGAGTCACTTCAGAAAGACTATAATATTAAGTCAGTCACCTTTCTTCACTATAGACACTTCTCGAAGTGTTGTAGAATGTTTCTTGACAAGTTTCCACACAGGGACCCGAGTTGGTTTGAGTCGTTGTCTCTCCTGCCCCAGCAGCCAAAACACCTTCTTTCCAGCTTTTATAAAAAACTATTGGAGCATAGAGTGCCTTCCAAACCACATTTTTTGGCAGCTTGGGAGAAAGACCTCGGCATTACACTCACCCCCCAAGAAGTCAAACTTGTACTTCAGCGCTCTCATGGGTATTCCAGATGTATTAGGACACAGGAAAATGCTTTTAAAATACTGACGAGATGGTACAGGTCCCCGGATGTAGTAGCCAGAATATACCCCTCCTCGAGTGCTGTATGCTGGAGATGTGGCGGCTCTCCTGGTACTCTGTACCATATATGGTGGTCCTGCCCAGTGATCCAGGAATATTGGAAAGCTGTTGAAAATGGTATTAGAACTATCTGCTCGTCTTCCATCTCTTTATCCCCTCGATTGGTCCTCTTATACCTACCTGATGATGTTCGCACATTTACTAAACACTCACTTGAGGCTTTCCTCTTGACGGCGGCCAAACTCTTAGTGCCAGTACATTGGCTGGATCCCCTGGCACCTTCCATTTCAGAGTGGCACCAGAGAATCCACTTAATCTTCCAGTTGGAGGAGCTAGCTAGTTGGGAGAAGTGGCAACACCCTTTATTCCTAGCTACATGGGATAGGTGGATCCGCTGGAAGCCAGTGGTTTATACATAGCCTTCCCTTTTGGGTTCCCTCGCTTTGAAGCTGCTACTTGACATTTCCCTACTCTCTACAATATCTGAATAGCTCAGTACTGTAGTTCACTGTGATGGTTAGTTTTTTTTTTCAGTCTGAAGATTGATTATGCACACATTTCCTCCCTGTTGACTGATGTTATTTCTTGTCCTTTGTCCCTCCCATGCCTTTCCCTGAACTTCCCTCCCCTTCCCTCCCTTCCCCCCCCCCTGTCCTACCCCCCTCCACCCTCCCTTTTCTTTTATTGTAATGCTACCTACCACTTTGGTGTATGACACACCTATGCTTGTTTGTATGCTTATACTTTGCTTTATTTTAAATAAAGAATATTTAAAAAAAAAAATGTACTTCACTCCAGGCATACAAAAGTTGCACATTTTACCACAGGCCTAACTTGTACAAAATGATGCAACTTTTGGCCATTTTCCATCACTCTTGCTAGTGTTCCTGAAAAGTGGGGTTGGCTTAGCGGAAGGGAGCATGGGCTAACAGATTTACATAATTTATACCAAAAAGTGGCATAAATTATAGCACTGAAAGTGCTTATAGCTAGAATAAATTTGATTTTCTGGACCATGGACAGGCAGAGATACAACAAATTTATTAAGATGCCTGTGCCTCTCAATAAATTTGACGCATTTTACTCTTGCACACTTCAGACAAACTTGGACCTATTAAATGGGTAGCAGCATACAGTAAGGTGGACAGGAAGACTCAGAATCCGATAGTAAGCTCATCAATGCTTGAAACTAAAGCCTCTTTACATGGGTCATCTTTGCAGGCAATTATTGGGAATTAAGTGTTAATTCCCGATACTTGCTTGCTTGTCAGAAGAAGTGAAATCTGCATTTACATGCAGCAATCATCTCCTCTGAATAAGTCAACTGATCATTACTGTGATCGCTCCTCTTTACACAGGTCAATTATTGGGAATGAGTATTCATGTGAGAGTTTGTTGTAAAATGGCCTATATTTGTCACAGTTATGACCAGTTAGGAAGAGATAACACATATTACATTTCAGCCAGCAGGTCACAAAGTTATTACGGTTGAAAAAAGACATAAGTCTGTTAAACCATGGGATAGGTGGGGAAATGAATCCCAGTAGGAAGTGAGACCCAGATTTCTACACATTTTCATAAGCATTAATTTCATTTACTTTCAAGAATTCATCTAAACTCTTTTTAAAGGTTATACGTAGCTGACTGTATACAGTGAATCCTACAAGTTTAGAAAGATTGCAGAGAAAATTATTGAATGAGCACTCCTATCTTTTCACATATGTGGGTCACCACAATTTTATTTGCAGAATTGAAAACAATAAAATACTAAAAACTCCTAAAAATTAATAATACCCCCAAGTATATCTATTAGAAAGCCCTGTATGGGGTGCCGGCTCCCATCAGTATCTGCTATTTAAAATATCACAGTGTATATTTTTTCAGTGTTATACCATGTCTTCAAATCTATCGCAATCCAAGGTTTTCTTAAATATACGGTAATACCGCAGCGTCTTTTAACGTAATTCCAGAATACGAGAAAGGATCTTGCCAGTTAGAGAACATCCTTTCTCGTATTCTGGAATTACGTTAAAAGACGCTGCGGTATTACCGTATATTTAAGAAAACCTTGGATTGCAATAGATTTGAAGACATGGTATAACACTGAAAAAATATACACTGTGATATTTTAAATAGCAGATACTGATGGGAGCCGGCACCCCATACAGGGCTTTCTAATAGATATACTTGGAGGTATTATTAATTTTTAGGAGTTTTTAGTATTTTATTGTTTAATTATTGTTTTCAATTATGCAAATAAAATTGTGGTGACCCACATATATGAAAAGATAGGAGTAACATAGTAACATAGTAACATAGTTTATAAGGCCGAAAAAAGACATCTGTCCATCCAGTTCGGCCTGTTTTCCTACAAGTTGATCCAGAGGAAGGCAAAAAAACCCTGTGAGGTAGAAGCCAGTTTTCCCCACTAGGGAAAAAAATTCCTTCCCGACTCCAATCAGGCAATCAGAATAACTCCCTGGATCAACGACCCATCTCTAGTAACTATAACCTGTAATATTATTACCCTCCAAAAATACATCCAGGCCCCTCTTGAACTCTTTTAGTGAACTTACCATCACCACCTCCTCAGGCAGAGAGTTCCATAGTCTCACTGCTCTTACCGTAAAGAATCCTCTTCTATGTTTGTTTGTGCTCATTCAATAATTTTCTCTGCAATTTTCCAATTTACTCGGGTATAGTGGGTATATCCATGAATAGAGCACCCATACATCATAGTGGGAAGGTGAGCGAATCATACTAGAGTTAAATCCAAGTTTATAAAGATACCTAATAATTGTTCCTTGGCCCACCAGAAAAAATGATTGTGATGGTCCTCCATCTGTATGTATAGAACATGTGAGTGTCCACTTTAAACTTAAACCTTGTTATCATTGCAGAAATAAAACATACAGAATCACCAATTACCGTATTTTTCACCCTATAAGATGCATATAGATGTTAGAGGAGGAAAATAAGAAAAAGTATTTTTCATCAGACCCCAGGTGACACCCACAATATTAATCAGACCTCAGATGAAACCCCCAATCAGGCTCCCAGTGTTTCTTAGACGTAATATCAGATCCCTAGTGGGTTCACTGCTTCCCAGACCTGCTGTACCAATGGCCGCTTCCATAATGGATGCGGTCATTATCATTTGCCCCATAAAATGCACTGACATTTTCCCACACTTTTTTGGGGGGAAAAGTACATCTTATAGGGCACAAAATATGGCAAGTCTATGAGGTTATTTGTGAATCAGAACATAAGAAATAGACCATGATGACAAGTGAGTTGCTCTGAAGTCAGCTCAAAACTGATTGTCTTCTGCTGGTTCTGACTTTTGTGGCCCATCAATAAGCAAGAGGACACGTAATGGGAATTAGCTTTATCAGAGTATGAATTCCATTAAGTTATTGCACAAACAAAAGGAAACTACTGATTTCTGTATTTCATCATGTATATAATTCATGGCATGTGGAAGTAAATCAGTGTTATAACATTGTTGACTCAATTCCTATGAAGAGTACTACTACCAAGTCCTTCTGGAAAGAATGGGAAACCTCAGGCAATAAACTGGGCCTTAATGATGTTTATCATTTGTAAATTGATTTATTCAAAAGATTTTGGTGATTCAGTGATTAAACATGCCTATGTTTCTTTATAGATAAAACATTTGTGGGACCCAAAAATTTAGATCCTTTATTCAATCAATGTAACAAAACTGCAGAACTGGACTTCACCTATAGCATTTTTCTTTCTCAAGTACTAACAGCATGTACTTCACAAGAAACATAAACATAAATACATTAACCATGTATCATGTATCATGGTTACCGAATGGTAATGGCCATGGATGAAGGAGATGGGGGTCCGGCAATGAACTAGATTGGGGATAGTAATAGCATACATGTTGAGAACGGATGAATGACGGTGAGCAGAAAATAAGATACTGACTCTGCAATACAAGACAGGAACAACAAACCAAAAACTCAGCAAACAGACAAAAACAGAATCACAGGCAAATAATATTAATATTAGGCACAGGGCTTCGTAGCGACTAATGCTGCCTCAACACAGAGCCTGTGAGAGAAAAGCCTGATCAGCAATGAGACTGGACGTGCATTTCTTGTGCTGCGGCCGCACCCTCTTACCATGAAGGGGGAAATTTAACATAATTTGAACACCACAGACAACTGAGTATTAAGTCTAATTTGGTACTTATCCTAAATTACATTAACATAGCCCAACACTATACCTATGGCAACTTTTGCCCATTTTCCACCACTTTTGCCAGTGTTCCTGAAAAGTGGGGTTGGCTGAGAGGAAGGGACAGATTTACATAATTTACACCCAGTTTATCGCCTGAGGTGTAGAGCGGATGAATGACAGTGAACAGAAATAATACAATGATACATTGAACTGACTCTGCTCTGCAATACAAGACAGGAAAGACAAGCAAAAAACCAACTATGCGACTAGACAATAACAGAATTACAGGGAAATAACAGACAACAAAATTCAGTGCTGAAAACAATGAAAGGCCAGAGGACCATAGTTTCCAGGATTCATTGAGACAACACAATAGATACTGTAATAACAATATCCAAAGAACTAAAAAACAAATGCACAGACTATACACCATCCCTAGCAACCAGAAGATGAAAAGGAGTAGACTTTTAAACGGGTAATCCAGGAAAATATATTTATGACATTCTCAGGATAAGTTATCAATATCAGATCTGTGGGTGGGTGACACCTGGGACCCCCGCCGATCAACTGTTAGAAGAGGTCTTGAGCGCCGCAGCCTCTTCCTAGGTCATGTGGCCTAGTTGCAGCTCAACCCCATTCAAGTCAATGGGGCTGAGCTGCAATACCAAGCACTGCCACTATACGATGTACGGCACTGTCCTTGGAAAGCTGCCGGGAGTCTGCATCTCTGACTAGACCTGTGGTGAGCGCAGCAGTTCCCTGAAACAGCTGATCGGTGGGGATGCTGGGACTGAGACCCCCACTGATGCGATAATGATGGCCTATAATGAGGATAAGTAACCTTTATCTTTTCCATGATAACCCCTTTAAAGTCTAGGCAATTAACAAGGCTAATGTAAGTGATAACCTCAGATTCAGATGCAAAACAGTTGCAAATCAATCGTGTTAGAACACGAATGGGGAGGAGACAACTAGGAAATCCCTGTTTCTCGTAAAAATCATGTGACATTCAATAGAGTCCTATTCACACATTCAACTCTCCTCACAATAAAATCCCCATCCAACAGTTAGAAAGGTGTATAGGACAACCAGAGGCCCTAATTACCACCTCATGGCCATGGCCATGACCAATCTTACCTCCAATTTTACAGGTTCCACATAAAGTGAGTCTGAGCCAATCAGCAGTGGTGTAATCAACTGCTTTAATTGGTGTAAGCCAATCAGTGGAAGAATCAACATGTGAGCTGTTTTGATGCTTCTGATTGGCCCAGAAGGTCAATGTCCTTCATTTGCAAATGGAAAGCAAAGTCTTTATGATGATGAAATATGTAAAGAAGTGGGAGAATGAAGTCAGGGAGGGACTCGGGGTGGAGTTGGTAGGTCCTAATAAACATAAGATTGTCAGCCTATCCTCCAAAAATCAGCAGGTTTGAATGAGTTTTATGTGCACTGCTAGTTTAAAAGGACCCATACTCTTTAGACTACTGTTGGCCAAAGCAAAACCATTTTAGGCGGGACTAATAATAATGTGTAAGAGGAGCTCCTGAGATTTGGGTGTGTTAAATTGTGGCATCTAATCCCTTTCTTCTCATAGGAGATAATCTGACACCATAGATGTCTGTCATTGGCTTTCTTCTCGCTCCCCACTGAAAACACATACATGCTTACTCAACATGTGTAGAGGGCAGTGAGGAGAGATACTGTAGCTGTAGGCCGAACAGGCATTTCCCCAAGTTATATTGAAGGTGTATGGGCGCATTAACTTTAGAAGACATTTGGACATGAGCTCAAGGTCTTAAAAGGTTTTACCAACATCAAAAGGCTTTTCCAAGACTTTTCTATCTTGGATAAGTCATCAAGTATCTGATTGGTGGGGTCCAACACCCGAGTTGTACTTAGTCCATGTGACTGATGAACGTGATGGCATACGGCCCAGGAAAAGCTGAGAGAAGGCCATGGCGCTACTGTGAGCACCAGTGCCTTCTCAAACAGATGATCAGTGGGAGTCCCTGGTGTTGGACCCCTACTGATCAGATACTGATGACCTATCCAGAGGATGCTGCCCTTGTCTGACCCCAATTTTCCGTCAATTTGACAAGGATGCTTTTATCAATGCCATAGGCCATAATGTCTGATTACTGGGGGCTGACAGCTGGGATCTTGTCAAGTTCCCTCTTACCTCATATAAATAGGATGAATGAACTATATGGGAAGAACAAAATTAGCATTGATTTTTAGAGAAAACATTTTCTCATTGCTGTATATTCCCAGCCATTCTTTTACCCTGGCAGAGAGTATCTCATAACAGACACGAGTGGGTGGTCACCTAATATTTATTTTTTCTTCTAATTTACATTATTGAAAAGGGGAAAAAGATGAAGAAAAATAAGAAGTGATTTTAGTTACATGATCTAGAGAAGTGAAGTCATTTAGAAAACATACAATAGGTGGAGGAAGGAGGGAGAGGCCATAAAGAAAACAGTATTTGCTGCATATATGCAGATAGACCTCTTTTAGAAGGCTGGGAATCAGACAGCGAAGTGGCTGTTGGCAAGAATGGGAGAGAGCAGGAAATGAGAACAAGTAATACAGAACTGCTGTCATATTTCAGTGAGCCCCGTCTTAGGGTAGGATATTTATACTGCCTGTTCCCTTTTGGGAATGGTATATTTACTCTGGATTAATCCTATCAGACGTTCTGGATAATTTGAAATTGTTTGCTGAATTTATGTTTAGGTAGAAACTCTTTAGCACAAAGGCTCTTATGTCAGGAGTGAGATAAAGTCATTTCTGCAAGATTAAAACATCCAGCCAAACTCATTGCTTGAAAGTGGTCTCTAACCTCCACTAAAATATTGAGTCAGCAAAAAGACTCACTTAAAGGGACACTATTTTTATTATTTTTTACTCTATATTCATAGAAAGATGTTTTTTAGAATTTTGGGTTTTTTTTTCATTTCTGCATGAAATGAAATATAAAACATTCTCATTCTGTATCAGTCAAGCGAGAATTCCAATACAGATAGGTTGTTAGTTTACTGCTGTTGTAAGGGAAGACATTACCTATTAGTATAATAGTGGGTATAGAATAAGGATAACAACTGTATTGTTCTCTTGATAGATAGGGGTAAATATGCCTACAGAAGAGCCTTCCACTTATCAATGTAATGTGTGAGCTTCTAATTGAGTCACTTAGCCCCCTTCCCTCTGTAGTTGGAGTGAATGGTCTGAGAAAGTCAAGTGAGGCTGTTTACAGTGCTAGAAGTCCAAACAAAGGAGGATACTAAAGAGCCAGGACAGGAAGTAGAATACATGGCGTGTCTTCAGAAAACCATCCACCCAGGGGCGTAGCTATAGGGGGTGCAGAGGTAGCAGTCGCTACCGGGCCCAGGAGCCTGAGGGGGCCCAAAGACCCTTGTGCCACATAAGAAGACACACAGAGTACTGAGGGAAGGGGGGCCCAAGCTGAACTCTTGCACCAGGGCCCATGAGCCTTTAGCTACGTTCCTGCATCCACCCATTTTTTGGAAAACAAATTAGGCTACTTTCACACTAGCGTTTCTATTTTCCAGTATTGAGATCCATCATAGGGTCTCAATACCGGAGAAAAACGTTTCCATTTTGTCTCCATTCATTGTCAATGGGTTGAGGAACACTGGTCTACATGATAAATGCCATTTATTTAAGTGGGAAACCCCTTTAAACACCTTCTCCTTCTAGATGAGGATAATTACTTTAAATCAGAAGTGCCAAATTGTGCCACAACAAAATTTAGGATGCACGGTCTTTAACCCCTTCCCGCCCAGCACCGTACATGTACGGCGCTGCGGGAAGTGCATTGCCACCCAGCGCAGATCTATATGTACGGCGCGCTTGCCGGACCCCTGCTGTATGCGCCGGCATTGGTGAAAACACCGATGCCGGCACATTAACCCTTCATGAGCCGCGGTCAGCGCTGACTGCGGCACATGGGATGTGTGCGGTGTGCAGGGGTTGCCATCGGGTCCCCGCCAATGTATTACAATACAGTATTATTAGATTATTAGAGTATTATAATGCATTGTAAGGCCCCTTTTACACGGGCGAGATTTCCGCGCGGGTGCAATGCGTGATGCGAACGCATTGCACCCGCACTGAATCCTGACCCATTCATTTCAATGGGGCTTTTCACATGAGCAATGTTTTTCACGCATCAGTTTGCCGTTGCGTGAAAATCGCAGTATGTTCTATATTCTGCGTTTTTCACGCAGCCCTGGCCCCATTGAAGTCAATCGAAGTGATTCACTTATGGTTGCTAAGAGATGTTGTTTGTAAACATTCAGTTTTTTATCACGCGCGTGAAAAACGCATTAAAACGCTCCGCACCCGTGCGGAAAAAACTGAACGAACGTACGCAATCGCAGTCAAAACTGACTGCGATTGCGTGCGGATTGGTGCGGATGCGTGCGGATTTTCTGGAACGCATCCGGACTAAATCCGTGACGCCCGTGTGAAAGAGGCCTAAAGGGGATCAAACCCCTAAAAGTAAAAAAATGTGAAAAAAAGGGAAAAAAAGAAAAGTATACATATTAGGTATCGCCGCGTCCGTATGGACCAGCTCTATAAAAATATCACATGATCCACACCGCCAGGTGAACACAGTAAAAAAAAAAAAAACTGTGCCAAAACAGCCATTTTTTGGTCACGTTCCCACACAAAAAGTGTAATAGCAGGCGATCAAAAAGGCGTATTTACCCCAAATTGGTACCAATAAAGCCGTCATCTTGTCCCGCAAAAAATGAGACCCTAGCTAAGACAATGGCCTAAAAAATAAAAAAAAATATGGCTCTCAGAAAATGGCCCCCCAGGTGAATTCTGTAAAAAAAAAAATTTTTTTAAACTATGCCAAAACAGCCATTTTTTTCCCTCTTGCCTCACAAAAAGTGTAATAGCAGGCGATCAAAAAGGCGTATTTACCCCAAAATGGTACCAATCAAACCGTCATCTCGTCCCGCAAAAAATGAGACCCTACCTAAGACAATCACCAGAAAAATAAAAAAATAGGGCAGTTAGAAAATGGCAACACAAAAAAAAAGATTTTATTTTGTTCAAAAATGCATCTAATGTGTAAAACTTAACAAAAAAAAAAAAAGGTAGACATATTGGGTATCTCCACGTCCGTGACAACTTGCTCTATAAAAATATCACATTATATTCCCCTCAGGTGAACTCTGTAAAAAAAAAAAAAAATGACAAAACAGTAATTTATTGGTCACCTACCCTCACAAAAAGTGTAATAGCAGGCGATCAAAAAGGTGTATTTACCCCAAAATGGTACCAATCAAACCATCATCTCGTCCCGCAAAAAATGAGACCCTACCTAAGACAATCGCCAGAAAAATAAAAAAAATAGGGCAGTTAGAAAATGGCAACAAAACAAGACTTAATTCTGTTCAAAAAATCATTTACTGTGTAAAACTTAACAAAAATAAAATTGTTAGACATATTGGGTATTGCTACGTCCGTAACAACCTGCTCTATAAAAAATATCACATGATTTGCCCCTTCAGGTGAATGCTGTAAAAAAAATTTAAAAAAACTAAGCCAAAACAGCTATTTTTTTGTCACCTTGCCTGACAAAAAGCGATCAAAAAGTCTTATGTACCCCAAAATGGTACCAATGAAATGGTAACCTCATCCCGCAAAAAATAAGACCCCACATAAGACAATAACTCAAAAAATAAAAACCAATGGCACCCGCAAACCAATCCATCAAAATCTGTGATTCAAATATGGCGCTTCTTCTATGGGGTGTTGCCGTATTCAGGAGAAAATGGGGAACAAATTATGGGGTGCTTTTTCTCCTGTTAGGCCTTGTAAAAATGAAAAATTTGGGGCTAAAGCAACATTTTATTGGAAGAAATGAAACTTTTCATTTTCACAGCCAAGTGTTTCCAAATTCCGTAAAACGCTTAATGGGTCAAAGTGCTCAGTACACCCCTTAATATATTCTTTGAAGGGTGTAGTTTCCAAAATGGGGTAACTTTTTGAGGGTTTCCGCTCTAGAGGTATGTCAGGGTCTCTTCAAATACAAAATGGTGCCTAAAAACCATTCTAGCAAAATCTACTTCCAAAATCTGTACGGCACTCCTTTCCTTCTGACCACTGCCACATGCCCATAGAGCAGTTTACCACCACATATGGGGTATTTCTGTAAACTGCAGAATCAGAGTAATGTATATTGAGGTTTAGTTTGCTGTTAACCCTTGCTGTGTTGCAAGAAAAAATTGATTAACATAAAAAAACTGCATAAAAATGAAATTTTGAAATTTCGCCTCCATTTTCCTTTAATTCTTGTAGAACGCCTAAAGGGTTAACAAAGTTTGTAACATCAGTTTTAAATAATTTGAGGGGTGTAGTTTCTAAAATGGGGTCATTTATTGGTGGTTTCCATTACGTAAGCCCCTTTAAAATCACTTTATATCTGAATTGGTGCTTAAAAAAATGGTTTTGGAAATTTTGCTGAAAATTTGAAAAATGGCTTCTAAACTTCTAAGCTTTATCACGTCCTAAAAAAGTAAACTGACATTTATAAAATGATGCCAACATAAAGTAGACATATGGGGAATGTAAAATAATAACTATTTTTGGAGGTATTACTATAGATTTTGAAAGTAGAGAAATTGAAATTTTCAAATGTTTCCAAATTTTTGCTAAATTTAGTATTATTTTATAAATAAAAATGAAATATTTTGCCACAAATTTACTACTGTCATGAAGCACAATATGTGACGAGAAAACAATTTCAGAATGGCATGGATAAGTAAAAGCGTTCCAAAGTTATTACCACATAAAGTGACACGTCAGATTAGCAAAAAATGGTCTGGGCAGGAAGGTGAAAACAGGCCTAGGGTAGAAGGGGTTAAGGTATGCAGGTGGTTTTGTTGCCTACTCAACTCTTTGTGGTTGTGATGTGGATGTTTTTGAGTTGGATTACCATTGCTGCTTTCTATTGGTTCACAGTCTTTCATGATTTTACTTTACTATCGTGCTTCCATCCAAATCCTCCAGAACTACTTTGCCTTTTTTATTTTAGTACAAAGGGTTTAGGCACAAAGGAAGGAGACAGTTTGGTAGACTGGTGTGTTTGAAACAATACTCTATCCCCTTGTTTGAGAACACTATTCTGACATCGGTTTGCTAGCCTGTTCTTCACAAATCTTCACAAATCTGTTTTTCTTCATCAACTTCCCTAAAATTCTCAAGACCGGTAGGATCTCAAACAACCATGTCTAGTAATTTTGACCAGAAAGAGGTTCAGCAGGACTTACTTCTGTAGGAGAATGAATAGTTATACAATAAAAAACCTTGTTTCGTCTTTCAGTCTCTTCTGGTACATAAGCTGCACTCATAGGCCCAGGTCTGTGTCACACATTAAAATGGGAAAATATGGAAAGCCTACAGAATATTTCAAGTCTGGCTGATGGCTTTGCAAAGAATATATCGCCTCCAATTTCGTGTGATCTGTTATAATCAAGTCTATAAAGATATGTGCATATCATCTCTCATCATTAGTAAGGGATCTCCTTGCATACTGAACAGGTATCCATAGACCCTGACATTGCCTCTGAACTAGGATGGCACCTAACCCCACAGGGCTGTGATCGACAATAATTTGGTGCAGTAGAATCAAAATAGGCTATGGTTGTGAAACAAGAAACTGTTTTGCAAGTTAATTTTTTATTTGCCTAAATATGTCCCATGAAAGTCATCTTATACATTTTAAATTTGCACTTTTTTTTTATTAAACATCAAACTGTTCTCCGTTAAGCATTCCACAAAGCACTTTAAGCACTACATAGAGTTGTTGATCATGCTCTAGTGTTTTTTCCCCAAAAAATGTAAGTGCCTTCACAATCATGTAAAGCTTGCTGAATCATATCATGATAGACTTCAGGTGGTCAGGATACTCCAACCATCAGTGTAGGATTGCCAACCATCCAAAAATTTCTGGACAGTCAGTAAAATTAGACAACTTTTTCCTGTGTCTGGAAAAAAAAATGTGTCTGTGATTTTTTTTTGTGTGCCTGGTTGTACTTGAGTAGATTTTTTGGGTGGGGAGTCAAATGAATGGGCTCCGGCGAGGTGAAGTGAGTTATCACCGAATTCTAGTGAATAACTTCAGGATTTGATTTTTAAACTTTAAAACCATTTTAAAACATGTATCCGAAGTCAGCTTCGTACCAATGTATCAGTCGGTACCAACTACACTGTGTGCACAATTATTAGGCAATGGAGTATTTTGGCCATATCATCACTTTTATGCAGGGAGGTTCTGGCTTAAGAAGATCAAAACCCTATATCAATGTGAGTATAATTACTAAGCAGCTTGTTTTCCTCCGGAAAATGGACCAAAAAAGGAGATTTAACTGACTCTGAAAAGTCAAAAATGGTTAAAAGTCTTTCAAGGGGGATAATGCACTCTTGAAATTGCTAAGATATTGGAGCATGAAGCGTTTTGTTGCAAATAGTCAACAGGGTCGCAAGAAAAATGTTTGACAAGAATGAAACGTGAAGCGACCAGGAACCAATCATCCTCAAGTGCTGTCATATTCCAGAAGATGTTCCGTGCTCAGAGACATGGTCAAGGTAAGGAAACCTGAAACCCAACCACCGCTGAACAAGACATATAAGTTGAAAAGTGAAGACTGGGCAAAGAAATATCTGAAGATAGATTTTTCAAAAGTTTTATGGACTGATGAGATGAGAGTGACTCTTGACAGACCAGATGGATGGGGTTGTGGCTGCATAAGTAACAGGCACAGAGCTTCACTTCGACTCAGACGCCAGAAATGTGGAGGTGGGGTACTGCTATGGGCTGGTATTATCAAAGATGAGCTAGTTGGACCTTTTTCTGTTGAAGATGGAATCAAACTCCCAAACCTACTAACAGTGGTGCAGGAAAAATTCTGGATCTCTCAAGGAAACATGATTTTTATGCAGGACAATGCTCAATCACATACATCGAAGTTCTCCACTGCATGGTTAACCAGTAAAGGCCTTAAAAAAATAATAATGACATGGCCCTCTTCCTCACCTGACCTAAACCCTATTGAGAGCTTGTGGGCACTTCTTAAATGGGAGATTTACTGTGAAGGAAAACAGTCCACTTCTCTGAATAGTTAATCGTTGACAGATTAAGAAACTGACAGACTCAATGGATGAAAGGCTTATGACTGTTACTGAAAAAAAGGGGGGTATATTGGTCACTGGTTTTTGTTTTAGAAATGTCAGAAATGTTTATTTGTATATTTTGAGTTGTTTGTTTATTATTCTCACTTTAACAGATGAAAATAAACAAGTAAAATGGGAGAATTTTCCCTTTTCATTTAGTTACATAATAATTATGTACACTAATAATCGCCAATAATTATGCACAGATAGATATTATCAAAAGAAAGCCAAAATCTCACTTTTACTTTCTTAAATATTCAGGTTTAAAGTTTATTAACATTTTGGATTGACCAACAACTGTAGTTGTTCAATAACAAAATTAATCCTCAAAAATACAACTTGCCTAATAATTATGAACCTGGCACACAGCTGGAAAAAGGAATAGTTTTTCTTGCCAAAATAATATTATATTGAATTAGTAGAAAGTGGAAAGGTTCATTAGATGTGTGGTCTTGTTAGCTTTTTTATGAGGGATGTTGCATGGTGTGTTCTGAAGTAAATGCTAAAACTTGAACAAAGATAATAAAGAAAGACAGCTCAGTTTTTCAGTACTTATTAGTTATTTACGCAGATACTTTGCGGTCTGCTTGGAAAGAGGACACCTGTAGCTAAAGTTTAGCCCTGCATTTTACAGGTCACAGCTAATCCAGAGAAAGACCAAATTACCCTTATAAGACATATTCTAAGGAGAAGGTCATCCCTGATTCCCTGCTGTGGCTAATAATTAGCTGTACTCTAGTTAGGAAGACCCTTTTGTTTATGAGTAAACTGCACATCTTCTAGTGGATAGATCATGGCTTTTGGATGTTAATTTTTGCACTTATGGCTTTTACACTGGCCTTTCACTTAAATGTGTTGTTACATGAAACATATTCTACATTTTTCAAACTAGAACCTGGATCTGAATAGTTTTGTAATTGCATGTAATTAACACATTGGTATAGCCACTGAGTTATTAAATAACATCTATCTATAGTGCCATCTGCTCTTTGTTATTTTCCTTATTTCTCTGTCCACCTTAGTAACATTGCTGAGGTGGATGCACATGCTCAGTTCCATCCTTCAACTGCCACCAACCCTATCCACTGTTAGAAGCTTTGACAGTTATGGTTGCAGGACAAAGGACACACCTCTGGAAAAGGACATGCCCCTGAGCTGCCAGTCTAAAATAAATATAGCAGAGCTATTAGAGAAATGAACAGGAAGAACTCTGGATCTATGTGAGGTACAGGACTGGTCCCAGCTTTGTAAGAAACAGATTGCCATGTACTATATTTTATCTGAACAATATCTTTTGAGAAGAAATGAAGATGGCACTCACCCGAAAAGTCCAGATTCACTTTATTGTCCAAAAAAGACAGACTTACATATAGAGACACTCATCTAATCTAAGTGCAGGTGAACAGAGAGCACTTAAAGGGAGTCTGTCACCTCATTTTCACCTATATAACTAACAGCACTGCCCCACAGAAGATTGCAGACACATCCCAGACATACCTGTGGGCACTGTGTGTTTATTACATATCACATCCCAGACATACCTGTGTACACTGTGTGTGTGTATTACATGTCACATCCCAGACATACCTATGTGCACTGTGTGTCTGTATTACATGTCACATCCCAGACATACCTATGTGCACTTTGTGTCTGCATTACATGTCCAGGAAAAGCACTTTTATTCTGCAGGAAAACAGCTCTCAAGTGCCCGGCTCCGCTGCTGGAAGTGCTCAAAGCAAACCAGACTGAAGAGGGGAGGGCTGATTTAGCTGCTCATATCTTTGGATTGGTAGCAGATAGAAAAATGGTTCTGACTTTCTTGAAAAGCTGGAATTCCAAGCTTTAAAATGATACCAAAATCACAGCAGCATATAGCTGTTAGAAATCGAGTCGGGAGAGAAAGCTGTTTTTAGTTTCACTTTCAGCCAGGCACTTGGGAGCTGTTTTCCAGCAGAATAAAAGTGCTTTTTCTGGACATGGAATACAGACACAAAGTGCACACAGGTATGTCTGGGATATGTCTGCAATCTTCTGTGGGGCATTGCTGTTAGTTATATAGGTGAAAATTAGGTGACAGACTCCCTTTAAATGGCTGATGTCCTGTCAGGATGTCATTGTGAAACCGGCGGACATATCAGCAATTATTATGTGATCCTACTAATAAGATTCTTTCTCGTTTACAGAGTTGCTTGCGCAAAAATGTTGAAACAAATATTCTTTCTAAGAAAACGGCAGAGAAGCTGCTCCCAGTGTCCCTATCCAAGCCATCATGGTATTTTTTACCAAAGGTACATAAAGACATGGACCGTCCACCGGGACGACCTATAGTAGCTGGTATTGGGTCTGCCACTGAACCCATCTCTGAATAGGTTGATTGGCTTCTGCGTCCTTTACTTAAAGATATACCTTCCTATCTGAGAGACACAAATGACTTCCTCCTGTGCCTGAAATCTATTCGATGGCAGGAGGGATATCATTTGGTCTCTCTTGATGTTGAAAGTTTGTATACCCATATTCCTCATGACATGGGGGTATCATGTGTGAAAGAGGTTCTGGAAAAGACAGATTGCAGCCAGTCTTTCATTCAGTTTATAGAGGAGGCGCTCCATCTTATATTATCTAATAATTGTTTCAGATTTGGGGAACAGTGGTACAGACAGAGATATGGCACTGCAATGGGGACGCCGGTAGCATGCACTCTCGCCAATATATATCTGGCCTGTCTTGAGGATAGATTCATCTATTCCTTGAATAATCCCTTTTTACGTTACATCCAACTATACTTACGTTATATAGATGACGTGTTTGTAGTCTGGTCAGGCACAGAACACCAGTTCAGTGAATTCGTAGATTACCTTAATAAGTCAAATAATATGAACATGAGGTTCACTCATAAGTTTGGGGGTCAAGAAATTGAGTTTTTGGATGTTGCTATTGTGGTGCAGGATGGTGACTTGGTCACCTGTGACTACAGAAAGCCTACGGCGACCAACTCCCTCCTGCACTACAGCTTCCATCCACGACATGTAAAACAGGCTGTTCCCTATGGCCAATTTATAAGATTGAGAAGGATTAATAGTCTGGAAGCAGACTACCTACCTCAGGCCAAAGAACTAAAAGAGCACCTATTAGCAATAGAATACCCTTCCAAGGTGTTGCATCGGACTATGCTTGAGGTGTTAAGATTTTCACAGGAAGATCTGTTGTTTAAAAGAACTACTGATACTAAGACAAAGAAAAAGCAAAACAGATTTGTTTTTTCCTTCAAGTATAGCCCCATGGCAGACATGATACGGAAGGTGATCAACCGCAATTGGAATATTTTGAGTAGAGATAATCCTCTGAGAGATATTACCCAACAAAAACCTATCATCGCATTCAGGCGGAGTCACACTTTAAAGGACAGGCTGGTACGGAGTAGATACATAGATAGGAAACCCAAGATGTGGATTAGGGACTTTGTACCTAGAGGTAATCATAGATGTGTATTACTTCGCAGAGAAGACAGCTGGATCATTAGATCCAATGCACTAGGACCGTTAGGTCTTAATGATAAAAATGATTTGAGTGTATTCCTTTAAGCATTAGTCGCACATCTGCATTTATATGGTTATATACATGTTTTAATAGTCTGAGCAGCTAGTGCAACCCCTCCCCCACTTGCTGCTTGTGCTCATGTCAGCTGGGGGCCGGCACTCCTGCTTAAGGGATGATGCACTTGTTTCAGGAGTCTAGAGAGGCCAGAAGAAGAGCAATCTGCGCGAAACGGCCGTCGCCGCTCTGCAGCACTTGTGTAGCGTTACCGCACCCCTGCCACTTTATATGTAAGTCTGTCTTTTTTGGACAAATAAAGCGAATCTGGACTTTTCGGGTGAGTGCCATCTTCATTTCTTCTCAAAAGATATTGTTCATGGACTGTTTTGGATTGAGCACCACCTGTGTCCTCTAGAGGTTTTTATGCAGCCATCTCGATATCCGTTTAAGTTGGTGTTTTTTGGCAGTGCCATCCATGCTTTTGCTTCCTTTTTCCCTATATTTTATCTGATTTTCATTTTTTACATTAATCATGGGATAACCTCTTTAAAAGTAGTAGTACAAATGAGAATGCGCTTATGCAAGTGGTGAACAATCAGCTGTAACTAGCTGAGATCATACTATACACGCAAAAGTGTCAAATGGCCAAAATATCCCACATTACTAGCCACCTGTTTGGCAGACTTTTCTAGGCCATCATGAATAATACTTAAAGGGGATGTCTAGGCTTTTACTATTGATGGCAAAGACCATATACAGCAGCAGCGGACAGGAACAGGTGATCAGCGGGGGTGCTGGGTGTCGGACCCCCACTGATCTTGATGACCTAGGTCATCAACAGTAAAAGCCCGGACAACCCCTTTAATATAAAATCTCAGAATAATGTTTCACCAAAATGGTTGAAATCACCCATTTTGGCCAGTTTCCATTAAATTTAAAGTTTTGTGTGTCTGCAGCGATCAGCACTGACATAGATGGACACAGCACACGCTGCAGCACAATTCTCTGTCTGCCTGATGCTCACTAAAACCACATTCACATGTCAGTGTTCCATGTACGAGTGATGTACGTACGTGTTCTCCACAGACAGCACATGTACCAATTCATTTTCATGTCTCTATTCACACATAAGTGTTTTACCACGGTCAGTAGGTCTGTGATTTTAGCACGGATGCATGCTCTATTTTGTCCATGTTCATGGATCCATCATGTCCATTATAGTCTGTGGGTCCGTGAAAACCACGGATGCAACACAGATACCATCCATGTTTCATGGATCATTAGGAATAGTGTGTTGGCAGATGGTGGCTCTGTGTATCGGCAGAGGTCCGCTCAGTGTGTTAGCAGAGGGTGACTCTGTGTGTTAGGAGAGGGTGGCTCTGTGTATTAGTAGAGGCTGGCTCAGTATGTTGGCAGAGGGTGGTTCTGTGTATTGGCAGAGGGCGGCTCATTGTGCTGGCAGAGGGTGACTCTGTGTATCAGGAGAGGGTGACTGTGTATCAGGAGAGGATGACTCTGTGTGTTGACAGAGGGCGGCTTGGTGTATCGGCAGAGGGTAGCTCAGTGTATCAGGAGAGAGTGGCTCTGTGTATCGGCAGAGGGCTGCTCTGTATGTTGGCAGAGGGTAATTCTGTGTATCGGCAGAGGGCGGTTCAGTGTGTTGGCATAGGGTGACTTGGCGTATCAGGAGAGGGTGCCTCAGTGTGTGTCAGGACATTTCTGTGTCTCTCAGGACTTGTGTGGCTGCTGGAGCAACAGCTGAGTGCATATAGTATATCTCCGGCCTGATATTCTGACTTTGGCTGAACTGTAATCTTTTCATGCTTGTAGCTGTCCTAATGTTTTCATCCAACACGACAACACATATTTTTCTCTTTTCCATATCTTCCTTTACGATATAAGAAAATTTCAATGGCTTACTTTAATAAGAAGCACACACCAGTAGTGACGCACTAAATTGCCATGCAGATGATAAAACAACCAGGGACTCATATAGACCACAATGTGTTTTGAAGAGGTGATTGTGACAGAAAAGATCCGCCGTTCACAGAGCATACAATGGGTGCTGACAGGTAGATGACAAGCACGTCTTTTCACAACGCTAAATGAAACATCAGCTATCTGTATCGTATTTTAATTTTCAGCTTCCTCAGATAAAATAACATGGAGGATCATTAGTGTCATTTGTTTGCAGAGTGTTTCAGAGTTATAGGACATATGTATTTCAGATCCCATGTCATAATGGAAATGCTGCAGAACTAAAAATGTTGGCTGAATTATAAACTGGCTCAATATTAAAGAAAATGTTGCAGTTGTATTGTGGTGAAAGGCTTTTTGATTTGCAGAACCCACAATTTCAATAAACTTTTGATCTTGATTTCTAGACTTGTACCAAAGAAAAATTATCTAAATCACAAAATTATCAAACAATGCACAAAAACATTTATCTGATTTTATCTGAATATACAGTCATAGCTATAGAAAGGTCGGTGATCCTCCAACACCTAAAAAGACATCAGGGGCACATGGTAGGTTGGGGGTCTTGTTACAGATTTTACATTGAGCTTAAAGTTACAACTCTATCAGGAGAGTTTATTGGGCACATTTTTATTCCAAAATTTACAACAATCACAGCAGATGTTAATAACAGATAGACAGGTGACCCTACAAAACTTTGGAGTGGTCGGCAACTCATGACTATTCATAAAGGGAACCTATCAGTAGATTCATGCTACCTTAAGGCTCCATTCACACGTCCGCAAATGGCGTCCGGATCACTTTCAATGGGGCCCCAAAAGATGCGGACGGCACACAGTGTGCCGTCCGCATCCGCACTTCTGGTCCACAGCCCCGCAAAAAAATAGAACATGTCCTATTCTTGTTCTCATCCACAGACAAGAAAAGGCATTTCTATTATAGAGCCGGCCATGTGCGGTCCGTGAATATCCTATGCAATTTTTTTTAATAAAACTGGATGGGTGGACAGTTTTCTGGCTAAAATTTCCTGACATAACTCCATGTATTCTACTTTCTGTCTTGGCTTTTTAACTTCCTCTTTGTTTGGACTTAGCACAGTAGTCTGTCACACTTAAAGGGGTTGTCCCACGAAAAATATTCTACAGTTTTTAAACCAGCACCTGGATCTGAATACTTTTGCATGTAATTAAAAATTTTGCATAGCCACTGAGTTATTCAATAAAATGTATCTGTATAGCGCCACTTGCTGTTTGTTTTTTCTTATTTCTCTGTCCTGCTCACTGAGTTGGCCACACATGCTCAGTTTCATCCTTCACCTGCCTCCTGAGCTGTGATAAGAAGAGCATGGACACGCCCCCTTAGCTGCAGCAGAAAAGACCCTCCCCTTGAGCTGCCAGCTTGATATAAATCTAGCAGAGCAATAAATGGGGAGATCCTTGTGAGGTACAGGGCTGGTTCTTAGTTAGAAAGAGATTGTCATGTACTAGATGATGTCTGATTTTCATTTTTTACATTAGTCATGGGATATCCCCTTTAACGCTATTAATCAGTCATTTGGGGCAAAAAGAAGAGTTAAGGTAAATGACTCTACACTAACCAATAAGATGTCCCTCTGTGGACATCTTTTTCTAGGCGTATTAAGTAAGCAACAAAGCTGTCACAATGTCACACAGTTATAATTATTTTACACCAACTATAATAATCAGAATTGCCCTTCAGATAATATTTTACCCTCACAGGAGCAGTAAACTGACAATGGATTATTAGAGATAAGCGAATCCTAAAAGATTCGGGGATTCGGTATTCGGCCCGAATCCCACCGCGGGATTCGTGGATTCGGGCCGAATCACGAATCCCATTAAAGTCTATGGGAGACCCGAATCTTTTTGCAGGGGCCAAAGGTTCTGCACAGTCAAGTTTGCCCCAACATGTGAAAACCTCAGAAAATGATGGAAACACCTTGGAAATGCATAGGAAACACCAGGGGCAGCATGTAGGGATGCCTCTGAGGCTCCCTAAGGGCTCATTCAGACGTCCCTTTGGTGTTGTCCGTGTTTTGCGGATCCGCAAATTGCGGACAGCGGCCCATGTGCAGTCCGCAATTTGCGGAACGCACATGATAGAAATGCCTTTTCCTGTCCGTGGATCCGGACAAGAATAGGACATGTTCTATTTTTTTCCGGACCCACGGAACGGAAGTGCGGATGCGGACGGCACACAGTGTGCCATCCGCATCTTTTGCGGCCCCATTGACTGTGAATGGGTCCGCACCTGGTCCGCAAATTGCGAATCGGATGCGGACAATTTTTGCGGACGTGTGAATGAGGCCTGAGGCTGATGCTGCAGGTCCCAACCTTATGTAAATTTAGGTCACATGTCACTGCCAGCCAATCACTGCTGGGGAGGTATAGGGGCTGTTACATCACAGCAGGCATTCCCACAGGCTTCCCTTTGATGCTGATTGGCTCAAAAAACCGGGCATTTCAAATTGGCAGTGACTCACAAATCTTCACGAATCCGCGCTGCCTCAGGATGCCGAGCCGAAGCGGGCAAGATTCGTGTGAATCCCGAATCTTGCCGCTCCGGCTCGCTCATCACTATGGATTATCTATGCATTTTGGAGGCTTTATCATTTGTGTAAGAGTGACAATATTTGGTATTTAATGTTCAATGTTATAGTACCACCAAAATGAAAAAGAAAGCAGGCAACAATTCTTTTTAAAAATATATTTTTTGTGAATACTTAAAGGGGTTGTCCGAGTTATTTTTTTGTCCTTTGTATGTTTCTAACTAGTCAAATACAACAGCTTTTCCATACACTTTCTGCTTCTAAATCTGCTGGTTTCTTAGATTTAACTCAGGGTCACATGACCTGTGATGTCAGCTTATCTCCCTGCTGTGTGATGTTTCATGCACAAGCCTCAGAGATCAGATAACATTCTGTACACGAGACGTCACTGTGGTGGCCATGCCCCCCTGCTCTGCCGCTCCTGCTATCTGCTCTCTCCCTGGATTCCTTCAGATAAAACATTAACCCCTTCAGCCAGAACACATTGAAGGCTTTACAACAGCAGCTGCAGATGTAAAGAGACACAGGATCTGCCCTCCTCACCCGACAGACACAGAGCTGATCTGGAGGAGATGCGAACTACAAGTACAGGTAGGGGGGAGATCCTGTGTGTATCAGCAGTGTTATTGTACAGCTGGGACTTGTAGTCCTACACATACAACATGCTGCTGAGTATCCCAGCAGGCAGACATGTCACTCAGCACTTGTATTCACTCCCTTTACAGAGAAGGGGGAGGGGCAGAGATTGTTATTACTGCATGTAAACAAAGGCCAGAAGAGAACCAGGGAAATGAGGAAATAGAGATTTTTTTTGCCTAAACCTTGCTTAACTTAGTTATATATTGCTGCCCATCAGATTTAAAGTAGTATATATTTTTTTCATAACTTGGACAACCCCTTAAACCTAAATTATACCTCTTTCAGATGGAAGTCCCCCTCCTTTTATATCTTCAAGTATTGTCATTGAAAACCAAATGCTAAGATTCCATGATGCTATTTTACAACAATTATCAACATTAGGAAAATAATTTATCTGTCTGTGCTGGGAGGGTGGCCATGATGACCAGCCAAGTCCTTGTTGGCTGACCTGCCAGTGTGTCTGGAAGCCAAGCTAATCCGGTTTCTGACTCTGTGTCCAATCCCAGAGCTAGGCAGAGGATTTAAGATGCCTGATTGACTTGTCTGTGATTTTCCATATTGATACAAACATCACATCATTGCTGAAGCCAGTCATTAGCTGCCCATGGCCAGCTGGATGTACACAGTGTAGGGACCAGAAGATGGAGACAGCGGAGGACCGGGGTGGAGCAGGTAAGTATGAATCTTCATTTTAAGAAGGCAGGCTGGAGGTGTTACATAAAATATAATTATTATAAGAAAACACCTTTAATTATGACAAGAAGCCATTGGTGGAGTATTAAAAGGAATATATCACCCTGATTATGGACCATTATCTATAGTATTACATGAGTATACTGCAGATATAGGGTCCAGATCACTATTTTTTGTTTTTCTACTGTTTCCCGCTCTCTCGCTGTCAGCGCTCAGGGCTGCATTAAAATAAATTGTCAGAACTGCAATGCATGTACACATGAGTCTTCTCCATTATGTTAGCACAGCAGTCCAGACTATGTATTTAAAAAAAAATAGTGTGTGTTGAAATTGTCAACAGTTATGATGAGTTACCTAATTAAATATTCGGTGATGAATTAAGTAATAAAAGGGTGGATACACAAAATGTTTAAAAGCAGAAAGCTATAGGATTGCTTTGATTTGGATGTGAGGAAGCCAATGTTTAGATCAGTCTGAGAAGTCTCAGTGGGATTATGGGGAGTGGTGGCCAACATGTTATTGATCCAACTGAAGTTACACCATTTGAGACCATATGGCAGAAAAATATGTTTGGAAAATGTTGTTTTTGAGTTATTCCATGCATAAAACACATAAGCAGTCACATATTAAGTATGGTCAACTAAATTTACTTTAAAGAACATTGGGAGAAAGTATCCTCTCAACAGTAATAATAATGAAGAATCTCATGACTTTAGTTCCCTAATGCAGTGCTTATCTCTTGTGAGGAGAAAGCACCCGTATAAAATCCAACATGTCTAACCTTCTCAAGAAAGCCTTGCTGTCTTCCAAATAGCACTTCAATATGTATATTGTATTCCCAAAAAGTAAACCAACATTCAGAATCCAGGTTGTTAATAAAAGGAACACATTATACTTCAGGAACATATAGAACCACCTTCAGCAACAAGAACTTGAAGCAATTATTTTCTGTAGGTATTTATCAGTCTCTCATATAATTTTTGAGACATTTTACCCTAGTCCATTGCTTCAGTTCATTGATGTTCCTGGGCATTGATTTATGCACAGCTCTCTTATGATCCTATAATGTATGTAGGTTCAGTGGCTCACTACTGTAGAAAAAAGAATATGAGGTGCTCTCGCCACCGATTCAACCACAATCGTAAAAGAAATAGTATTAAGAGAAATTTTTGGCGGATCACTCTCTAATTTGGTGGTTCATGTACATCAAGTAGACCGTATAGACATTATAGTGATAGAATAATAGGTTTAGATAATATGGTCTAAATACACATAATGCAGTGAATTATCCAGACAATTCAATGGTATGCCCAATATTGTAGGCTGCAATCTGATGTAAAATAAAATAAATGTATAACATAGAAGACAAGTTTTGTAGATTAAAAATATATATGTTCAATTTATTTCATTCTTATTTTGTTAAAAAATATTATATTAAAATAAAAATAAAAAATTAACCCCAAAAAGTCGACATAATAAAAAATAAAAATTAAAAATTAATAATAGAACAAAGAGTCTGTAGAAAAATTATAAAAAATGAATGAATGAAGTTGCATTGGGAATATAAAAGTGTGGTGTTATTTCACTTGGACTCAATGATCAGGGATAGTATTCCAGTAATAATTGTAGCTGCTACTGAGTGTCAGTGATGATATCCTGTATCTTGTTGCATAGGATGATTTAGATACAATGTTATAATTACACTGTGGTACTTTACCACTCTGGCAGCTCTTATCTCCGTCCCTTGTGGTGTGTGGCGTTCCTCCGTCCGGGCGTTGTGAGATGGAGCGATGTGCTGTATCAGCGTTAATCCCGGTTTTGGCGCGTACTCAGCGTTCCACGTGGCATCCCACGTGGGTGCCGGCCTTTTCTGCGCTCGGTTTGCTGGAGGATGAGGAATTGATAGTAGCTTTTTAAAGGTGGAATTTCTATTCCCTTGAGTTTCCTCTGTTCACATGTATAGACGTATCTATAGGGGCAGGCTTATTAGTTTCCAGACGCGTTTCGGGGGTCAAACTGCCCCCTTTTTCAATGGTGAACTGGCCTGCTTCATCTCTGGTCTATTTGTATCCTGTAAGACTCGAAAATACTAGAAATTATATGAAACAACAACAAAAAACAAAGAACAATAAACAAAATATCTTTCTCAAGAAACAACAAAAGACAAAATATGAAAAATCAAAACAAAAATAATATAAACAAACACAAAAACATAATCATACTTACCAATACACCTGTACATGGGAAATATACCTGGAATAAATAGGGAAATAAAGTCATTTATATTAAAAAACATTATACTAAAGAGTAAATTATTTTTAAAATGAACTACAAGCCACATTCTATCTAAAATAATAGAAATAGACAATATAGAATATAATGAGGATGAATCAATAATGGGGACAATCAGATACATAATCATTGACATTTTTATCACCATTAAAATTATCACCTTTATAAAGGCTGATTTTCCCCATAATTGTCTTATTCTTCCATGTTATTTTTCCATTTTATTTTTCCATGTTATTTTTCCATGTAATTACCGTATTTTTCGCCCTATAAGACGCACCGGCCCATAAGACGCACCTAGGTTTTAGTGTAGGAAAATAAGAAAAAAATATTTTTCATCAGATCCTCTTATCAGACTGCCCATAAATTTAAGGACATCACATCAGACCCCCATATCAGCCCCCTGTGCCCCCATACCATCTCACTGTGCCCCCATCAGACCTCAGATCAGCAGAATGTGCCCCCATCAGACCTCAGATCAGCAGAATGTGCCCCCATCAGACCTCAGATCAGCAGAATGTGCCCCCATCAGACCTCAGATCAGCAGAATGTGCCCCCATCAGACCTCAGATCAGCAGAATGTGCCCCCATCAGACCTCAGATCAGCAGAATGTGCCCCCATCATACCTCAAATCAGCAGAATGTGCCCCCATCATACCTCAAATCAGCAGAATGTGCCCCCATCAGACCTCACATCAGCAGAATGTGCCCCCATCAGACCTCAGATCAGCAGAATGTGCCCCCATCATACCTCAAATCAGCAGAATGTGCCCCCATAAGACCTCACATCAGCAGAATGTGCCCCCATAAGACCTCACATCAGCAGAATGTGCCCCCATAAGACCTCACATGAGCAGAATGTGCCCCCATCAGACCTCACATGAGCAGAATGTGCCCCCATCAGACCTCACATGAGCAGAATGTGCCCCCATCAGACCTCACATCAGCAGAATGTGCCCCCATCAGACCTCAGATTAGCGTCTTGTGCCCCTATCAGACCTCAGATCAGCCCACCCAACCACTTGTAAAGACCATACTTACCGTACCTGTTCTGCGTGACCTGATGGGGGTCCCTACGTACAAGTGAGCGCTTCCTTATGGAAGCGCTCACTTGTATTCGCCCTATAAGACGCACAGCATTTTTCCCCCTACTTTTGGGGGAAAAAAAGTGCGTCTTATAGGGCGAAAAATACGGTATACCATATATATATATATCCCAATATCTCATACAAAAGAAATATAGCGATAATCACCGGATATATCCTTATAGGTTGAAGGTAGTACAGTAAGACATATTTATTGGATAGATGTATTTTACTAGATTTAACTGTATAAATGTATAAGTTGGAAAATGCGGGCAAAATACTATGGACTCAGCCCAAATAAATGAATTGAAAGGGTTAAATCCATCAATTGTCTCATTTACACTCAATTGAACCACAGGATACAAATAGACCAGAGATGAAGCAGGCCAGTTCACCATTGAAAAAGGGGGCAGTTTGACCCCCGAAACGCGTCTGGAAACTAATAAGCCTGCCCCTATAGATACGTCTATACATGTGAACAGAGGAAACTCAAGGGAATAGAAATTCCACCTTTAAAAAGCTACTATCAATTCCTCATCCTCCAGCAAACCGAGCGCAGAAAAGGCCGGCACCCACGTGGGATGCCACGTGGAACGCTGAGTACGCGCCAAAACCGGGATTAATGCTGATACAGCACATCGCTCCATCTCACAACGCCCGGACGGAGGAACGCCACACACCACAAGGGACGGAGATAAGAGCTGCCAGAGTGGTAAAGTACCACAGTGTAATTATAACATTGTATCTAAATCATCCTATGCAACAAGATACAGGATATCATCACTGACACTCAGTAGCAGTTACAATTATTACTGGAATACTATCCCTGATCATTGAGTCCAAGTGAAATAACACCACACTTTTATATTCCCAATGCAACTTCATTCATTCATTTTTTATAATTTTTCTACAGACTCTTTGTTCTATTATTAATTTTTAATTTTTATTTTTTATGTCGACTTTTTGGGGTTAATTTTTTATTTTTATTTTAATATAATATATTTTAACAAAATAAGAATGAAATAAATTGAACATATATATTTTTAATCTACAAAACTTGTCTTCTATGTTATACATTTATTTTATTTTACATCAGATTGCAGCCTACAATATTGGGCATACCATTGAATTGTCTGGATAATTCACTGCATTATGTGTATTTAGACCATATTATCTAAACCTATTATTCTATCACTATAATGTCTATACAGTCTACTTGATGTACATGAACCACCAAATTAGAGAGTGCTCCGCCAAAAATTTCTCTTATGATCCTGCCACTGCATCTCAATGTGTTTGAGGTCTGAACTGTATCTTGGTCATGCCAAAACCTTGATTTATACTCATTTATATGGCAATTTGTTGGTGTGTTTGGAATGCTTGAGAGTTTCCAATAAAGTTAAATTTTAGGCTGAAAGTTCTCTCAGCTGCTACTATGAGTTCACCACAATTGCTCTAGTGTCATTAAACAAAGTACTTTATTAGTGAAAATAGTGCTTTATTTGATACAGGGGTCAGTATTGGGCCCTATTCTCTTCAATATATTTATTAATGATCTTGTAGAAGGCTTGCACAGTAAAATATCAATTTTTGCAGATGACACTAAACTGTGTAAAGTAATTAACACAGAAGAGGACAGTGCACTGCTACAGATGGATCTGGATAGACTGGAGGCTTGGGCAGAAAAGTGGCAGATGAGGTTTAACACCAACAAATGTAAGGTTATGCACATGGGAAGGAATAATGCAAGTCACCAGTACATACTAAATGGTAAAACACTGGGTAACACTGACATGAAAAAGGACCTAGGAATTTTAGTGAACAGCAAACTAAGCTACAGAAACCAGTGTCAGACAGCTGCTGCCAAGGCCAATAACATAATGGGTTGCATCAAAAGGGGCATAGATGAGAACATAGTCCTGCCACTTTACAAATCACTAGTCAGATCACACATGGAGTACTGTGTACAGTTCTGGGCTCCTCTGAACAAGGCAGACATAGCAGAGCTGGAGAGGGCTCAGAGGAGGGCAACTAAAGTAATAACTGGAATGGGTGGACTACAGTACCCAGAAAGATTATCAAAATTGGGGTTATTTACTTTAGAAAAAAGACAACTGAGGGGAGATCTAATAACTATGTATAAATATATCAGAGGTCAGTACAGAGATCTCTCCCATGATCTATTTATCCCCAGGACTGTGACTGTGACGAGGGGACATCATCTGCGTCTGGAGGAAAGAAAGTTTGTACACAAACATAGAAGAGGATTCTTTACGGTAAGAGTAAGACTATGGAACTCTGCCTGAGGAGGTGGTGATGGTAAGTTCACTAAAAGAGTTCAAGAGGAGCCTGGATGTATTTCTGGAGGGTAACAATATTATAGGTTATAGCTACTAGAGATGGGTCGTTGATCCAGGGAGTTAGATTGTCTGATTGGAGTCGGGAAGGAATTTTTTCCACTAAAGTGGGGAAAATTGGCTTCTACCTCACAGAGGTTTTTTGCCTTCCTCTGGATCAACTTGTAGGATAACAGGCCGAACTGGATGGACAGATGTCTTTTTTCAGCCTTATAAACTATGTTACTATGTTATTAGGTTGATTTATTCTTCTGATCAAAAGTAATGCAAACCTGACACATTAGAAGCTTATATAACATTAGAAAAAACAAACAGATTGTCTCCAAGGACAGCAGTTTGTAGCAGTAGGTGAAGAGTCATAAAATGATAAGGTGCACTGATCATCTATTGGGGTCTATTGGGGTGACGGGCACAACAATCCATATGACCTGTAGAACAAATTGATTTAATCTTTCAACCAATTTGGATTCCAATTGTTAATATTACTCAAGAGGATGGAGCCAAGTCCAGCACCATTTTGATCATATAGCCTCAGGCTTTAGCCAAAACTAACGTGATTCCGTGTCCTAAAAATCACTAAAACCAAAAAACATCAAACAACTTTGTAAATGTTCCCCACTTTTTCCATCAACACTCTATACATCCATGACATTCAGTGCACTTTAGTTTTTAACCTGGCACACACCAAGAAAACCAACAACAAAGACACAAGCTCCATGACTTCAGCAATAGATGAAGGAGACACATCTTCATTGCCTACACTACTAGAATTTTCTTCACTGTCCCAATTGTGTTTACCAGCAATAATACTACCTGCTATTCCAACCAACTCCAACTTTCATTCTTCTGAATAGACTTTTGTAATCTTCTGATGCCGTAAATAACACCTGAGAGTCAGTCCTACACTGAGAAAGTCAAATAACCAAACAACATAAGTGACCATTCAAGACAGAACTGCAGTCTAAAGCTGGGCAGGTGTTCACATGGAATTTAAAAGCAGAACAGCATGTGAAAATGGTTATCTAGAGAATTTTATTGTATTACCCTGATAAATAAGATGCAACTTACAAAACAAGAAGATGACAGCAGGTAAAACTGCCCATACACATCAGACAGATATCGGCCGATCTCTCCTGACTACCCCATACAAATGCATGCTCTAGCTAGCATACATGTGTTTTCAGTAGAGTCAATAGAGCAGACAAATAGTTAATATCCCCCAAAACAAGAGAATTATTCCAAAATCCAATATGTCTGACCCTTCTCAACATGATATATGCCATCAGGGGAAAGTGTTGAGCCCCCCCAAACAAATTAAATAGTCAACTACTTCCCCCTAAGGGAAGGTTCCTTAAGTACCCAAAGGTGATTTGCACACTGGCCCTTCAAGAGGTGGGAGGCAGTCGCGTGTGCGCCCTAAGGCCCCTTGCAGAAGAGCGGGAGACACGCGCGTCTCCCGCAACACATCTGCAGGGCTGGACTCCCGGCACTGATGGGGATCGCATAGCATCATATTGATTTGTGATGCTATGTAACCCTTACAGTACTGGAATGTAATGAATAACAGTGACAGTATTATGTTACTGTTATCCATTACATTCCAATACTGTAAGGGGTACATAGCATCATAAATCAATATGATGCTATGCGATCCCCATCAGTGCCAGTAGTCCAGCCCTGCAGATGCGTTGCGGGAGACGCGCGTGTCTCCTGCTTGTCTGCAAGGGGCCTAAGGGAACTAGGAAGAGGCCTAGCAGCCTGGCACTGGCTGTGATCTCTTGCATGGGACACTAAACTACAATAGACATTCCTGCTACAAGTAGGCAGAGGAGAGCTAGCGTGGACTGGTCGCCAAGATAGGTGATTGATGCATTACCCATGGTTTCCTTAAATAGCAGATATAGTATGGATCGTCGCTGTTACACTCCCCCTCTTCTTTCACACTTTTCTCCATACTAAGAAACTCTATGTTCCTGTCATTGAAATTGGCTTATTCTGACATTGGACTTCATTTAATGGGCATTTTAAATTTCAGGTTCCAACATTTTATGTAGGATGGGAAATGGATATCAGCATCTCATGAGTTGCATAATCACTCAGTTCCATCATTTGACTTCTCTACCTCAACTCTCATATTGTAAACCACCCTTCGAATGTCTATCTGAAACATTAGGGATTGTTCATGTTTTCCAATATGGCCTATATGGGATGTTTATCTCCATTACTGACTTTCCAGTTCCATTCTATCTGCTCAACTGAGAAAGGGACCTGGGTATTTTTTCAGAGCAGAAGAATTGTTAAAGAGAACCTCTCACCTCTATAATGACCCCCCCCCCCAATTGCCCACAGTATCTTAAAGCTCAAGTCTCTTGTCTTCAATTTGTTATTGAATCTGATGGCCACATTTGCAGCAAAGCAACTTTATTTTCCCCGCTCAGTGTATGTAAATGAACAACTTAAAGGGGTATTCCGGTAAAGTAACTTAAATTTTGAAAAACTGCATTAAGGCTGCAAGCTGTGACCCAACCAGAACCCATACCTATACATATAACCAGAGCTTCAATTTAGCTTACAATCCATTTGTCTAGCTCGTGTGAGCCTGCAGCACACTGAGCGCATCATGGTGCCTGATCTTCCCTCACAAAACTACAATCCCTAGCATTCCTGCTGTGAGTTTGTGCTTGTTCATGACCGTTGATCTTTATTGATTTGCTGCCTGATATACAGTCCGGTCACGCTCTACTGACCAATCACCAGCACACTAACACTCCCTTTGTTTGACAAGACATTTAGCTAGACAACTGATAGCAACACACTGAGCATGCTCGACCTAACAAAGGCTTAGAACTGCAGGTCGCTGCCATGGTAATTTATGAGTAAACACAGTGGGTAACAAAGGAAGAAAACTACTTTTATAACTACTGAATGGTAAATATGTGAAATTTACATGTATTACTGTAGCTAGAGATAGTCTAAAACCGGGGTGACAGACTCCCTTTAAGCTGTTTACGTACATAAAATGAGCATGGGGAATGAAGTTGTTTTGCTGCAAATTTGGTCATCAGATCCAATAAGAAAATATAGCGTTAGAGACATGATAACTTGAGATTTAAGGCACTGCAGGCAGTTGGGAGGGGGGCATTATGGAGGTGACAGGTTCTCTTTAATATATGGTAAAATTCTTTTGCGGTGGTACAGTATGTCCTCCAAACTACATGCCCTCATGCTCAAGTTAATTATTGAATAACTTCGGTAGTTGGTTTTTAAAGTTGAAAACCACTTTAAACTTGAAACAGCACTCAGCTTCAGTTCCGACTAGTACCGACTAGTATTTAACATATCTGTAATGAATTGTTGATTATGTTATTTTTAATTTTCCATGTCTATACACTTCAACCAAAAGTCCTGCCCTTTTTGCACTTATCACAACACCTAATAATAGGAAACACTTCTTGGTCTGTACACATAGCTTTACTGCAGTTACCTGCTTATCTGTCATTCTGATCCTGCCTGTAATGATATCACCTCTGTGTATAGATAAGACAGGATACACATTCACATTAGGTGATTATCAGTGACCTCTGCACAGGTCACAGAGCATGCCTCGAAGATGCTCCTATAGACGTCAATAAAGTCATCTCCCATCTATTGTGTCTATGGCCCATGTAGTTGCCGTAAAGCAATTTTCTTAATGCTTTCTAAATGCTCAGGCAAGATGTCTGCCTCCATAATTATGTCCAGGAATAAATAAAATCTGTAATAAGTAAATAAAAACAGATTATATAAAAAAAGATGTGTTTTTTATATGGTTTTAACTGGCAGATAAACTTTTTGGTGACACATTACCTTTTAGTACCTATTAGAGTCATGTCAGGTCACCAGGGGTAAACCTACTCTTTGTATTCTGCCTTCATTAACTAATGCCAGTGAACAGTGTGGTCTTCTGCAATGTATTAATGCCATTACCATACTGCATGCATTTTCTCCAGGTTTACAACATAACCTGTAAGGCATTTGGCAATTTATTTTGTAGAACGTATAGAAAGAATACATTTACAAGTCATTTCTTTGTTCTCCGATACAACTGGCCACTTTGGATTGTCTCTTCGGATATTTCCTATTTTTTATCCTTACTGTTTTAAATCCAGGAACATAGCCAGCTGCTTATTAATTATAAGAAATACCACTGAAGGAAACCGCAGCACTTACTCATGTCATGATTCAACCGCGTCCCACCTAGATATATAGCTGGATACAGAGTGTCTAACTCCCTTATATCACTGGCCTTAGACCAGATTCCCAGACCATGAAGCTATCAGTTTGGAAAGGGATAAATCCCACCAAAAGTTCTGTGATGCTAATGGCCAATGTCTGTCCTGCATTGTGCCAAATAATCAAATGAGTTTGACCCAGTAATCTAAATCACTGCAGAGGATCACCCAGGAGTTACTGTTAGCATTGCTAAGGCTGTCTGCTGGTATCTGTGTTTTATGTTCTAGTGATGCATAAAATCCTCCATGTGTTCAGTCAAAGATGGAAGGAATTTAACAAACCTTTTATGTTTCTTTCCACCCATTTAAAATGACCGCACCACTTTTACAATGTGACAGAACTTATTACGTGGTACTGCCATTTAGAATGGAAAAAGGCTGATGATGTATTTTTTCAATTCAGTACATGTCTGACACCCTTTGTGTATTCAAACAAGTCACTTTGTCTCAGTTACACCACCATTAGGGAGCTTTCACACTTAGGTTTTTGCTGGCATTCTTGTGCTTTTATGGCGTTTTTTTGCACCTGTGGCTTCTGCAGTCTTTTTTGCACTAAAAATGCTAGCTCCAGATTTTAGCTGAAGGTCTATGGGAAATAGTCAGCAATTTTATTATTGATTTATTTTTTGCTAATGTTGTTTTTGTTAATTTAGTGATTCATTTTTCTCTCTAGCTTCTTTTCAAAAAACACAGCATGCTGTTTTTTCAGGTGTTTACCAACACCTCTTTAGGAGAAAATGCTTGTGATAAGACACACTGGGTCATTTATCGAAGTTCTTTCACACCCGCTTTGGCACACCTTTCAACCTGTCTCTGAAGGGACAGTCCCAGATTTCGGTGGCTGCCCCGTGGTCCTGGAATGGATGAGGTACCCATTCTCAGCTGATTGTAATGTGAAGCAGAAAGCTGTTCCCTCCCCGTTTCGCCATTAACCTCAGCTGCCGGCACTCCCCAGCAGCAGCACGATGTACTGTCACACATTGCGCTGCTGAACTGTGTAGGAGGAGCAGGGCAGGCTGGGAATTAGCTGTGCTCCTCCTCCACAACAAGCATATGGTGTATCTATATCTTGCCTGCTGCTGCTGGGAAGCGCCGGCAGCTGAGCTGTGATCATCGGAGGAACCAGGTGAGTATGTATTGTTTTTTCTTTTACGTTCTACGTTCATAACTATTGTGTGGGGACACATATCTGGGCATAACTACTGTGAGGGGGCACATATCTGGGCATAACAACTGTGAGGGGGTTCATCTGGGTATAACGTTCTGTGAAGGGGGCACATTTATGGCCATAACTACTGTGAAGGGGGCACAATGTGTGGGCATTATTACGGGGGGGGGGGGCGGCGCACTTGTTCCGTGCAGCGCCGCCGAACTCCTGCTGCTGTGCTGGAGCGAGGACACGATGTGCGTCCTAGTCTCCGTGACAACAGGGGCGGGATGACCCAGCACGCATTCCTCCCCATACCCCTAGACAACGAGAGGGCGGAGTCCTGAGCGCTGGCAGGGAGGCCAGTGTTCAGTTGTGAATTGTTTATGTTTTAGGTCACGTGACGCTGGCCACGTCACGTGACCTACCTGGATCTTTGGGCGTTGGCAGGTAAGCCAGCACTCAGCTGTTCCAGTATTTGAATTACCTACTTGGAGGCCTATTTAAACAGGCAGCCTGCTGGCCACAGGTTGCCTGTGATTGGTTTTTACTTCCAGAGCGTGTACTACTGTGATTGCTACGTGTGATTTCGGCTTGTGTTTTCGACTACCCTCTCGTCTCTCCCCTGGTACTTCGTTATCTCTCGGTTTGACCTCGGCTTGTTATTGGATTTGGCTTTTGGATTTCCCCTGTAGTTTGACTTGTCCTCCTGGTTTGACTTTGGCTTGGAGACTCTGTATTGTGGTTTTGTTCTCGTTTATTGTTTTCTCCTGTTGTTCCCTTTCCCTGTACGCCCCAGCATGTATCTAGGCTAGGGACTGTCGTCCAGTTGTACGCCATTGCCTAGGACGGGTCGTGCAAGTAGGCAGGGTCAGAGGTGGGCTTCGAGTCAGGGCTGCACTTACCCCCTGTCGTTACATTACTACTGTGAAGTTGGGACATTATGGGCATAACTATTGTGAAGGGGGCACAATGTGGGCATTACTACTGTGAAGGGCGTACATCTGGGCATAACTACTGTAAGGTGGCACATCTGCAGATTTTCATTGCAGAATTTACCCTTTGTAATGTAAAAAGTAAAATCTGCCCCAAATCAGCAGCATTTCTGCAATTAAAAAAATGCACTATTTAGATTTCATCAGATGCACAGGAATTCCAACAGAAACGTTCAGCATTTTAGTCAAGTGTGAACATACCCAAAGGGCTCATTCACTCCAACGTAAGGGCTCTGTGCCCGTGCTGTGGACCACAAATAGCCCACTGATTTGAATGGGTCCGCGATCTGTAAGATACAGCAAAAGATAGGATGTCTTATCTTTTGCAGTGCAAGCCATGGACCTGAAAGCCAATGGAAGCGCTTCATAGTGTTTCCGTGAAAAACAATAAGGACTCTAAACCCCTGGGCCATAGTGGCACTTAGGACATCCTCCTACATGAAATAACTCTGTTTACTGAGTATATACAGCTGCTCTGAAGGTGGGTGGTATGCAGTTTAATGGTACCTGATTTATTGTATGTTAAGGACGTTTACAATTTAAAAAGGAAAATTGAGTAGAAGACATGCAAAACCAAGGTTTCCAAAGGCAAAATGTAACATTAAGGCCCCATTCACACGACCGTATGAATGGTGCCGTATCTATCTGCAAAATTGCGGGAATAGATGCGGCCCCATTCACCTCTATGGGACCGGGAGCCACGGCACGGAGCTAGCTCCGTGCCGCGGCTCTTTTGAAGCATGTCCTATACTTGTCCAATCAGCTGTATGAGTAGACGGCGCGTGCAATGCACACGTGCCATCTCCCTTCTCTCTTCCTGTTCACCTCTGCTGTCTACGGCAGAGCAGCAGTGAACAAGAAGAGAGATGGCACAAGGGCATTGCTCGCGCCACATTCTCACATAGTTGATGGGCGACGGTGCTGGATGTTGGACCTCCACAGATCTGGTACTGATGACTTTTCCTGGGGACTAAAAGCCCGGACAACCCCTTTAAGACTTAGCCAATGCTGCAACTTTTTGTAGCACTGACGATCAAAAGTTTTTTCAAAATTCAGAGACCCTTTAACTATTTTCAGCTGCAGTCCACAAGATTTCACATAACCCAAGCATACCTTCAGATGGACGCTGTGGCTTGATAGTTCCAATCAATTAGTAGCTCTGCAAATTATAGCCTAAGGACGTGTTCACACCTTTATTTAGGAGATCCAGCTGATTTAGGCTACTTTCACACGACTGTTGTGTTTTGCTGATCCGCAAATTGCGGATCTGCAAAAATAAACGGATGATGTCCGTAATGCACTGTAACAATGCCTATCCTTTTCCGCAAAACGGACAAGAATAGGACATGTTCTATTTTTTTTTTTTGCGGGGCTACAGAACGGACATACTGATGTGGATAGCACACAGTGTTCTGTCCGCATTTTTTGCTGACCCATTAAACCGAATGGGTCCGCATCCTATCAGCAAAATATTCGGATCAGAGGCCGCAAAAACAACTGTCGTGTGAAAGTAGCCTTAGGCTACTAAAATACGTTCGTGTGAAAGAGGCCCTATCCAGAGCAAATGCAGGCTGTTGGCAGGACAATACATTGCACACTGAATGCAAATTGGCTGGATCACCGCCTGACCTCATTGCAGTCAATAGGGATCTGGCGGTAAACAGCCTACCGGATCTCATGATGGAGATGTGAACGAAGCCCTACTTGTCAGTTTCATTAGTAACTGCTGTCAGCTAGTAAACTACAAAAACTCTGTCTGTAACTTTGGCCCCAGAATGAACTTATGTCGTCATTTGAGGAGTTCAAGCGTCTGCAGTTTCCTAATGATATTTGCTACATAACTGAGGTTACTAAATCTTTCTATTGTTATAGTAACTACTGAATATATATATATATATATATATATATATATATATAATGCAGTTCTTGTTACAATGTATTACAATGTATTACAGTTACTATGGTAACTGACTTATTTATTGCAAAACAGGATATTTCCAAAATTATCATTTTACTCATTTTTTCAGGAAAAAGGAATTAGTCAGAACTGTAATGTGAAAGGTGAACTTTATAGACAGTAAGGCTCGGTTCACAAAACGAATTTTCAGCGCTGAACAAAACCTGAAGTGGATTCTGCATCAGGTTTTTGTCCCTGCTTTTTTTTCTCCTAATGTGTTTTTAACACAGTTTTGAGTGTGGTTTCGGCAAGGCTTTTCAATGGAAATCTGGAGGCGGAATCTACATCAAGGACACGTTTTTTTCCGTGGTGCGGTTTTTAAAACTGCATGAGGGAAAAACGGCACCATATGGATTAACATGCAGATTCTCCATTGAAAGCAATCAAATCTTCACCCAAAATGCTCTGTGTGAACATAGCCTAAGTCTGTTCTCACACGTAGTTTATTTTAGTGGGATTTTTCTGCACTATTACTTTTTTAGTGGCCTTCTTTGAACCTTTTCTTTCTTCAAAAACACCACCTCCAGATGTTGGCTGCAGGTCTTTGAGAAATATAAAACCCAGGACACAAAAGCATTTTTTGTTACTGGCGTTTTTGTTCATTAGGTGGTGTTTTTATCTTTCTGGCATGCTGTAGCTCTTGGCGTTTTGCTAGCACCTTTTGTTATAATGGAAAACTGAAAATAGAAGAAAAATGTTATTGGCAAGACATTTATGAAGTCCCTACACCAGTGATCTGCATGGACCTTTTGTCAGGCCAAAAACCGGCATTTATGCCAGAAAGCGGCTGGATCCTCGTTGGAACCCATTGAAGTCAATGAGGATCTGGCAGGTCACGGCATTATCTGGCTATGCCAGACACAGTGAACTCCGAAAGGCTTTTCCTCTTCTGGATTTCATAACGCTACTGTCAATGCAGCTTGTTTTTGCCAGGTTTTGCCCTTTCTAGGTCACTCAGACCTACAAGGTTAATAAAAACTGCCCCCTCCCATTGTTATGTAACGCCATTTTGCACCTTGAAATAATATAGGAATTGTTATGCAGTTATTGGCAGTTAGTTAATTCATTCCACCACCTTCTCATAAACTTTGTGTGGTAACAACTGTGGTGATGGATCAGGAAATGTGACTTTTATAATAAGTTTGAATTTATTAATTTACTGGGCATGAAGTAAAGTGAAAATCTCACATTCAAACAATACCTGAATGTTCAACTAAATTTAGCTTAAAAACTTCAGACAAAAACTATACAAATACTCATGCTCATGTGCCATTCCTCTGATGATGCTGCAGAGGCAGAAAAACATGCCGCAGGACACATGAATGGTCTTTAATAAATTGTGGGGGTCGTTTATTAAAGGGGTTTTCCGAGACTTTAATACTGATGCCCTATGCTCTCGATAGCTAATCAGTATCTGATTGGTGGGGATCCGACATTCAGAACCTCGCTGATCAGATGTTTGAGAAGGCAGCGGTGCCTGCAGCATTCTCCAGCAGTTCAGCAACATTGAAGTGAATGGGGCTGAGAGCGATACCAAGCGCCTTCACATGCATCAGATATTTTTCAAGACCGAAAATCAGTTCCCGGGGTGAATGGAGTTTGCAGAAATCTTTCCACCAAAACAACCCAATTCAGATACATGGATCTGATTCTCGGTTGAAGAACTTTTCAACACTTTGAAACACGATGCAGGAATGACAAAAGATGGTTGGGGGGTGGTCGTCAGCAAATGCTTTATTACACAATTCTTCAGCAGGCATATACTGTAGCCGCTCAGGTGAACTACAGCTGTATACCGTAGAGTCGTTCACCAGCATCTGCACTTCGAGTCTCTTTATTGCGGGTTTCTCTGCACTGTACTGAAGAACAGATGTGCTGGACAAAGATGAATGGTTCGTTCTCTCGCGATTCTGCTTATTTCAACCATTTGGACCATTGGGTAAAAAATAAGCAAAATGAAAAATAGTTTCCGACACAGTTCACAGTGCAGGTCCAGGATAGAATTGAGATGTAAAATTCATGTTGCTTGGAGTAATTGAGATTTTATTTTTCATTACATTATGTATAAAGCAGGAAAGAATTAAATCAGTTTCTTTCTATTGTAGATTTTAGTCTCTTTTTTTTTTTTTACTTTTTGCATACCCTATGACAATGTATATGGTAGTATAAAGCTGTAACAAATATCTGCACCCCATAGCAATGCTTCTAGGGGAGAAAATCTCCTTAATACTGCATTGATGTAACATGGCGCTTTTTAATGCTGGATTTGTAGAGAATTTAAAAAGGACTTCCTTATGCAGTCTGAGACATATGGAGTGACTTTAAGCCCCCTTTCAGACGAGTGAGTGTTACACTCTGGACTCGCAGCACAGCACCTGTCCTGAACTCCCAGCACTGCTGGGGTCACATAGCATTATATTGATTTATGATGCTATAATGTAACCCTTAGGCCTCTTTCACATGAGCGTCGCGGATTCAGTCTGGATGCGTTCCGGAAAATCGGCACGCATCCGCACCAATTCGCACGCAATCGCAGTCAGTTTTGACTGCGATTGCGTACGTTCGTTCAGTTTTTTCCGCGCGGGTGCGATGCGTATGGATGCATTTCACACGCGCGTGATAAAAAACTGAATGTTTACAAACAACATCTCTAAGCAACCATGCATTAAAAATGCATTGCACCCGCACTTGTGTGCGGATGCAATGCGATTTTCACGCAGCCCCATTCACTTCAATGGGGCCAGGGCTGCTTCCAAATGCAGAATATAGAACATGCTGCGATTTGCACGCAACGGCAAACTCAGGCGTGAAAAAAATCGCCCATGTGAAAAGCCCCATTGAAATGAATGAGTCAGGATTCAGTGCGGGTGCAATGCGGGAGTATCACGCATTGCACCCGCGCGGAAACATCGCCCATGTGAAAGGGGCCTTAGGCCTTATTCACACGTCATTGTTTTGGTCAGTGATTTCCATCAGTGATTCTGAGCCAAAACCAGGTGCAGCTCTAAACACAGAACAGGTGCAGATGTTTCCCTTATGCCTTATGTCTGTGGAGGCTCCAGTTTTGGCTCACAATCACTGATGGAAATTCCAGACCTCTAAGGGTTACATAGTATTATAAATCAATGTAATGCTATGCGACCCCGGCAGTGCTGGAAGGACGGGTGCTGCGTTGTGAGTCCAAAGTGCGACACTCGCTCGTCTGAAAGGGCCTGAGAGTATTCTCTCAGTCTAGATTCTCTGTGTCAGCTAATCTGTGGAAGGGAGAGAGCTTCAGCAGTGCTTATCCTTCTGTCACACTGTCAATTCCACAATCAGAGCACATCTGGTTGAGTCCTCAGAGGAAGAGCCTGCAGCTGGTCCAGCAGTCACATGATCACAGCCAAGATTGTGGAATAAGTGGTGAAATAGAAAGGTAAGTTCTGCTGAAATTCTCTCAACAAGTTAGGACTTGTTCACATCATCGTTATAACGGAAAATAACGGAATCCATAAGACAGAAATCAAAATAGAAACCTTTAGAGGCGTTCCGTTTTGATCCGTCAGAATAGAAGTCTATAGGCCTGCATAACGGATCTGTGTGGTTTCCGTTATGCAGGACGGAAAACAAAGTTCTGTCGACAGAACTTTTCTAAAAAAATTGTAACTGGTCGGACAACCTCTATGTCTAAGGTTGTAGGAAATCTTAATGTTGCATCCATACTACCCTATATGTTCATGAGGATATAGTACATGTTGCATTTTGTTATTTTAAGTGGATTCTATTAAAACATTACCAAACTATAGAGAAAATAAACATGGATGGCTCATTCACATGCCTTGCATTGATCTATAGCTATCCTCAATTAATTAATATACATCTCTATTGAGGCAATCAGTATACGTCTTGATCAAAATGCATACAGTAGGCCAGCTTACCACAACAAGGTGGCCTCTAATTTAGTGTAGCACGCCATGGTGACTACTAGCCACCGAAATGCCACATCCAAAGGCAGTGAGACCCAGCAGCCCAACAGCACCCCTGCTATCAGGTTAAGGCTCCGACTATCTGCCCCACCAACCCACAGTCACATCACCACTGCAAAAGCAGACAACATGCAGTAATGAACAAAGTGAAGAGATCACAAAAGCGCACCTCTCCATATGGTCTCGGAAACCTTGACTGAGACACAGTAGTGTTAATGTGCTCCATTAGATACGTAAAAGAAAAGAGTCAGCTAAGATATGGAAACACGGACACACAGGACGAATGGAAAACATTATTATGAGAAAAAGTCAATTCCAGCATCAAATCACGGTAAAAGAATTCCAGGCTTCATTTAAACATCTCCATCAAATTCATCACAAAGAGCTGCTTGGTCACCACTTACGTATGTCAGATAATCTTGTCGCAGTTAATCATAGTATGCTCGATCACGTCTTCTATCAGACTGTATACCCTCATTGTTTCAGCTTCAGCAACAACATGTTCCTATACTGAACACAATACTTTGTGGACCAATATGCACATATCCGTGTATATGTATACTATTCTCTATAGCTCTCTGTAGTTCCTGTAATACAGCATCTATAGATACCTATGAGGCCCTAGTGTACCTCTGCATGCCTAGAATTTCGTATGACAGCATACAGACATTTTATTTTCTTTTTATTCCATCTAGATCCAAATGAACATAAATTGCTCCAGTGGATTGAGTATTATTCTTCTGTTCCCTAGAACCATTGCTTCTAAGGTAGAACAGCTCTGTAATATGGTGAGTAACATACAGTACTCAACTTTCAGTGCTTCTGTGATGTCTGCTCATGCCAGTTTAGATGTTCTGAGTGAAAGGGATGGTGGGTGGCACATGAGCAGTAGCCACCCAGCCTGTCATAGGACTAGGCTGTTCCACCAGTGAGGAACCTTGGCCACAGATCAATCAGATGCTTCTTCCAGTTATTGTGCTCTACAAGACTAAATGAATTAGAATTATATTTATTTAGTCTTGAGAAGAGACGTCTAAGGGGGACATGATTAACCTATACAAATATATAAATGGGCCATACAAAAAATACAGAGAAAAACTGTTCCATGTCAAATGCCCTCAAAAGACAAGGGGGCACTGCCTCCGACTAGAAAAGAAAAAGTTCAGTCTCCAGAAGCATCAAAGCTTCTTTACTGTAAGAACTGTGAATCTGTGGAATAGACTTCCTCAGGACGTGGTCACAGCAGGAACAGTGGACAGTTTTAAAAAGGGTTTAGATGAATTATTAAAAGTAAATGACGTTAATACTTATGAAAACGTGTAGAAATCTGAGTCTCACTTCCTTCTGGGATTCGCGTCCCCACCTATCCCTTGGTTGAACTTGATGGACTTATGTCTTTTTTCAACCGTAATAACTACAGTATGTAACCGGGTGTGCTGTTTTGGAATCCTATTTTCTAACCCAGCTTCCCCTTTCTACTCATGTGTACTAAATCTTCTAAACCCAAATGATGGACTGTTTGACTTGACTTTTTGCCTGTTGCTTTTTCACTTGCAGTTTCCTCCTGGTTTTGTCTCTCCTAGCCCCCTATCTCTGTATTTGGACTCTCTCTGGCTTTGATATTCTTTCTCTTGTTACCCACTTGACCCATGGCTCTTTATTTTGTTTGCTGCAGCAGTCGGCGTCTACTCTGCAGATGGAACCTGGAGATTTTCAGCTGCAAAGTCAAAATCCCTGTATAGTGGTTAAAAGATAAACCTGCGGTCCCTTAGTTTCTGATCACTCAAATGGTTAGCACAAAGACTGACTATGAAAGCTTGATTTCTAAACAGGTGAGCTAAACCATAAAAGGTGCCGTATCGGAGAACAGAGTTGCTATGTCTCCCTGGTATGGAGCTGTGGGAGGAACTTATCATTATAGGTATATTTCAGTTTAGTTTTTAGATTGGAGTTGCCATGTGCACTTGTGCCAAATTTATGACAGTGGTGCACAGTAATAATAAATTTGGCACCAGTGCAAGGTGGTTGCCTCTTTTTCAGTAAGGAATGCCTGGCATGGAGCTGTGACTTTTTAAAATGTTGCACTTCATAGATTTCTCCTACACAATACATCCCCCTCAATGTCTCAATCTACAGTATAATAATGCAAATATAATGCAAATAAAAAACAAAATACACCATTATTCCATACTCGTGCCCATGAGCTCAGATGGGATTAAATACTAAACTATCAACTTATATACTGATGATTTGGGTGCTGTTTCTCATTCAAGAGACACAGCAATATATGGAGCCTTATTTTTCAGGCAAGGCACCATGGGAAAAAAGTATACAAACTAGTTCTTACCTTCCAAACCAGAGACATCCATCTCTACGCTGCATTATTTTCACAAAGTGATCTACTCTGAAATTTTGATCTAAGTTTCAAATCTGTAGGTGGCGCTGGAAGGCACAGTGCTCATAAATTAGCAAAGGTTTTGCACAAATGACCCCAAAATGTCGCAAAGCCCCTGCTTTTTGAAGCTAGAATTCTGGCATGCAGGGTTTAATAAATTACCCCCTATGTGCCTCCCTCCATGGCTCACCCATGTCCCTGAGGCCTCACGCTGGTCAATGATTATTTAGTGACTTAATAACTATTATTATGTACAATTAATTTACTAATTGGAATTTATATTAATTTGTCAGAAACCATTCCCTCTTGTATTTCATGATATAAAATAATACATTTTACTGTGTCCATATTGCAGTCCGCAAACCAAGGATCCACAAAATAAAAAAACACCTTCTGTGTGCAATCCACATTTTTCTCACTCCTTTCACTAGAAATGACTATTCTTGTCTGCAATATGGACAAGAATAGGACATGTTCTATAATTTGAACAATGGACATACAGATGCGGACAATACAAGGAAGACATCTATGTGCTGTCTGTTTTTATCTTTTGTAGACCACAGAACTAAATAAGTCCATGTGCAATTCCCATAAAATGTGGATTGGACACATACAAAATATGGCCTTGTGCATGAGCCCTTATACAAACCACTTGACATCACTGCTGTATGAAAAATCAAATGTACTTTATAAGTAGTAAGTAGAGATGAGCGAATCTATTCGCTGCTTCGTAGATTCGTATCAAATCTTTTAAATTTTCCACTCCGAAGCGAATCCGAATTTTTTGAGATTTGCTTCGTTAGATTCGAAAATGTTCTTTAATTAGCGAACTTTTACTGTAAGTTTGTTTTTTGTGCGGCAAAAAGCCCGGGTAGAAAACGGTCACCTGACCTAGTGGGAAGGGCTTGCTCGGATTGGCTCACAGGCTCGGTAAGCCAGTGACGCATCAGTTGTGCTGCGACTGCTGAGACGAGCAGAAGCACTGTCTGTGAAGTTCTGAAAGACAGAGAACTCTTGTGTTAAAATTGGGGTGTAATTGTTCTGGGAATCCATATTACACATATCAGGGATACTGCAGGGCAAGTGCAAGGCCAGTGCAGGGCTAGTAACTAATCAGGCAGGGAAAGAGACAGGGAGAGAGACAGGGAGAGAGACAAAGACCAGCTGCAGGGCCACAGTCAAGTAAAAATGTCTGGCATGGAAAAGCAAAAGGGTTCCAACCAGACCTCGAGCTCCAAAAAAAAGGAAAAGGTGGCACAGGACAGCAGTGCCAAAGGACCTGTAGCCGGAGCTTCTACTTGTAGAATTTGTAATAGTTGGCCACTGTTGCACCAGGCTAACCCACCAAGGCGCAAAATTGTAGTGGAGGAGAAAGTGGATGAGGTAGTGGAGTGGATGGCACGCTCATTTCAATCACAGCCGGATGATCTGCTGTCATCTACTGATAGTGTCATGTAGCCAGGGGTCAGACTCAGATCGTTCCTCCTGCCCCACCATTCCGCTCCAGCAAAGCCTAGCATTGTGCGTGCCTGTGTATTACGCAATCACTAGACAATAGTACGCTGAGGATTCGTACGCAATTTTGTACGCTCATGCGTACGTGTTCACATAAGTTGCGTACCTTTAACAAGTGTAGGTTCGTTATTATTGTGAAAATGTTCGCACATAATACCATAACACCACATAATAACGTATGATTTGTATGCAGATTCGGCCGAATAGATTTGTTAGAAGTAAGAACCTTTTAAAAAATTTGACGAACATTCGATTCGCTCATCTCTAGTAGCAAGTAGAAAGAAAATGGATAGAAGAAAACAACAATTTTATCTTTGGATATAAGAAAAAGTTTATTTTTAACAGGATTTTATTATTGCAATTTGCCCTGTAAAACTTTTCCAGACTCTCTTGTGTGAGAGTATGCAGAATGGCAGAATGGATTAATCACAGGGTGGAGTGGGCAGATGTCCCAAAATAAAGTATGGACTAGCAGTTCTAGAGACTTGCAGGTGTTTCTTAATTAAGGACGAGCACCTGCAGACAATTAAGTGAATTCATAATACAAGCCAGACCACACTGAAGTCCTGAAGAAAGAGGACAGTGAGATACTCTAAACACAACTCCTGAAGCCAAGAGCTCAAAGGATAACTGCTGGAAAGTGTCTGCAGATCTGCCCTATACTTATAAGCTATAAGGGAGATTTACCATCTTCCTACACCATGGTTGTTGCATTAAAAAGACAAAACCTAAAGCTATTTTATATATTTTGGTCTTTGTGTTTGGGGAGTGCTGTTGCATTGTGTTTATGAGAGTATGGACTGCAAAATGAGGCATTCAATTTATGACAGGACACAAGGCCCATCAATACCAATGTAGTACATGCTGGTCTTAATAAATCAGGGCCATAGCTTAGTTTTATAAAAATCAGACCTTTCCTAGAAGCTAATCTATTGCCTGTTTCTGACAAATGAAGGCAACTTGTACCCCACTAGGAGGAACACTTCATACTGATACCAAATGTATAGTTCTTGATCATTCTGCAATTAATAGGACTGTACAAAGCACTTAAAGGGGGTATCCAAATTCTGAAACAGCCCCCCTATGTGCCGGTCCACTCACAGGTAATATACTTACCCCGCTCCCCACGCTGCTCATGGTCCCTGCATCGATGTTGCTGTTTCTCACTGCACATGGTTAAAAACATCCTGTGTTGGGGGGAGCAGGCAATCGCAGGCGGGGACAAGGACGAGCCTCCCCAGCGTCAACAGTGATGCTAGGGAGGCTCGTCCTTGTCCCTGCCTGCCATTGGCTGCTCCCCCTGACACCGGATGTTTTTTTTATACGCGTGCAGAGAGAAGCAGCAGTGGCGGTGCAGGGAACAGGGCAGTGCAGGGAGCGGGGTAAGTATATTACCTGTGAGGGGCCCGGCACATGGGAGGGGGCTGTTTCAGAAATTGGATAACCCCTTTAAGTCATTTATCGTGCCAAGCTTAGGCTAGATTTCCACATATAAGTTTTTTGAAGCAGTTTTTGAGGTCAAAGCCAGGAACAGATCACAAACTGAGGACACATACAAAGGAAAGACTGTGTCTTCTCAATAAAAAAGCCTAAACATGGAAACCCAGCCTCATGCAGGTGAAGACAACCAGCTTACAACATTGATCCCTTTTCTTAAAGGTAAATTCCATTATGTCACATCTATGGATGAAAGTATGATAAAACTAAAGACAAAGACAAGTACCAGGAGTGGGAAAATCCAAAAGAATAATTGTAGCAGAAACTTTTCACTGTATCCAGGAGTGAGCCAAGCAAGAAATCTACTTCATAACTATAAGAGATTTACAATGTCTAAGCCAAGTAAATGCGGGTAAGTTCAGGGAAGACTGCAGAATATCAGCCTCAATCATTAAAGGGGTTGTACTAGACTGGAAAAAGGATCTTCTTTTTTTTTTTTTCTAGAAATGGCATCATTCTTGTCCATGGGCTGTGTCTGGCATTGCAGCTACAATGGTGCTGAACTATAGCCCATAAACCACAGTATGGGACTGTGGGAAAAAACTGACCCCTGTTTCAGTTTTTCAGTACTACAACCCTTAGAATAATATTTTCCAGGTTCTAACACCTGTTGCATACAGCAAACCAAGGCTAAATATTTCAGAAATGCTAATGTACTCCGTGAAGAGGTCACAAATGTTCCAGCAGATAAAAAAGGATTAGATTAAAGGGGTTGTTTTATGAAGAGGACAACCCATGTTCTTATACCATATTGGATGTTCAAACCCTACTCTATGAATCAGAACAGACAGCCTCTCTGTATGAACAGCTTTCGCTCTGGCACACGTTTTACATGAACATCCATTTATCTGTATGGCCACTGTGTAATACTACAATAGTAATGTCTGACCAAACAAAACTTTAAGAAATAGATTCTGGTGAAAAAAAAAACTTAAATAAAAAAGGCTGTGAGCTGTAATTTAGTACATTAAAAACAAAACTTGTGTATCAGGGCATATGCTAGTAGGGGCATCCTTACCATAGAGGCATCCCATGCAGCTGCTATCATTCTTTCCCACAAATACCGTAGAAACAATTTATAATTTTTCTACACAATACATCCCCCTCAATGTCTCAATATATATAGTATCTCAAGAAAGTGAGTACATCCCTAAAATTTTTGTAAATATTTTATTATATCTTTTCATGGGAAAACACTGAAGGTATGACACGTTGATACAATGTAAAGTAGTCAGTGTAAAGCTTGTATAACAGTGTACATTTGTTGTGCCCTCAAAACAACTCAACACACAGCCATTAATGTCTAAACCGCCGGCAACAAAAGTGAGTAGACCCCTAAGTGAAAATGGCAACTCTCTGAGGATCTGCAAAACAGAATTGTTGCTCTACCTAAAGATGGCTTAGGCTATAAGAAGATTGCCAACACCCTGAAACTGAGCTGCAGCACGGTGGCCAAGACCATACAGTGGTTTAACAAGACAGGTTCCACTCAGAACAGGCCTCGCCATGGTCAACCAAAGAAGTTGAGTGCACATGCTCAGCGTCATATCCAGAGATTGTCTTTTCAAAATAGATCTATGAGTGCTGCCAGCATTGCTGCAGGGGTTAAAAGGGTGGGGGTCAGCCTGTCAGTGCTCAGACCATACGCCGCACACTGCATCCAATTGGTCTGCATGGCTGTCGTCCCAGAAGGAAGCCTCTTCTAAAGGTGATGCACAAGAAAGCTAGCAGTTTGCTGAAGACAAGCAGACTAAGGACATGGAATACTCCATGTACTCTATGTCCTGTGGTCCAATGAGACCAAGATAAACTTATTTGGTTCAGATGGTGTCAAGGATGTGTGGCGGAAACCAGGTGAGGAGTACACAGACAAGTGTGTCTTGCCTACAGTCAAGCATGGTGGTGGGAGTATCATGGTTTGGTGCTGCATAAAGTGGTGCCGGCTGTGGGGAGCTACAGTTCATTGAAGGAACCATTAATGCCAACATGCACTCTGATATACTGAAGTAGAGCATGATCCCCTCCCTTCGGAAACTGGGCCGCAGGGCAGTATTCCAACATGATAACAACCCCAAACACACTTCCCATGACCACTGCCTTGCTAAAGAAACTGAGGGTGAAGGTGCTGGACTGGCCAAGCATGTCTCCAGACCTAAACCCTGTTGAGCATCTGTGGGGCATCCTCAAACGGAAGGTGGAGGAGCTCAGGGTCTATAATATCCACAAGCTTTGTGATGTCATTATGGAGGAGTGGAAGAGGATTCCGGCGGCAACCTGTGAAGCTCTAGTGAACTCCATGCCCAAGAGAGTTAAGGCTGTGCTGGAAAAAAATGGCCACACAAAATATTGACACTCTGATCACAATTTGGCCATTTTCACTTAAGGGTGTATTCACTTTCGTTGCAAGCTGTTTAGACATTAATGGCTGCGTGTTGAGTTATTTTGAGGGCACACCAAATTTACACTGTTATACAAGCTGTACACGGACTACTTTACATTGTATCAAAGTGTCATATCTTCAGTGTTGTCCCATGAAAAAATATAATAACATATTTACAAAAATGTGAGGGGTGTACTCACTTTTGTGAGATACTGTAATAAAACAAATATAATGCACATTTAAAAAAAAAATACACCATTATCCCATACACATGCCTATGAGGTCAGATGGAATAAAAAAGATATAAACTTCATAAAGGTGTTCTCCTCTGTCAGATATGAGCTAACCACTGAGCTACTGTGCTGTGCTGCACTAGGCCCAAGTGAACCTTTATCTCTGAGGCTGCTGCTGCCAGAGAAGATACATATCATTAGAATAACCCTGCAGGAAAAAGACTAATCATCTTAGAAGGTAAAGAAACATAAAGGCCGTGCAAGATAACGATAGCAAGGTATTCACTGGTTTATGGCAGAAAGACTTTGCTGCTGAGGAAAGGGCATATTGCCTCCGCCACCCACCATATTTTGAGATGGACTTGCCATTCGGATCTAAATTCTGCACCCTTCAGCCCTGCAATTTCAGAAAGAGTTAATGGTAACAGAATAGCATGCCTGTGGTTATCTAGGAAAGTAGCAAAGTGTATTTAGAGTGGGACTACTACTACCATCATTGCAGCTGCCTCTACATTATTGGAGAGTAGTAAGCTCTGTGATATACCCAGGACTGTACCAATCACCGCTGCTTGTACTGCAACTCTCATCATCAATTTAGTAATGAAAGACTTTATATATGCCCTCCGTCCTTGCACCCTGCCAACCATCCACTATTAAGGGCACCCCAACTGCTACCATGCAGGAGCCCCAGAGAGTCAGGGTGTGCCCCAAGGGAAGAAAGGGTGCGTCCTTCCATTCACTATGCATATCCCAGGGAGAGCCAGGTTGGAGATTGCCATCATAAACTATCAGTATTACTACCATCATCATAGCCACTCCTCCCATCTTTACTTCCTTTCAGGTTTGCTGCACTTGCAATATAAACATATAAAAACCCAGACTCATTATAAATCAGACAAATCCTAAAATAGACTGCCATTACCAGAATGAGGAGCAGTCTACAAAGCTTCACATACTAGCAGTATTTCCTTCTCAATCTGGATTTCAGTCATGGTCACACACATGCATTCATCCAAGACTAGATTTTCCACTCCTGTCTCCAACACTGTCTTCGGTTAGGCATGATATAATACTAGATGATTTTAATGAATACATTGTGAAAGGAAGCGGCGAGACGGAAGATATGGCAGAAATCTGAAAATACATTAACGGATTTAGCAAACCACAGGACGGAAGCGTGTTTCTGGTACAAGTATACTGGAAGACGAGGTCATTTGCTACGGCTGCAGGTCATTGACAAAACTGGATTATGGGACACAAGACAAAATAATGAATTTCAAAAACGCCTTTATTATAATAGGAAAAATCTGGATCCTTTTGTATTAATTAGCAGAAGGCATTGGATTACTGTCATAAAAAAATGTCCTCACTAAAGTTCTGCCAACATTGTAATAATATTAATCTGGGACCACTATGTTGCAATATGTCTAGACATGTCTACTTTCTTTTAGAGGCGTTTGGGCAGACCTGCAAAGGAAAGCCTACTTGCTTGCTATCTGGGACTGGCTACCTGCCTCTTCTCTTTCCTGGCCTTGGCTGCTCCGCTGCGATCCCAGGATGTCAACTTTCTGTTTTGACACTGCTGTAGCCAATCGCATCATGGTATGCAATGTGAGCAGGTAAACACTGCAGGCAATGATTGGCTGCAGCGGCGTCAAAATGTCAAGGCCGGGGAGAGAAGGAGCTGTCCATCGCAGTTCTGCCAAACAGCAGTGGTTTGCCGACCCCAGTAACAGCAACCACTGTGTAATTTGGCAGGATAAGCAATAAAAGCAGCAAGGATTATTTGCAGTCAGGGGCGTAACTACCATAGCGGCAGACCATGCAACTGCTATGGGGCCCAGGGCAAGAGGGCACAATCTTAGTTGGAATTATCCCCTCTTCTACTGGGGGTGAAAACTTGCTCAGGACTCTACCTTTTAAAAGAACAACTTTTAGCAAATGAGGCAGTGGAAAAATGGCCCAAGGGTCATTGAAAAGGGTTTAGGCAGAAACCTTTCTGTCCTGCCTGATCCTTGCAATGGGGCCCTTAAATCTCTATGGACGCCACTGTTTGCAGTAGTAATTTTGATTTTCATGCAACTGATGCAACTACATCAAGGACCTGTGTCTGCCCCACTGTCCAATACAGGACACACATGGTATATGTAACTGCCCCTCCTCCCTTTTTAGCTTTGCAGGAAGGCATCTTGAGCACAGTATAATGGACTCTAATATGCCCCACCAATTGATTTCTAAATGGCAGTCATAAAATCACAAACGTCCACGTGATAATGACAAATGCAGAAATCTTTTGCTTGGTTTCATTTTACAACAGCGTTGTATGTTCTGTTTGACATATGACAACTACTTTCTTATATTATATTTCTGTTTATGCACAGATATCACCTTTATATACAGTACAGACCAAAAGTTTGGACACACCTTCTCATTCAAAGAGTTTTCTGTATTTTCATGACTATGAAAATTGTAGATTCACACTGAAGGCATCAAAACTATGAATTAACACATGTGGAATTATATACTTAACAAAAAAGTGTGAAACAACTGAAAATATGTCTTATATTCTAGGTTCTTCAAAGTAGCCACCTTTTGCTTTGATTACTGCTTTGCACACTCTTGGCATTCTCTTGATGAGCTTCAAGAGGTAGTCACCTCAAATGGTTTTCACTTCACAGGTGTGCCCTGTCAGGTTTAATAAGTGGGATTTCTTGCCTTATAAATGGGGTTGGGACCATGAGTTGTGTTGGGCAGAAGTCAGGTGGATACACAGCTGATAGTCCTACTGAATAGACTGCTACAATTTGTATTCTGGCAAGAAAAAGGCAGCTAAGTAAAGAAAAATGAGTGGCCATCATTACTTTAAGAAATGAAGGTCAGTCAGTCTGAAAAATTGGGAAAACTTTGAAAGTGTCCCCAAGTGCAGTCGCAAACACCATCAAGCGCTACAAAGAAACTGGCTCACATGAGGACCGCCCCAGGAAAGGAAGACCAAGAGTCACCTCTGCTGCAGAGGATAAGTTCATCCGAGTCACCAGCCTCAGAAATCGCAGGTTAACAGCAGCTCAGATTAGAGACCAGGTCAATGCCACACAGAGTTCTAGCAGCAGACACATCTCTACAACAACTGTTAAGAGGAGACTGTGTGCAGCAGGCCTTCATGGTAAAATAGCTGCTAGGAAACCACTGCTAAGGACAGGCAACAAGCAGAAGAGACTTAGTTGGGCTAAAGAACACAAGGAATGGACATTAGACTAGTGGAAATATGTGCTTTGGTCTGATGAGTCCAAATTTGAGATCTTTGGTTCCAACCACCGTGTCTTTGTGCGACGCAGAAAAGGTGAACGGATGGACTCTACATGCCTGGTTCCCACCATGAAGCATGGAGGAGGAGGTGTGATGGTGTGGGGGTGCTTTGCTGGTGACACTGTTGGGGATTTATTAAAAATTGAAGGCATACTGAACCAGCATGGCTACCACAGCATCTTGCAGCGGCATGCTATTCCATCCGGTTTGCGTTTAGTTGGACCATCATTAATTTATCAACAGGACAATGACCCCAAACACACCTCCAGGCTGTGTAAAGTCTATTTGACAAAGAAGGAGAGTGATGGGGTGCTACACCAGATGACCTGGCCTCCACAGTCACCAGACCTGAACCCAATCGAGATGGTTTGGGGTGAGCTGGACCGCAGAGTGAAGGCAAAAGGGCCAACAAGTGCTAAGCATCTCTGGGAACTCCTTCAAGACTGTTGGAATACCATTTCAGGTGACTACCTCTTGAAGCTAATCAAGAGAATGCCAAGAATGTGCAAAGCAGTAATCAAAGCAAAAGGTGGCTAATTTGAAGAACCTAGAATATAAGACATATTTTCAGTTGTTTCACACTTTTTTGTTAAGTATATAATTCCACATGTGTTAATTCATAGTTTTGATGCCTTCAGTGTGAATCTACAATTTTCATAGTCATGAAAATATAGAAAACTCTTTGAATGAGAAGGTGTGTCCAAACTTTTGGTCTGTACTGTATTTATAATAGTGTTCCAGATATGGCAAAAATATATGTTGTGTACAACATAGGTATACCCTGGAGATATACATGCGTGCCTATGGGTTTACATAGCCCGTTTCAGGGTTTTGATACAATCTCTTAGTGCCTTTAGCTAGGATGACTGTTACTAACACTTAAAGGGCTTAGCTGTAGCCACAGACACTCATGGAATAATGGTAGTAACAGAATACTTTGAAACTGATACTAAGAACTCAGAAGCTTAGAGTGTAAAATATTTGATAAGTGGTGTCTTCTGGGTTAAATTACTTTGGGAGAATCTATAAGAACTAGGAAGGAATGTTTAAGACTTAGGATAAACAGATGTATATTTACCTGTCCTTACATTGGGATGAAAAAGCACTTATTTTGTTGGATAGGAACTCCACGTAGGAGAACACTTCTTAAACAAGATATCCAGGCTGTGCTCTTAGGCTCTGTTCACATTTGAACTGTCCATTAGGGGATCTGTTGAGTTTTCAGTCACTTTTAACAACAACAACAATAATAGTAAAATATGCACGTGGGACACCAATTATTCTAAGTTTAGAACTTAGGCCTCTTTCACAGGAGCATGACGGATTAGGTCTGGATGCGTTCAGAGTGCGTTCAGGAAAACTTGCACCATTTTGCAAGCAAGTTCATTCAGTTTTGTCTGCGATTGCGTTCAGTTGTTCAGTTTTTTCCATGCGGGTGCAATGCGTTTTGATGCGTTTTTCACGCGCGTGATAAAAAACTGAAGGTTTACAAACAAGATCTCTTAGCAACCATCAGTGAAAAACGCATTGTATCCGCACTTGCCTCAGGGTGCAATGCTTTTTTTACTGAAGCCCCATTCACTTCTATGGGACCAGGGCTGCGTGAAAAACACAGAATATAGAACATGCTGTGTTTTTCACGCAACGCAGAACTGATGCATGATAAAAAACGCTCGTACACAGACCTATTGAAATGAATGGGTCAGGATTCAGCATTGCACCCGCGTGGAAAACTCTCTCGTGTGAAAGGGGCCTTAGGCAGAATGCATGCATCATTTAGAGGGTTGAGAGTATTGTGCTCTTTCATAGTCACTTACTTTATGCCATACAACTTCTGTATAAGAACCTAGGAGGGACATGGTATACAGTTTTCCAGGCTAGTTTTACACCTGCAGTGTAAATTACAGCAAGGTGTTCTGGCAAAGAACAGCCTGCCTGAATTGACTAGATCCAGCACTGCTGGATGCAGACGGAATGCCCGTCAGCGGTTGGGCAGGAATCCGGCCACATTACTGCAGACAATATTGGAACAGCCCGACGGAATTCACACTGGAGGTGTGAAACTAGCCTTAAAGGGGTTTTTCAGGATTTTACTACTGATGACCTATCCTCAGGATAGATCATCGGTATCTGATTGGTGGGGGTCTGACACCCGGGACCCCTGCTGATCAGCTGTTTGAGAAGGTACCAGCGCTCCTGTGAGCACCCTACCTTCTTGCAGCTTAACAAGCACAGCACTAGAAATGATCAAATCATCTAAAAATCGCTTTGCCGAATGTTCATCGAATTTTATAAAAGATTCGTACCTAATACGAAGTTATTCGGTCGAAGCTGCGTACAAATCATTCATTATTCTGTCGTGTTCTGCGAACATTCGCGCACTAATAAAGAACGTACAGTTGTTAAAGGTACGCTACTTATGTGAACACGTACGCATGAGCGTACAAATTGCATACGAATCCTCAGCATACTATTGTCTAGCGATTGCATAATACGCAGGCACGCACGCAGAAGTTTTACAAATGGCATCCAGGCGATGGCTTCAACATTTAGCTCTGGAGAGCTTAAATACATGATCCAGCTGATGGACAGAGAGGATTACGATGGCACACACCGACACCCGAATCAGCAGAAGAAGGAGATCAGCAGGTGAGTGCAGCAGGTGATCTGAGGCTTGCGGCCAACTATTATGAATTCTACCAGTAGAAGCTGCGGCTACATGTCCTTTGGCACTGCTGGCCTGTGCCACCTTCTCCTTCTTTTTTTGGAGCTCGAGTTCTGGCTGGAAGTGGAACCCTTTTGTTTTTCTGTGCCACACACTTTCACTTGACTGTGGCCCTCAGGGGCGTAGCTAAAGGCTCATGGGCCCTGGTGCAAGAGTTCAGCTTCGGTCCCCCCCAGCACTGGTGCACCTAGCTTTTCTGCCGGCCAAGTCAAAAATTGAAGCCCCCCCCATGCCAAATTCTCACCCTAAACTTTCCCTCCTAACATTACATATATCACTACAGAATATACTGGGTAAGGCTGCATTCACACGACAGTTGTTTTTGCTGCCTCCGATCTGCACACCGTGTGTTATCCACATCCGTATGTCCATTCCTATTTTTGTCTGTTTTGCGGACAAGGATTGGCATTGTTACAGTAGATCTGCCAAAAAAACGGAGCCATACTGATGATCATCCGTTTTTTTTTTTGCGGATCCGCAATTTGCAGACCGCAAAACACAACGTTCGTGTGAATGTAGCCTAATACAGTGTCCTAAAATAACTGCGCCCAGCAAATAGTGTCCCTGACAGTAATAGTGTAAACATAACGTCCCCCAGAAATAACTGTGCTAGGCTGATTCTATGTCTGGGTGCCGCCCCCCCCCCATTAATAGTGCTCCCCAAAGTCCTAACTAATAATTCTCTGCCAGAGTGCACTTGTTAGTAATAGTGCCCCCAACAGTACTAATGTCCCCACTGTGCCGCAGAAGTAATAATGCTTCCAATGTGCCAGTAAGAAGTGCCCCCATAGTGCACCCCAATAATAGGCCAGTAAGAAGTGCCCCAATAATGTGTCAGTAAGTAGTGCCCCCCAAAAATGTGCCAGTAAGAAGTGTCCCCATAGTGCCCTCAATAATGTGCCAGTAAGTGCCCCCATAGTGCCCCCCAATAATGAGCCAGTAAGAAGTGCCCCCATAGTGCCCCCAATAATGTGCCAGTACGAAGTGCCCCAATAATGTGCCAGAAGTGCCCCCAAAATTTCCCCCAATAATGTGCCAGTAAAAAGTGTCCCACCACCATAGATGCCCCCCAAATCATGTGTCAGTAATAAATGCCCCCAGTGCCCCCATGTGCCAGTAATAAATGCCCCAGTGCCCCATGTGACAGTAAGAAATGCCCCCAGTGTCAGTAAGAAATGCCCCCAGTGCCCCCATGTGCCAGTAAAAATTTCCCCCAGTGCCCCCATGTGCCAGTAAGAAATGCCCCCTAGTGCCCCCATGTGACAGTAAGAAATGGCTCCCAGTGCCCCCAAGTGCCAGTAGGAAATGCCCCCAGTGCCCCCAAGTGCCAGTAAGAAATGCCCCCAGTGCCCCCATGTGCCAGTAAGAAATTCCCCCCAGTGCCCCCATGTGCCAGTAAGAAATGCCCCCAGTGCCAGTAAGAAATGCCCCAGTGCCCCCAGTGCCCCAATGTGCCAGTAAGAAATGCCCCCCAGTGTCCCCATGTGCCAGTAACAAATGCCCCAGAGCCCCCATGTGCCAGTAACAAATGCCCCCAGTGCCCCCAATAGAGCTCCAGTCTGTGATTGCTCCAATAAAAAAAAGAAACACTTATACTTATCATGTCATCGCTCCACCTGAGCCAGCCTCTGACAGGCTGCAGGTTTAGTGCCTGTAGCCTATCAGAGGAACGGGCAGGGAAGACGCCTCTCCCTGCCCCGCAGCACAGGCATCTGTTTCTCAGTCCTGAGGACGACGATACAGATGACTATGGAGATGAGCGCTTCCACAATGGAAGCGCTCATCTCCCTTTGTCATGCCGCCGCTGTTGCCCCCCAACTGTGCGCAGGGCCTTGCCTAATTGGCGGTGCGGCCCTGCAAGTGGCAAGGGGGGCCCTCGGGCAACTGCGACCACTGCGACCCCTATAGACAGGGCCGATTCTAGCTCATCTGCTGCCTGAGGCAAAAATTTAAGTGGCGCCCCCCCCCCATTAAAAAAATAGTATGAAAGTCAAGTAACCACCGAACTCCAAGACTGTCCTGCCAGATCTGGGGCAGTACAAGTACAGATAATATAGTAGATATTCCCTGCAGTCCTATGTAACACCACAGGTAGCACAATGATAAATCTCTGAGTACAGAATACGAGATGTTACCTGCAGTCCTATGTAACAGCACAGATAACACTAGTGCTGATAATGTGGTAGTGTTACCTGCAGTCCTATGTAAAACCACAGATAACACTAGTGTAGATCATGTGGTAGTGTTACTTGCATCCTTAGTGTGCCTCCCGGTGCCGCTCCCACGGACTCCATGCTGGCGGCGCTGTCTCCTCTTCCTTCTTCTTCTTCTTCTTCTTCTTCTTGCCCCACACAGAACGTCCTGATGAAGCTGTGTAAAGACATAGGAACACTGTAGGCATGGTGATGGTGATACACTCTTTGTGCCCCTCACAGTAGTTGTGCCCTCTCTGTGCCCCCTTCAGAGTAGTAATGCCCATTGTGCCGCCTTCACAGTAGTAATGCCCAGTGTTCCCCCATAATAGTTATGATCCTTCACAGTAGTTATGCCCTCTTTGTGTCCCCTTCACAGTAGTAATGCCCATTGTTCCCCCTTCATAGTAGTAATGCCCACTGTGTCCCTGCACAGTAGTAATGCCCATTGTGCCCCTTCATAGTAGTAAGGCCTATTGTGCCCCCTTTATAGTAGCAATGCCCTCTGTGGCCCCTTTATAGTGGCAAAGCCCTCTGTTGCCCCTTTATAGTAGTAGTGCCATCTGTGTTCCCCTTTATAGTAGAAAAGCCCTCTGTGCCCCTTTTTATAGTAGAAAAGCCCTCTGTGCCCCTTTATGGTAATAATGCCCTCTGTGCCACCTTTGTAGTAGTAATGCCCACTGTGCCCCCCTTATGGTAGTAATGCCCTCTGTGCCCGCTTTGCAGTAGTAATGCCCTGTGTGTCCCCCTTTCTAGTAGTAATGCCCACTGTGCCCCCCCTTTGTAATTGTAATACACACTGTGCCACCTTTGTAGTATTATTGCCCTCTCCTCTGTGGCCCCTTTGTTGTATTAATGCCCTCTCCTCTGTGTCCCCTTTGTAGAAGAAATGCCATCTGTGCTTCCTCTGTACCTAACACAGTACCTACTCACCTTGTCCAGTTCCTCACAGTCTTCTCTCCCCTGCTGCAGACAAAGTTGGCTCCGCATGACAGTGTGGGCGGAGCTTATGCAGATTCCCGGGCTGCAAGCTCCGCCCATACAGGCTTGCGGCGCGATCTGTGGCTGCAGGCTGAATTCACCATTCAGTTTCTGCCGGCCTGAAGAAGGGGAGGAGCTCAGGGAGCTGAGCTGTGGGTGAGTGATGGAACCCAGCTCCCTGCACTCCAGGAGGGGAGGGGAGGGGCGCAGCTTACAGGGAACACAGGCGGCATCCACCAGCAGTGTTTAACTGCTGTCTGGATGCCGCCCCCTCAAAAATGCAGAAAACTGCCGCCTGAGACGAGATTCTCATCTCGCCTCATGGCAGAAGCGGCCCTGCCTATAGCTACACCACTGGTGGCCCTGCAGGTCTTTGCCTCTCTCCCTGCCTGATTAATATTACTAGCCCTGCACTAGCCCTTCACTGGCCTTGATATGTGTATTATTATGGATGTCCAGAACAACACCACAATTTCCAGAAAACAGTTCTGTCTTTCACAACTTCACAGTGCTTCTGCTCGTCTCAGCAGTCGCAGCACAATGATGTCGCTGGCTTACCGAGCCTATTGGCCAATCAGAGCAAGCCCTTCCCACTAGTTCAGGTGACCGCTTTCTTCCCGGGCTTTTTGCCGCCTGTTTTCCACACGAATAACAAACTTACAGTAAAAGTTAGCTAATTAACTGAATTTGTACGCAGCAGCGTATAAATTAACTTATACGTAGCATTAGTGTACAGTTCATCGGACAAGTACGTAGCGTATGCGTACAAAGGTTTAAGAACATTTAAAATTCAAAAGGAGTGAATCTGAAAAAAACGGATTCGCTTCGGGGTAGAAAATTTGTAAGATTCAATACGAATTTATGAAGCGGCAAATAGATTCACTCATCTCTACACAGCACCATACATTGTATAAAGGCTGTGCTTGGTATTTTGCTTAGCCCCATTCACTTGAACTTCATTTTTTGGGAATATCTCAGGAACGGTACGTGCTAGAGAGCTGAGACCCAGTCTAAAACCTTCCCAGACACCTGATGTACCTGTGTGCCAAATTTCATGATTGTAAATGCAACGGTGCGGATTCCTTTAGTGGACATACATACACACACACATACACTCAAATATAGGACATATTCTATCCCTTGCGGAAAAGACATAAAGATGTGATCTGCAGATGACAAAATAAATACAGTTATGTGCAAGAGCCCTATTAGGGGCCGTTAACAAAGCCGCACCAAAATTTCGCCGAAAACCCACCAGTAGCCATGTCCTTTCTACCTCCCATTAATTTAAATGAGAAGCAGCGGTGAGTATAAAAGAGCTTAAAGATGAGGCAATGCCTAGAAGAACATGCCCTCTCTCAGCTCAGAGGCGGCTATAAGATCCTAACCACTGCCTCTCATTTAAATAATTGGAAGGCAGAAAGGTTGCAGTAGTAGGCAGTGTTTTGGTGTGGCTGTCCGCACCAAAATTCTGCTGTAAAATTCATTGTGTGAACATACTGTGCTCCCATAACAGTGACATCCACAGTGCCATCCATAGTGTGCACCACAATGCCATCCATAGTGCCCCACACTGTTATACATAATGCTGCACAGTGCCATGATTGTGCCATCTACAGTGGCATCTGTAGTGTGCTCCACAATGCCATCCACAGTGCCCCACAGGGCCATTCATTGTGTTCCCCACAGCGCCATCCCTTGTGCGCCCCACAGTGCCATAGTGCGGCCCAAAATTCCATCCACAGTGCCCCTCAGAGCCTTCTATAGTGCGCCCCATAGTGCCATCCAGAATGCTTCACAGTGCCATCCATAGGGCCCCCCACAGTGCCAACCACAATGTGCCCCACAGTGCCATTGAGAGTGCTCCCCACAGTGCCATCCACAGTATGACCCACAGTGACCCACTGTGTCATCCAGAGTGCCCCACAGTACCATCTACTGTGCCCTATCACCGGCATATCAGCAGCACGGAAGGTGATTGCTATGTTTTGACAGCCAGTAGTTCAGGTGCATGGGCAATAGTGTTATCCTATTGTACATGCATCAGGAACAAGGAAGGCCGGCAGGAGGCGGTGACATCAGTGATGACATGTCTTCTCCTGCTTTAGAGAGGAAGAAGACAGGCTTGGATTGGAAGCCCTCTTTATGGTCACGTGAACATGCCTGCAGTGTTTTCCTGACCGCTGCAGGAGTGGTCACGTGACCTTGAAGAGGATCCTGAAAATTCCTGCCCTGCAGAGGGTAAGTTCTCATGAACTATTCTTCCCTCCACAGGTTAAGTTCAAGGAGGATTTTTTAACTTGGGGCCAGAGAACCCCTTCATGTTGGTAGTGTTACTTAGAGACAAAAAATGCACAATTATTTCCGCCAAATGGCTAGATAACACAGTAGGAAATATTTTTACTTTATTTTGCTATATTTACTGAAACCAATGCGGTGATAGAAATAGTCAATTGTGTAATCTACAGGAGTCCGAAATACATGATCCTGGTCAACTAAATAATTCATAAGGATGCATTTTGTCATTTAGGTTTATTCACGGCTCTTTGGCTTCACAGTCTAAAAATGTTATCTGGCATACAATTGGTGTTTTCCTATGTGACTGTGTAGGAAAATTACATATTAAGTATGTAAGGGAATTACATGGAATTACACTTGCTCAATAATATGTTGCAGATAATTGTTTGTGATATGAAGAAACAACTAGGAAGTTCTCTCATCTTGAACCACTGAATCACTTCACCCTGGGCAGCTTCCAGTAATCTCCATTGGAACATCTTTTGAGGATGAGATCTTCACAGAAATTTCACTAGGCAGCTCTGCAAGTGCATGCAACAAGTCCTGATCACTTTCAAGAACAGGTTTTGGCCATTCCTGGAGAACTCCTTTAACAATTAAAGGCAGGGCTAGATCAAGGTCTATTAGGGTCACTGGACAAAACATTTTATGGTGCTCCCACTTAGTAACATAGTTAAAGCTGGAAAAAGACAAGTGCAGCAAGTCCAAATAATCAGCTCAAGCCAAAAAGTACATGAGGCAAATGCCAAGTTACTTATATTAAGGAAAAAAAATCCTTCTTGACTCCATATATGCAAATGTGAATAAATCCCTGGATGAGTGTCCCACTTCCAGAAGTATAATGACACAAGGCTGGATAATGGATGCTCTAAGTTGCAATGGATGGAGGTCAGTGCCTTGGCTGACAGGAGAAGAAACCAATTCATAGCAGCAAAATCCGAATTTATAGTCAAGAAAAAGGTCAGGCCTGGCAGAGTTCATGCAATACTACAATTCTAGGCAAGTACCAAAAATTCTGAAGTAGTCCAAGTAAAACCAAGCAATCCTAAACTAACAAACCTGCTGATCTGGCAAGGAACCATGGGAGAGGGGTTCCTAAATAGCCATTGAGTTTAGTACTAAAAGAATTAAGGACCGTTTAGTTGCTGAACTTTTAGTGGTCAAGTAACATAGTAGACACAATAAGCATAGACAGCAGAGCTGAATTTGAAACATGGTATCCTGTCAGTTTCAATGGCCAAAGTAGGTGTAAAGCATTGAAAATAATACCTATAACTTATGATATTACTTTCAAAAATGCATACAGACCTTTCCTGAACTCACACAATGAGTCAACCACCACAACATCCTATAGCAAAGAGTTCCATAGTCTCACTGCTCTTAGAGTAAACAATCCAAATGTCATGGTGGCACTCCATGACCATCATCCCACTATACAGATGCCATATTGTTCATTTTGTTCATGCATGGTGTTGGGACCCACTGGTTCTTCTCTGCCCTCCCATGTTGCAAGGCCTCTTCCTGTCTCCCATATGGTGTGCAAGGGCTCCCTGGCTCTCAAAGGGGCAGTACTCATTTGCTCTAATCTCTGGCTGGACACCTGTGGGTACTTTGGGCCCTTTCAAAAGGGAGAGGTGCCTGAGCTTAGGGTCTTCGCTTCCTAGTCTAACCAGTGAAGGTGTGCTATTCAGATCATTTGCCCATGTACCATATTTCTGCCTGTTACCTACTCTTATACTCTGCTGCCTGTCCTGACCTTAGACTGTCTACCGTACTGACCCTTTGCTGCCTGCATGACCTCTGCCTGTTTATTGACTACAAGTACTGCCTGACCCGCTTGGTGCTTTGCACCAGTGCCTCTGATCCTCGTGTGTCAGCTGCCAACCACACGTACACCAGGACTATTCCAAGAGTTAGTGGCTCCCCTGCAGTGAAGACCAGATCACTATATACAGACAGACATTCTTGGTGAAATATCACCACGACCAGACAAAGGCTAGCATACCAAAACACATTTTGGGGTAGAATTATCTACTATAGGGATTTATCAATTTTACAATTTAGGCTTCACTATGCACTATAATATATAGTTTACTGCCAAATTTTATAGCACACGTGATTTTCCTACATATCCAAATAATTACAAGTGTGCATCCTGCAATGATGCCCTGTTTGTGTACTGCGTGGCTCATCTTTTATTGCAATTTTAATTATTTATGAAAGATTTGTATTTGCATTGATTGGCATTTGCATGTGTCTTTGTGCCAGGATCACATATGAAATTTACATTTTTAAAAATATTTTTAACCATCTATTATTTTTCTATATACTGTATCTTTAAAGGGTTATTCCCATCTTGGACAATGGGGGCATATCACTAGGATATGCCCCCATTGTAATATGTCCAGCGGTGGGACCCGCACCTATATCGAGAAGGGGGCCCCGAAAGTGAAGGAGGGCGCAACGCGAATGCGCGGCCACCCTCCATTCATTTGTATGGGGCCACCAAAAATAGCCGAGCAATGGCTCGGCTATTTCCGTTGGCTCCATAGAAATGAATGGGAGCACACCGCTCATGCGCGGCCCAGCTCCCATTCATTTGTATAGAGCCGACGGAAATAGCTGAGCCAGCGCTCGGCTATTTTCATCGGCCCCATACAAAAATGAATGGAGGGCGGGCGGCCGCGCATGTGCGGTGCGCCCTCCTTCACTTTCGGGGCCGCTTTCTCGATATAGGTGCGGGTCCCAGTGGTGGGACCCGCACCTATAGGACAATGGGGGCATATCCTAGCGATATGCCCCCATTGTCCAAGATGGGAATAACCCTGTAATAAAAGTCATATTGCTATTGTATTTACATTTTATTTCCCTTCCAATTCTGCATTTACTTTTATTTATTTTGATACATCTGCTACAAGAAGAAGAAAAAGAAGCCTTTTTTCTATCTAGATAAGGTTCTTGATCAGTAATAGGATGATTATTTTCTCCGTTATAAATAATCAACATTTCCAGTTGAGTTTGAGTTTAACAGTATAAGACTAATGACATTTCTGGAAATGAACAAGTCGAGGTGAACGCCAGAGTCCCAAATGCAACTGCGGCCTGACAGAGCAGGCTTTGTTGCTGCAACATACAGGATGTGGCAGCTGCTTTTCTTATCGTACGCCTTCTGAATAAATTCAATACACTTTTTGTAATTCACATAAGTTGGGTCACTGTTTCTTTTCTTTCTCCCCTTCTATTTCTTGTGCATGTGATTAGATTAGAAATGAGTGCATAATATTATTCTTGAATATGGTGAGAACTGTCCCTTTATTAATTTTGAGGGTGATGGTAAGGGCAGACTGGCATCTTTATGAGGGGTATTGATGGCTTTAACATAATTGGCAAGTAGGGAAATTTAAGTTTTTCAGGTGCACCAGAAATCAGTGATCGGGAGATCTCAACTGTCTAATACATCTTGCTTTGTATAGTTTTTATGGTGATGTGGATTCAATTATTACAACTTATAAAAAGCTTTCTATGGCACTCAACTAGCTTACTGTAAAATAGACCTTAGGAAGCATGTAGGTGTCTGCAGCAGAGGAATTAAATTGCGAGTCATTCTGGGTACATGGTCTGACGAGAATACAATGGCAGCAAGTTTATAGTAATTGTCTTGGGGTAACCTTGGATTCTGCTCTGTCCTTCAAATCGCACATCCAAGCCTTTTCCACCTCCTCCGGTCTCCAACTAAAAAATGTTTCTCGGATCCACACATTCCTCAATCAAGAATGTGCAAAAATGCTTGTACATGTCCTCATCATCTCCCGTCTGGACTACTGTAATATCCTCCTCTGTGGCCTGCCATCTAGCATTTTTGCTCCCCTCCAATCTATCCTAAACTCTGCCATCCAAATAATCCACCTCTCCCACCTTTAGTGTCCTGTCTCTTCTCTCTGCCAATGCCTTCACTGGCTTCCAATTGCAGAGACAATCCACTGCAAAACACTTACTATGACATACAAGGCCATTCACAACCTGTCCTCTCCATACTATACATCTGCGAACTGATCTCATTATACCTTAAAGGGATTGTCCCACGAAAAATATTCTACAGTTTTCAAACCATTACCTGGATCTGAATACTTCTGTAATTGAATTTAATTAAAAATTTAGCATAGCCACTGAGTTATTCAATCAAATGTATCTGTATAGCGCCACCTACAGTTTTTTTTTTCTTATTTCTTTGACCTGGTCACTGAGAAGGCCGCACATGCTCAGTTTCATCCTTCAACTGCCTCCTGAGCTGTGATAGGGAGACCATGGACACGCCCCCTGAGCTGCAGCAGAAAAGACACTCCCCTTGAGCTGTCAGCTTGATATAAATCTATCAGATCAATGAATGAGAAGATCTCTGGATCCATGTGAGGTACAGGGCTGGTTCTAGCTTTGTTAGAAAGAGACTGTCATGTACTATATGATGTCTGATTTTCATTTTTTATATTAGTCATGGGATAACCCCTTTAATTTACCAAATGATGCATGTAAAAGAAGATGGTGTAGGTTCTACTGAATATGCTGGAGCAAACTCACTGAAGTGTTGCATATACAATGTATAACAGGTCTGCCCATTTATTGGTATAAAATACATTTAGCACCTGCTTTATAAATTTGGTGAACACTTATAAAGAAGTAAACATCCACAAAAGTATCGGGGATGAGGATGATGAAAATAGTTTATTCGCTTCATAAATATGACAATATGCTGGCACCAACTTGATATATACCCCAAAAGACTGTGGAATATGTTAGTTATATCTGTGAAAGAGATAGTTAAAGTTAAATATAATTTTTTTTCTATCACATATCCTGCTCAATGAAACCCTCTGACAGGGAGACAATGGATCAGATTTATTGACATGTAACAAGAGCATCCTGAAAATGTTTGTGGGTGGCCTGTATCATATTTATCACACAGCTGTAATATCTTATGAGTAGAGCACACATGTCATAGATCAGACCACAGATCCTCGGCCGTACAATAGTCTGTATTACTAGAGATATTTATTATGTCAAATTTTAAACATATGTTTGTAAATACTACAAAATGTATGAATAATAAAAAATACATTTATTTATAACAAACTCCATTCTTAGATATGTAAATCTGACATAATTTCACTATTGTCAATCCTTTCTCCCACCCAAACAAGGTACTTCCCGAATAATCCAGATTCAAACAGGGAAAAGAGTGGCCATCATGTTGGCACCTGTCATTTGCTACTTCTTTTTTTAAATCACATTTGTTTATTGTTTTTTTTTTTAGTGTAAACGAGAACCCAAACCAGACATACTATACCCTCAACCCAAACCTCCCTTCTATAGCTGGGCCACTAGCCACATATTATTCAGTCAATAATTAGCCATCTTGGAGTTTGACAAAGGTTTTCATCTAAGATTTCAGGTGCAATGTGAAGGTACAAAACTTTGGAGACTTATGGTAACATTAAATGGTCCTGCATACATGTGTGCAGGTTTGGACTGGACCACAGAACACAAAGCTGTTCTACAGAGTCACTGGCTGCCCTGGTCAACACGACAGCAGTTGTGTTTAGGACAAATGTTCCTTATTGTCAATTTTGAGTAACAGTTGTGGGATATTAAGGAAAAACTGAATGTTTTTGAATTTTTATCATTTTAAAAGTATTTTTGTCTTGCTGTTGATCACAAACCAGAGCTAAATGCACTAATAATTCTACAATATTATTAAATACACTAAATAATAATTCTGACTTTATTTGTACTAATAAAAAACTGGCCTTTTTGCATTGCAGCCCATTTATTTTGAGTTTTAAACACCTTATTTGCCTCACTAGACAAGGTGTATTACTTAGAGGAAAGGTGAGTGCAGACTGATGGGAAAGGGAGTGGCTTAAAATGTGACAACTTGCTCCACAAAGTAAGTCACCTCATAGATGGCGTAATGTAAGACAAGAGTATCCAACATGTCTAGCAAGATGCAACAATTTTGTAATACAACGTGAACCACCGTAATGAATTTGGCACATTTTTAGACTAAACATTATTAGTGAATCTGCCCCAATATTTTCTTTCGACCTCCACTTGTTCTTGCTTTGCTTCTTAGCTCCAGTCAGAGAATGCAACTGTGATGTTGCATTCTGAGACCCTACAATTTTCACTCTTGGTCATGAGCTCCTCCCATCTGTCCATGGCTGTTATTAATTTGAATAGAATAAAGCTAGTTTCTTTCAATTCTTTTCATTTTGTAAGAAATGGAGAAAGAAATTGTCATGTTGTATAGTTATACTGTGTAGTGTACAGAACCATCTGATTGTAGTCACTTTATTGTGGCAGGTGGACTCACATAATATGGTCAAAATATGCATTAAGAACCTCAAATAAGTAGAGCAAATACAGTAGTAATCCAATTCAAAATGACCTGTTGAATACATTTTCATCTGCATCCACAGCGTGCTGCTTTATCTATGTGTTTGTTTGCGTTTGCATTGCAGTCACAGGAGAGGTACAACTGCCAATTTACTTCATTTTGTTAGAAGGTGCTGACTTACTTGCATTTTAAGATTTTCCCTAGGGCAGGAAAATTTATTATCGATTCTGAATGAAACAATTATATTTCCGTTCGTTGTGTCACACAGACAGCTGATGTCTGTAACACATTTCCCACAGATGGCCTTGGAAAGGCTACCGAAGGGGGATTCAAACATTCTTTGGATAAACACTGATGTTTCTTGGGAATTGACCATTCACAAGTTAAATGAAAATACATAATCTGTTTGCTCATCAGATGCTTAAAGAGGTATTCCCATCTCACAAATGTAGTGTGTATAGTTAGATATAGCCATAGCAATATTATTACTAATAGAAAGTATTTATATAAAATGTACCATTTAGAAGATTTGTCTATTTATATAGGCATTGTCCCACACATATCAGTCAGGCTGTTGCCGTTAGTTACGGCCACCGTGGCCTTGTAGTAGTGGTGGCTGGTTTGCTTCTTTTTAAAGCCGCTCTGAGGTAACTGCTGTATTGTGAACGCACATTACATGAGCCTGCAATTAGGGTACATTTACATCTGAGTTTGGATGCTACCAGTCCAAAACGCAATGGTCAGGATCCGTCCAAAACGCAGACTTTATAAAGGGATCCTGCTCCACAGAGATGAATTGATCTTGGAACAGGATCCGTTTCTCTGTGTTTTGGAAGCGCAGACAAAAATGCTACAACCCTAAGATGTGTCTCTGCATGCTCATGCAATGTGCGTTCACAATACAGCAGTTACCTCAGAGCGGGTTTGAACAAGAGCAAGCCGACCAACACTACTACATGGCTGCGGTGGCCGTAACTAGGGGCAACGACCTGACTGATGTGTGTGGGACAATGGATATACAAATAGGAAAATCTTCTAAATGGTACATTTTATATAAATACATTCTATTAGTAATAATATTAGTATGGCTATATCTAACTATACAAACTACATTTGTGAGATGGGAATACCCCTTTAAGTAAATTGAGCCTTCTTCCTTGACAACCAATACAATTTGGATATTTTTCATAGACAACTTAAACTAACAGCAAGCACATGACTAGAAACTACAGGCAATATTAAAGAGGGTTCTCCTTTTCATAATGAATCATAATGACTTTTTAATGTGCCCAGCGTAACCCAAGCTGCACATTTTTGTCCCATATACCTGCATCCTAACATGATGTTTACAAGCAGAACTTCCTGTTTTCATCAGCTTCCTGTTGGGATTTCTAACCAAACCCAGCATGCTTTGCTCTGCCTTACACAATGTTCTCTATGCAGTAGTCATGCCCCTTTCCTTTCCTCCCCATGTTAGTTAGGTGGAGCAAGCCTTGTGAAACATTACAGAGCAAAGCATGCTGGGTTTGGTTAGAAAACAGAAAGTAGGCCATGAAAACATCCTGCCAGGATGCAGGGATACTGAGAAGAGGGGAAGGAAAGTGCTGGACAAAAATATGCAGTGTTTGGGGTACGGGAGAATCCCCTTGAAGGCTAGAAGACATCTTTATTAAACTTTCTTTTTTTATCTAACTTTTTTCTGTAATGAATAATTTCTGCATTCTATTGCATTAATGCCTGTCAGTGTAAGACTGAGAGGCACTCATTAGGCTGTGTCTTTGGCCTTGAATTATAAAAGCAGAGGGACTGTGGTGGCTATTGACTGAGGCATCTAAGTGGACTCGCTGGGACTGGCATTATCTCTGCTCTCATATGTATCCAACAGATGGCCCCTGCTGGTGAAGGCATAGTTACTGAGCTCATGATTAGGCATCAGCGAATGTCATATCTTGAAGTTCGTGTGCGGGTTCGTTTTGTAGTATATACAGAATTTTGTTATAGATTCCGTTATGCATTCCATCATAGAATTGCGTTATGGTCTGTGGTAATGGAATCCATAACGCAACAGGTTATACCACAACCCAAACCGAAAATGAACTTCAAAATATGAAATTTGCTCATTCCTAATCATGACCTCATTCTGATGTGCTAGCACAGGGTTTCCAAAAATGACCCATTTACTGCAATGTACTATTGTAGGACAGTAAAAAGTTAATAGAATTTTTCCCTTTTAGTATTTGATCTGGCTCAGCACTGCTTGTTGTATAAGATAGTGGATCATGGCCTACAAAAGTTTGGAGACTCTGGTCTAGAGCTTAGAATGGTAAAGGAGTTTGAACCAGGGGCGGACATACCGCCGGTGCAGCCGGAGGGGGGCCCTTCTTGCAGGTGGTAGGAAGAGATGAGCGCTTCCATTGTGGAAGCGCTCATCTCTATATTCATCGGTATCACTGTCCTCAGGACAGCGATACACATGAATGCTGCGGGGCAGGGAAGAGAGAGGCATCTCCCCTGCCCCTTTCTCTGATAGGCTGCAGGCCTAGTGCCTCCAGCCTATCAGAGGCCGGCGCAGGCAACGCGATGACGTCACTGCGCCGCCTGAGCCGTACAGTGCTCGACACAGGCCGGAAGAGGCCTGTATCGCATCGCTGACAGGCTCATGGAGGTAAGTATTAGTGGTTATTTTTTTTTTCATTTACGCTGTGCCAAGGGCCCTGGCACACAGTGGGGGCACTATGGAGCTGGAAGAGCACTATTTTTTATATTGGCACACAGTGGGGGCATTATTTTATATATTGGCACATAGTGGGGCCACTATGGAAGGGGAAGAGCACTATGGGGGCAGTATTTTATATATTGGCACATAGTGGGGCCACTATGGAGGGGGAGGAGCACTATGGGGGGCACTATTTTATATATTGGCACATAGTGGGGGCACTATGGACGGGGAGGAGCACTATGGGGGCACTATTTTATGTACTGGCACATAATGGGGCCACTATGGAGAGGGAGGAGCACTATGGGGGGCACTATTTTATGTACTGGCACACATGAGGGGGCACTATGGAGGGGGAGGAGCACTATGGAGGCCCTATATATATACTGGCACACATGGAGGGGAGGAGCACTATGGGGCGCACTATTTTATATACTGGCAAACATAGGGGCACTATGGAGGTGGAGGAGCACTATGTGGGCACTATTTCATATCCTGGCACACATAGGGGGCACTATGGAGGCCATATCTTATATACTGGCACACATTAGGGGCATCTACTGGGGGCCCTATCTTATACACTGGCACACATGGTGGCACTGTGGAGGAGGAGGAGCACTATATGGGCCCTATCTTATATACTGGCAGACATGGGGGGCACTATGGAGAAGGGGAGGAGAGGAGCACTATTGGGGTCATTATACAGGGCATTATACTGGCACACATTATGGGGGCATTTTATACTCACACATTATGTCAGGCACCATGGGGACAAGGGGAGGAGAACTATGGGAGCACTATATAGGAGTATTTTATACTGGCGCAAATTATAGGGCACTATGCAGCTCAACAGGGGGCACTAAGAGGGTTTTTGGGCACACAGTAGGGGGCATTGGCACAGGTTATGAGGGCATTATGGGGACATTGGCTCTACTGGTGGCACAAATAATTTCTATTGGGACTTTGGGGATCACTATTACTATGGGGGCACCCTGTCACAGTATCAGCTTAGCAGAGTAATTTTTGGGGGACATTATGTTTGCACTATTAGTGTCAAGGGCACAATTTCCTGGGCGCAGTTAATTTTTAGAGCACCGTGTGCCAATAATTACTGAATGTGGTAGTTTCTGTGTGTAACTAGTATTTGCAGGAGGACTGTATAGTATAGTTTTGGGGAGAAGTATAGTATAGTATTGGGGGTGGCAGGATGGTGTGTTCAAGAAGGTAGGAGAATGATGGAAAAGTAGGAAACTAAGATTTCTGTCATACTCTGCAGAGAGAAGAGATGGCTGATAGAAATCATCATGGTGGTCTGGTCTGAAAGGAGAAGATGAGGACGGAGAACATCTACATCTAAGAAGACATCACTGGACTCAGATGTGAAAGTAGCCTAGTATGTGCGCTGTATTAGGCTACTTTCACATCTGAGTTAGTGATTCTGGCAGGCTGTCCCAGCAGAGAACAGCCTGCCAGAATTCATCGGCTCCGGCACTGCTGAATGCAGAATGCTCACCGGCCCCATTAACTATAATGGGGTCCGGCAGAGATCCGGTCACAATCTGGCAAAAATGCTGAGAATTAGCGGGACGCAAACCACTGTATGCCTGAGTTTGTGTCCGGCCAATTCCTTGCATTCTCTGCCGGAGCGTAGCGCTGCATGTGTGAAAGTAGCCTTACCCTGTATGTTTTGTAAGTTTTGTATTGCTGTATGAAATGTTAGGACACCATAGGTTAGGGCTTGTGGTGGTGGGGGGATGGGGGTCCAGGCACATGCTTTGCACAGGGGCCCTCTGCTGTCTGTGTCCGCCCCTGGTTTGAACACATTTTACCACAGGCTTCATTTATTCAGTATATGTTTATAGATGTTCAGTAAAAATCATGTCATGTCTGGAAGTTTCATTAGTCACAGATTTCTTTAATAGTCAACTACAATCTTTTACAAGACTCAAAGCCATGATGAGCTGTGCACTCTGAGAAGGGAAACACTAGTCAACTATCACATAGCTTTCTAATACCATTAATATGCCAAGCAGAGGTTCTACAAGAGGAAATTAGATTTCTAAGGAACAGGGAAACCCCGGACTGGAAGGACTTCATGACTTGATGTATTTGTCCTCTTCTAATTTCTTTGAAAAAGTAAAAGGAATTTTCCCACATGGGCTTCCCTGAATCTAGATCAATGTAAATATTTCTTTTATATCTAAGAAGGAAACTGAAACACTTTTTTTTTTGTCAAGCAGGCTTTGGAGAATTCCTTTTTTTCACAGATGTCTCTCGCTGTTTATCTTTGTCAGTCTCTTAAGTAAACTGTGTTTTTGTTGTTTGCAATAAATGCTCTTATTTACAGAGCCTTGTCTATTTGCTTCCCCTCTAACAAGAGATGTTGTCTGACAGTTGAAAAGTGTTTGTGAACGTCTGCTCTGCTCAAAGCACATGAGAATGAGATTGGACCTTGGTAAAAGAGTATGCAGCTTCTGAAAGACCTAGGATCTTCCTGTGTAATGACAGCACTAGATCATCTGAGTCTAAGCTTTAGAGCTAATCTGCAGATCAATGACATTCTATGTAAAACCAAAATATAATAGGTACTAATTGGGAACTCCTTAGGATATTTGACAACAGTGTCCAAAGGAAATGTTGCCAATGAAATGTTAAAGGGGTTTACCTGCCAGGCCCTGCACTAGCAGGAAATTCTTCTGGCAGGATGTTCTGGCAGATGAACAGCCTGCCAGCATAGTCGGATACTACCTGACCCCGCCAGAGCCCATTGACTATAATAGGTCTCGGCGGGATCCGGCCTGTTTCCAGCATTAGTGCCAGGATTGGGCAGGACATAAACCGCTGCTTGCAGTGATATTTATCCACCTGAATCCCAGTACTAATTCTGGAAACAGGCCAGATACCTGCTGAGTTCCATTATAGTCAATGGGGCCTGGCGGTGCTCCGGCTTTTTCCTCTGCTGGAACAGCCTGCTGGAAGAATTCAGTGCTAGTGTGAAACTAACTTACTAAAGAACTTGTGTTACTTTTTCTGTCTCATCCTGGAGATTTGGACAGTTTTCACAAGACTCCGCTCTCTGTGGAGACTGTATTTCCTCTGACATCACAACCAAGGCCTCCAACCAATCCCCTCTGTCAGAATCCCCGCTTGAATGTTGTGACATCAGACCCATGTGATCTTGGAAGGAGCCGGTCGACGCTCTGAATCGACAAGCAGCTTACGTGGAGTCCACTGCTTGTCATATCAAAGCTGTGTGTATGAGTTGCCGGGCCATTGAAGTCAACGGGTTCGCACCACAATGTAGGGTGCACATGCACAGGTCTGCAAAACGGACATGGCCATCACATGGTCATATGAATACAGCCTTATATTAATTCATAGACTTTTATAAGTTATAATAATTGATGTAGATGATAAAAGAAATTAAAAAAAAAAATATTGAGATTCCTCAGTGGTTTCATATCGTTTACTGGCCATTGAGGAATCTCAATCTTTTTTATCTCCTATTTACTGACTAACACGGTACAAATATATTTTTTGCTTTAATAACTGATGTAAATCTCTAGAGGATAGATAATGTGGACCCCAGTATGAGGGTATGACAGATGGCATGGCCTGTGTGTATAATAGGACTATGGTTCCCTAGGCAGTATTATGCAGTTGACATTTTCTCCTGGTGATTTCCAAGAAACAGATTTCAAAGCCATAGCCTAACTGAAAATCTGACATGCTAAAAACTTACATCATTTAGGCCTCTTTCACACTATCGTTAGTACGGATCCGGTGGGTGAAGGGACCCGCTGGATCCGTACTGAGTAATACAACCTTGTGGATCCGTAATTCCGGATCCGGTTGTATTAGCTTTTAAACGGATCCGGAATAACCTCTATTGAAAGTCAATGGAGGACGGATCCGTTTACAAGTGTGTCCACACCAAACGGATCCGTCCCCATTGACTTGCATTGGGGTTCATTCCGGATCCGTTTTGGTGCGGATGCCTGGACCGGAGAGCAAACCGCAGCATGTTGCGGTTTGCTCTCTGGTCTGAAGACTGAACGGAATGCATTCAGGAGCATTCCGTTGTCTTCAGTTCAGTTTTGTCCCCATTGACAATGAATGGGGACAAAACTGAAGCGTTTTATTCTGGTATTGAGCCCCTATGACGGAGCTCAATACCGGAATATATAAACGCTAGTGTGAAACTAGCCTTACTCTGGATTCCAGTGCACAGTTGATGAATTACTAGTGCCTGAATACTTACACTGATAAGACTGAATGCCCTATTGTTCTGCAGTGCTTGTCCGGGCCCAGGGGAGCAATTGATATTTAAAGCGTTTTTTTAGCTGACATCTGTTTTAGTGATGTATGTTTTGTGCTGGGCATATATGACCTGCCGCCTAAAACACAGGGGTGTTTAGCTAAATATACATTAGAAACATCCCAGTAGCTAAATAGACAGAACAGATGCTTTGAAGAAACGTTGTTACTGTTTTACTTCGATTTGGACTCCTGGGCTGAAGGTTCTATTAGGCGTTGCTTGACCGGTTATACCAGCATAAATAAAGAGACTTGAATCTACGTAATTCTGTAGATTTCTTGTTTTGTGGATTTTTAAAAATTCTACTTTAATTCTACTTAGTGAAAGTCTAAAAGTCAATAATGACTCAGTTTGTAAAGAAGACAGATCAAATATGAAAGAATATACATATGCCAGGCATATGTTACTAAAACTCACACACTCTAGGGCAATGGTCTCCGATCAGTGGTGAAACTACAACCCTCAGAATACTTGCCATGAGATAAAAAAGGATTCATCTGGATGGATTTTTTTCTCTCCGATACCTTTTGGTATTAGGGTTGCTTTGCCGCTGCCAATCTATCTATGACAATGGTCACATCATATTCATAGGAAGCCAATAAGTCTTGGAGCAAGTTCTTGGAGTCAGGAAGGAACTCACAGGAACACTGGGATAACATAGTGTTTTTTTTACATTTGTATGAAATTCTTCATCAATAGCGACACACAAAGACCAAGTAGGTAGTGTATTGCATGGCATGGAATCGAGTAAACTGCAGTTTAGGAAACCCACAATAGGGGTTTTAACAAATTCCAGTGTGGCCCAATAAAGGTATTATATAAAAGGAACCACTGAAAGCTCTAAAGAAGAAGCAGTAGAAAAAAGAGAGTGCTCACAAATGATCAGTGTACATAGAATTGCTTGTTGGAGGGTTTGTGATTGCAGCCATCTAAACTGGACTAAACTGGGGAAATTCCACAGCAAGAACTAAAGTAATGTAAATAGCAAGTGAACTCCAATTAATGCAATGCTTGTACGTATGTACCAGTAGCCCAGATTTTGTTAGGACAGTCCCCTAAATGAGCACCGAAAGGGACATCTGCCCCAAAGTGGGCATTTTGTGGGCATTCTCAGGTGGTCAATGGGGCAGAGCTTAAATGTTTTGACTTTTACTCTTTAGATGTTGGTAAGCATGTAAAACCACATCTTAAAAAAACTCAGTGATCTTACACACATTATTTTATTACAGGGATTTTCTGGGAGGTAATATCACACTGCTCTCTACTTCCTGCCCTTGGACCATAGGAAATGGTTGGAAATGCTTGCTCATCCAATCCCAGGCTGAGGCACATCACAGTTGATTTCCAGCCACTTAAACTGTGTGGAGCCAAGACCAGGAAGTAGAGATGATAGGTCATCAGGTGAGGAGGGCCGCTGCCTTCTCATAGCTCACCAAGCACAGCACCATACATTGTATAGCGGTTGTGATAAATGGTGGTATTATTTAGCCACTGCATTTTGGTATTATTCAGCCACCGTATGGTAGTTTCATTCAGACACTGCATAGCAGTATTACCCATTCACTTTGTAGCAACATTATTCACTCACACTCACTGTATGGTGGCATTATTCAGTCACTGTATGACAGTATTAACCAGTCACTGCCTGGTGGCATTATTTGTCAATGTACTATTATATAATAAATGTATGTTGGACTGATGCCCCCATTACAATCAGACTTTAGAAACAGAATATAAATCCAGACATACAAGATGGATTTCTCCAATATATCAAAAGCATTTGTATGTGGAATTTTCCGAGCAAAGCATGGAGAATAAATCTCTCTGAATCGTAATAGTTCCCATTAGCTTCCCTTCCCATCATCTTTGTCTTTTATTCCTGTATTTATTTCATCTTTTGTCTTTTATTTACTTAATTAGAAATTCAGCACTACCATTAGGAAGAGGTCAGTACAGTAAGAGCAGGAAACAGCATCAATGGGTCTGAATTGCTTTACTGTGAAAGGCCTTGGTGATATTCAGGATTTATCTTGATCACAGTTTTCGCAGGCTCTTTCCCATTACATAGAAGTCCTTTATCGTGCCACCAGTCATGCATACTTATTTCATTAGGATTATTCTGTACAATTGATTACACATTAAAAAGTAAATCTGACTCTAAAAAAAGGGTAGTGAGCTTAGGTAGACTTATTGAAGAAACACATATAGTGCTGTGCTATGGTAACAAGAAACATGTTCCTAGGAGGGGGTAGGTATATAGAAAATCTATGCACGAATTTCACCTAGGTAACTATTCAACATATGGTCTCCTAATCTAACATTATTTTGGATGGATACTCCCTCTACATTTTCACAAAAAATCACTAGCAATCAACCTTTAGCTTGCTGTGAAAATGTTGATCCCTTGGCTGAATAAAGACCCTCTCACCTGTCAAATTTGGCTTGAATGAGTTAATCAACTTTATAGACTAGAGGAATGTAAGAATGAACAGTATCTTAAAATCTTGGTTCCGTGGCAACACTTTCAGAGACTGGGAAGGCTCTGGGAAGTTCACAACCACCACTACTGGATTGCAGGGTGGTCATAACCATGAAGACGAGCAGTGTAAACTGTAATGGAGAAATTAATCTAGCCAGCAAAGAGGGCAATATGGACACTCACAATACATTAGTAAGTGCCTTGTATTACCTTTGTCTACATGATAAATTACATTTGCCGAAGTGAGACAACCCCTTTAAGTACCTCATGGTTGCCAGCCATTGGGTGTTGAAGAGGAGGGTTCGCAAGATGGTACTTTAACAGTTGGACGGAATGCGCGTCCTACAGGCAGAGGAGAAGAGGTCTTACCAGCAAACATGCTGTAGCCTGAGTAGAGAGACAGAGCAGACCTGTTGGCCATACCTGCTGGAAAGAAGACAGTGGGAGTTGGGTCTAGGCTACTGGCCAGGGTAAGTGGGACAATGGCAGTTTGCGTCTGCCTCTGTAAAAAGTTATCCTTGTTTCAGCTTCTGTTGGAACTTTTCATTACTCACATGGACTCCAGACCTTTGCAGGGTCACAATGCGTTTGTTGCTCTGTAAATGCTTTATATCTATATAATTATTATTATATTATTATATTATATCTATCTAATAATAAAAAAGAAAAAGAAAATTACATCCCAAATGCATGGCATGAGCGAAGGTTCCCCAGCAAAACATTTCCCAAAGCATCATACTGCTTCTGCCGGTTTGGCCTTCACCTACAGTAAATCTAGGTTCCATGTCTTCCCCATGTAAGCAATCAACATGCACCCATCCATCCGTGAGATGTAAAAGAAAGTAATCCCTCAGACCAGGCCATCTTATATTGTTCTATGGTTTAGTTTTGACCCTGACATGCCAATGGTAGGAGTTTGGCAGTGGACTCAGCATGGGCACTCTGACTAATCTAAGGTTACACATGCCCATATACTGCAAGCTGGGATGCGCCATGTGCTCTGACACATTTCTGACAAAGCCAGCATTAACTTTTTAACTTTTAACTTTGTGCTAATCAGCCCTTTTATAGGCTTGAACCAGAAGGGCTAGCCATCTTTTCCCAAGCAAGGGCAGACTAGATGGACCAGGTGGTCTTTTTCTGCCGTCAATCCTCTATGTTTCTATGTTTCAAATCAACGAGCCTTGAGCATCTATGACCTTGTAACTGATTCATAAGTTGTCCTTCATCAGACCTTTTTTTTAGCATGTACTAACCACTACATACTGGGAACACCCCACATGACTTCCCAACCCTTCACAAGAAAGAGACTAATATATAGATATCCTTTCAGTATATTTTTTCTAATTGCTTTTGTACTGAAAACCATATATTCTGTTCCTGGCATAGACGTTTGAGCATTTCCTTTGAATAACAGCCAAATAAAATATGCAAAGCAAAATGTATTCCAAAATGATTGTATTCAACCAGGCACTAAGGTCCAACATATGTTTCTTGGTGGTTTGCATTATTTAACTCACATTGTATAGCTAATTTCTCCAAATTCGTGAGAAATGTTAGAAAGCTACCACCAAGAACAGAAAACCTTATATATTAGTATATGATTCACAGTTTTACTTTTATTTCTACAATGAAATAAAGATGGTAAAAACCGACGGGATTAAACTAAATGTTCCAGTTTTCTGTCTGGGACTCATTTAGTGACTACTTTGAAGTTGGGTGAGTAAAGGCTTTTCAAACATATGGCTGCCATTCCTTGGGATTTTTTACAGGTAAACACTTAACATTACAAATAAAGTTATTTAAGCAATTTCTTAGAAAAAAAACGAGAAAATGGAGAATCCATTCTCTATTAATATAAGAGCATGTTATAGGTACCATTAAAGAGTGATCTAACCACACAGTCTTTAAATCAAGGAGCCATTAAAACATGATCTCCAACATATATTACTGGTGTTTTCAGAGCTAGTAGCAGCACAACAGGGTACTGTGGATTAGCATTTCAGAATACTCTAAAAATGTATTACCACTGTCATCAAACTGTAACAGTTCCTATTAAGTCAGAAGCTAGGGGTGTAAACCAACAGCTTAAAGAAATACAAATCTAATAAACCTGTTCTGCATTTCAGAGGTTTAAAAGCAATGCAATATCTACGTTTCCACCCTTATGTTACCTAGTAAAACACATACAAAGTAAATCTTCTAATGGAAAATATTTCCAATTCTACATCAGGACCATGGCGTGTACATAGCGTGTTGGAGGTGATTTCATCTGCAGTTAATGGCACCCCATAGGTTTTTGTTAACAATATAAGTGGCTTCATTTTTGCTCTACCATCTACTGGAAATGATGACTAACATGTTTCTTGCCGAAATCTTGAGACATACAAATCTTATCACAAAGATCCAAGACCAATGCATATCTTACATTTCAATTACAATAATCATATCCAATTATTATTGCACAATATTCCTGATAATTATTAGTCATAGCAAATAAAAAAAGATTGCTACATCTATGGCAAGTAGGGATGAGCATACAATGCACCAGTCTGTAGAATACAATGGGAGAATCCATTCACCAATTATTTTCATAAATTCATTTACAGATTATGTCTAGCTTGGTTAATTAATTCACCAATGCAACCTAATGGGCACCAAATGCGCAAAAAATGAATTGGGTGAAAATGTGCCCACCTGTAAGGTTAATGTTATCAAGGTCAGTGCAGCTCAGTGGATAATAGGAGACAAAGTATACAGTAATTAAGTACAGAATTTAAAGGGTTATTCCCATCCCAGACATTCACAAGATATATCATGTCTGATTGATGTGCATTGCACCTCTAGGACCAACACTTATGTAGAGAATGGGAGTCCCCGACCCACCTGGAGATGGTCTGGAACCCATCCTCCTGCTTCCTACATGCCGTATTTAAAAATTAAGTCCCTTTATGCATTTGGATGAAAAGGTACAAATTTTAAGCCACAATAAAACACCTTTGTAAGACTGGACATCAAGTGTAACACAAACACTGATATCTTGAAATGGGCTTAGTAGTACAGATGGAAGAGTAGTCTGTTGAATGAGCAGATGGAAACTATCAAATAGATGTTTTACCTCATTAATTTCTCAATAAAAATGTTTCAATCACAATAAAAATAAAACATTTGGCAGTCCTTTTTAAAAGCAACAGAACTAAATGATTACCTGTTTAATGCAAACCTGTCACAATAGCCATTAATCTACATGGAGGTCTGCCTGCTTGTGGCACAAAGGCAATGCCTTAGAAGCAGCATTACAGTATTCGAAAATTTCACTTTGCATAAAATTATGCATTACAGTGGAAATGGAAAAGTTCAAAGGGCCAAAAGATACAGAGAATCGAATGAGAGCCTGTACTGGAAAAGAAAACCCATCATGATCAGATGACATGGAGAGAGAATATATAACCAACCAGTATTTCTACTAAAACCTCTTGTTCCCTGTTGGCTGCAGACATCCATATTGTGCTCCCTTTTACAATAGACATGGGCTGCTCACTGAACCAAAATGTTCACATTTTGATTTGTTATTTCAGTCCTCACTGCCATTTCTTACAAACTAATGTCTAGTGCAGTCTACTGGCTTCAGGAAAACATCTAAATAGAATTTATAGGCTGCTTCATTCTAGTAGTCCTAAACTATTTGATAAAGCTATAGCTAGATGGCGAGAGGGAAACAGGACTGGGAGGAGGTTGTACTGTAGCTACTGTAGTGCCAGATACATTCTGATACCATACAGATTTATACATAACAGTATATTATACCTCCAATCAATTAAAAAGGATGGGCATTTGATGTCTAATTTTCGGTGTGGTGCCTGTACCAGGACTTTCTTTATTCATACTGTCTGGTACTGCTTCAAATTGACTTTATATTGGTTATAGATTATATCCTCATTGCATACACACTAAGGGGAACGTTTACTAAGACCAGCGTTTTAGTTGTTTTAGGCTTATTTGAGCATAGTAAATGACCCCAGAATTATTATTATTTTTATTTTTTGTGTTTGAAAGTTGATTATAAATGGTATGGAAGTCAACTTCCTTTACATTACTTACCCAATGGCCTAACATGGTGGCTGGTAAAGTACTGGATGGGGTGTATATTTCACCCAGAATATTCAGATGAGTGAGGTAAAAGAATCCTGAAAAGCTTGGTGGTTCCAGCAAAGGTTGTTTGCTGAGGCAAAAGGTTTTATGAGCGTGTTTTTTATAGATTGGTGGGTAGGTTGGTAAAGGGACCTGCCATTCCCTCCCCTATTCCAGTATACCACTTTCCCCCTAGCCTGAGGCAAACCTAGTTGTAGCGGTTGGGCTCATTATTGTTGGGATAAATAGAGGGCTAAAATGCTCTGTCAGTGTCTGGACGCTGCATAACCTGCTGGCTGAAGAGGCCCAAGTACCTAGGTGAGGTCATGATTCTGTTTAGTAAGCGACCAGACGGGCAAGGACTTTATGTTATCGTTTATTTCTACCATGCAGTCGTACAAGCGAATGTATAAGTTGGATGTCATTATCTTGGGTTGGATGAAAAATAAACAGTGTTGGACTTTTAAAACTGCTGACTCCGGTTCACACATGGATCCCAACAATGGTTAGGTTAACAAATATATACCCTCCTATAAACCATTATACATGTCTTACAAATACCTCACTAATTTTAAAAATTGTGGTCTCTTTGGCTAGAGATACCCAAATTTGTGTATAGAAGTGGCGATCTGCCAGACATACAAGTAGCTTATAAGATTTTCTGGTTGTGTGTGGCATGAATTTGTACTCAACTGTTTCTGGACTGTTATGGTATTCTTAACTATTGTGAAAGCTAATATCTTTACTACTGGTTTCTACTTGTGGGTTAAGTGTCATCCACTAGGTCTCTACCATGCCCTTCTGTACCAATGGAAATGCACTCATATGTATATATTTTTTGTTATTTTGAAACTTATGTAAACCCTTTAAAAAAATTACTACAACTGAAAAGTCATTCCTCCAGTGAAGATTCTTCTGAAAGGACTTCTCAGGAAAGGAGAAATGTGTGATTGGTTTCCAGAGGTTTATGTGCATTCGTTGCTGATAACAGAGCTGGATAACTTCTAATTTGTTAAATAAATTGACTTGTTGCTCCTAGCTAGATGTGAAAACGGAACGTGTATTGTTCGCCAACTAAGTTCTAAAGCCAGAGCTACTGTTGCATCTACAAATAACTTTAAACTGATACATCCTATCATAAACTCTTCTAATAAATGTATCCCAACTTTCTCTATCAGAGGTGTAACTTTAAGCTTCTTGGACTCAATGCAAAATCTATAATAGCTGTCAACTAGTCAACAGAACAAGGAATTCCAAGCTAGTCTTCCATGCTGGTAGTTGCCAGACCTATAGCAGTCTAGTATCTATGAGCTGACAAGGGCAGGGACAATCAACTTAGAATGGCTCTATAATAATCGCCCTGAAGAAGCAAAAGCGAAACCTAGGTCGGGTGATACACGAGGGAGAAATGCATACATTGTGATGTGCCTTTGATGTTTTTATTTTTGTAAGTATATTAGAGTGGATAGCGTATCTCTGTGTCTGTGGTACTTCACCATTGGTGCTTCCTTCTTGACCACGAATAGAGGGTCTCAATTGGAAAGGAAAGAAAAAACCTGAAAGTCGATGTGTGGCTATATCGATTGATTTGGAGAGTTTGCTGGTGAACTGGATTGCCTCTGGATCAAAGAGCAGCGGGGTCTTCTTTTCTACTTTGCTGGCTCTATAATAAAGCCACCAACTCATCATGTGCCATTTATAATTATGTTTTTTTCTTATGTGGCAGAGGGACCTTAAGGCCCCCCCAATCATCGAGTCTCAGATATATGGGGGTAATTTATTAAGACCGGCATTTTAGATGGGGTCTTAATAACCCTATAGCTAGTGGTGGATTGGCCGAAGTTATGAAGAGGCATATCAAGCACTTACATTTAGAAAATTTTCTACATCTCAAACAGGCGTAGAAAATGATGAATAAGACGGGCCTACCGGCCCATCCCCTTCCCTGCCCATTTTTTTAGACCTGGCGTGAAAGGGGGAACGTGGCAGATTGTGGCACAAATAACCTTTGCTTAGCAATCTGCGCCAGAAATATGCCTAATGTAGGTGTATTTCTGGATAGTAAATGGCCCTCTATATTTATGCCCAATTCCTCTATATTAGGTAAATATCCTTTATTTACCTAACAATCTCACTGTACAGTCTTCCTATCGCCATATTAGCATGCCATAAAACCTGTACCGGATACTCCTCTTAAAATCAATCATACAGTCACTCTTACTTTGATCCACTCCATTCTTTAGGTTATGTGTTTCTATACCATATTAGAAATCAACTATAAAATGTGGTATTGTGGATATGTCTTAAGCACGCCTCCTGTTGTTAACCTCAGTTTTTCGTAACCATTCAACTGGTTTGACCAGATTATTAATTGGATCACACTATTACCTCAATCTTTATTATTCTGAATATGGTTACAATAACACTTTCTTGTATGGGGCTTTCAAATTAGCCCTAATTCTGGTTAGCAGACATATTTTGCTTCCCATGGTTGGCTAGAATCCAGTATCCTGAGAAAAGAGTATTTTTATTGAGAAAGCTAAATTCTTATGCAGTCCTGCATGGTCCGCACACCAGTATTCCTTTGACATGTAGAGGGTGAAGACCCCAGCAGAGCACACCATAGCCTGACAGCACCTCTCATCTTCCAAGTAAAGTTGTTAAATTAGCGTACTTTCTGTAAACTCATTATTTCTCCATCTCACAGTTATATCATCTGCATGAGTGACAGTCATAGCCAAGTATTATTGTAATTGGCAGTATGGATATTACTCTCTACAAAGAGAAGAATATGTGGACAGTAGTTCCTAGAAAGCAACTACTGTATAAAGGAAATGGACCTAAAAGAAGTCATTTGATGGCTGAGATTCAACACGCCATATAGACATTGGAAGAGGAGTTATGATTTAGGTTCCTAATAACCACTTCCTGGGGCTCATGATAGCAAAGAGCTAAACAAGAAGCTTCCGGGGAATAAAACTTGATCTATCCTTATGTAGTGACGTCAGTTCAGTGTAGTGATGCCTAATTGGACTAAAAAAGTGAAAACAAGTTTGAAAAAGTGACAATATAAAAATCATTTTTTTAAGAACACGATACCTTTTATTACTTATATATAAATAAAAAAATAACACATAAATGGTATCACTGCATCTGTAATGATCTTGAAGTGTCACTAACCTTTCAGCAAACTTTACATTAATCAGTAGTACAGTGTGCGTACATAAGGAATAACATTATATCTGGCCATTATATTTCTCGTATCTGGCATTTTTAGTGGTTTTCTACTGCACTTGATGAATGTCTTATTTTGCAGTTCTCTGAGATGGTGGGAGGAGACTGGCTTCCATCCTCTGCACACAGAATGTGACGAGAGTGTAGTTGTATATGGGATTTTTTTACTGCTTGAAAAATAAAGGTTACTGCTTTTATGGGAAGCTGGATTCCCTTTCTTCTTTTTTGGAGTCATTCAAGCATGCTGTGTTCCAGGCATTTCCATGCTTCCCAGGAGGTGGTAAGGTGAGCGCTGTTTAATCACTTTGGACTGCACATAGAATGTAGAGGAGCATCTGCTTCCTAACCTTCTCTTACTCACTCTGAAAAAGCTCCAGGATCATAAAGGACAATACAGAGAGGTAACAACCTGTATGTTTGTGAATAAAACACTTAGGAAGTTTATTTATCAGCCCATGTAGCTCCTGCTTGTCTAGGTGTGCTCTTGCTCACTCCTCTCTCCATAGACTTGCATTGATATGTGTAATATGATCCTCCTGTGGAGCTGTTCCCATTTAGGGTTTAAGGCATTTTTCAAAGTGAAAAGCAATTAGCAACAGGAGACAGTAAGAGGTAAAAAACTGATAACATGAGAACTGTGCATTTCTCAGTGATGAGATATATTACTATGTTTCTTTTGTTTGCTTGTACTATATATGCATGCAAAGTTGTGTGTAAAGTTAGTTACCATGTAACTGTAAAATGATCATTAGAGGGGTTTTCTGGGATTTACCTATTGATGGCCTATTCTCAGGACAGGTCATCAGTATGAGATTGGCAGGAGTCCAACTCCTGGGACACATGCGGTCAGCTGTGCGAAGAGGAATTGTCGCTCTGTCAGCGCTTACACCTCTTCCAAGACCATGTGAAATCACATTAATCAGTCAAATAGTCTAGGCCGTTTAATGGGGCTAAGTTGTGATAACAAGCACATCCACTATCAAATGGACGGTGCTGTGCTTGTTAAGCTGCGAGGAGGCCACAGTGCTCTCTGGAGCTCCAGTGCTTCCTCAAACAACTGATTGTCAGTGGTGCCAGGAGTCAGACCCCCGCCAATCTCATATTGATAAGCTATCCTAAGCATAGGTCATCAATATGTAAATCCAGAGAACACATTTAACCAACCGGGAAAAAGTTATATTTTTTGTTAGTCTTACTTCCCAAAAAACTAAAAAAAAAGTGCAATCAAAAATTATATGTACCCCAAAATGATACCAGCAAAAACATCAACTCATCCTACAAACAGCAAGTCCTTGTGCAGCTCCATCAGCTGTAAAATAAAAATGTGGCTCTCAGAATACAGATAAATCATATCCTACTTAAAAAAGAAATGTTTTTATCTTGCAAAAGTATAAAACGCTGATTATTATTATTATAAAAATGGTGCAGTTAACAAGTACAACTCATACTGCAAAAAAGCCCAAGCCCTCATATGGCTGCATCAATGAAAAAATGAAAAATGTATGGCTCCAAGAAGTCAAGGATGAAAAAAACAAGCAAAACAAAAACCAATAGAAGGAGTTAAACATATATAGAAGGCACAGTTTATCCTAGCATCTGAATAATAGGTTAGTATCACATAAAAAGGTTTATTAGGTAAAGTAATATAATAGCAGCATAAATATATTATAAGAAGCATGTGATTTATAAGCATAACCTATAATCTTACATTAGAAGTAGCAGTTACCCAATATTAGCTGCTCTTTGAAGAGTGATATATGACTTTAACTACTAGTAAGCCTGTAAATGGATTTCAAGCAGGGCACATCTGATTTGATTTTTCAGCTTCTCTTACAGATGCTAGGTAGCTGCAATGCACACACATTACTTGGAGTCTGAAGTTATAAAAGGTAGACCGGCCCCCAGGGGTGGACATACGCCTGTGCAGCCGGTTCGCTGCACAGGGGCCCAGTGCGGCAGGGGGGCCCATGGGAGGTTCGGTGACAGTAGGAGATGAGCGCTTCCATTGTGGAAGCGCTCATCTCCATTATTCACCTGTATCGCCGTTCTCAGGACAGCGATACAGAAGATTACTGGGGCAGGGCAGGGGAGAGGCGTTTCCCTTACCTGCTCCTCTGATAGGCTGCAGGCCTAGTGCCTTCAGCCTATCAGAGGCCGGCTCAGTCGGCGCAATGACATCATCGCGCCTCCTGAGCCGAACAGTGCGGGACACAGGCTGGAAGAGGCTTGCATCGCATCGCTGACAGGCTCATGGAGGTAAGTATATGTGTTTATTTTTTTATTAACGCTATGCTTTTGCCCAGTATGGAGGGGGCATCTTTATCTATTAGGGGGCATTTACTGGCATACATGGGGGAAAGGAGCACTATGGCGGCATTATACTGGCACACATCGGGGGGAAAAGGAGTACTATGGGGGCATCTACTAGCGGGCATTATACTGGCACACATGGGGGAGAGGAGCACTATGGGGCATCTACTAGCTAGCATTATACTGGCACACATGGGAGAGGGGGGCATCTACAAGTGGGCATTATATACTGGCACAGATGGAGGGAGCACTATGGGGCATCTAGAAAGGGGCATTATATACTGGCACTATGGGGGCATGTACAAAGGGGAATTATATACTGACACATATGGAGGGAGCACTATGGTGGCATCTAGAAAGGGGGCATCTAGAAAGGGGCACTATATACTGGCACTATGATGGCATCTACAAGGGGGCATTATATACTGGCACAGATGGGGGAGCACTATGGGGGCATCTACTAGGGGGCATTATATACTGGCACACATGGAGGGAGAGGAGCACTATGAGGGCATCTACTGGAGGGCACTATATAGGGGCATTTTATACTGGCACAAACTATATGTGCAATGTAGGGGTGGTGATGAGTACTATAGGGGCCTTTTTTTTACTTGCACGCATTATGGGGCACAAGCAGGGATTACACTTGGTGCACTCTATAGGGGCATTTTATACTTGCACATTATGTCAGGCATCATGGGACGGGGAGGAGCACTATGGGGGGCATCTAATAGGGGCACTTTATAGTTATATTCTTTACTGGTGCAAATTATGGGGAACTGCGGGTACCTTAACTTAATTGGGGCCACTAACAGGATTTTTGGGCACACAATAGGGGCATTGGCACACATTATGAGGGCACTATAGGGACATTGGCTCCACTATGGGAACTAAGAGGAGGTATTTTTTACTGTCACACAACAGGGCATTTGTTGTGTCATTATTTTTGGGGGACTTTATGGTTACACTATTAGTGTCGGGGACACAGTTTCCTGGGTGCAGTTATTTTAGGACACTCTGCGCCAGTAATTATTGAAGCGGGCGCTATCTGTGTGGTATTAGTAGTTTCTGCAGTATAGTATTGGGGAGTACAGTGTCTCAGTAATGGGGGTGGCAGGATGGGGTGTTCAGAAGGTGAGAGGATGATGGAAAAGTAGGAAACTAAGATGTCTGTCTGTGATACTCCGCAGAGAGAAGAGATGGCTGAAAGAAATCATCATGAAAGAAATCATCATGGCGGTCTGTTGTTAAAAGAGAAGATGAGGAAAGAGAACATCTACATCTAATGAGACGTCACTGGATGTAAGAGGTATGTTGTGGTGTATGTGGCGGTGAAGTTGAGAATTTGGCATGGGGGGGGGGCCCAGGCACAATCTTTGCACAGGGGCCCTCTGCTGTCTGTGTCCGCCCCTGCCGGCCCCTAAGGATGAACTTCAGTCTGAAGACTGATCAAATACAGTACATTCATAGCTCACTATTGGAGGTCATTTATCAAGATCACCAAGAATGCACTAAATTTATGAAGAGGCACACATCTTGCCATAAATTAAGTGCATGCTCCGGCAGTTTATGAGCCTAGATTGAAATCTACTCCATCTCATAGCTGGCATAGTTTTCAATAAGCATTCATGCTACTAAACTAGCATAAATGATTGTAAGTGTTCTGGCCGATGGCCCCTCTCCATACCGCGTCTCCTTTTTTTGCTAAAAAGTGAGGGTGGTGTAGAAATTGCACTTTTGTGCTTACATTTAGGCAGACCTGTGGTTTGCAATTTTTTTTACACCAGAAAACTAGTGTAGGATCATACTGCACGTACTCCAATATATGTGTATTTTCTGTACTACAAAAGGATTTTATCAAGAATCTTATTAGAAATATTGTGAGACATTATAAATTATTATTTTTTATTCATATTCTATCCCTTCCACGTTTTCAATGGACACAAGCTCATGCTTGGCTGCACCGAGTGTGCATACATATGGGGGGTGTTAGGAGCGATAGCCGCCCGAAAAAACAAGTGTTTAGATGTCAGCCATCCAGCGTTAGTCTTATCCACACAAGTGGCAACATTCATACAATCTCCATAGAAAAAAATATAGTAGTAGAGTGGACTATATGTTATAATCACTTTTGTTCACTAAAAATTTTTGAGTTACTGCCATAACTTTCATTTCCTGTCCAGCAATCCGGAAAGCTAACATGCCGACTATATGTCAATACATTACAATAGATATGGACCCTCTCAGCTGCTCTCATAACAAACTGCACTAACCACAGAATATAACATTCAGTTGCAGTGGCATAGCTATAGGAGTCGCAGAGGTCGCTCATCTCCATAGTCATCTGTATTGCCGTCCTCAGGACAGCGATACAGATGCCTGTACTGCGTGGCAGGACAGGGAGAGGCATCACCCCTGCCCATTCCTCTGATAGGCTGCAGGCACTAGGCCTGCAGCCTATCAGAGGCCGGCCCAGGCGGCGCGATTACATCATCGCACCGCCTGAACCGTACAGCGCGGGACACAGGCCGCAAGAGGCCTGCATTGCATCGCTGCCAGCTCCATGGAGGTAAGTATTAGTGTTTATTTTTCTTTATTGTTGCAATCACGGACCAGAGCTCTATTGGGGGCACTGGGGGCATTTTTACTGGCACGGGAGCCATTTCTTACTGGCACATAGGGGCACTGGGGGCATTTTTACTGGCACTGGGGGCATTTCTTACTGGCACATGGGGGCATTTTTACTGGCACATGGGGGCACTTGTTACTGGCATATGGGGGCACTGGGGGCATTTGTTACTGGCACATGGGGGCACTGGGGGGAATTTCTTACTGGCACTGGGGCATTTCTTACTGGCACTGGGGGCATTTCTTACTGGCACTGGGGGGCATTTCTTAATGGCACATGGGGGCATTTTTACTGGCACATGGGGGCATTTCTTACTGGCACATTATTTGGGGAGCATTTCTTACTGGCACATAATTTGGGGGGCATCTATGGAGGTGGGACACTTTTTACTGGCACATTACTGGGGTGAAATTTTAGGGGCACTTCTGGCACATTATTGGGTCACTTCATACTGGCACATTATTGGGGGCACTATGGGGGCACTTCTTACTGGCACATTGGAAGTATTATTACTTCTGGGGCACAGTGGGGACATTAGTACTGTTGGGGGCACTATTACTACCAAGTGCACTCTGACAGAGAATTATTAGTTGGGACTTTGTGGAGCACTATTACTCTGGGGGGCACCCTGGCACAGTATCAGCATAGCGCAGTTATTTCTGGGGGACAATATGTTTACACTATTACTGTCAGGGACACTATTTGCTGGGCGCAGTTATTTTAGAACACTGTGTGCCAATAATTATTGAAGGGCACTATCTGTGTGGTACTAGTGGCACAGTACTGGGGGTGGAAAAGAAGAAGACGGGAGGATGATGGAAAAGTAGTAAACTAAGATTTTTTTCTGTCAAACTGCAGAGATGAGAAATGGCTGAAAAATGGCGTCTGGTCTGAAAGGAGAAGATGAGGAAAGAGAAAGTCTACATCAGAGGAGACATCACTGGATGTAAGAAGTATGGGGCGCTGTATTATACTGGATGTAAGAGGTATGGGGCGCTGTATTAGGCTACATTCACACGAACGTTGTGTTTTGCAGTCTGCAAATTGCGGATCCGCAAAAAAAGATGATGTTCCGTATGGCATCTGTTTTTTTTGCAGATCCACTGTAAAAATGCCTATCCTTGTCCGCAAAATGGACAAAAATAGGAATGGACATACAGATGCGGACAGCACACAGTGTTCATTTAAGTGAATGGGTCCGCATCTGAGCCGCAAAATATGCAGATCGAAGGCAGTAAAAACAACTGTTGTGTGAATGTAGCCTTACCCTGTATGTTCTGTAGTGATATACGTAATGTTAGGAGGGAAAAGGTTAGGGTGAGAATTTGGCATGGGGGGGGGGGTTCAATTTTTGACTTGGCTGGCAGAAAAGCTAGGTGCACCAGCGCTAAGGGAAGGGGGGGGGCCTAAGCTGAACTCTTGCACCAGGGCCCATGAGCCTTTAGCTACGCCCCTGTTCAGTTGTGTCCTTATTAGTGTAGAGCAAGGCGAAGCATTGGAAGCGGAATTCGGTCCGAAGTTTAGGAAAACTTTGATTCGATTCACAACGAATCTGAATTTCCTCGTGCTTTGTTGTAACAAATTTGTTTTTTCCTAAAATAAAAGCAAGATCACCCATAATGCGTGTTGCCAATCCGCAGATAGCCATCCCCTGTGATGTTACAGTCCTATCAAAGCCTCATCCAGTGCAGTCTCTGCTATTGTCCTTTAAGCTGAGCATGTGGCAAATTCATTCGTAACGAAATACATTTCTTGACTAACTTTGCCAAAGTTGTCGAATCAAATTTTTTAAAACTTTGCTCATTTTTAGTCCTTATTGCCAAAATCAGGATCATTCAAGAAACAATGAAAGTTCAAACTTCTACACTTCTCAATAGCCAAAAAAAACCCATTTACACCAGAGCCAACTAAATAGTATTTTATGTTATTACTTTGAACTTCTGGAATTTCTGAGGTGCTAAGAAAACAAATCAACAATTTTTATAAACCTATTTATTTCACTATAAAGCTCATAATCCAGAATAAAAGACATTGACATGGAGGCTAGAAAAATATCTCAGATAGCTACAAAATACCCGGAAGATCCCGATACTTCTACTAACACTCAGCAGCTCTGTGGAACAAGTGCTCCATTTTTAAGAATTATACACATTTATCACACACTAATTTTTTCAGATCTGTTTGTTTAAACAGAAGTAGATTAGAGTTTTAGCTAAATGTCACTGAAAAGGTCATCGGGATCTGGAGAGTTTTTTGATGTTGGTAACGGAGGATTTACTGATGAAGGATTTTTGCCAGTTGTCTTTGAAGAGGCTGGTTTACATCTGTAAGAACAAAGAATAAGAACTGTTAGGTTTTGCTCTTAATTTATCTTGTATCATCAAATAATAAGAGAACGTTTTGTGAAGCATATACTTTATACTGATCTAGTACAATTCCTTCAAATTGGCACAAATACTGTAGGATAAATGTTATTTTCTGTGGTTCTGTACAATGTGGTGCTATATAACACATGTGTATAAATACAGTACATATACAGTGGGATTAAAAAAGAATAGTGCAAAATTATAGCCTTGGTATTCATAACTGAGAGAACATCGCAAAAAATGTATTAATATGACAAGACACACCAGCTATCCAAGTCTCATCTATACACTACAAATGTTCTATGGGAGCTCCACTGGTGACATGGAGGATGCCTAGGTAGTTATCCAGTTCTGTCCAGGTCTGCGCCAGCATATCTTACGATAAGGTCTTCTCTTTTTCAGTCATCTCAGGTCATTCAGATCCTGTGGCTGAGGGAAGGGGGGTGGTGGAGAGAGGGAGTATATACATTGAGTTCTTGATGTAACCTCACAGAAAGTAATCACAGGGTGTTAGATCTGATCGTGGAGGCCAGTACAACATTGGAGAATTGTTTATTCCGGCACAGCCTTTCAAACATTCCAGTAAATTTTCATTGAGGTACTGTATCAGTGAACATCCAAATGGAAATATGGGGCACCATCCTGCTGATAGACTACGTTTGGTAGATGTTCCTCTAATAAGGCATAAGACATTCTCTTAACATTTCCAGGTAGGAGCGGCCAATAAAAGGCTCCACAGCAAAAAAGAATGGACATAGACTTTGTGTCTGCTCATTGCACAGAACAGGTTTACTTTGGAGGAGTCCCTCATGTGTTCTATAAGGGCATGTGGGCTTTCTGAGCCCCAGGATGTAACATTGAGGCGACTGACCTTCACCAAAAGGGGTGAAAAATAGCCTCATTGCTGAACACGAACCTGCATGTAAATTTGTCCTCTTCCAATCGGCCCAAGTCAATGAAAAATTGACAGTGTTTCAGTTTGCCATCTGGTTTCTTGAAGAATTTTTAGTCTGTATGGGCTTACAATGCAGACATTTTTGGAAGATACGCCATACTGTGGTTTGTGGCACTTGTAGTTCCATACTAGTCAGCCTTGTTGACTTTCTAGGACTATGCTTGTACATGGCTTGAATCCTGTTCAATGTCTCTTCCGAGGTCTTTGGGCGGCCTGGACTTTTCTCATGACATAAACAGCTAGTGGTTTCGAATTGCTTCACCCAAAGAGAAATACAGTTTTTATGCGGAGCACATTTACCAAATTTTGCTGTTCTGTCACAACAAACATCGTTCTTCCATATTGCAACAGGCAAAAAGCCAAAAAGGTTTTTTCTCGCCGCAATATCACGATCTTAAACCTGACCCATTGTGTACAGGTTTAAACTAAGCTATGGGTAAGATTCATGAAAACTGTCTAACCTGACTTTGTCCATAGCAACCAATCAGCACGACTTTCTTTTTTCAAGGGCAGAATTTGCTTATTTTCACTACATACCTTTAGTTTTGCACCATCCTTTTTGAATTACCCTGTATGTACAGATGTACATGAATGCGTCAGACACATACATGGGCGGTATTGCCTGACATATGCCTAATGTATGCCACTGTACAAACATACAAACACAAATCACCCACAGACTTCCATAAAAACTAAACATACTAACTGCATAGAATAGGGCAGTTAACTATGTTTTCTCTTTTAGCTTCCGTTGGTTGAACAGAGCCTTATATATGTAGGACCTATTCCGAAAGTTTTTCCCATCAGTGTAAATGGATGTGAAAATTACAGATACAGTGGGCAATAGAGAGAATAACCAAAAAGATTTTACGATAAAGGCATTGGATGATAGAGATAAGATGTGGGGTTATTCCGACTGTATATAGTACTGACTACTGTTGAATCGAAGCTTTGGAGGACCACAGGGATCCACTGATATCAATGGATGCTATTTTACGTAGAAATTAAATTAAAACATCTGATCATGTAGGTTCTAAGAAATAACAACCCCATCGTATTTCCAGAAAATGTAATATGAAAATCAGTGGTGAATGTTGAGAAGCTCAGTCATCACCATGTCCTGGCTGGTTGGGGCCCAGAAGAAAAAGATGAGAAGCTCTGCCATCCTTGTCTTGGAAAATTCCAGATAACTGAGTAGTGTTTGGGATAGAAACAAGTTCTTGATTATCAGAATTTGTGGCTGATCAAATGCCAAATTAAAGTATATCTATTTTAAGAAAAATTATATTTTGAACTGCTTACAGTTTCTAGGTTGGTCTATTATGATTGATGCAGTTTGGTTTCTTTTATTACTTGTGTAGGTTATTTTCTCTAAAGTCCCTGAACTAGACTTCACCTTGAGAGTTTGCTTCTCTGTAGATTTAACAGATGGTTATTGCTTACACATGACAAACAATAGAAAGTGACTTCCAATATAAAGGTTACTATGTTTTATTAACAGTCTTCTAATCACCTTCATAATAGTAACACTAAATACGAACATAAAATAATAATAATAATTAAAACAATAAAAAGGGGGAAGCTAGATGGACCTCTAAGAAATGACAGTTTTTAAAATCAAATTGCAAGCTATGTGGATTGTACAGTAAAAAAATATATATAGATAGGAGAAAGAGAGAATGAGTGATGGAACGGATGGTTGAAGGGGAAATACATTCTCTATACTGAGTGGTAAAATTGCATATGAAATAATATAAATGTTAACAACTCAGTCCTGGAGGAAGGAGACGAAGTTAGCGGCAGTATATGCCGATACTAGAAGATAAAATGAAAATGATAAATCACAGAGCACTTAAAAGCTCAGATAGATTTTGGCACTTGTATACTCCTAATCTGCTTTTAATCTTCTCCTTGGCCAATTTGGAACTTGTTTCTGGAAGCGGGCTGAAATCTATCTCTTGGAGACAAGTGGCTTACCAAAACAAGCAGGAAATCTGGCTGCTGTAAGTATATGTTTAGACATATCTCCCGAAATGCAAATACAGGCTGTTCCCTCCAGCTGAGCCTATTAATGGTGTACAACAATTACACCCAATAAAACAGAAAATTACATCAAGGCTTAGCGTATTATCGTATGGGTATTAGACCAACATTACTGTTATTTCGTGGGGGGCCAGGGTATTTCCCCTTAGGCTACTCAGTAGCTTATGATGAAAGCTTGTGTCACACGACAATCAGGGCTATGGTCTTACAGGAGAGCTTCCATAAGCATTCTAGAAAAAGCTCTTTACATGCCTGAGGCTCCTGTGTCTATCTGCCCAATCTTCTGGCTTATATTTTCAATTCCAGTATAAGAACATTATATGTGCCCAAAGCATCACTGACATGTATGGTAAATTGGTTTCATATATTGGGGGTGATTTATCAAAACTGTCTAAAAATAAAACCGGTCTGGTTGCCAATAGCAAAATGAAAGTTGAAATGAATGAATGAAAATTAAAGCTGTGCAATAATTGTTTGGACATAGTCTTCAGCCATTTAATAGAGGTGATCCCCATTCCTGTATATAGCATGGCAGACAGGTTTAGCCTTCATTTCAGATATTTCTGAAACTGTCTTAAGAAATAAAAGCTGCCTGTTAACAACCAATCAGTATTCTCCTACTGAAAAATGAAAGCTGTATAGTAATTGGTTGCTGTGGGCAACCTTACTGTAATTCTCTCTTCTACTCCGTGGGTTATTATCACATTGTATACAATAAATGGTTAAATGGCCATTTCAGAGCTAAGCAAGGTCATAGCCATCATTTCATCTCTGGATAGTCTTTACTCATTGGTGAGTTTCTCAATGGTGACCCTGCTTAATTAAGTGAAAATACAGAAAGGAGTGATGTATCAGCTTTGGCATTCAGGAATCTGAGAAAGCTGGGTGAACTACAATGGCAATTTTGGTTGTCACCATGCTTTGTTTTCCAGGACTTACCTATTGATCAATATCAGGTCGGCAGGGAAGCCATCTACCGCCATCACTGTCATCGGCATATTTTATAAATCAAGGACTTGCAATTGCAAAATGAAATCGATCAGCATTTCTGTGACCCATTCCCAACATACAGTACTGTGGAGGGACAGCATAATATAATTACAAGTACTCACTCCACTCAAGTGAATTTAGCAAGTACTTGTCATTACACCGCACCACCAAAACGAAGACGATGGGCAATGTAATAAAGAGGAAGTAGTCAGGGGTGGATTGGGAACTTAAAGTGGCCCTGGAAAAAAACCTAAAAGTGGCCCCATGATGTAGGTGGGTTCAAACTGACAGAAGACAGAACAAGTAGGTAGGGACAACCAAAGTAGGCAGGGCCTGCAATACTGTCCTAGCAGAACCAAACAAAACAGGACAGCACAAAATACTGCCGCCCCAACCATAGAATTCAACTATATAATTGTCCTGATGATTTCAACGGGTGGGCACCTGCGGCCGTTGAACATGAGATCATTATGTACCTGACCTGCGGCCATCAAGAGGGCTTCAGTGGCCCCCTGGGCATTGGCACACCGGGAAATTTCCCTGTAAGATCTATGGCCAATCCGCCCCTGAAAGTAGAGTACTCCATGGAGTGCCACCTCCTTGTCAAACAGCTGATCGACTGGGGGCACGAGAGTTGGACCCCCGGTGATTAGATCTATCATCAGGATAGGTCATCAATATATATGGCCTGCACAACCCCTTTAAGACCTTGCACCCAGGTATAACGTAAGCAGACTACATGTCTTAAAAGAGCAGTTGTATGAGATTAGAAAAACATGGCTGCTTTCCTACACAAATAGCACCACTCTAGTCCATGGGTTGTGTCTGGTATTGTAGTGAAGCCAAATGTGCGTGCACAGGACTGAGCAGCAAAATCAGACTAATCCCATGGAGAAATATGGTGCTATATGTGAAAAAAAGAAGCCAAGTATTGCATGTAATGATGTATATGTCCAGAATGTCACACAATAACGGCTTGTTTGCTGCTCTTCTAGGTAGTGTGGAGAGTAACTGGGAATTCTCCTGCTTATTATATAGGTAAGCAGATACACGCTGGGTTCACAGTAAATGTGGGAGTCATTCTAGTGAAATGAGTTTGACAGCTTTCTGCTATATGTTCACATCAAAGCTGAATCTGGAGTGTAAATTATAGCTCTGGAATCAGGGTTATCTGTAATTACAGATCCTCACCTGAAAACACATGAGAGGTCACAATACCGATGTGGTGACAATTACTATGCAGGAATACAGGTGAAGAATTAGGAGTCGACCTACCCAGGAATGACACAACTCCAGGCTAGGAAGAGGAATTTATTGTTCTTGTAATTAGCCACTTGTCTATCTAAATTGTTGTGAATGTCCTAATATATTCATTAGTGTTGCTCTAAGGCCCCGTTCACATGATCCGGCTTTGCAGAAACAAGTCTGCCATGGATTTTAAGCCCAATCTTTGCATTTCTGTTGCAGATTTGAATTTGATTCACTCATCAATTAAAGGGGTCTTCCAATGGAAAAAAAGACATCTGTCCATCCAGTTCGGCCTGTTATCCTACAAGTTGATCCAGAGGAAGGCAAAAAAACCCTGTGAGGTAGAAGCCAATTTTCCTCACTTTAGGGGAAAAAAATTCCTTCCCGACTCCAATCAGAATAACTCCCTGGATCAACGACCCCTCTCTAGTAATTATAACCTGTAATATTATTACACTCCAGAAATACATCCAGGCCCCTCTTGAACTCTGAATAGGTCATCAGTATCTGATCAGTAGGGGTCCGACACCCGGGACCCCTTTCAATAATCTGTCTGACTGTTTGAGAGGGCATCGACACTTGCAAGAGCGCAGCAGCCTTCTCTCAGCTCACTGAGCACAGCTCCGTACATTATTCAGCGCTTGTGCTTAGCATCACAGCTCAGCCTCGTTCACTTCATTCACTTAAAAAAATCTCAGAAAACCCCTTTAAATCCTATGAACTCCATTACAATATCCACAACACATGAATCTTCAAGAATTATTTTAGGAATAAGAACATCCATTCATATGTATTGCTGGCTGAACTGCAATGAATCCTGTTCTTTAATCTGAGCATAAATCCAGACTGATTTCACAATCTGTAAACAAAGCCTATGGTGGGAGTTCACGTTTTCCAGGGGTCTTAGGGATAGGAGCATGACATGGACACACATTGAGGGTAACTATTGTCCTTCTGCAATTTGTTTTTATTTGTTCAACATTTTATATCACTAGTGTTTCACAAGAAACATAATCTCTGCAGTGGGAGATGACTCATTTTGTGACTTGACAATCAGCCATGTACAATTGGTGCTTGTGCCAAAGTCAGAAGACTTGTACATTGTAGGTCAAAAGAGCATGTAATCAACTAAAATGTTTAGCAAAACAGATCGCATCAAAATCACAGCAGATCGCTGATCTTAGCTATGGTCCTATGAAACCGGATGAATAAGTGTTCAACATTTAATTAAAGGGCTGGTGCACATTAAAGGAGTTTTCCGGGAATTCAATGTTGATAACCTATAGCGGCTGTCTTGGTATTGTAGCTCAGTCCCATTCACTAATGAGACTGAGTTGCACAAAGGCCATATGGCTGTTGGACATGGCTGAGGAGGAGCTGTGGCCCCTTAATACAGATTACTGGTGTAGGTGCCAGGAACTGGACACCGACATATTAGATATTGATGACCTAGCTTGTATCTGGGGTACATTATATATATATATATATACACACACACACACACTTATATTGTGAACGCAGACACGCATCTAGTTATAGCTCCTAGTGAAGTTGCTTTGGCAATCATCATCACACCCAAGCAGCTCCCCTGCAAACATTATTACGTTCAACATGTGCTGAACAAGCCTGCCAAAGTACATGTACTCTGGGATATGTACCGAGAAGCCGTGATCCCTCCTGTTGATGGAAACCTTGATTGGTGAACTAAAAAAACAGAAAAATACTGGTAAATAAGACAAGAGGCTACAGAGAGGGTACAGCTCGAGGTGCTGGAGAAGAAAATAATACTTATATGGCTAAACGGAACTATGGGGACTATGTTTTTCTCCTTCTACCCTGACAATTGTATCTTACCTTTATACAACCTGCAAAATACATCCATTAAATAGTTACTTTGAAAGTATGAATATACTTGTGGAGTTATTGAATTTAAAGGGGTTGTCCTTCTTACTTAAAAATCTCCCTAAAGCTCTCAAATGCGATAAAAAGATGCTTACTCCCCAGTTTATCCCCCTCAGTTCCCATAGCCGCTGCTCTAGTTCTCCATGCCAAGATGACCACAGTGATGATGTGCCATATACCCCACATGACTGATGCAGTCATAGGCCTCATAGGTATACAGCATGAGACCACTAAGACCAGAAATTGGCTGCAGCACTCACATGGGGTTCAAAGTTATGTCACCGTCCAACCATGTAAACATAAACTGGAACTAAGGACTGGGGCAGCATTGCTGGAAACCATGGGGGATTAACTGGTGAGTATTGGATCTTTTTTTTATCACATTAGGGTGCTTTGGGTAGATAGCCTGACAACTGCTTTAAGAGACACAGAAATTAATACTTTGGCTGTGGGTGTGGAATATTAAAAAGGTGTAGAACCTCTTTAAAGGTGCTGTTCAGGCAAGCCAACCATTTCCATACTCACTATTAGGACATATAGATGTCATAGATGAAAGTATAGATTTCATAGAACAGACTTTCGGGATAATGAGGCTCTTGTTCTGGTGGACTCACTGAGACCATGTTTATGTGGATGCCCACTGCACAGGAAATGTGGCTGAAAATGGCTGATCAACAAGGGTTTTTGCAGCCAAACTCATGGCAAGAAACTAATCTTTGAGACAGCTTTTATACTGCAAGAGGTTGTCCAGATGGGCCACCTCACATGAATGTGGTTTTCAGACATAAGAATATACACAGGACTGGATTTCCTGGATGGGCACACAATTCACACCAAGATTCCTATAACCATATAACCAAGTGTGATACATCTGTAACCGTTGTAAGGTATGCAATATATGACATTAGCCAGAAGTCCTTCAAACAAGCAGTCATATACCTAAATCCCAACCATTCAATGCCAAGCCAGATCACATAAAGTAAAGAAGAACTCCTAGTCTCTTTAGCGTCAAGACATGCATGCTATGAATTACATGTCACATATACGCAATCAGAAATATGTATATCATTAAAGCACAAAAATAAACCTCTGTGCAAACACATCACTGCTCTAAATACAACTATTGTCCAGTTTCTGAGAAGTGAAGTTAAAATAAGTCCAGTAGATTGAAAAGGTATGTGATCATGGATATATGTCAGAGGCCTAAATAGCATATGTGAATTTGACAAATGAGGCAGAAAAATTGAAATGTTTAGTCTCAGAGACATTTTCAAGTTAAAAAAAGGAATAAAGAGGAAAAATCGTAGAACTTAATGGAAATCTGCCAAAGTCATGCAAGAGTGAGTGACTTCATTTTCTCCTTAAACTTACTTTCAAGAACAGCATACATGACACTTAGTGGCCGCACCACAGGGAGGTGATGTATGTGAAGCATGGTAAGCATTCCTATGTGATACTGGTCTACAGGAGCAGAGGTGAATGGTCAGGAGAAGGAAAAGCCTATGCAGGTGAATTATTTGTAGGTGTCAATATATTTGCTCAGTAGGAAGTATGGTTTGTCTCCTGAAGCTTGCTCTGACATAGGATTCTAAGGAAGCATATGTCTGTACAGGACCTGACGCTACATCTGCACTAGAAGCTTTATTAGGTGAGTGCAGCTGTCAATCACACTCTGGTAACCTCTGTACATGCTAAAACCAGATGCTGCTAATGTAACATAAGCCAGGGTGGTATCCAGATGAATCACCTGAAACCTAATTACACATCAGACTCTGCTATTAGAAAACAGGACAGCGGACTGAAAAACAGGACTACTCGTCTAATGCCCACCTGCTTCTATATTCTACACTTGCGGAATATAACCTTTAAGCATTTGACTTGTTCACATCTAGTTTTGGGACTACATTCTGCTTGTTCACTGAAAACGCACACAACATACATTACCCACAAAAACTTTAGGTAATGGCTTTCAGGTGAAATTTATGGAAAACTTAAAAAGTTCATGCTACAGTGATATTATATCATGAAATTAGGGCATTTACAGTGGGGAAAAAAGAATTTAGTCAGCCACCAATTGTGCAAGTTCTCCCACTTAAAAAGATGAGAGAGGCCTGTAATTGACATCATAGGTACAGCTCAACTATGAGAGACAAAATGCAAAAACAAATCCAGAAAATCACATTGTCTGATTTTAAAATAATTTATTTGCAAATTATGGTCGAAAATAAGTATTTGGTCAATAACAAAAGTTAATCTCAATACTTTGTTATAGATCCTTTGTTGGCAATGACAGAGGCCAAACGTTTTCTGTAAGTCTTCACAAGGTTGGCACACACTGTTGCTGGTATGTTGGCCCATTCCGCCATGCAGATCTCCTCTAGAGCAGTGATGTTTTGGGGCTGTCGCTGGGCAACACGGACTTTCAACTCCCTCCAAAGGTTTTCTGTGTGGTTGAGATCTGGAGACTGGCTAGGCCACTCCAGGATCTTGAAATGCTTTTTACAAAGCCACTCCTTCATTGCCCTGGCGGTGTGCTTGGGATCATTGTCATGCTGAAAGACCCAGCCACGTTTCATCTTCAATGCCCTTGCTGATGGAAGGAGGTTTGCACTCAAAATCTCACGATACGTGGCCCCATTCATTCTTTCATGTACACGGATCAGTCGTCCTGGTCCCTTTGCAGAGAAACAGCCCCAAAGCATGATGTTGCCACCCCCATGCTTCGCAATAGGTATGGTGTTCTTTGGATGCAACTCAGCATTCACTTTCCTCCAAACACGACGAGTTGTGTTTCTACCAAACAGTTCTATTTTGGTTTCATATGACCATATGACATTCTCCCAATACTCTTCTGGAACATCCAAATGCTCTCTAGCAAACTTCAGACGGGCCCGGATATGTACTGGCTTAAGAAGAGAAACACGTCTGGCACTGCAGGATCTGAGTCCCTGGCGGCGTAGTGTGTTACTGACGGTAGCCTTTGTTACGTTGGTCCCAGCTTTCTGCATGTCATTCACTAGGTCCCCCCGTGTGGTTCTGGGATTTTTGCTCACAGTTCTTGTGATCATTTTGACCCCACGGGGTGAGATCTTGTGTGGAGCCCCTGATCGAGGGAGATTATCAGTGGTCTTGTATGTCTTCCATTTTCTAATTATTGCTCCCACAGTTGACTTCTTCACACCAAGCTGCTTGCCTATTGCAGATTCAGTCTTCCCAGCCTGGTGCAGGTCTACAATTTTGTTTCTGGTTTCCTTCGACAGCTGTTTGGTCTTCACCATAGTGGAGTTTGGAGTGTGACTGTTTGTGGTTGTGGACAGGTGTCTTTCATACTGATAACAAGTTCAAACAGGTGAAACCGGATGATTATGTGTTCAACATTTAATTAAAGGGCTGGAGCACAGTAAAGGAGTTCTCCGGGAATTCAATGTTGATAACCTATAGCGGCTGTCTTGGTATTGCAGCTCAGTCCCATTCACTAATGAGACTGAGTTGCACAAAGGCCATATGGATTATCAATGGTCTTGTATGTCTTCCATTTTCTAATTATTGCTCCCGCAGTTGATTTCTTCACACCAAGCTGCTTGCCTATTGCAGATTCAGTCTTCCCAGCCTGGTTCAGGTCTACAATTTTGTTTCTGCTTTCCTTCAACAGCTCTTTAGTCTTCACCATAGTGGAGTTTGGAGTGTGACTGTTTGAGGTTGTGGCAGGTGTCTTTTATACTGATAACAAGTTCAAACAGGTGTCATTACTACAGGTAATCAATGGAGGACAGAGGAGACTCTTAAAGAAGAAGTTACAGGTCTGTGAGAGCCAGAAATCTTGCTTGTTTGTAGGTGACCAAATACTTATTTTCCACTATAATTTGCAAATAAATTCTTTAAAAATCAGACAATGTGATTTTCTGGGTTTGTTTTCTCATTTTGTCTCTCATAGTTGAGGTCTACCTATGATGTCAATTACAGGCCTCTCTCATCTTCTTAAGTGGGAGAACTTGCACAATTGGTGGCTGACTAAATACTTTTTTCCCCACTTGTAAGTAGAAGCAGCAATGGTGATTTCCTCATCTCAAACAGAGATCTCAAACGCGAGACCTCTAAGCCAGAGGAAGAGGATGAAGTAGGAGAGGAGGGCAGGCCAGAGGACTGCAAGGGGAGCGGTTATCTGGGCATGACCATGGTGCGGGAAAATAAAAGACTTATGGCTCTTCAAAGGTAGGAAGGGGATGATGAAAACATTCTTGCTTAGTCCTTAAGGGGGGTAGATAAATTCCAATCAGCACTGCAGACAGCAAAGATACACTTTGTAGCAGGGTTTTTATGGTTCTGCATGTCTGGTTGGACTGTGTTCTAATTTGGTCCCCTAGTGTTGATCTCTAAGACTACAGTGGAGTTTCTTATCTCATTCCCTGAAATACAATAGATCATGGTTTGAGGTTCTCTCAAGTCCCAAACAATAAATCCTTGTGATTCAATAATGTTAACTCAGAGAAAAGGAATTCTCAAAGCATCACATGAGGGTATCTTTGCATTAGAGCTGAGAAACACTAGTCTACAGGGCAGTGTAGAGCTTTGGTCATATCCAGGCCACTGAGCTGCATGTATAGAAGATCAGCACAGAAATAAGTGCTAAATTCTCTCCAGCAAATCTAGCCCCCTTCACTTGGGCTTGGGACAAAATGTCAACACAAATCATATTACAGATGTGGCTCTATATATGTGTTCCCTATTGGTGTCTAAATGTAGAACCTCCAAATGACTAACCCCCAATTTGAAAGTTTCTGTGGCAAAATCATTTAGTACACATGCCATAGGTACAAATCAACTCAAAAGGGTATTCTGAGATTTTAAAACTGATGACCTATCCTCAGGACAGGTCATCAGTATCTGATTCGTGGGGGTCCAACACCCAGGACTCCTGCCGATCAGCTGTTTAAGAAGGCACTGAGGCTCCTCTGAGCGCTGCAGCCTTTTCACAGCTTACCAAGCACAGCGCCGTACATTGTAAAGCGGCTGTACTTGGTATCGCAGCTCAGCCCCATTCACTTCAATGGGGCTGAACTGCACCCTAGGCCACGTGACCAATGAATGTGTTGTCACTGGCCTAGGTAAAGCAGATAGAAGGCTGGCAGCGCTACTGCGAGCGCCGCTGCCTTTTCGAACAGCTGATCGTGGGGGTCCTGGGTGTCCCACCCCCACTGATCAGATATTGATGACCTATCCTCTGGAAAATCCCTTTAAAGCACAATCTGGTGGAACACAGCATAGCATCTTCCTGACAACTGTCCAGTAGTTAAGCAAACACTACGTATCTATGAACATCTGTGTTAATGTAAAAGCTCACAAAAGCCAAATAATTAAAAAGGATTTAAATGTTCAGGTCGAGTACACGTTTTTCTTCATCTGGGTTTTCCTTGATCACGCCTCTTCCTTGGCTAACCTAAATATATTCTGACATCACTTGAACAATGAAGTGTTCTGTTTTGTCTCTAAGCCGGGAAAATGCAACCACAATTGATTTTGTAATTGATTCGTTAGCATGCAGAGTACGCTCTGTGAGCCTGAATAAAAGCGTCCTTAATACAATCAGATCACATGTACTTTTCCTGTATGGGAAATTAACAAGATAAAATTCACTCATGAGATTCAAAGACACAGCCAGGCAGTAAACTTGTCTTGTGCTCATTTAAAATATTGTGGATTGTGTATTATTTAGCGGAATTCAAGGCTCTGTTCATAGCTCACGTTTTATATTAGAAGGAAAAAAAAAGCTTGTAACATGCCCATAGGTTTCTATAAAATGCATGTGAACTATTTTCATACAAATGCATATTTTCACCTTAAGTAAATTTTTTTGAAGGTACATGCTTCATGCCATTCCTAGGTCCTTTTCCATTTCATTGTTACCCAGTGTTTTACCATTCAGTATGTACTGGTGACTTGCATTATTCCGTCCCATGTGCATAACCTTACATTTGTCAGTGTTAAACCTCATCTGCCACTTCTCTGCCCAAGCCTCCAATCTATCCAGATCCATCTGTAGCAGTGTACTGTCCTCTTCTGTTTTAATAACTTTACACAGTTTATTGTCATCTGCGAAAACTGATATTTTACTGATCACATTCTGAAAGGAGTTATCTATGATGAGACAACCCCTTTAAATTATGTTTTCTATTTTGTGCACTACACAACTAATTTCTTTGAACATGGATTCTAATATTGCCCGCTTGAAAAATGTGGAGACTTCTAATAACAGCAGGAAACACATTGTACAATGCATTCAAAAAGTCTTCAGATCCTTTCACTTTTCTCATATTTTATGTTGCGGCCTTTTGCTACAATAAAAAAAAGTTCAAATTAGTTCCCATCATTCACTCAATACCTCATAATGAGAAAAACAGAATGTTCAAAATCTTTGCTAATTCACTGAAAAGAAAAACACAAAAATCTTGCATTGACATAAGTATTCAAACCCTTTACTCTGTACTTAGTTGAAGCACTTTTAGCAGCCATTAAAGCCTCCAGTCTTCTTGGATGTGATGCCACAAGGTTTGCACACCTGGATTTGAGGATTTTCTGCCATTCTTCTCAGCAGATCCTTTCAAGCTCTGTCAGGTTGGATGGGGACCACTGGTTGCCATTTTCAAGTCTCTCCTGAGATGTTCCATTGGGTTCAAGTCAGGGATCTTGCTGGGCCACTCAAGGACATTCCCAGAGTTGTCCCTAAGCCACTCCTGAGTTGTCATGACTTTGTGCTCAGGGAAGGAAAACCTTCAGCCCAGTCTGAGGTCAAGAGCACTCTGGATCAGGTTTACATTAACAATATCTCTGTACTTTTTCTATTTTATACTTTCTCTCAACTCAGACCTGTCTCCTTGTCCCAGCTGCTGAAAAGCACCCCTAAAAATGGTGCAGCCACCACCTTGCTTTACTGTAAGAACACAATGCCTAGAATTGAGGCCAAAAAGTTCAATCTTGGTTGCATCAGACCAAAGAATCCTGTTTCTCACAGTGTGAGGTCTATTAGGTGCCTTTTTTGCAAGCTTTTGTCTGCGGGCTTCTTTCTGACCACTTTGCCATAAAGCCCAGATTAATGGAGTACACCAGTGATGGTGGACCTTCTGGAAGTTTCTCTGCAGAATCTCTGGAGCTCAGCCAGAGTGACCATTGGGTTCTTGGGGACCTCTCTTACAAAGCCCCCTCCCCCCACCCTGGATTACTTACTTTGGTGAGGCAACCAACTCTAGGAGTCCTGGTTGTTACAAATCTCTTCCATTTAAGAATTATATAGGCCATTGTACTCTTTCTGTGAAGCTGAATTGTTTTTGCACCCTTCTCCAGATCTGTACTTTACCTCCACAAGATCATCTCTCTAGGCTCTACGGGCAGTTCTTTACACCTTATGGCTTATTTTTTACTCTGATATGCATTGTCAGATCTGAAACCTTATATGGACAGGGGTGTCTCTTTCCAAATGATGTCCTATAAATTACAGTAAATTACAGTACCATAGGTGGGCTCCAATCAAGGTATAGACACATCTCAAACATAATCAGGAGAAATGGGATCTAAATTTCAAGAGTAATAGTAATTTTAATAAATAGTAATAGTAATTTTTCCTTTTTAATAAATTTGCAAACATTTCTAAAATTCGGTTTTCACTTTCACATTAAGAGGGCTTGAGTGCATAATGCAAACTGAAAGAGTTTGAAGACTTTCTGAATGCACTGAATATAACACTATTTGCAGGCTATGAATGAAAAGCATTAATAATGTGAAAATCTAAGATTGTAAATTTATTACTGCTGTTGCCTCACGATGAAGATCATTTCCAGTCTTTGGAGCACGAATACAGTACATTTGAATTGGTAAGCGTACACCACTGGGTCCAGCCAGCTGTTAATACTTTTGACTCTTTTGCAACCCAGTTTCATGTCTGACTCTTAGAACAGAACATTAAAGGATATTGCCACATTTTATGGTAATCTCCCAGGAACATCCCAATAAATATGTAGTACACGAAATAGGAAGCACATGATTCTGAACCAATCTCGTTATTACCTTGCATTTTATAGTTTTATTTTACTAACGCATGCCAGCGATTTGTTTTTATGACAATTTATACTGTGACTAATGCTTCTCCATATATTGTATGTTGACTGACTACGCCATCTTGGATAATCGTCTCCAGTTGTCACCGCAAATTCTGTTTACCTTGTGTGTTTGACAACTACACAGGAGAAATCTTCATCAACCGTAATGCTCCAATACGTGCAAATGTAAGCATTACAGCACTATGGGGGGAATTTATCATTAGGAAAATATTTGAAGTCAGTTTTGCTTCAGTCTGTGTTGGAGTACTTTCTGCCACATTTATCAAATGTCACAGGTTGTTTGATAAATGTGGCTTGTCCTTAAACCTAACACTTCTGTCTAGAGAAGCTACTCCACTTTTCCTACTCCACCCTCCTCCTGGAGTGAGAATGCGACTATTTTGCGACTTTTTTTAAAAAGTCGCAATGATAAGTCTGGAGTGAAACTCATTAACATGGCTAACCACACCCACTTTTCCACCCATATTACAAACTGGAGTGAGTGGTGTACACATGCAAAAAGTCGCAAAAAAATGCGCAAAAAAGTCGCAAAAGCCCTATCGTGCGACTTTTTGAAGACAGAATTCTGGAGTGAAGGTGTGATAAATCAGGGCCTATATGTTGCCCACTGACTCCATTATAAAAAAATACCTCCATGTATAAGTTTATTTGCAGGACACTTTATGAAAATCATCGTTTTTCACGTCTGGTCCATTCTAGCCCATGGATTCATTTGGTGTATACATTGGGTGCTTTTCCCAGCATGCTGTATATTGTGATCATACACAGTGTGAATAAAGCCATAGCAACATCATTAAATTATTTCATGTTAAATGATTGCCTTTACAGTAAATGATGAAAGCTAGCTCTTGTTTTAAGTCCACCAATTGAGGCTAGTCTTGTATTCATGTAGTTTCAGTTGAGACCAACTTATTGAAAAAGAAAGCCAAAATGTTTTGTCGCACCAAAAAGAATTGCTCACTTTTGGATGATCAAATTGGGCTCTTTATTAAACGTGTCTTAAAGGGGTTTTCTGGTACTTAGATATTGACCTATCCTCAGGATAGGTCATAAATATGAAATTGGTGGGGGTCGAACACCAATCAGCTGTTTTGGGCAGACTTGGGAAGTCTCTGTCCACTGTGCAGGTTCTGGCACTGGTGTACGTGCAGCTCATGTTCACATAAATAGGAGTTGAGGTGCAATACCATGGAATAGATTATGCTGATTGAGGCATGAGTCACCAATATTTAATGTTGTAGATTAATTGCACAAGTCATTGAGAAAGCCAGTTGACTAGCAAAACGTCTTCAAGAGAAAATACAAGACTTATTACTAATGATATATGATGACCTGGGTGAATGAGAAGCTTCACAGGATGTCACACAAATCCTTAGTAACAGACATGGCAATATTATACGATCACCAGTACCCTGCTTTATATTGTATCAGGTATGTGAATCTCAAGCATACCACTATATACCAGTGATACTGCTTTACGTTGTTAGGCAGGTAGTAGCCTTATATTTCAAAAGATGTTCTGCTGTTAATACTGTAATTGGCATCATGCCACATAAACCTGGGCATTTCATTGCACATGAAAAGGGTATGCTTTATACAAAATAGAGTAAGTGTTTGGTTCTGTCATGGTTGTATTACTACAATGTATTTGTTTCCCACAGATGAAATGTAATGAAAACGGCAACTAAGAAAATATATAGAGGATTAGATAATATCACAGAATATTCTCATGGGGGTAAAGATGTTTAACTGGTCCTACTGATGCTAGATGTGGCAATCATATTTGCCATAAGGTCTGACATTCTCGGCATTTGTTTGCTGCATTATGTCTGTGCCATAAACAGAAGCAGAAAACAGGAAGAGAGATGGGAGATGGCACGTGCGAATTGTGTGCGCCATCTCCTCATGCAACTGATTGGCAGGGGTTCCAGGTGTCAGACCCCGCCAAGCTGATTTTGATGACTTATCCTAAGGATAGGTCATAAATAGTAAAAGCCTGGACATTATATGTGAGGTCCATATATCCAGAGAGCACACAGTCCTGGTAATGGCTGGAGACAACTGTCTACAGTGGTCTCAAGGTCTATATTCTGGGAGGCATGGCCCAAGACAGGACATGCTATGGTTATGCATTAACTTCAAAGGGGCATTAAAAAGAACATAGCTTCAACCCTTCGCAATATCTCTTGCATGCAGTGATATTTGTACAGTAGAATGCTTGTGTTTTAGCTGGAAACCCAAAATATCCTCATCAGGACTCTGACAGGGAGTGTTCCACAGGATTGGCGCATAGCAAATGTAGTGCCAATATTCAAAAAGGGTCCAAAAACAGAGCCCGGTAAAACTATACGCTGGTAAGTTTAACATCTGTTGTGGATAAAATTTTTGAAGGTTTTCTAAGAGATGCTATCTTGGAGTACCTCAATGAAAATAAGCAAATAACTCCATATCAGGGATCGGTCATGTCAAACCAATTTAATCAGTTTATATGAGGAGGTACGTTCTAGACTTGACTGCGGCAAATCAATGGATGTTGTATATCTGGACAAAGCATTTGACACTGTAATGAGTGTAATGAGAATGCTTGGCCTGGGAGAAAATGTCTGTATGTGGGTAAGTAACTGGCTCAGTGATCGAAAACAGAGGTTGGTTATTAACGGCACATACTCAGATTGGGTAACTGTCACTAGTGGGGTACCACAGGGGTCAGTATTGGGCCCTATTCTCTTCAATATATTTAGTAATGATCTTGTAGAAAGCTTGCACAGTAAAATATAAATTTTTGCAGATGACACTAAACTGTGTAAAGTAATTAACACAGAAAAGGACAGTACACTGCTGCAGATGGATCTGGATAGACAGGAGGCTTGGGCAGATAAGTGGCAGATGAGGTTTAACACTGACAAATGTAAGGTTATGCATATGGGAAGGAATAATGCAAGTCATCAGTACATACTAAATGGTAAAACATTGGGTAACTCTGACATAGAAAAGGACCTAGGAATTTTAGTAAACAGCAAACTATGCTGCATAAACCAGTGTCAGACAGCTGCTGCCAAAGCCAATAAGATAATGGGTTGCATCAAAAGAGGCATAGATGCCCGTGATGAGAACATAGTCCTGCCACTTTAAAAATCACTAGTCAGACCACACATGGAGTATTGTGTACAGTTCTGGGCTCCTGTGAACAAGGCAGACATAGTAGAGCTGGATAGGGTTCAGAGGAGGGAAACTAAAGCAATAACTGGAATGGGTGGACTATAGTACCCAGAAAAAAGACGACTGAGGGGAGATCTAATAACTATGTATAAATATATCAGGGGTCAGTGCAGAGATCTCTCCCATCATCTATTTATCTCCAGGACTGTTACTGTGACGAGGGGACATCCTCTACGTCTGGAGGAAAGAAGGTTTGTACACAAACATAGAAGAGGATTCTTTACGGTAAGAGAAGTGAGACTATGGAACTCTCTGCCTGAGGAGGCAGTGATGGTAAGTTCACTAAACGAGTTCAAGAGGGGCCTGGATGTATTTCTGGAGGGTAATAATATTACAGGTTATAATTACTAGAGATAGGTCGTTGATCCAATGAGTAATTCTGATTGCCTAATTGGAGTCGGGAAGGAATTTTTTCCCCTAAAGTGGGGGAAATTGGCTTCTAACTTACAGGGTTTTTTTTCCTTCTTCTGTATCAGCTTGTAGGATAACAGGCCGAACTGGATGGACAGATGTATTTTTTTGGCCTTATAAGCTATGTTACTATGTTAGATCCCATTATAGTGAATGGGGATCCGACGGTGATCTACTCCTCTGCCAGTACAGACTACTTAATTTACATAAATCTAGCCTAAGTAAAAGATCCTTACTCCAAATCCAACTAAGGCCTCATGCATATGACTATATGTGTTTTGTGGTCCGAAAACCATGCATCTGCAAAGCTGCCATTTTATTTTCCCTTCAATAGAGAAGAACTACTTACAGTACCTACTCTAAATGCATCTGGGATCTGCAGGCCCTTGGGCAATGGCTACTTTTGCCCTCCCTAAATCTGGTTCAGTGGTTAGCTGCCTTGCAACATCTGCACGGAATTTGTAGGCTTTCTGTGCTTGTGTAGGTTTCCCTTGGGCACTCCAAGTCAACTGGCCCCCTGCCAAATTTGCCCTAGCTTAAGTGAAGACGAGGGCTGATGTCAGTGATTACAATCATTGTACATAATATGAATGATATAATATGAATCGCATACTTAAATAATACACTGATATCATAAATTAATTCAGATGTTATCTCCACAATGCTATACTCACATAAATACTGAGGACTGCTTGTTGCATTCCTAATCTGAACAAATCAGGGGAAGCAGGTCAGATGACCACATTATTATAATGTTTTTAATTAATAAAATCACAATTCGCATTACATATGTTTGCATGTAGTAACATTGGTTGGTTTAACAAGATACGTCTAAATATATGTGAACGTGACCAGTTCTATCACGGCAGGGCAAAGGTCAAGCTAGTGTTTACACTAAGCGTAGACAAGCCTTCCCCTATTCCTTTAAGATGGCCTAGATTTGGCTTCTGACAATTAAGACTGGCTCCTTAGAAGGTCACATCCCTTGACTTGGTAGGAATCTAAAAAATAATTGAGGCTATAGATTTCAGAGGATAGGGAGAATTCACATATTAAAGTCAATTTCAGTTTAAAAAAAATAAGAAAATAATGAAAACAAAACATAAACTGACTTCATAACTCATTCTAGAAAGATATAGTATATAGATGAAGCCATAGATTGTACTAATTGCCCCACTTACTCAGGTCCCTATAGATAACCTATAATAAAAGGTGATTATGGTCCTTCTATTGCCTTCAATATGTGACAAGATAGGTGATTAGTAAAACTAACCTATAAAGTTTTTACTGCATACAGCAAGATATGGAAAATTGTGGAAGCTGTATTCTACCAAGACTGCTGTTATTATTGAATATTGATATACATAACCTGTCCCGCAGAGCTTACAATCAAATAGCTCAACCATAATTTAACACACAAATATTATGGTTCATTTATACAGGGATGAAGCCATGTGGCCTCCATACTCTGCTGCACAGAAGAGATGCTTCTATAAGAGAATACCTCTGTACAAATGAGAAGGAGGTAATGTACAAAGGCTTTAGGCCAGGATTTTTGTGAAAAAAGTTGTAAAAATTGAAGCAAAGGGATTTTAGGGCAACAATTTGATGCATATTCTTTCATTTTGGGATGCCTACAGATTAGACCTACAGGGGCTTTGATGACATCCTAGTCTAAATTCATTGGCATTAATATGGAGTTGATTTTCTCTTTCCAGCTAAACAAAGCTTTTACTCTTCTGGGAAAGCTGTCTACAAGATTTAGGAGTGTGTCTAGTTCATCCCAAAGTTGTTTGATGGGGTTGAGGTTAGGGCTTTTGCAGACCAGTCAAGTCCTTCCACACCAAACTCACCCAACCATACCTCCATGAACCTTGATTTGTACACTGGGGCACAGTCATGCTGGAACAGAAAAGGGTCTTCCCCAAAGGTTGGAAACATACAATTGTTTAAAATGTCTTGATATGGTGAAGCATTAAGATTTTCCTTCACTGGAACTAAGGGGCCTAGGCCAAGCCTTGAAAAGCAACCCTACAGCATTATTCCTCTACCACCAAGCTTTACAGTTGGTACAATGCAGTCAGGCTGGTAGCGTAGTCCTGCATTCACCAACCTCAGACTCATCCATCATACTGTCAGAGATAGAAATTATTAGTTTCTCTACATAACATGTTTCCACCACTCCAGAGTCCAATGGCAGAATGCTTTACACCACTCCATCCAATATTTAGCATTGTGCTTAATGATGTAAGGCTTCTATACAGCCGCTCAGGCATGAAAACCCATGCCTAGAAGCTCCTGAAGCTCTGAAGTTGAGTCAGCTAAGTGTTGTTGACACCATGCACCTCAGCACTCGACTCTCCCACTCATGGCTGAGTTGCACTCTGCAATGATACCTCTCACAGTTGATGGTGGAATATCTAGGAGGGAAGAAATTTAATGAACTGACTAGTTACAACAATGGCATCCTATTCCAGTACCACGCTGTAATTCGGCAAGCACTTTAGAAAGAGCCATTCCTCCACAAATGTTTGTAAAGGCAGACTGCGTGGCTAGGTGCTGGATTTTATACACCTGCAGCAATGGACTAAATAAAACACCTGAATTCACTGATTAAGAAGTGTGTCCTAATAATTTTGTCCATACAATGTATGAAGTACATTACTTTGATTTAATGCTGTTCTAAACTGGAGAGACTTTTTAATTTTTATTTAGATGATTTCTTCACATTTTTGGGGGCGGAAAACTATTGAAATTGTGCAATCACAAATAGTTGCTGGAAGTGGTCTAATGACTTCCATTTGGTTTTCAGTACAAAGGAACTAAACAGTCTGAGGTAACCCACACAGACAAATACCTAGGAAATTATTATTCCATTTGTGTCAGAAAACTGGCATCAAAGAATCACAATTTCTGGTGCAGAAATCTTGCACCATTTTGCATTTTTATGTTGCTCTAATTACTTTTAAGAAGCTATGCCAATTAGGTGCATAACAGCTTTATCAACTGCAATTTTTTAAAAAGTCGCAAAAAATGGGAGCAATCCAGTGTGGTGTATACTGGAGTAACACTGTAGATATATTGTGCTTCAAGAATTTATCAAACGCCATACAACATGTGATAAATATATACTAAAGTACACTTAAAGGGACTGTCACATTAAGACAACTTCTTTCCTAATCCACAGGATAGGGAATAAGTGTCTGATCGTCATGAGTCTGACTGCTGGAGCCAACATTGATCACAAGAATGGGCCCTATGTACCCCTGTTTCAATGGAGCAGCAGTCACGTATATGCCCCTGCATTCAAATGGAAGCACAAGCCTCTGTTCTTGTGCTCGTCAGGGGCTCCATGGGTCATACTGACGCCAATCAGACCATTATCCGGTGGTTAGGGGACAAGTTGTCTTAATAAAATAATCCCTTTAACGCAAAATAGACACTAAATTGCCCTCATAATGAATTACCTCACAGAGCACACAAACAAGGACATTTTGAGCTCAGGTAAGAAAATATAATGATCTATTGAACCTGACTTGTGTATTTCACCCCATTCCCTTCATTCTACTGCAAAACTGCTGGTCCATGGAGCAGAAGTACAGAGCCTTGCGAAAGTATTTGGCCCCCTGGATCTTTTCAACCTTTTGCCACATTTCAGGCTTCAAACAAAAATATATAACATTTAAAATTTTTGGTGAAGAATCAACTACAAGTGGGTCACAATTGTGAAGAGGAATTAAATTTATTGGATCATTTAAACTTTTTTTGTAATAATAAAACTGAAAAGTTGGGCGTGCAAAATTATTTACTTTCAGTTCCGAAAACTCACTCCAGAAGTTCATTGAGGATCTCTGAATGATCCAATGTTGTCCTAAATGACTGATGAAGATAAATAGAATCCACCTGTGTGTAATCAAGTCTCCGTATAAATGCACCTGTTCTGTGATAGTCTCAGGGTTCTGCATCATGAAGACCAAGGAACACACCAGGCAGGTCCGTGATACTGTTGTGGAGAAGTTTAAAGCCGGATTTGGATACCAAAAGATTTCCCAAGCTTTAAACATCCCAAGGAGCACTATGCAAGCAATCATATTGAAATGGAAGGAGTATCAGACCACTGCAAATCTACCAAGACCCGACCATCCCTCTAAACTTTCATCTCAAACAAGGAGAAGACTGATCAGAGATGCAGCCAAGAGGCCCATGATCACTCTGGATGAACTGCAGAGATCTACAGCTGAGGTGGGAGAGTCTGTCCATAGGACAGTTGAACACTTCACAAATCTGGCCTTTATGGAAGAGTGGCAAGAAGAAAGCCATTTCTCAAAGATATCCATAAAAGGTCTTGTTTACAGTTTGCCACAAGCCACCTGGGAGACACACCAAACATGTGGAAGAAGGTGCTCTGGTCAGATGAAACCAAAATCCAACTTTTTGGAAACAATGCAAAACGATATGTTTGGCGTAAAAGCAACACAACTCATCACCCTGAACACACCATCCCCACTGTCAAACATGGTGGTGGCAGCATCATGGTTTTGGCCTGCTTTTCATAAGCAGGGACAGGGAAGATGGTTAAAATTGATGGGAAGGTGGATGGAGCCAAATACAGGACCATTCTGGATGAAAACCTGTTGAAGTCTGCAAAAGACCTGAGACTAGGATGGAGATTTATCTTCCAACAAGACAATGATCCCAAACATAAAGCAAAATCTACAATGGAAAGGTTCAAAAATAAACATATCCAGGTCTTGGAATGGCCAAGTCAAAGTCCAGACCTGAATCCAATTTGTATGTGGAAAGAGCTGAAAACTGCTGTTCACAAACGCTCTCCATCCAACCTCAAAGAGCTCGAGCTGTTTTGCAAGAAAGAATGGGCAAGAATTTCAGTCTCTAGATGTGCAAAACTGATAGAGACATACCCCAAGGGACTTGCAGATGTAATCGCAGCAAAAGGTGGCGCAACAAAGTATTAATGCAAGGTGGCCGAATAATTTTGCACGCCCCACTTTTCAGTTTTATTATTACAAAAAAAGTTTAAATGATCCAATAAATTTTGTTACACTTCACAATTGTGACCCACTTGTTGTTGATTCTTCACCAAAAATTTAAAATGTTATATCTTTTTGTTCGAAGCCTGAAATGTGGCAAAAGGTTGAAAAGTTCCAGGGGGCTGAATACTTTCGCAAGGCACTGTAGTTATCATCTAAATCCTTAGGGTTCTTTTACATGGGATTATTACAGCCCCAGATGAGAAGTCGTCGTTAAGGGCTCATTTAAAGGACTTCTTACACTGCCTAATTCAAAGTGAATGAGAAGCTAATGATTGTTATTATTAAAGTTTGTCTCTTATTCAGTCTTCTGTCTTTATCGGGAGCACATGTCCTGTTTACACAGGGTGAAGTGTTGCCGACAAACGATTTTTGGAACTGCATGAAAGATGTGATCACCCAACAAGTGAGCACTGTTGGGTGATCAGCTTCAGATGGGCCAATTATTAGAAACATTTGGAAGCATTTGTGATAATTGGCCTGATCCTCAGTCTACCTAAAAGGATTTTTGATAACTTCACAGACTTTGCAAAAAGTTACCGTTCCTTTACTTTCCCACCTCAACCTTTACTGCCTATAGCAATATCTAATACAATAAGGAGAAAACCTGGTCTTATACTGTGTTGTTGGAAAAAACAGATGGCTTTTTTATGTCTTAGTTGACCCTGGTATGACTTATTCTACTTCTACATTTACACCATCTCTACAGGTAGAAAGGAAAAAGTCTCTTTTCGTGTAACATATTTTCACTCAGTTCTGCTTTATGTTTGGTTCAGTGCTGACATGTTTTATCATTATGGCTTTCTATTGTCTGCCTGGCCTATTTCTTCTTGATGTCTCACTCTGCTAACCTTTTTCTGTTTTTGTCTTTATTCCAACCTAAGCTATAGTAAGATCATGATTATTGTATTTTTATTGCATGAAACTTTGGACAGTGACCATTATATTGGCCTGAAATAGCAAAAACAATCATGAATAAATAAGATCCCATTGTAACTGTTCAATATGTCCTGATAATGGAATAAGCTGGAATGTAGGGATCATGTACAGACAGAGTTGTACCCAGGGGCGGATTGGCCATAGACCTTACAGGGAAATTTCACGGTGGGCCGATGCCCAGGGGGGCGCCTGAGCTCTTCTCACGGCCCGCCACTAGAAGTTTCTAGGGATGTATTTTGTGCTGCTGGCAGTATTTTGTGATGGACTGTGGTATTTAGCTCTGTTGTGGATGTATAATGTGCCACAATATGGTATTGCTGGCCCTGCCTTCCATCAGTTTGTATCCAATTACAAAATGGGGCCACTTTTAGTATTTTCCAGGGCCATTTTAAGTTCCCAGTCCATCCCTGGTTGTACCGTTTCTATGGGGTGGCTATGGTGGGCATATAAAATCTTAGGGTCCTTTAACATTGGGAGATTTCAGCCTGAGATGAACATGGATCAGTGATATAACATGTCTGTTGCCACTAGTTTAAAAGGATTTTACACCGCCTGATGCTGAAAACTGTATGGAGATGAACAAGATTGTTTGGTCCTCAAACAGTCTGCACATTGCTGGGAGCACATCCCCTCTTTACGTGGGTAGATTTGCTGATGACAACAATGACTTTTTGACCCACATAAAAAGATGACCACAAATGAAAGTATTCTTCATGAAAGAGTACCCATTAGGGTACGACCACACATACAAGTGCAGTTTTGAGTCCAAAACCAGTGCATTCAAGGGGATAAGTAGTATCTGTACTTCTTTTAATCCACTTGTGATTTTCGTTTAAAAAAATTGCATCAAAGAACCTGCACGTGTGACTATGTCCACAAGCTTCACATTAATTGGCTTCTTAGACATCTGTGCTCTGTTAAGAATCTATCGATTTCAATGGAGGGTGGTCTTTGCCGTGGAATCAGGTACTAATATCTTATTGTTCTCATGACTAAATAATATGCCATAAAAAACAGGCACTGAATTGGCATTGCCACCTCAAATTAGTGGCCTATACTTGTTACTCTTTTGGAATTTAGGTAGGTATAGGAGAATATTGCATATAGGAAGTCCTGCTGACCGTGTGGCTTCTGGACTGCTTTCTTTTGGCAAGTCCTTAGTTCTGATACTTGTGAAATATATTGGAGCCCTTTTATAACTAAGTGGGGATACCACCTTAGCTTGTGAGCATAATTATGTGCTTCTAAAATATACTATTAGATATTTGATAGGTACACTTCTATACAGCAGCGCTTGCTACAGTATTTTATTGATTATTTAAAAAAAATGCATCCAAATCAGCATGTATTACATGTTTTTCCTGCTGAAACGGCTGTGGATTTCACCTTTTCCATTCCAAAAAATGAAATCCTCAGTGGAGATCCGCATCTCAAATGGACGTGCTGCAGATTTCACATGTGTACCCCAAGTCGATTTAGGCTGCGTTTTGATATGTAACATGTGGATGTGACGTCTTAATATCTCATTCACTTTACTAGTACTGTACATCACTGAGGAGTTGCTACACAATAATCCGTAAATGGAGATCCACAGCATCCAGTTACATGTGGGCATAGCCTAAGGGCGCTTTCACATGAAAAACACACATCTTACTTACTTTTTTTTGCAATGCTTTGTTTGTGTAGCTTCTACAATGCACTAAATGGTTTTCCAATCAGAGAGTGAGAGGGCATATCTCTATGATATGCCATTATTTTCTGACTGGTTCGGGTCCATCTGCCGAGACTTATGTGGCTGGACAGGAAACTAAAACACTGTGTTGCATTTCTCTGCACAGAGGGTGATGACCAGAAATATGGAGCCTTCACTATGCTAGAAATAAACCATCACTTTCTGTAATAGGAAACCAGGCTGTCCCATGACAAACACTTATCACCTACCATCCACAGGATAGAAGACAAGCGTCTGATCTGCAGTCCAAATACTGGGACTGCAAACATTTATGAGAATGGGGACCCTAGTTTCCTTCGAGCAGGTGACTTCACATGTCCGTAGTAGCTCTACTTAACACTCTGGGACTGCAGAACATGGCTTAGTACAGTGCTTGGCTACCTCCGGTAGTCCCATAGAATTGAATGGAGCAGCAGTGGACATGTGTGACCACCCGCTTTACTGAAATCTTATACCCTACTCTTCCTCGTCCTGTGGATAAAGGATACATGTTTGTGGGACAACCCCTTGAAATAACATCTAATGTATAGCTGGGTATACAATGTTTATCCATAAGTAAAATATCACAGAAAAACTTGAAACTAGCAGAATAAATAAGTGAAATTAAAATATTTTCACGTGCCAATGTGTAGCAAAATACTGAAATTCGGCAGCGATTTTCACTCATCGTTAATTGTGATGAACAATAGAACTGATTAAAAGGATGCCACAAAATGCACGCCTTCAATCTGCCTTCCAGGAAAGTCCATTTGTTACTGTACATGACAGCTATTGCTACATGTCGTTAAGTCTTATAGCATTTTATGACAAACAAATGTGTTTTCATTTACACAATTACGTCTTGCAGAAACATAACAGGTTGAACAAGCAAATCCCAAAGTCAATAAGCATTCTACAACTCCCTTCAGATACGTTTAACAAGATTTCACACATGGCACACTTCAAGATAATATAATGGGAACCATTACTTTATCCTCCCGAGCAGATTCAAGGTAGCACGAGCGTATGAAAGGCAATGAACTTGCAGGAACCTTGCACTGTAAATGTGTGTCATTACATTCAGCTTGATTTTAGGTGAACCATTAGGAATAGTTCATTTTAACGACTGAATCCATCTCTTGGCTAATGCAGTCAGCGCTTGCTTCAAAGATTGACGATCATTACATTATAGCTTGGCTTGAAAAAGCCAGGTGACAAAAAAAATCCAGTTTTTATCAGAATGCTTGTGTTACAGTATTTTGTAGTAAAATAAAATCAAGAAATATATATCATAAGAATATCTTATCAGCCCTTGCTTTCCATATTCACATGTAGAAGCCACGCAAGCAAAAACCGCATAGCAAAAAAAGTGGTAATTTGCAGTAAGTTGTGTGTTTTTTCATGTGAAAGCGCCCTTAGGCTATGTCCACATGTGACTCGATGCTGTGGATCTCCAGTTACAGAATTTTGTGTGGCAAATCCTCAGTGCTATAGAGATACCAGCAATGTGAATGAGATATTAAGAAGTCACATCCACATGTTACATATGAAAACACAGCCTTAATTGACTTGGGGTACAGAAATCTGCAGAACGTCAATTTGTGCTGCGGATCTCCACTGCGGATTTCATTCTTTGGAATGGACAAGGTGAAATCCACAGCCGTTTCAGCAGGAAAACAGCATGCAATACATGCTGATTTGGATGCATTTTTTTCCCCTTGCGTTACCGCAGTAGACATTTCCGCTATACATACCCTTCTGGGCATCAATAAAATACTGTAGCATGCGATGCTGCATAGAACTGTACCTATCAAATATCTAAAAGTATATTTCAGGAGCACATAATTATGCCCACAAGCTAAGGTAGCATCCCCACCTGGTAATAAAAGGGATCCAATATATTTCACCAGTATCAGAACTGAGGACTTGTCAAAAGAAAGAAATATAAATTAAAGCGGTCCAGAAGGCACACGGTCAGCAGGACTTCCTATATGGAATAGTCTCCTATACTTACCTAAATTCAAAAAGCGTAACAACTATTGGACACTAATTTTGGCTGGCAATGCTAATTCAGTGTCTAGGTACATTAGTGTCGCGATATTAGGGGAATACTGTTGGAATCCAATGGCAAGGACCAGGCCTAAACACAGGAGTCTTGAACAGGAGGTAGCAGCAATACAGATGAGGCAGGGATCCAGACAAGAAGTCAGGAGGCAAACCAGAGAGTGTTCAGCAGGTGTCCAGGAGTTGCAGGGTAAACTGCAAGGAGTGGAAACAAACCAGAGTTCCAGGTGAGAGGACTGCACAAGCAGGAGCTAAAACACAATACTCAAGCAATGAGTAACAGGCTTGAGAGGTTTATATATGAAACAGGAAGTAATATGGCACCCAGCTGAGACACAATCCACCATCTTAACTGAGGGAAAACTTAAGGGCAAGAAAGTCTGAACTAAACAGACATCACAGGATGATTCCTGACGATTAGCTTAAAGGGGTTCTTCGATACTGGGAATCTATGGTCAGGGGGATGAGCATGGTGCCAAACCAAAAAAATATTTACCTGTTACAGTGTTTCTCCCCAAAAAATAAGCCCTAGCTTGATTTTTCAGGGTTTTTGAAATAAGCCCTAGTTGCAGTTAATTAAAAACAGTGATCAGGCAGCGATACATGTAAAAAATAAAATATAGCAGGACAGAAGACCCTTAGAAAGAAAGTAGAGAGCCCCAAAGGAATTGCATCCCATAACGATAAGGGTTAGCTAATGCTGGGTACTGGTTGTCACACTCGCATCACTCCACACCCGAGCCCGCTGAGGCTGTTGCACACAGACCAGATACTGGTAGTCCCACTAATGCTGTCACACACAGATCGGATAGCGCTGGTCCCACTCACATCACTCCACTTCTGAGCCTGAGTATTGTGGCTGCTTCCGGTCACCAGGGGGAGCTGCTGCAGTGGAATGCAACTGGAACTGCAGGTGATGTGCCTTTGATGGGAGTGAGGTGTGTGAGGGTCCATCCAAGGTCTGGTGAGTGAGTTCTTATGAATTCCAGTTAATGTAGACTGTTGTACAGTACACGGAAATAGGATCTCAAGAAATTCATGATAGAATTCAGTGTTTGGAGAGTTAGGGCTCATGCCTATGACGGTGTGGTGGCCGGGCCTCCATGGTGTTTCTGTCCATGCCTCCACACCGCAAAAAAGTAGTGCATGCACTACTTTTTTGCGGTGCAGACCATCGGATGCGGATCGCGGACCCCATTCAAGTGATTGGGTCCGTGATCCGCATGTGGTAGCCCCACGGTTGCTGCCCGTGCATTGTGGACCGCAATTTGTGGTCAGCAGCACGGGCCCAGCCGCCATACGCTTGTGGGCATGAGCCCTTATGCTGATGTTCCAGAATGTAAAGGGCATGATTATATTGAATATATTGAATAAATGTTGATTTTTATTTCAAGAATAAATGTGTGATTGTTCATGGGAAAAAAAAGACATCCTCCAAAAATAGGCCCTAGCCCTTTTTTCGGAGCAAAAAATAATACAATATAAAACCCTTTTTTATCCAAATGGTCAAGAACAGAGCAGAGTAATTGTGGCTTTTTTTGTTGTTGCGGTATGGAGCAATAGATACAACTCTGCAGAATATTAGATGCATCAAGTGACATTTCCATCTACATTTTCAACTAGGTCAGCATAGCAAGAATATTTCAGTATGTAGTCTGATTGTCCATAACATGCACAATTTCACTTAACAGAAGATGTAAAGTGACTGATATTTTCCATCATGCTGCATCTCATTTTCCAAGTGATCCAACAGATTTCCATTTTTTTGAGAACTCCTTTTTATAGTCACTTGTTACATACAAAGATTGCTTTTGAATGCATCTGAATACATTTTTTAGTTTGAATCCAATTGTGTTGTTTTCTACATAAAAATCCTATATGTATACAGCCAGCTTAGTTTTCAAAAAATGCCTCAGCTTAGTAAGGCTGAACTGATACCACAGTGTACAATCCAGGAAATCTCCCCACGAATGTACCCATCGTATTCTGGGGCCCCCATGTATGGCAAAAGAGTGTCCCTTCGGTGTTTGTCAGCAAGGTATGCATCATTATAAATGTACGTAAAAAGTGTAAATACCTATGCTATACAATATAGAGGTATTTACAGAGGGAGTGTATGGGCAATGTATGCCACTATATGCTGTCCCTGCTGTGCTCTTCTTGTTCCTGTCTTAATCTGGCCGGAATGGCTGGGATTAGAGCCTGGCCAAGCACTGATTTAGGCAGGTTATTACTGCAGCCACTGATTGGCTTGGTGACATTCACAGCCATTTTCTACTGTGTCAAGATGGGAGTAGGAACTGGAGTGCAGCAGGAACCCCAGCACCATTGGAACAGCAACAGGAGGGGATCCATGTGCAGCCTGAGGGGACACTTAGTTGAGGTAGATGGCGGGAGTATTTCCCAACGTATACTTGTGAAGTACACTGCAAAAACAACATGAACAATCTAAAGACTCAAAATCTAATGATCCATCATATGAAGGAAGTAAGGACAGCTGGATGACTAGTGGATAGAATTTAAGGAAAAAATACAACTGCAGTTGCTCTGACTTATTACTACTGATATACCATGAGAAAAAGACAGAAAGAAATAAATCAAAAGAGAGGAAGGAACAAAGGAAAGAAGAGGAAATTCATGAATTAATGTTTTAAGGTAGTTTTTGAGGATTTTTGTGAATTTTTAAAATAAATTTTATGTTTTAGGATGTTTTATTTTACTTTTTTTGCAAGCCATGTTTTTTTTTTTTAAGTATGTGTTAGTTGTCACTTCCGCTTTAGATCTCAGCAAAGAATAGTAAAAAAATAGTAAAAATGGCAAAAAAAACACATTGACACATGCATTTTTTAAAATAGATCTGAAAAAAAAGCTGCTGTAACAAAAAAGAAATTACAGATAGAATGCAAAACGTCAATACAAACCAATGGGGGTCATTTATCAACCTTTCTCTGGCTATAGCCTGGCTGGACTCATCTAGCACATTTTCTGGCACATCTATGTCATTTATCAAACTGGTGTAAAGCAGAATTGGTTTAGTTGCCCATAAGAACCAATCATATTCCACCTTTCATTTTCCAAAGGAGCTGTCCAAAATGAAAGGTGGAATCTGATTGGTTGCTCTGGACGGACAACTAAGCAGTTCTACTTTATACCAGTTTGATAAATTACCCCCAATGCCTATGGCACAAATATGCAGAAAACGAGTCCAGCAAGGCTATAGCCAGAGAAAGCTGTGATTTAAAAAAAAAATGTTATGGCCTCAAAATACCCCACACAAGTGAAGGAAAAACGCCACTTAAATGCATGTTTGTACTGTACTTCATACAGTAAATTCTCATAGCCTTACAGCTAACGTCTAAAGGTGTTTTTTTCCGCTGAAAAAATGTGTGTGAAATGGTAGGTACCATTACCTGTAGTACCAAATCCCATTTATTCTGGTTTAAAGATACTGTATTTTATATGTGTAATACAAGACAATACTATTAGCGGTCTGTGGGTATAAAAGAAATATCTCATTGATACATACAAGATTTATTTTCACCGGGCACAGTATTTCATATGACAGGACTTCACATTTTTAGGTGTTAATTCACCTTTATAGAGAGTAAATTAGACACGGCAGTAGTTAGATATAATCTTCAACAACATGTTAGCAGTAAAATCTGGTTCTTCAACTGATGAAAGATGCCATCTGTTACTGTTCAGTACCCGTTGTGAAAATTAGCCCTTTTGGGAATTGCCACCATTCCTTCTGATTTTTAAGACATCCTCAAGGTCAAAACTCATGTCATTTGTAATGTTATTTGTTCTACTTTAAATACGAGTTTATGACATCCATATGAGGGGAAAGCGGTCAGGTCTGAGATGTGTTAGCGAAAAGTAAGTTCAATGGTTTCTTTTAAAGTATCCTTTAAGTTCAAATGTTAAATATTTAAATGATAGCATAGGAGAAGCATAACTGTTTACTGCAATACACCACGTTTTACAAGAATGGAATGGAATTTGTTACTATCTTCTCTAGCTTACTGATTTTCAGATAAGACACACTATATTAGTGCATTCATTCTACTTGTACTTAAAGGGGTCACCTCACTTCAGCCAATGGCATGTAGAGAAAGTTAATACTAGACGCTTATTCATGTATTGTGATTGTCCATATAGCTTCCTTTGCTGGCTTGATTCCATCACATCATACATTGCTTGTATCCTGGGGTTACGACCACCCTGCAATCCAGCAGCGGTGGTCGTGCCTGCACACTACAGGAAAAAAAGTCAGCCTATGTGCGCTTCAACAGTCCCGTCCACCAGAGAGGCTGGTCATTTTTCTTATAGCATGCAAGCACGGCCACCGATGATGGATTGCAGGGTGGTCATAACCATGGAAACGAGCAGTATATAATGTGATGGAAAAATGAATCAAGCCAGTAAAGGAGGCAACATGGAGAATCACAATACATTAGTAAGTACCTTGTATTAACTTTCTCTACATGATAAATGCCATTAGCTGAAGTGTGGCAACATCTTTAAAGGGGTTATCCAACACCTATAACGCTCCCCAAAATGCCTGGGCCCTTCATACAGATCATACTAACCCCACTCCTGATACCCGCACGGCCCCCACTGCATCTCTCCATCACGTGGATCAAAACATCCGTCGACGGGGGTGGGTGGGGGTTCTCATCCAATAGCAGGCCGCAACAGGAACAAGCCTCCCTAGCATTGCAGGAGACACTAGGTAGGATAGTTCCCGTCACGGTTTGCTGTTGGCTGCTCCCCCCGTTGCCGGATGTTTTGATCCGCGTGACAGGGATATGCAGCTGGCACTGTTTAAGCTGCAGGAAGAAAAGTGCACCATTATTATTGTATTTCGTTCCAATGCCACTGCTTTCTATTTTTTCTAATAGGACCTGTCACCATTTAGAACAGGGGTGCACAACCTGCGGTCCGGGGGCCACCTGCGGCCCTCTATACCATTCTGTGTGGCCCCCAACAATCTGGTAACAGACATGTATGTCTGTGTCTTGTGGCTGCTCACGTCTATCTTTCATTCTCCTATAAGATGGGAGTCCTGGAAGTGTAACTAGGCATTTATGATATATACTGTATGTTCAATCTGCCATAAATATAGTATTTCAGTTGTTAACACCCCCCAAATGTTTTATTTTCGGCCCTTGCAATCGTTTCAGGCTGACAATGTGGTCCCCAACCCAAAAACGTTGTGCACCCCTGATTTAGAAGAATCCTAACTTCAATCGCAGCTAAATCCTGCCGGTCCCCAAGTAATGCTGTGGTGTAGTCTTCCACTGAATGTGAAGATGCAGGTTCCTCTGGTCAGCAGTAATCTCACCCTACCCCGGGACTGAACGTGAACTCAGCACACATAGCGTGGTCCTGTGGTGGAAGTAAGTGCCTGCATGCTCTTAGCGACGAGCATCTGTGTTCTGGGAGAGAAGTGGAGAGACTGATGATAGGACGGCATCAGAACAGGGAACATTATTCAGCCTCTGGAGGAGTGAAGCGGATGCCCCCACATTTGAAAGTCACTTCCTAAATGCATATAGGGTGCTGTTTATGTCAGGGACCATATATCGGTGGATAAAAAATAACTGCATTACTCAGAGGACCAGCAGGATTTAGATGGCATAGACAGTGCACTCGTGTACTTATATATACTGCATATGTACTGAAAAACCACCTCTGAAAACCACATCTGATCTAGACTAGATTTTACTGTCATAAGTATACTTTAGATACCAGGTCTATCTGCCATCTTCTTCCTAGAAGACAATTTTCACTACAAATTTGGGCTCAATACATAATATTCTTTCTCTAATGTTTCAAGTTATCTACAAATGTTTGATACCGTACATCACTTTATATCCTACATATAAACAGGAATTCACACATTCAAGATTTCACTCGTCCAGAAGAACTACCAGATTTATAATATTCTGACACAGAGAATTAAAACTTCTCAAACACTTTCATTGAAGGGGTTCTCTGGGAATGATTTAAAATGGCTGCCAACACCCTGTCCTAGAATATGAGGAGGACTGAATGCTTAGGGAGTGGGGGGTTGGGGCCTCAGCACACACTACACTCTGGCACTTACATATAATACACTTTGGTGAGTGTTCCTGTCAGGCTGCTCAGCCATGATGGCATATCATAGGCAGGATCACATCATTACCATCTATTGTAGAGAAACATAGTGTTAGAGCTCTGCAAGTGGTGGTAACCAGTCCTGCTCATATTCTAAGACAAGTTGCTGGTGGCCACCTTAAATCATTCCTGGAGAACCCCTTTAACCAATGCTGCTGTGCATTCATTCTATGCACAACTTCCAAGGCAAATACTAATTTTCAAATTAGTGTAACCATGTTAGTGATGTAACTTTCTACAAAAGTACAAGTTCTGCCTTCTTATTATCATTCCTTTGGTTGACACCTTAAGCACAACATAATTTAAGCGAGGAAGAATTCCTGCTACATTGTAATTACTTCCTTGGTGAGAGAATTCCTCTTGAATGCCTTTTGTGTCATTCTGTTTTCTCTGGGCCAATTGGATCATTCCCTAAACATGTTTTACTACATGTCACACACATACACAAAAATCTTACTTTCATCTGGTGTTTGTTAGTAATGAAAACATGTCATTAAGCTAATTTTCTGTGAATGATGTCCGTTATTGACCTGGTCCATGGGAAAATTCTTCTGCGAAACATTTAGTGACTACTGGATTTAAAGACTCATTCTTTATTTGGATGTATGGCCGCACACAGACATAAAGGATTCATGTTTCATCTATTTGAAATATAACATTTTGGTAGTAATAAAATGTTAAAAAAAATACAAATTGTACTACTGCCATTATCATTTGTTCTCCATATTTTATATGTAGTCCTATAACTGTTACATTACTATCACTGCCTATAACACTTTTCACACGCACATTATAGATAGCCTCACGTGCAGGACTACTGTGAAAAATATCTGGTCTCCATAAAGTCAACTGATCAGGCCCCAGGGGTTCAGTCTCTATATCAACCACGTGGTTAGTACACGGTGGAGGAGTGTGTCTCCTGCTCCCTGATCGCGCTGTGGTAAAATCGTAGCAGAGCACAACACAGCCAAGAAGAGGGAGAACAGTTTTTTTTCCCTGGCTGGACCGCGGCACAACCAGTGGGAAGGAGACGCCCCCTGAGAAACCCTGACATCTCCTCCTCCCTGTACCGATGCTCAGTATTAACATAAATTGAGGGGGGCACAGTGGGGCATGTGATGGGTATTTGAAAAAAGAACAAGGATGGCAGCATCAGCGGAGGGTACCCCACAAGTAAAGGTACTTAATTAAACAAAAAGAATTCCATGAAAGGTCCTCTTTAAGGCTTTGGACTACAAACATATTATAAAGCAGGTCTTACACTAAGGGTCCTTCTATAGAGAACTTCTGGTAAATACATGGTGCCATTCCTCTGTTATTCCTGCTGGAAATGTATAAATTAACAAGAAGTTAATGTCATTCCATGTATCACCTGACTGCACATTCTCAGAGTGTGTAACAACACTCCCCAAAGACAAGAGCAACACCCAGTTCTCAATTTATTCATACAATTTGTGGAGGGAGGAATGGTTCAATTCTGATGCCACAAAATTTTATGTTGAATACAAATATTTACTAAAAAACACAGGAGAGATGACCGGTCCTCTTTAAGCGTCCCTCAGTACTATAGAAACTCAGCTGTCAATGAGGAACCAGCAGAACTGTGAATACAGCTCTTGATTGAAGGACAGTCTAAAACTCGGGTTTGGTTCCATATAAGTAATGTAATGTATTTATGGAGATTAATTAAATTAATTAATAATAATTAAAAGCACTAAATAGCAAATGAATGACCTAAGAGACTGTGTACGATACAGTAGTATCTTTTCCTGTAAACCCTCATATAAAAAGTAAAAGAACAAGACTCCGGTATCAAAGGCAAATATACTTAAGCCGCAAAATCCTGTGGAAGCAATGATGGATTGGCAAAGTACCCAAACCAGACGGCAGGACTGCTCGTGAAATGATAAAAGCAGTATGTAAATGGCGGAAACAAAGGGGAAATTGTCTCTTGTTTAAAAACTTTCAATTGCTCTTGAGCTAAGACAAACAAAGCATGGATGTGTGTCTTTCTTGTTCTCACTGCTGCAGCGGCCATTAAGAAACATTGTTTTTTCTCCTTTTCTACTTCTTCATGTTCACAAAGCCCGTGCAGTTGTTTGAAGAGACTCGGAGCTTGCAGCTATGTAGGTTTAGAACAAAACACTGTTTTATTTCACAGATGTGATATGAAACATGAGGGTTGGAGACAGTGCTTTTCTCTTCTGACATATCCCATGTTTCCCAATTCTGTATCCACTTCATTATACCTTGACAGCACCTCCGTGTTCGAGGGAAGGTAAACATATGAACCATTAACGTCTCCTTAACCATTTCATCCTGTTAGCTCTCACATCAATTGCAGCCTTTACCTTTGTACTGAAATGTTTTCAGAGAGAGCCATGAATAAAAGGATTACATGGTTTTCAGAAAATGCCCTGATTACTGAACTGCAGGCTACTTTCATGTAATCTGTTCAAGGTACTGCTGCTGTTGTGTTGTATATGGGATGAAAGGCCTTCTGATTAACATAGAAAGATGATCTAATGTTCCGTAAAATCACTATGCAATCAACCATGATCTGCAGTTTTCCTGCTGACCATAAAAGTCAAGTACTATAGGACTAAAGGTCCTTTTATATGAATCGATTTTTTGGGCAATTATTAGGAACAAAGCAAATATTCCCAATAATTGTCCGATCGGCAACGGAGATGAGAACGGCATTTATATGCAGCAATTATCTCCGCTGTATGGAGAAAAGTGATCGTTGTTTACCCAGAACAATCTGCTGCACAGGGGCAATGATTTGCTTAAAGGGGTTCTCCGGGAATTAAGAAAATTAAAATACTTAAATATTACTTCATTATATATTCCCAAATACCTTTAATTAGTTATACAGTGGAGAAAAAAGTATTTAGTCAGCCACCAATTGTGCAAGTTCTCCCACTTAAAAAGATGAGAGAGGCCTGTAATTGACATCATAGGTAGACCTCAACTATGAGAGATAAAATGAGAAAACAAATCCAGAAAATCACATTGTCTGATTTTTAAAGAATTTATTTGCAAATTATGATGCAAAATAAGTATTTAGCCACCTACAAACAAGCAAGATGACAAAAGTTTATCTCAATACTTTGCTATATATCCTTTGTTGGCAATGACAGAGGTCAAACACTTTCTGTAAGTCTTCACAAGGTTAGCACACACTGTTGTTGGTATGTTGGCCCATTCCTCCATGCAGATCTCCTCTAGAGCAATGATGTTTTGGGGCTGTCGCTGGGCAATACAGACTTTCAACTCCCTCCAAAGGTTTTCTATGGGGTTGAGATCTGGAGACTGGCTAGGCCACTCTAGTACCTTGAAATGCTTCTTATGAAGCCACTCCTTTGTTGCCCTGGAGGTGTGCTTGGGATCATTGTCATGCTGAAAGACCCAGCTACGTTTCATCTTCAATGCCCTTGCTGATGGAAGGAGGTTTGCATTCAAAATCTCACGATACGTGGCCCCATTTATTCTTTCATGTACACGGATCAGTCGTCCTGGTTCCTTTGCAGAGAAACAGCCCCAAAGCATGATGTTGCCACCCCCATGCTTCACAGTAGGTATGGTGTTCTTTGGATGCAACTCGCATTCACTTTCCTCCAAACACGATGAGTTGTGTTTCTACCAAACAGTTCTACTTTGGTTTCATCTGACCATATGACATTCTCCCAATACTCTTCTGGAACATCCAAATGCTCTCTAGAAAACTTCAGACGGGCCCGGATATGTACTGGCTTAAGCAGGGGGACACGTCTGGCACTGCAGGATCTGAGTCCCTGGCGGCGTAGTGTGTTACTGACGGTAGCCTTTGTTACGTTGGTCCCAGCTTTCTGCAGGTCATTCACTAGGTCCCCCCGTGTGGTTCTGGGATTTTTGCTCACAGTTCTTGTGATCATTTTGACCCCACGGGGTGAGATTTTGTGTGGAGCCCCTGATCGAGGGAGATTATCAGTGGTTTTATATGTCTTCCATTTTCTAATTATTGCTCCCACAGTTGATTTCTTCACACCAAGCTGCTTGCCTATTGCAGATTCAGTCTTCCCAGCCTGGTGCAGGTCTACAATTTTGTTTCTGGTGTCCTTCGACAGCTCTTTGGTCTTCACCATTGTGGAGTTTGGAGTGTGACTGTTTGAGGTTGTGGGCAGGTGTCTTTTATACTGATAACAAGTTCAAACAGGTGCCATTAAAACAGGTAATGAGTGGAGGACAGAAGAGCCTATTAAAGAAGAAGTTACAGGTCTGTGAGAGCCAGAAATCTTGCTTGTTTGTAGGTGACCAAATACTTATTTTCCACCATAATTTGCAAATAAATTCTTTAAAAATCAGACAATGTGATTTTCTGTATTTGTTTTCTCATTTTGTCTCTCACAGTTGAGGTCTACCTATGATGTCAATTACAGGCCTCTCTCATCTTTTTAAGTGGGAGAAATTGCACAATTGGTGGCTGACTAAATACTTTTTTTCCCCACTGTAATGGCTCGTTTTTACAACACTGAGGTAAGGAACTGCCTCATCCTTCTCTGCTACTTGTCAGGGATTATGATTCTGAATATAGATGATAAGATCTTGGGGGGAGGGTGGGGGGTTAGTGGGGGTTGGGATTAGTGAGGAATGTAGGGAGAATATTGGGCAAAACATCAACCAAAGTAACCCAAAAACCCCGGATATTCACTTCACAGGTAATAGTAATTTAAAAAGGGGGGTAAAAAATATACATATACCTCTTAAGTGTATGTACACTAATGCCAGAAGCCTGACTAATAAAATTGGTGAACTGGAATTAGTGATGTGTGAGGAGGACTATGACATAGTGGGAATAACTGAGACATGGCTGGATGATACCTATGACTGGGCAGTTAACGTACAGGGTTACAGTCTGTTTAGAAAGGATCGCCAAAACCGGAGAGGGGGAGGGGTCTGCCTTTTTGTAAAGTCCTGTCTAAAGTCCACACTCCAGGAAGTTATAAGTGAGGGACATGAACATGTGGAGTCACTGTGGGTAGAAATACATGGAGCCAAAAACAATAATAAAATACTAATAGGAGTTTATTATAAACCCCCTAGTATACCAGAGCCCATAGAAAATCTACTTCTAAACGAAATAGACGAGGTGGCAAATCATAATGAGGTCGTTATTATGGGGGATTTCATCTACCCAGATATAGACTGGAAAACTGAAACCTGTATATCTCATAAAGGAAACAGGTTCTTGGAAATAACCAAAGACAATTACCTTTCCCAACTGGTTCAGGACCCGACTAGAGGGACGGCCATACTGGACTTAGTATTAACCAATAGACCTGACAGAACAATACATGTGCAGGTTGGGGGACACCTGGGAAATAGTGACCATAATATAATAACCTTCCAACTGTCATTCAAAAGAGCGTTTCTTCAGGGAGGAACAAAAATACCAAATTTCAAAAAAGCAAAATTTAGCCAACTAACTAACTGGGACAAAGTCCTCAAAAATAAAAATACAGCCACAAAATAGGATATTTTTAAAAGCATCCTAATATCTAATTGTGAGAGGTACATACCTTATGGGAATAAAAGGTTAAGGAACAAGAAAAAATCAATGTGGATAAACAGAACTGTAAAGAAAGCAATAAATAACAAACAGAAAGCATTTAAATCACTAAAACAGGAGGGGAGCGAGGAAGCATTGAAAAACTATAAGGAAAAAAATAGAATATGTAAAAGACAAATACAAACAGCCAAACTAGAGACCGAGAGATTAATCGCCAAAGAGAGTAAAACTTACCCTAAAATGTTCTTTAATCATATAAATGGTAAAAAGTATAAACCTGAAGGTGTTGGCCCCTTACAGAGTAATGAGGGGGGGGGGGGGTTTGCAGAGAGTGATGAGGAGAAAGCAAAGCTACTAAATATCTTTTTCTCCATTGTATTCACTGAGGAAAATAAACTGTCAGATGAAATGCAGAATATAAAAGTAAATTCCCCATTAAAAGTGCCCTGTCTGACCCAGGAAGAAGTAGAGCTGCGTCTTAAAAATATTAAAATAGACAAATCGCCAGGACCGGATGGCATACACCCCCGTATCCTAAGAGAATTAAGTAATGTCATCGCCAGACCCTTATTTCTGATATTTAAGGACTCTATACTGACAGGGAGTGTTCCACAGGATTGGCATATAGCAAATGTGGTGCCAATATTCAAAAAGGGTCCAAAAACAGAGCCCGGGAACTATAGGCCGGTAAGTTTAACATCTGTCGTGGGTAAACTGTTTGAGGGTTTTCTAAGAGATGCTATCTTGGAGTACCTCAATCAAAATAAGCAAATTACTCCATATCAGCATGGCTTCATGAGGGATCGGTCATGTCAAACCAATTTAATCAGTTTCTATGAGGCGGTAAGTTCTAGACTGGACCGCGGCGAATCAATGGATGTAGTATATCTGGACTTCTCCAAAGCATTTGACACTGTACCACATAAAAGGTTAGTATATAAAATGAGAATGCTTGGCCTGGGAGAAAATGTCTGTATGTGGGTAAGTAACTGGCTCAGTGATAGAAAACAGAGGGTGGTTATTAATGGTACATACTCAGATTGGGTCACTGTAACTAGTGGGGCACCACAGGGGTCAGTATTGGGCCCTATTCTCTTGAATATATTTATTAATGATCTTGTAGAAGGCTTGCACAGTAAAATAATTTTTGCAGATGACACTAAACTGTGTAAAGTAATTAACACAGAAGAGGACAGTACACTGCTACAGATGGATCTAGATAGACTGGAGGCTTGGGCAGAGAAGTGGCAGATGAGGTTTAACACTAACAAATGTAAAGTTATGCATATGGGAAGGAATAATGCAAGTCACCAGTACATACTAAATGGTAAAATATTGGGTAACTCTGACATGGAAAAGGACCTAGGAATTTTAGTGAACAGCAAACTAAGCTGCAGAAACCAGTGTCAGACAGCTGCTGCCAAGGCCAATAAGATAATGGGTTGCATGAAAAGAGGCATAGATGCCCGTGATGAGAACATAGTCCTGCCACTTTACAAATCACTAGTCAGACCACACATGGAGTACTGTGTACAGTTCTTGGCTCCTGTGAACAAGGCAGACATAGAAGAGCTGGAGAGGGTTCAGAGGAGGGCAACTAAAGTAATAACTGGAATGGGTGGACTACAGTACCCAGAAAGATTATCAAAATTAGGGTTACTCACTTTAGAAAAAAGACGACTGAGGGGAGATCTAATAACTATGAATAAATATATCAGAGGTCAGTACAGAGATCTCTCCCATGATCTTTTTATCCCCAGGACTGTGACTGTGACAAGGGGACATCCTCTGCGTCTGGAGGAAAGGTGGTTTGTACACAAACATAGAAGAGGATTCTTTATGGTAAGAGCAGTGAGACTATGGAACTCTCTGCCTGAGGAGGTGGTGATGGTAAGTTCACTAAAAGAGTTCAAGAGGGGCCTGGATGTATTTTTGGAGGGTAATAATATTACAGGCTATAGTTACTAGAGAGGGGTCGTTGATCCAGGGAGTAATTCTGATTGCCTGATTGGAGTCAGGAAGGAATTTTTTTCCCTAAAGTGGGGAAAATTGGCTTCTACCTCACAGGGTTTTTTTTGCCTTCCTCTGGATCAACTTGTAGGAAAACAGGCCGAACTGGATGGACAGATGTCTTTTTTTCGGCCTTATAAACTATGTTACTATGTTCAGCTGAATATCTGGGGTAATGGAGTTCATGAGGAGACATAAAGTACAGAAAGGACGGACAGGACAGATTGTGGTAATGTGGGGCTGTGGTAATGGAGACTGCATACAAGAGCTGCTGCTCATTAGCCACATCTGCTCATAAACTCAATTCCTACAGAGATTCAGCTAAAGATCTTATCATCTGAATTCAGGATAATAATACCTGACAAGCAAAGAAGAGGATGAGGCAGCTTTTTACCTCAGTGTTGTGAAGTAACTTGTCCTCCTGTCTGATTAGGACAGGTTTTTTGTGTACTAATAGGACAGCAGCCATTTTGGTTCTCCTAGTAATTGCTCCCCAGACAAAACAAACCATTATAGCTAATGAAAGGTATTTGGGAATATATTTAGAATAAAATAATATTTAGGTATTTTAATTTTCTTAATTCCCAGAGAACCCCTTTAACAGGCTTTTCACACAACTCAATACAAAATGACTAGAGGATCATTATTGTAATAGTTCATCACCAAATTCCAAAACCATTCAATTTGCATTTTGTTGGTAGCACATCCCATTTTACGAGGGCACTGTGCTGTTGACAATTAACTATTTTAGGTGTCACATGAAAGATGCGGTCATCTGACAAAGGACCATCTGGCATCACCTTTACAACAGCCAATTATCAGGAACGAGCGTTCATACATTTGTAGTTGGATAATAAGCCGACAATTGGCCTGATCCTCTGTGAGCGTAAAAGGGCCCTAAGGAAAAACTTTCGCAGAACCAGCCACTAATCTACAGGATCAATATTTCATATACAGGTCTATTTTAAAAATATAAAATCTACGTAAGACAAAGTAAATGAAACTTAATGTATTATTTATGGCGTATCCACAAGATATGTCATAAAGGTCTCATAAATGCGAGTCTCATCTTGCCATTAAGTTGGTGGGAGAGGCATCAAACATATCAGACAATTAAAGCATATCCTGCTGATATGCCATAGAAGGTGGGAATACCTATTAAAATCATCTAACTCATTTGATCCCCCTCACTTTATCCCCCTTAAATCAAATTTAAGGGGGATAAAGTGCTTTACTCAATCCCTGCCTCAGGAAATGTTTTAGAAGAAATGATAAATGAAAATCCTTCTCATCACCAGCTGTTCTGTCTTATGCTGTCCAGGTTCCTCTGCGGTCTCCACCCAATCTACCCCGGCTACTTATCTTAGCATACACCGATGTTCCATATGTGTGGGTTCTTCCCTTGATTCTAATTCTTGCCCAGTTAGGCCTCATGCACACATCCATGGACCACAGTCCGTGAAAACCCATCTTGCCGTTCTGCTCAGTGCACGAAGCGCATGGCGTCATAGCAACCAATGATGACATTCACTCCTGCTCTCAGCAGGACAGCAGGCCGGGTTTTCACGGACTGTGGTCCACGGATGTGTGCATGAGGCCTTAGTCTCGGACAAAAGAGTGTAAAATGATGACGTACCACTTTCATAGTTACGTGCAATGCTTTTTAGTTGTACATTTAAATAAAAATCTTTCAACCAGTATTTGACACTCTTTTGTCCAAGACCAACCGAGGAAGAATTAGAATCAAGGGAAGAGCCCACACTCATGGATGAACGGATGTATGCTAAGAGAAGTGGCCAGGAGAGATCTGGTGGAGACTGCAGGAGAACCTGGAGAGCATAAAACGGCACAACTGGTGATAAGAAGGATTTTCCTTTATCATTTCTTCTAGGACTTTTCCTGCAGTACGGATACGGAAACGCACTTTATTCTGATTGTGAGAATTGGGACCTATTCTCTTTGTGGATCCTACAGCCTTCAGGATATACAACAGAGAGGACTACTGTTTTCCCCATACGGGTGTATAGGTAAGTACTTTTAAACTTAAGGGGGGTATCTGAGAAGTGTCCTGATCCCATGCAACCGCCACTTCTAGGATAGCGTGCTGTACATTGGGTGATCCCAGCCTGGGATTAGAACCTGCAGTGCATGTGTGAGGCTGACTCACTTGCAAGTACTTTGGCAGGAGATTCAGACTCACTCTTGCTCTTCAGGTTTTAATCTCAGGCTGGAATTACGTGGCCAAGGTATGTCACATGATCCTGGAAGTGGTGGCCGGACATCACAGTGCATCTTGGATAATCCCTTTAGGAAGTATATGAAAAATTCTTCTGTATGTATCACAGCAGATCAGCCATTTCTCTTTCCTCCTTACAATCCTGCATCTGGCTGTAAGACAACTGGCAACAGGAAGTCTCCCCTTCACAGTTCTGTCTGCAATAGGAGACACATATAGGTTAAAGGGATATTCTGGATAGATTAAGTTATCCCCATTCACAGGATAGGGGATAAGTATTAGATCGGTGGGGGGCCTACCTCTGGGACATCAGAGATCACGAGAATAGAGGCCCCATAATCTCTGCAGCGATATGCACCCAATGTCTGAGGTAAGACAACCGGTTTAACCACCGTGTTCTCTGCAGAAGACTTTGGGGAGAGTCCATCTTTCATTTTCAAAAAGTACTTTGAAAAAGGAAAGGTAGAACCTGATTGGCTGTTATGGGTAACTAAGCCAGTTTTCCTTTACAACACTTTTGATAAATCTTCCCCCAGATGCCATAAATGAGGGGATTTGATTAGCCCACAACTCTGCAAGCTTACTCTCATTATCACTTTTGACATTCATATCATTTTAAGGAATTTCCATTTTGAAATTCCCAAATATATTTCTCAAAGTGATCAATCAAAAAATTCAATAATACAGGGACATCCATCATTTTCTACAAGACACTTCAAACTCATTGTAGGAGAAAGGATGGAATCTGAAATAAATGAGTCCACGTGGGACACAGAAAGGTTCCAGTACACGTTATACTTCTCTGTATCTCTGTTCTTTTATTGAACCGAACAGCTGAAGATCACAAACTCCATGAATCATTTTAAGTTCAGTGTCCACAACACGAGACGCAACAATATATACCATATATATTTTTTAAACTAAACAAGAGGTTGCTTGAAAAGATTATTATAGTTGTCATGTCTGGAAGGGTAGGAGGCAAATCAGATTTTTACATGAGGCAAAAAAGTTAGAGAAACCACTAAAAAAGAAAAGGTGAAGTGCACCAGGAGGACACATACACAAACTTGTCTGTAATACAAAAGTATCTGTGGCGTGTAGTCCAGAGCAGTATTTCTGTGTACTCATATAGTGGCCTAGGTAGGTCTAAAGCAGGGGTGAACAACCTTTCCTGGTTGGGGGCCACATTGACAGCCTGTACCAATTCCAAGGGCCAAAAATAAAACTTAAAGGGGTATTACCAACTGAAATACTATATTTATGGCATATTGAACATACAGAATGTATCATAAATGTCTAGTTACAATTCTAGTACTCCCATCTAATGGGAGAATACATGAAATATACATGTGAGCAGACACAAGACATAGACATACATGTCTGTTACCAGATGGTTGGGGGCCACACAGAATGGTCTGAGGGTTGCAGGTTGTGAACAACTGGTCTAAAGAAAAAATTTGGTAGTATATTGTTTCTCTTTTGGTCCTGGTCTAAAACATACCATGCGCTATCTTACAGACTTCTAGGCTGTATGCTACAGCTGCTGTAGGATGCGTTTGACTTGGCCAATGGACCAGTATACAAGCAGCTGCATCATCTCTTTCTTGTGGTGAAACATAAGAAGAATAGTGCTCTCATGGATGATTCTAATGAAACTGTAGCATGTGTTAATAACACTGATACAACATAGGTCATATCTGATGTCACATACAGAGATTTTACCACTGCTTAGGAAGTACTCCACATCACATACACAAAGTGACTTTCAGATCTCTCAAAAATAACATTTCTGGACATTTCAAACTACACAGGAATAGCAAGATGTTTAGGCTACTTTCACACTAGCGTTAATATTTTCCGGTATTGAGGTCCGTCATAGGGTCTCAATACTGGAGAAAAACACTTCCATTTTGTCCCCATTAACTGTCAACGCAGACAAAACATAACTGAACAGAACGGAGTGCTCCAAAATGCATTCTGTTCCGTTTGGTTGCATTCCAAATGGAGCACGCTGCGGTCTGCTTTCCGTCCTGGGATGCGGAGCAAGACGGATCCATCATGACCCACAATGTAAGTCAATGGGGACGGATATTTTCTCTCTGACACAATCTGCCAAAATAGAAAACGGATCAGTCTCCCATTGACTTTCAATGGAGTTCATGACGGATCCGTCTTGGGTATGTTAAAGATAATACAACCGGATCCGGTCATAACGGATGCAGATGGTTGTATTATCAGTAACGGAAGTGTGAAAGTAGCCTAAGTGGTCAAAACAATGGAAACTGCAGTTCAATGTTTCCAAATGTAAAATAATGCACTTGCGGAGAAGAAACCCTCTATCTGAGTATCATATTGGCAGTTGTGTGCTAACAAAGACCTCAGAAGAGAAGGATTTGGGGGTAGTCATCTCTGACAGCCTCAAAATGAGTAACCAATGCAGCCAGGCGGTAGGGAAAGCAAATCGTATGCTTGGCTGCATAGCTAGAGGTATAACAAGCAGAAGGAGGGAGATTGTGATCCCTCTGTATAGAGCTCTAGTGAGACCACATCTGGAATACTGCGTTCAATTCTGGAGACCTCACCTGCAAAAGGATATTGCTAAAATAGAACGGGTCCAAAGAAGAGCTAGAAAAATGGCGGAAGGTCTAAAGCATAGAACTTATCAAGAAATACTTAGAGTTCTTAAAATGTATAGTCTGGAGGAAAGAAGAGAAAGGGGGGACATGATTGAAACCTTTAAATATGTTAAAGGACTGAATAAAGTTCAGGAGGGAAGGGTTATTAATAAGAAACTGAACACAAGAACAAGGGGGCACAATCTGAGGTTAGTTGGGGGAAAAATCAAGAACAACATTAGAAAATATTATTTCACTGAAAGAGTAGTAGAAGCTTGGAACAAACTTCCAGCAGAGGTGGTTGATACATCCACAGTAACTGAATTTAAACATGCCTGGGATAAACATGTATCTATCCTAAGATAACAATAAAAGGATAATATAAGGGCAGACTAGATGGACCAGGTTGTCTTTTTCTGCCGTCAATCTTCAATGTTTCTATGTTTCTAAGTCAGATTTTTCATTACAAACTAGCAAATATATAATGCACATGGCAAATCTCCTTTTATCCCTACAATCCACAAACAGCAAAGGTCTGATGGCACAAATAAGCATCAGATTATTTCATATCACAGCAAAAACAATATGGCAATAATGGAAGTTTCCAATATTGTTGTTTTCCATTCCTCAGAAACCCACTTAGCAATGTCACTCTGGGACTGCAGAAGACTGTAGATCCAGTAAGAACAAGTCAGATGTTCTTCTGACCCCCTACGGCACCAGAGAACCAAGCACCACTGTGCCTGCAAAAATAATCTGCACCAACCGATACGGCTGGGAGTGGCATGTGAGATGAGCTCTTCAGTGGGTGCTCTGGCACACGGAGTATAGCATCTGCTAGATCCCCTAAGTAGGACTTTAGGAAGACACTATAAGCTATGATTAAGACCACATGTTCAGGTGTCGGAAACGCGCAAGCATCTTTTCGTTATCACTGTGATGATTTTATTTAAAGATGTGACAATAAAGATCAAGGTTTTAGATGTGATGTTCTTGTTTTTCCTTGGAATGACTATTCTTCTGCAGGTCTGGATTTTCTCCGTGCACTCATGACCATGGTGACCTGATTCCTTCCTGCTTGGTTTCTACAAACCAGTATAGAAAGCAAACCTACAAAAATCAATTGATATTGACAGAAGTGCAGTTTTCTAGAGATTTCTAGAGAGAAAAGAAGATTCATGGGCCACAAATTGTTATATACAGGAGGCAATGGCTAAGAGGTTCTCCAGGCTGACATGCAAAGTGTTACCAAACTGAAGTATTTACAATCTGGTGACAGGAGCGTTCTTTCAGCTGTCAAATCTTATTGTAATAAACTAACCCTTTTTATTGGAAGGCATGGATGCACTAGAGTTTACAAGCTCATTTTGAAATCCTCTTTGTGGAGGGTAAATGAAATTCCAGGTTATAAAACATGCTATATAACCTGTATATACTACAAACCATCTCATCAATGAACACATCAAGATCTCAAAGATGTCCCATTCACTTTTAATGTTTTTATGTAGTTCACTCTTCTATCCTACATTTATGGGAAGCTACCAATAAATCATCTCACTATCGGCTGCCACTGTAGACATGTTACTTTCATACTATATATTACGTAAATGCAAGCTGTGATTCAACCAAAGGCACAAATAGCACAGAGCCAATCCATATGGCTTCTATACAGCTCCTGGAGAGAGACATCCAGCCAGATTGGCTGCATATTAAAAGGGTTGTCCCACAACAAATATTCTACAGTTTTCAAACCAGCACCTGGATCTGAATACTTTTGTAAGTGCATGTAATTAAAACTTCAGCTTAGCCACTGAGTTATTCAATAAAATGTGTCTGTATAGCGCCACCTGCAGTTTGTTGTTTTCCTTATTTCTTTGTCCAGCTCACTGAGATGGCCGCACATGCTCAGTTTCATCCTTCATCTGCCTCCTGAGCTGTGACAGGGAGAGATGAGACAAGCCTCCTGATCTGCAGCAGAAAAGATACTCCCCTTGAGCTGTCAGCTTGATATAAATCTAGCAGAGCAATGAATGTGGAGATCTCTGGATCCATGTGCGGTACAGGGCTGGTTCTAGCTTTGTTAGAAAGAGATTGACATTTACTGTACTATATGATGTCTGATTTTCATTTTTTACATTAGTCATGGGATAACCTCTAACTGGTGGTATGAACCTGTGCTGGGAAGCTTTCTCCACAGGTCCTACAATGTTCTCACCATAAGAAGTAATAATACATCACTAAGTTCTGCCACGGTGACATAACCAAATGCAGTCCCATTATAAGTATGTCATGACACGTCCTACAAATATACCATAACTCACTAACAGAGCCCATTTAAGTGTATTAAAGGACATCTGTCAGCAGACTTGTATATATGAAACTGTTACATATACGCTTGGCAGCTGAAGGCATCTGTGTTGGTCCCATGTTCATCTGTGCCGCATTGCTGAGGAAAATGACTTTTTAACATATGCAAATGAGCCTCTAGGAGCAACGGAGGCATTGCTGTTACAGGCAGAGGTTTTGCTCTGCTCCTTCTGCTTTTTGATTGACCGGGCCAGGCGTTTTTTACGTTTTCTTTGCCTGGCCCCGTCCACAAGGAGTGGCAGTTGTAGACAGAGCAGAACCTCTAGGTGCAATGGCAATGCCTCAGTTGCTCCTAGAGCCTCATTTGACGATATTTAACATCATTTTTCTCAGCAATGTGGGCACATATGAACATGGGACCAACACAGATGTCTTCAGCTGCCAAGAGCACATGTAACAGGTCAGCCAGTGTCATAGGTACAAATCTGCTGACAGAAGTCCTTTAAAATCATTTAGGATATGTATATGGCTTGACCCACAAGTGCGAACATTTTCCACTGCCGATGTTACAGCAAATCATCAGTATGATAGTACATATAATATATGTGTATTTTGGTACAGATTTACTTTGGATTTCACCCTATGCTTCGCAAACCAAATATGCAGTGTACCCTCAGTTCTGTGCAGATTTCTACTAACATGGACAGGATTTGTAAAACAACACCCATAGGTATTGTAATGTAAAAATCGCAGCAGATCACATCATTTCTTGGCGGCTTTTAATATCATAATAAAATTTACAGCAGAAAATATGTTATTCCATAGACAAGCCTCTACTTAGGAAGACTGCCGGTAGTTGATGGTAGATCTATCAAACACTGAATATGTGTATTTGGATGACCAGATTTCCCTATATTGTACTATTATTTGCGATCATGTCAGTGCATTCATGGAAATCATGAATATTTTTAAGAAGGAGGAGCATTTTTCTACTGTTACCCCTGTGTGTATACAGCAAAATGTCCCAGATGCAACTATTTAGTAACTTTAAAGAAATGTACCGGTATATCTAACAATATAGCGGTATCATAGAAAAATAGCACTGCTGAAAACAACTGACGGCTTTATCTTGGTGGGGTATCTGGAAATGACCTCTTTGAAAACCAATATCAGGTATATGGTTTCAGTTCACCTAAAGCTTTGAAGGAACATTAGCTGAAATTTGGTGTAACGAGAATCATCTGTCTGATTGCTCCAGAGCAGGGTCACGTAGTCACGGCCCTAAAATGTGCTTATGTTCATGTTTCCGAAGAAATGCTGATTATAGTAATGACAGTGCAGGGGTATAATTCTACTGAACAAGTAACAGCAATCCAGATTCAATTACCTATAGCACAGTTGCATCTGATATGACTATTATATTATTTAGTTTTTGCTAATGTTTATTGCTATCAGTAAACTACTGTACAGACTGCAGTTTAAAGCGAATAATAAAACAGCTAAATAGTAACCTATTATTTACAGGGTTTCACACACTAAAGGGGTTATGTGAGAATTTGATATTGATGGCCAGGATAGCTTATTAATATCAGATTGTTGAGATCCGACTCCAGGAACCCAGGAATGATCAGCGGTTTGAAGAGGCAATGGCGCTCCGAGAGCACTTAGGCCTATTCCTAAACCAGTGATGTTACTGTACATCGGTCACGTGGCCTAGGCGCAGCTCTGTCCCATTCAAGTGAATGGGGCTGAGCTGCAATACCAAGCACAGGCGCTATACAATGGATGGTACTGTGCTTGGTAAGCTGTGAAGAGACCAGAGAGAGGCCTCTTCAAACAGCTCATAGGTGGGGGAGCCGTAAGTCAGACCCCAGCCAATCTAATATTGATGACTTATCCTGAGCATAGGCCATTATTGTCAAACTCCTGGATAACACCCCAAAGGAATGAGCAATAAAATCTCATCAAAACCCGCATTATTTACATGTCGCTTTTGTTCCAGATTTACATGCAGGCTTGGTCACAGATTTCACCTAGTGTGTTACAGTAGGTTAAATCTATGTAAAAAATCATCAACATTAGTCAGACCACACATGGAGTACTGTGTACAGTTCTGGGCTCCTGTGAACAAGGCAGACATAGCAGAGCTGGAGAGGGTTCAGAGGAGGGCAACTAAAGTAATAACTGGAATGGGTGGACTACAGTACCCAGAAAGATTATCAAAATTAGGGTTATTCACTTTAGAAAAAAGACGACTGAGGGGAGATCTAATAACTATGTATAAATATATCAAAGGTCAGTACAGAGATCTCTCCCATCATCTATTTATCCCCAGGACTGTGACGAGGGGACATCCTCTGCATCTGGAGGAAAGAAGGTTTGTACACAAACATAGAAGAGGATTCTTTACGGTAAAAGCAGTGAGACTATGGAACTCTCTGCCTGAGGAGGTGGTGATGGTAAGTTCACTAAAAGAGTTCAAGAAGAGCCTGGATGTATTTCTGGAGTGTAATAATATTACAGGTTATAGTTACTAGAGAGGAGTCGTTGATCCAGGGAGTTATTCTGATTGCCTGATTGGAGTCGGGAAGGAATTTTTTTCCCTAAAGTGGGGAAAATTGGCTTCTACCTCACAGGTTTTTTTTGCCTTCCTCTGGATCAACTTGTAGGAAAACAGGTCGAACTGGATGGACAGATGTCTTTTTTCGGCCTTACAAACTATGTTACTATGTTACTAAACTAACATATGTTTCTATGAAATCAACAAAATCTGCAGAATTCCTAAATTCTGCTGCTGAGTTTTTACGAATGGGTTTTCATAGAATCCCATTCACTTTATTGCACCTTTTCTGTGGAATTACGGTGAAGATTCCGTAAATATGGCAAACCCAGGTTAATTGAGTCTGCTATTTATGCTTTTCATTAAAAGTTAATCAATTTGTCAAAGTTTCAACTGCAAAGGGGTTGTGAGATTAGAAAAAAAGGTCAGCTTTATCTCCAGCAACAGCACAACTCTTATCTAAGGGCTGAATCTAGTATGGCAGCTCAGACTCGTTCAAGGTTACAAAAACCGCTGATCTATACGTTCAGTGACAAACATATTTTATCTTCTGGTCCAGGACATTAAAAGCGGAATGTGTATATGGATTTTTGTATTGTCTAGAAAGAAATACATATCATATTCTATATAGTAATTGGAAATTTGGTGTTGTAGCTTGAGACCATATTCTCACTGTCATGATTTTGTCAGGATCTGAGGGCAGACTCTGTAGTCCTGACATTCTAGTGACAATGCATTTGAACAGGGTATTAAATAACCCATCTACATGTCTAGAAAAAAATCTGCACAGAATAATGAACACACTGCAGGGTTTAAAATCCACATCATGTTCATTATTTGGTTAGCACTGGTGCCTTGCAGCGCTGGGGTCCTGGGTTCGAATACGACCAAGGACAACATCTGTATAGAGTTTGTAAGTTCTCCCTGTGTTTGTGTGGGTTTCCTCCAGGTTCTCCGGTTTCCTCCCAAACTCCAAAGACATACTGATAGGGAACTCAGATTGTGAGCCCCATTGGGGACAGTTGGATGCTAATGACTGTAAAGCGCTGCGGAATATAATAACGCTATACAAGTGCGTAAAATAAATAAATTATTGCTGCACATCTTGCATGGAAAGCGCCATTGAACGGCTAATGATTTTTAAGTTAAAGGGGCTGTCTCACTTCAGCAAATAACATTTATTATGCAGTGAAAGTTAACACAAGGCACTTACTAATGTATTGCTATTATCCATATTGCTTCCTTTGCTGGCTGGATTCATTTTTCCATCACATTACACACTGCTCGTTTCTATGGTTATGACCACTCTGCAATCCATCAGTGGTGGTCGTGCTTGCACACTATAGGAAAAAGCACCAGCCTATGTGCAGTCCAATGGTCTCAGCCACTAGAAAGGCCAGTGCCTTTTCCTAAAGTGTTCAAACATAACCACCACTGATAGACTGCAGGGTGGTCATAACCATGGAAACGAGCAGTGTGTAATGTGATGGAAAAATTATTCCAGTCAGAAAATGAGGCAATATAGACATTCACAGTACATTAGTAAAGGGCTGGTATTAACTTCCTCTACATAATAAATGCCACTTGCTGAAGTGAGACAGCCCCTTTAACAGTAGAAATGTGATCAGTGTTTGCTCATTTATCGCTAATTGCTGGGGTGTTTATATGAGCTAGTGCTTGGCTGAATGAACATTTGTATGAGTGTTCATTCCCAATCGTCAGCCCATGTAAAAGAGCCTCTAGAAAGATGAATAATTTGAAGGTGTCCGGCTGTCAGCAATCCGTCCTAGAGTTTTAATAGGATGGGTAGCATTCTGCTGCAGTGCTGTCCTAGAGTGGTGAGGGGTTGGAGGTGTTGGGCCCTTTCTACTATGTTCTGGCACTTACCTTCATCTTACAGAGCTGAGCATACCTGTCAGGCTGCTCAGCCTGATGGCTTATCGCAGGCAGGATCAAATCATAACTATCTACTATAGAGGAGGAACTCTGGGTTAAGATACTAATGATGTGATATGCCCTTAAGGCTGAGCAGCCTGACAGGAATGGGGAGCAGGACTGCATCATCACTACCTGTTATACAGTGATCCTGCTTCCTATTCCTATCTGGCTGCACAGCTATAATGGCATATTGCACATTGCATGATTAATATTTATTCCAGAACACAACTTCTGCAGTGGGACACAATCTGTCCTATTCACATTTGAGGATGGGTGACTGGTAGTCATTTTCTTTAATTCCTGAAGAACTCAGTGAGTGAATCTGGGTCAAGCGTATATGTGTGTTGTAGGATAATTATACTTTAATTGTATCCAGGGTTGAAGGGAATGTCAAGTTAACTTTTATTAACACATTTTAAAGATTTAAACATTCTACATGACCAAAGAGAGTCATTTAAGCTCACTGTAAATCAGTATAATGTGTCTTGTATGGCAGCTATATACAAATGTTTCACAATCATTACAAACTGCCCTTGAGCGAAGTCTAACACTTGTGTCAACAAAAACTTTTCATTTCTACTTGCACGCAGCCGCACACATGACTTCACATACAAAAAACCTGGGCATTAAGATGTTATGTTAATGACGAAAAATGCTATACTATAGTTGTACAGGGTGGGCCATTTATATGGATACACCTAAATAAAATGGGAATGGTTGGTGATATTAACTTCCTGTTTGTGGCACATTAGTATATGGGAGGGGCAAAACTTTTCAAGATGGGTGGTGACCATGGCGGCCATTTTGAAGTTGGCCATTTTGGATCCAACTTTAGTTTTTTCAATGGGAAGAGGGTTATGTGACACATCAAACTTATTGAGAATTTCACAAGAAAAACAATGGCGTGCTTGGTTTTAATGTAACTTTATTCTTTCATGAGTTATTTACAAGTTTCTGATCACTTAGAAAATGTGTTCAAAGTGCTGCTCATTGTGTTGGATTGTCAATGCAACCCTCTTCTCCCACTCTTCACACACTGATAGCAACACCGCAGAAGAAATGCTAGCACAGGCTTTCAGTATCCGTAGTTTCAGGTGTGGCACATCTCGTATCTTCACAGCACAGACAATTGCTTTCAGATGACCCCAAAGATAAAAGTCTAAGGGGGTCAGATCGGGAGACCTTGGGGGCCATTCAACTGCTACATGATGATGTGTTTCCCTCTTTATGCCCTGAAGCTGGCACGTTCCCTGATTTTTCCCAGCAAGATGGTGCACCACCACATTATGGGTGTCAGGTCCGAACATTGCTAGATGAACAGTTTCCTGGAAAGTGGATTGGCCGTTGTGGGCCAGTTGAATGGCCCCCAAGGTCTCCCGATCTGACCCCCTTAGACTTTTGGCAATTGTCTATGCTGTGAAGACACGAGATGTGCAGCACCTGAAACTACGGATACTGAAAGCCTGTGCTAGCATTTCTTCTGCGGTGTTGCTATCAGTGTGTGAAGAGTGGGAGAAGAGGGTTGCATTGACAATTCAACACAATGGGCAGCACTTTGAACACATTTTATTTTAAGTGGTCAGAAACTTGTAAATAACTCATGAAAGAATAAAGTTACGTGAAAACCAAACACACCATTATTTTTCTTGTGAAATTCTCAATAAGTTTGATGTGTCACATGACCCTCTTCCCATTGAAAAACTAAAGTTGGATCCAAAATGTCTTGACTTCAAAATGGCCGCCATGGTTACCACCCACATCTTGAAAAGTTTCCCCCCTCCCATATACTAATGTGCCACAAACAGGAAGTTAATATCACCAACCATTCCCATTTTATTTAGGTGTATCCATATAAATGGCCTACCCTGTAGAATGATATGCATTGAATACTTTATGTTACAGTTCTCCAGGAACAACCATTTGCATGTAAGGACTAAGCTATACAGCAGAGATTTTAGTTTATTATTTTCTATGGCATAGTGTACATGGAAACGACCTATCTTTTAAAGAGGACCTGCCACCACAAAATGCAATGCAATCTGACAGCACCATTGTTAGATCATGAGGAGCTGAGCAGATTAATGTATGGTTTTGTGGGATTCAGTAAAATCTGTAATTTATACATTTATATCTTTACTTTTTCCACTTCCTGTGAAAACCTATTGGTACAGGAAGGAGTTATCAGTGATTGACAGCTATCTCTGCATACACACAATGCTATCAATCACTAATAATGTCTCCCTACTGTACTGGTAGCTCTTCACAGGAGGTAGAAAAAGCAGAGATATAAATTCCAAGTTTTACTGAATCTTTTCCCACAAAACTATATATCAGTCTGCTCAGCTCCTGCTCCTCTATAACATGGTGCTTTCAGATTGCATTTTGTGTGACAGGTCCTCTTTAAAGCTGCCGTTATGAATGAAAATCAGCAGTTCCACTGACAAGCCATCCCTATAGGAGATACGAAATGTGTACATGACCATGACCAAAATTCTTATACTGTGACAGCACAGAACTTCATGAAAGTCTCTGCTGAACATAGCTATGTCAATGGAGGGCCACAACACTAATGATACAGTACTCTAACAAATAAATACAGTAGTAATGAAAATAACTTTATGGGGGGCATTTATCAAACTGGAGTAAAGTAGAGTTGCCCATAGCAACCAATCATATTCTATCTTTCATTTTGGACAGCCCCTTTGTAAAATGAAAGGTGGAATCTGATTGGTTGCTATGGACAACTAGGCCAGTGCTACTTTACACCAGTTTGATAAATGACCCCCTATATGTCTACATTTTGCTCTCATATAGTGTGTGTGTGTATATATATATATATATATATATATATATATATACATACATAGAGATGTAGCCGAGCTAAAAATGACTGATAACACGTCACAAAGTTATCTTGGTTATCTCATGACAAAAGCCATTGAAATCTATTGAAAAGTTAGTTATATTTTTCTTACCATTCTTTACTTAACACGGGTGGAATGCCTTATTGGAGTAACTGTTAGCACCCCAGACTTGCCACTGTTTTTTAAGTGTTTGATCCTTGTCAGTCCTCGCTGCATGAATGATATAAGATATTAATCAAGGCAGACTGGGTCTTGTGTGAAGGTGCTGGCTGTAGGTTCCCAACCTAGTAATCTGCGTAGATCAAAACTCAAGAATAATGCTCAATGGCAAGACATGCAGGTGAACATTTTCGATCGTTTTCTATTCGACCTTCATCAGACCATTTGGCTGTATGCCAGCAGTGGAGTGATGGGTAGGGTAGGCTTGTGATGCCACCTGCCTGTCTTGCCACAGAGCATGTATGCGATAGATTCAATAAATGCTAGACATATTGTTTCTAATCTCAGGTATGCTCTATTGCTTCATGTGTTCATTATTTTCCTTCATACAATTAGATTTTTTTCTGGTAATCCAACATGTCCATACCGCTTCTCAGACTTCCTGGTGCATACTGTACATCTGGTAGACCAAGACATTACTGCTGCAATCGGACTGGTCAGCATTAGTCACATTAGCGGTGATAGTCAATTTAAGACCAGGGCTGGAAAAGTCTTGGACTACCAAATGCACAATGGGCATCAGGTAGCCTGGGAAGCAGTGTGGCCATCTTGGATGACAGAAGAACCACCTGGGAATTGATGAAAAGTAGAGCACCATGTAATTTTTTTGTTCGTTTACCAGTGAATAGGAATTATTTTTCTTGAAACGGAGGGTCTACATTCTCATTTTATTTTTTTTTTGTAAAATGGTTACAGCAATTATTTATGTAGTTTTCTACCTATAAAACATACTATAAAGTAAGCAGAAAATACAAACTCAATCCCAAAAATGTTGGGAGACTGTGTAAAATATAAATACATGTAAATTATTTAACTTATTTAGAACTTAATGGCTGCAACATCTCAAAAAATCAGTACAGAGCCATGTCTCCCATTGTGTAGAATTCCCCTTTTCTTAAAAGCTGTCTGTAAACATCTGGGAGGTGAGGAGACCAATTGCTGGAGTTCTGGGAGATGAATGTTGTCCCATTCTTATCTGATGCAGCTGCTCAACAGTCCTGGGTCCTTTTTGCCAGATTTTGTATTTCATAGTTCACCAAATGTTTTCTGTTGGTGACTGGTCTGAACTGCAGGCAGGCCAGTTCAGCACCCAGACTCTACTGCTGTGATGGATGCAGTATGTGGTTTAGCATTGTCTTGCTGAAATATGCAAGGCCTTTCCTGAAGAGATATTGTCTTGAAGGGAGGATATGTTGTCCTAAAACCTCTACACACTGTTCAGCATTGATAGTGCCTTTCTAGATGTGTAAGCTACCATAGGCACTAATGCAACCCCACACTATTAAAGATGCAGGCTTTTGAACTGTGCACTGATTACAAACTGGATGGTCCCTCTCCTCTTGAGTCCACAGTAGATGGTGTCCATGGTTTACAAAAAGATTTTCAAATTTTGATTCATCTGACCACAGAACAGTTTTTAATTTACAGCTTTACCTTGTATTTTTGGATTGAACGGCAAACTGTGTTTAGAAACAATGATTTCTGGATGTGTCCCTGAGCCCATGCAGCGATTTCCTGTACAGAATTATGCCTGTTTTCAATGCAGTGCCGCCTGACAACCGGTAGCTCACTAGCATCCAATATTGATTTTCACAGATCGGTGAACCTCTGTCCATCTTTGCTTCTGAGGGACTCTGTCTCTCTAAGATAGTCTTTTTTACATCTAGTCATGTGAATTAGTAGCAAATTGCTCCTCCAGCTGTTTTTTATTAGTACCACTTACTTTTGCAGCATTTTGTTGCTCTTGTCCCAATTTTTTTTTTAGATGCATTGCTGTCATCAAGTTATAAATAAGCACATTTTTTCATGAAATGGTAAAATGCCTCACTTTCAACATCTAATATCTGTTCTATGATCTATTGTGAAAAAAATAAGATTTGCAAATTATTACATTCTGTTTTTATTTACATTTTACACAGTGTTACAACTTTTTTGGAATTTTGGCTGTAAATATAAAAATGAGTTTTACATTTTATAACCTTGAGGACATTCATCTAAACAACACTTGAGAATCATTTGATGTAGAGCATACTTTCATGTATTTCAGACCAAAAGAGGCTACGTCTTTTACATGCTTGAGTTATTATTCCTGAAAGCGGCATATAATAAACATGGGCAACCACCCATAAATAAGATTCCAGTACCTGCAAAGATGTTCACATGAGACAGTCTGTATTCCCTGTAAGAAACTCACAAAAAACAATAACTATCCATCCGGGCTTATGTCCCTTCTAACCACAGCTATTAAACACAGACATCTAATCTTAGCTGTGATTTACAGTAGATACAGTAAGGTTTGCGGATTGGAGAGAAAACGTCTTAAAGGTTATGGTTTTATGAACAACGATAAATCTGTGTAGAAACTGATGTGCCCTGAGGAATGTATATATACCGTGTCAATGATATACAGAGGCTTGATGGAGAAGGCTAGGTGCTAAAATCTGATTTAACTGGAACTTTTTATTATACTGTAGAATTTCAGGTCACAAACTCTATATTGAACACATATCATATTATCGAGGGAAATAGTTATTAATAGTAATTTACTCCTAATATTAACCCCTTGACGCTGCAGGTTGTTTTGGCCCTAAGGACCAGGCCATTTTTAGCAAATTTGACATGTCTCACTTTATGTGGTGATATCTTTAAAACACTTTTACTTATCCAAGCCATTCTTGTTGAGATTGAGATTCTTGAGATTGTTTTCTCGTCACTTATTGTATTTCATGACAGTGGCAAATTTGAGTCAAAATATTTCATTCTTATTTATAAAAAAAATACCAAATTTACCAAAAATTTTGAAAAATTTGCAAATTTCCAAATGTCAATTTCTCTACTTTTAAAATACAGAGTAATACCTCCAAAAATAGTTATGACTTTACATTCCCTATGTGTCTACTTCAGGTTTGGATCATTTTGAAAATTACATTTTATTTTTTTGGGACGTTAGAAGGCTTAGAAATTTAGAAGCAAATCTTGAAAATTTTCACAAAATTTCCAAAACCCACTTTTTAAGGAGCAGTTCAGGTCTGAAGTCACTTTGTGAGGCTTCCATCATAGAAACCACCCAAAAATGACCTCATTTTAGAAACTACACCCATCAAGGTATTCAAAACTGATTTGACAAACGTTATTAACCCTTTAGGTGTTCCACAAGAATTAAAGGAAAATGTAGGCAAAATTTCAGAATTTCACTTTTTTGGCAGATTTTCCATATAAATCATTTTATTCCGAGACTAAAGCAAGGGTTAACTGCCAAACAAAACTCAATAATTATTACCCTGATTCTGTAGTTTACAGAAATGCCCCATTTGTGATCGTAAACTGCTGTACAGGCACACGGCAGGGCGCAGAAGGAAAGGAACGCCAGGGCAGATATTGCTGAAAACAGTTTAAGTTGCCATGTCTCATGCACCCCTAGAGAAGGAAACTCCAAAAAACTGACCCCATTTTGGAAACTATGGGATAAGTTGGCAGTTTTGTTAGTACTATTTTAGGGTACATACGATTTTTGGTAGCTTTATATTACACTTTTTGTGAGGTACGGTAACAAAAACTAGCAGTTTTGGCATTGTTTTTATTTTTTGTTATTTACAACATTCATCTGACAGGTTAGATCGTGTGATATTTTTATAGAGCAGGTCGTTACGGACGTGGTAATATCTAATATATATAATTTTTTTATTTATTTAAGTTTTACACAATATTTTTGAAGCACAAAAAAAAAATCATGTTTTAGTGTCTCCATAGTCAGAGAGCTGTAGATTTTTTATTTTTTTGATGATTGTCTCAGGTAGGGGCTCATTTTTTGCGGGATGAGATGACGGTTAGATTCGTACTATTTTTGGGGGCATATGCTTTTTTGATCGCTTGGTATTACATTTTGTGTGATGAAATGTGACAAAAAAAGGCTTTTTTTAGACAGTTTTTATTTTTTACGGTGTTCACCTGAGGGGAGAGATCATGCGATATTTTTGTAGAGCAGGTTGTTACGGATGTGGCGATACCTAACATGTATACTTATTTTTATATATTTAAGTTTTACACAATAATATCATTTTTGAAACACAAAAAAACATGTTTTAGTGTCTCCATAGTCAGAGAGCTGTAGTTTTTTTTTATTTTTTGGGCGATTGTCTCAGGTAGGGGCTCATTTTTTGCGGGACGAGATGACGGTTTGATAGGTACCATTTTGGGGTAAATAAGCCTTTTTGATAGCCTGCTATTACACTTTTTGTGAGGCAAGGTGACAAAAAATGGCTGTTTTGGTATAGGTTTTTTTAAAAAAAACATTTTTGCGTACACCTGGCCATGTGATCCTTTTATAGAGCCGGTCAATACGGACGCGGCGATACCTAATATGTGTACTTTTTCTTTTTTTTTTTACTTTTTTTTACTTCATTTGGGGGGAAAGGGTGCTTTTTTTAAACTTTTTTTTTTTTTACTTTCTTTTTACATTTTTTAAAAATTTATCAAGACCCATTTGGATCTTGAAGATCCAGTGGGCTTGATGGCTATACAGTGCATTGCAATAGTCATCTATTGCAATGCACTGTATCAGTGCTACACTAAGGCTGATCAGACCCTGAGGGTCTAATCAGCCTTAGGTACATGGCAGCCAGGACGCTTTTGTAAAGCACCCAGTTGCTATGGTAACCATCGGGCCACTGCAGCAGCGGCGACCCGATGGCAGAGAGAGGGAGCTCCCTCCCTCTTAACCCCATGGATGCTGCGGGCGGCTACTGACCGCAGCATCTATGGGGTTAAACAGCTGAAATCGGTGCCAGCACCGATTTCAGCTGTAGCAGCAGAGTGTGAGCTGTAATTACAGCTCACACTCTCTGCTGATGGCAGCGGCTCAGATCGTGAGCCGCTGCCATCATAAAATAAAAGCGCAGGTGGAACGGAGGCACCAGGGGGGGAACGGAGGCACGAGGGGGGGGGGGGAATGGAAGCAAGGGGGGCTCACTTACCCCCAAGGGCAAAGTCTTCAGGCCGGTTTTTAGGTAGTGATCTCCAGCATGGAGATCACAGCCTGAAACCGGCTTTTTTTCTAAATGGAGTGCACCGATTGGTTAGTCTGCAGAGACTAACCAATCGGAGCGTTTGCCGGCAAGGGACCACTCTGGTCGGGAGAGCGGCGACTCCGGGGCTGTGACACTTTATAGTGTCACAGTCCCGGTAAGCAGTTTGGACGTAACTGTACGTCCAAATGTCGCAACTTACTTCCATTTTGGACGTACAGTTATGTCCATTTGCGCGAAGGGGTTAAAACCAAATAGCACAATATTAAAGCAAGCCTATCTGTTTGCCAAACCTGAAAATTCAGGTTGGAGTGCAGTTAAGGGTAGGTTCACAACACTGTTTCGTTTTCCATTCTTTTGATTCATCAGAAGAACAGAAAACAAAAACAGATCCTTTATTTTCAGCATCCGTTATACTCAGTTATGCTCATTTTGTATCTATTTTAGCCATTTCCATCTGAGATCTGTTATTTTAGATGGAAAAAGTCCTCCACAATGTAATTTTTTCCCGTCTAAAGTAATGGATCTCAGACAGAAATGGCTAAAATGGATGCAACATGTCCATAACTGAGCATAATGGATGCTCAAAGTAAAGGATGCATTTTTGTTATATTCTGTTCTTTCTACGGATCAGAAGAACGGAAAACGAAACAGTGATATGAACCTGGACTAAGCAGCTATTTCATTACACATAATGCCTTTAAAATTGAGTCTGGGTCCTGACTCCTGATTTTAGTGGGCGAATTTGCCATGAGTTGATGATTTTCCCTGCAACCATGTAATAAAAGGATGGTACCAGTCTGCCAGACTCAAACCTCTGGCTCCATAAGATGTCTATATGGTATAAGGCATATGTGGTTATCCTATATAGGGTTATCCTAACAGGCTGTAGGCATGCCTTTGAGTGGACACAAAAACCAGATAGTCCGCGTGCAACAGCAGTTTGGGAGTGCCTTGCTTCCCAACTAATATAATTCAAGAATGAGGTGCTAGCCACAGGACACCTCCAAGCTCTTCAGATCCTCAGCAGTAGGCCAGTCCACCAGTACTTAAGAGAACCTGGAATGGTTAGCACAATCTCTTGCATGCAAACTAAGGCCTCATTTAAATGAGCAATGTTCAAGTCCGTGTACTGTCTTAGTTTATAAAAGACAGCATCTATACTGAACACTGACGCATTTTAATCAATGGGCCAATTCATGTGTGTGATTTTCTGTGTAGAGGAAATCATATAATCAGTGGCATATCTACCATGGAGGCAGACCATGTGACTGCTATGGTGCTTGGGAGGCAAGGAAGTCTGGCGCTGAACTGCTTCTGTTCCTGATATAGATTCGTGCCATTTTCCTGCAGCTGCCACTAGAGGGATCTTAGAGCACAGTGATTCTACAGCTTCCATTGAGTGCAATGATAACTGTATATATTTATATGCACTGAGCTCCCCCTAGTACTAGCTTATCAAAAAAAAAAACCCACCATTTAATTAAAAAAAAATCTAATTATTTACAGAAATTTCACTGAGGTGGAAGGGGACATTCTAAGTTTTGCGATGGGACCCTTGAACAACATGTACCATTTAAGACCGATTTTGGAGATAGGTCCACCAATTCATGTGGATGGATGCATAATAAAAATTGATAGCACATAGATGACATCTACGGTATGTACGGTCTGTTTAAAAAAAAATTCCATTTCTTGAACCCTTTACAGGGATGCATTTCAGAGTCTTAATAGTAAAGGAAATTAACTTTCTTTGGCAGCAGCTATCGATATAAAGATAATCACAAATTCATTATAAATAATGGGTATGTTTCCTCTGGTTGGAAGAAGAAAACACATCTACAATTTCTTTATTTTAAATGTTAATATGAAACACTAATGCATTTTTAATACTTCGGAATACTATAGAATATTTTTTAGTCCTTCTGAAAAATCAGGTTTGAAGAGCTACAGCCCCCTCAAATACTCAGCAGCACGGGGTAGACATACAGTGCATTCGATTAGTTGTGCCTTTAAGCACAATCATGAATCATAGCTACAACTTCTTCCTGAGAAAAAAAAAAACCTAGAAACTTACAGCAGAAGGTTACAGGGGAGCACTGACCAAATATGTTGCAGATGTGCATAAAAATTACAGGCAAGCAAAGCTAAAAACCAGCAGATGCACAGATCAATGTTACCACAGGAGCTGCTTCAATACAAATGAAAAAGTAGGCAAATTGTAATGGCGAGGCAGATATAATTGGAAGAGACACACAGATGTCCATAAATTATATTGAGATTATGCATAAAATGCAGCGGTAAATAAATTCTCATTAAAACCTGGTGTCTACACCGCCGCCGGGTTTTCCACTTCTAGGTTTTAGATAATGAATTCTTGAAAAAAATATTTCCAAGAAGAAATAAGGGTAAAATATTGTAGTCACTGCAGTAGAATCCCCATTAGTGAGAATATATATTAAGCTAGTTACAGAATATTACAGCTAAGGGAGAGCTAAATCAAATACTTAACACGGCAAAATGCTATACAAAAAAAGACACATAAAAGATCATGATTTCTGCTGCCTGCATGTATCACTGAAGATTGTTTTCCTTATGTTATGAAAAGAATGAATCCTCAATTGTCATTAAAAAAAAGTTTTATGTGGACCTTGTCCTCTGCGCACTGAGGTGGAAGATTGTAAGGTCATTTACTGCAGGTTCTAATCATACACAACTATCTACCATCCTACAATAGTGCACACGGACAGTAATACAATATGACAATCCACGTCAGTGGTTGCTTCACATGTCTCTATAATAACCACTAAAATTAATAAAAACCCTGGTAATCTTGTCTCCTGATTGACTAAGTAGGGGATGAAGGATTGGTTTATTATAAGATCTGCAAACCTGCAGGCATGCATGACTAGTATTAACCTCTCCTGTAATATATTGGTTATAACATTGTGAACTTGTCTGCTCAACAGCTATATATCTCTTAATAATATAAAAATGAGTTTCTGTCTGTCTGTCTGTTCTCTATGCGCGACCAAACTACTGGACCGATTTTCACCAAATTCTGCACACAGGTACATCAGGTGTCCGGGAAGGTTTTAGACCAGGTCTCATCTCTCTAGGACGTACTGTTCCCGAGATATTCCCAAAATATGATCTCCATTAGCCAACATTACAACTGGGAACTTTGGTTTTAAACTCCAACTGCCATTCTCTGCAAAGACACACACGGGGAGGGCAGGTTTCCATAACAACCAGGTAATTATCAGCAGCTGAGGATCTCATCCATTTCTATTCACTGACACTGTTAAAGGTATTCCGGTTACCATAAATATAACTTATGTTTTTTTCTATTACTACAGTTCAGTAGTAATAAAAGATGTTTTCCTCCACTGCTGTCTATTGCGTGGGCTCATAAATAAGCATTGTATTGACCTTTAATTCAGGCCACCCTAAAAGAAGTACTTAAAACCCCCGCCCCAGGTCTCACTAAGCCACATCCCCAACTCTGTCAGGCCACACCCCCTTTCACTCCGCAGCCAACAGAGATTGAAAAAATAAAGGTAAAAATCAACTTCTGTCAGCTGCAGGGATGGGTGGGAGGTTGACTTTCTTTCTGCAACAACACACAGAAACATTAAATAAAATAGATTAAATCCACCCATGCGAAGCGTCTTGCTAATCCACGCCCCCGACTCTGTCAGGTCACGCCCCCTCCCACTCCGCAGCCAATGGGAATTGAAAAAATGAAGGTAAAAATAAACTTCTGTTTGCTGCAGGGGTGGGAGGGTGAATTTCTCTCTGCAACGACACACAAACATTTTAGATGAAATAGACTGATTATAGACCACAACCGTTCGAAGCCTTTTGCTAAGCCACGCCCCATCTCTGTCATGCCACGCCCCCTCTCACCCCGCAGCCATTCTGCAACGACACACAGAAACATTAAATGAAATAGATTAAATGCACCTATGCGAAGCGCTTTGCTAAGCCACGCCCCGACTCTTTAAGGCCACGCCCCCTGCCACTCCGCAGCCAACAGGGATTGAAAAAATAAAGGTAAAAATCAACTTCTGTCAGCTGCAGGGATGGGTGGGAGGTTGACGTTCTTTCTGCAACGACACACAGAAACATTAAATGAAATAGATTAAATACACCCATGTGAAGCGTCTTGCTAATCCACGCCCCCGACTCTGTCAGGTCACGCCCCCTCCCACTCTGCAGCCAACGGGGATTGAAAAAATAAAGGTAAAAATAAACTTCTGTTTGCTGCAGGGGTGGGAGGGTGAATTTCTCTCTGCAACGACACAAAAATTTTAGATAAAATAGACTTATTATAGACTACAACTGTTCGAATCGTCTTGCTAAGTCACGCCCCCAACTCTGTCAGACCACGCCCCCTCCCACTCTGCAGCCATTCTGCAACGACACACAGAAACATTAAATGAAATAGATTAAATCACCTATGCGAAGCGCTTTGTTAAGCCACACCCCCAACTCTGTCAGGTCACGCCCCCTCCCACTCCGCAGCCAACAGGGATTGAAAGAATGAAGGGAAAAATAAACTTCTGTCAGCTGCAGGGGTGGGAGGGAGAATTTCTCTCTGCAATGACACATAAAATTTTAGATGAAATAGACTAATTTCAGACTACAAGCGTTCGAAGCATCTTGATAATCCACACCCCCAACTCTGCCAGGCCACGCCCCCTCCCACTCCGCAGGCAACAGGGATTGAAAAAAAATCAGCTGCAGGGGTGGGAGGGTGAATTTCTCTCTGCAACGACACACAAAAATCGTAGATGAAATTGACTAATTTTAGACTACGACCATTCAGTACTAATAAAAGATGTTTTTTTTCCACTGCTACCCATTGCGGGTCCCCATAAATTACCATGTCATCGACCTGTAATTCATGCCACTCTGACCCCCGCCCCAGATCTCGGGAAACCACGCTCCGACTCTGTCAGGCCACGCCCCCTCCCACTCCGCAGCCAACGGGGATTGAAAAAATGAAGGTAAAAATCAACTTCTGTCAGCTGCAGGGGTGGGAGGGAAGTTGGATTTCTTTCTGCAACAACATACAGAAACATTAAATGAAATAGATTAAATATACCCGTGCAAAGCAATGTTTTCTTCCACTGTTACCCATGGCGTGTCCTCATAAATTACCATGGCATCGACCTGTAATTCTGGCCACCATCAAAAGAAGGACTTAAAACCCCGCCCCAGGTCTTGCAACGTCACGCCCCCGACTCAGTCAGGCCATGACCCCTCCCACTCCGCAGCCAATGGAGATTGAACAATTGAAGGTAAAAATCAACATCTGGATGGGAGGGAGGATGACTTTCTCTCTGCAACGACACACAGAAACATTAAATGAAATAGATGAAATATACCCAGGCGAAGCCGGGTCTTTCTGCTAGTATCTTATACATCTGATCAATAAAACATCCCAGATTCCTACAAGCTAGTTTTATGGAAATTCTGAATAAGTAACCATATAAACATAAAATTTCTACAATATATCAGTTTAGGTAAGGCTACTTTCACACTAGTTTTAATATTTTTCGGTATTGAGATCCGTCATAGGGTCTCAATACCGGAAAAAAAAGCTTCCGTTTTCTCCACATTCATTGTCAATGGGAACAAAACGTAACTGAACAGAATGGAGTGCTCCAAAATGCGTTCCATTCTCATACCGGAGAGCAAACCGCAGCATGTTGTAGTTTGCTTTCCATCCTGGGATGCAGACCAAGACGGATCCTTCATGACCCACAATGCAAGTCAATGGGGACGGATCAGTTTTCTCTGACACAATAGTAAACGAATCCATCCTCCACTGACTTTCAATGGAATTCATGACGGATCTGTGTTGGCTGTGTTAAAGATAATAAAACCGGATCCGTCCATAACAGATGTAGATGGTTGTATTATCAGTAACGGAAGCGTTTTTGCTGAACCCTGCCGGATCCAACAAAAACGCTAGTGTGAAAGTAGCCTAAAATGTGCTTGTTAAAGATCAGGCTGTGTAGATCATAGATGATAAAATGTATACTACTGTATCCATCTCCCAGCTGATAGCAGAACTAAGGGGGTCATTTATTAAGACCGGCGTTTAAGATGCCAGTCTTCATAACCTCTATATCTGGCAGTGGATCTGCCGAAGTTATGAAGAGGTGCCGGCCTCATGGAGTATTGAGCTCCAGTCTAAATGTAAGACAGCTTCCTTGCGGGCTTACAGTTAGACCTTTTTCTACGCCTGAAACAGGTACAGACAATTTTAACTGAGAGGGGCCTGCTGGCCCGTCCCCTTCCCCGCCCACTTGTTTATACCTGGCATGAGAGAGGTGAAGTCGCAGTATTATAGTAAAAGGGGCCGGAGCGGAATTTCGGCGGCACACGTGGGCTAGCGTTAGTATGGATCCGGCAGGCTGTTGCCCTGACGGACACTTCCAACGCTAATGTGAAAATAGCCTTAGTGCCATATACCCATCTCACAAACACATTGATCAACAGTAGAACCTTTAAAAAGTTGTAGACTCTTTAATTAAAGGCCGAGAAGAACACCTATGTGTATGGAGGAGCCAGGAGGGAGATATCTGTGGGCTGAACGATCCTTTGGTTGACAGCTATTGTATATGTATGGCTGTCTTTACAAGGAATCTATTCTGAGCCACTGTGAGAAATTTGGCACAGCTTTAGATTAGCTGGTCTAAATTTATACTGTTTAAATATAAGACAGGATTATTAAATCTGCCCCAAAGCTGTTACGTAAAATACTGTGTAGAGAAAGACAATAGAAATAGGTTTTATTCTAGTATAGAGACGCTTTGACTGGTGGAATGTTACCTGAGGCTCACCAGACAGTGATATATATGTCACTGAGAACACGGACACTGCCAACACGTCTGCTTTCTCAGTCAGCAATATAGACTTCATGTATAATCTCGAAAGTGAGCTAAATACTGGACATGACTCAGACATAAATGTGCTGCCTACAAGTATAGTACAAAGTGCAGGCCTCAAGGAACTCTTCCTAATGCTATGTAACGTCTGTACTACATGTAATACGCACACAGTAATGAGTCTGTGGATAAGAATGCTGTGGACATTCAGGGCTTCATGTCTGTGAATGATTCATCTAAAGCTCAGGTAACTTACTAAAGAATTAACAGTGACAAACTCTTTAACCCTTTTAGATAGCAGCAAATTTTGGTGGAAACATCTCCAGGCTTTTCAAGAGCTATATTTACTATTACAAAGCTGTATGAGGCCTTGTTTTTTAAGGGACGGATTGTATTTTTTATTGGCATCCTTTAACCCCTTCGCGACCACCTACTGCAGGCAGGTGTGAGCCATGTAACACAGCCAGCACCCATCATGTACAGAGCTATAGTACAGTTACGTCGTGGTGTGCACAGTGGTTAAGGGCTTATTACAGTGATCGCACAATCAGCGAGTAATTATTTGTCGATGATTGAGTCTCATGAATTATCACTCGTTGGGGTTATATCCCCTTGAGTAAACTGTCATCTGCTAGACGTTAGCAGACAAGACAGGGGTGTATAAATGAAGGACAAGGTATGATTATAAAAGAGAAGCAATTTTACAAGTGGTTGAGATTACAAAGAAAAAAACAAGTATGATTATAGTCACATATAAATGCATGTCTTTTGAACATTAAAGGGGTCTACCACCCTTTGGGAAGTTTTTGGCAAACCCCCATCTGCAGATCTGCAAAAGGATGCATACTTACCTGCTCCCTGACACTTGGTCACAGCTCCTTCACTCCTCGGCCTCAGCTGCCTCGCTTGGGTGCCCTGCTATCAAAATCACTGGCCGCAACAGTGACCTCTGTCATGTCAGTTAGACACATCACGAGAAGGGGGCAGATCACACCACTATGGCCTTCTGCAGTGGTATCAATGCTGAGGCCATGGAGCAAAAGAGTCAGGACCCAGTGGTGAGGAGCAGGTAAGTATGCTTTCTTTTGAAGGTCTGCCCAGGAGGGGGGTTTGCCAAAAAGCCCCGTTAAAAGGTGGCCAACCCCTATAATTACTCACTATATCAACGATCGATGCTCAATTTTACAACTTTATCTGCACATGTAAAATTATATTTAATGGAACAATTGACAGAGTGAGGACTCATTCAGATGGCTGTATCGGTTTTGCAGTACGTAAAGTGCGGATCCACAAAACACGGATACTGGCTGTGTGCTTTACGCATTTTGCAGAACAGAACAGCCAGACCTGTAATAGAAATGCTTATTCTTGTCTGCAATTGTGGACAAGAATAGGACATGTCCTATCTTTTTTGCGGCGCCATGGAACGGAAGTACGGATGCGGAAGTGGCACATCACTTCCTGGCTGTATACACTGCGATCATTCAGCAATGAGTATACAGCGATCTAGAAGGGGGGCCACCGAGGAACGGTCCCTGCCTACTCTATTAGCGTGCAGCTGAGATCTCTGAATGGACATTGGAGAATGTCCATTCAGAGATAAACCTGGCCGCCCAGGACGTTTATAGTCTATGAGCGGTCGGGAAGTGGTTAACAATACAACTACCTTTTATGAAACTTACCAATACACCAATATAACATGACGTGGTGGAGGGCCAACCACTAGGGCTCCTACTAATTCTGAGTATTGGCTAGTTAGCTGCCCCCTTCCTTGGTCACAATGACAAATTATAAAACATGCAGGATATGTTCAGCTGCTTCCTTAACACAATTTGGCTTAAATGGAGACAGAGACCGCACCAATCATCTGCAGTCACCTCCATATTCAATCTCTGTCTGGATGTAGCTGCTGGAGACCACTTCACTTGGTGGAACAGGGGTTTGGAAATCTGCTTTTCCTTATAGGTAGGTGTTCCATTAAAAGGGTTGTAAGAAATTATGTAGAAGACGTGGCTTCCAAGAGTTGAGTCTAGTATTGTAACTTGGCTCCATTGATTTAAACAGAGTTTATTTGCATTATCACACACTACCAATGGACAGGTGTGGAAGTTTTTGGAAGAAATCTGACACATTTTCTAGTTTTAGATAACCCCTTTACAAGCATATCTTGCATATCATATCATAATTATGGTGGGAAAACACATTTAAGATTGCCAGGTAAACTATTCCTTCAGATACAAGGCATTCTTCCCCAGAATGAAACCCAACAAGACAATGCACTATAGTCTTGAGCTCACAAACAAGACCTGGATAAGACAATAGTTGTAGTTAGAACATGTACACAATCCCACCAGGAGCCTATTATACACCCTGTAAAATCTTAGACCAAGGTGCACAATTATCCATTGTATAACCTTTCTAAAGGCACATAAAATGAACACCTACAAACTGTACCACTAATCTACCTGGTAGATTTCACTAGTCATCAAGACTGACTTTAAGGCCAGCCTGATGACTAGTGAATCGTCTTCAAGAAAAAATACAAGTCCAGCTGCTCTGACTTATTACTACTGATACACCATTACCTGGATAAATGAGAACTTTCAAAGACTATAAGACCCAATTTTTAGCTAAAAAGACTATGAAAAACAGTTTCTATACGTACTTTTCTACATAGGATGCCAGGAGTTGTTCATATTTCCTCCATCCAACTCTGTGCAGCTTTTATGAAGCATGCCTTGCAGGTCCAAAAAAAAATTACTTATTTAAATCTTATCTATATGTTCTAGCGGGTGACACCTCAGTAGTAAAAGATTGAGAAACTGTGCTCTAGTACCTGGTGTCACTATTAAAGCAGGTGATAGACGTCCAGATGATGGGGCCCAGGCAACTCCTTGCTCCAAAATCTATGGACATCATAGAAAGAGTTTCTTCACTTAGGATACCCCTCTATGAGGCAGAATAGAGAGCTGCTGTGTAATTACATGGTTACTTACGCCGCATTACATTGTCAGATAATCATCTGCATTTCTACAGAAGTCCACCAAACAGGAAATGCACGTTGTTGTCAGATCCTATTCGTTGCACTTAATACTCATTAATGGGTGACTTAGGGAGGTTCGTCTGACTTCAGCAAATAGCATTTATCATGTAGACAAAAATAAACACAAGGCACTTACTAACGTATGAAGACGTAGAGGATTAGAAGGTGCCTATCAGCCTTCATATTTTGTTAACTCGTAGGTAAAAAACTAATTCTGTATAAAGGCATTAATCAAATTTTGTTTTAAGGTATAAGTCAATCAGACCCACGGCCTATTTATAGTAATACCCCATTATGCAATTATCGTAGTAAACAGAAGTAGATAAAAATAAGAAATCCTTCAATTTAGTTTATGGATGGTTTCTAGGGTAGTAGGTGTTTAAAGTATCTTATCAAAACTTGATGTGCAGTTGAAGACAACCAATTTTGTCTATAAGGAGCCATTTCAGGCTTTGAAAAACATCCACATAATGTATAGTACATTATCTTGCACATTTCCATGTCTAAGAATCTCAAGAAACATTTACAAATACAGTGGGGAAAAAAGTATTTAGTCAGCCACCAATTGTGCAAGTTCTCTCACTTAAAAAGATGAGAGGCTTGTAATTGACATCATAGGTAGACCTCAACTATGAGAGACAAAATGAGAAAACAAATCCAGAAAATCACATTGTCTGATTTTTTAAGAATTTATTTGCAAATTATGGTGGAAAATAAGTATTTGGTCAATAACAAAAGTTCATCTCAATACTTTGTTATATATCCTTTGTTGGCAATGACAGAGGTCAAACGTTTTCTGTAAGTCTTCACAAGGTTGGCACACACTGTTGCTGGTATGTTGGCCCATTCCCCCATGCAGTGCTCCTGTAGAGCAGTGATGTTTTGGGGCTGTCGCTGGGCAACATGGACTTTCAACTCCCTCCAAAGTTTTTCTATGGGGTTGAGATCTGGAGACCGGCTAGGCCACTCTAGGACCTTGAAATGCTTCTTACGAAGCCACTCCTTCATTGCCCTGGCGGTGTGCTTGGGATTATTGTCACGCTGAAAGACCCAGCCACGTTTTATCTTCAATGCCCTTGCTGATGGAAGGAGGTTTGCACTCAAAATCTCACAATACATGGCCCCATTCATTCTTTCATGTACACGGATCAGTCATCCTGGTCCCTTTGCAGAGAAACAGCCCCAAAGCATGATGTTGCCACCCCCATGCTTCACAGTAGGTATGGTGTTCTTTGGATTCAACTCACCATTCACTCTCCTCCAAACACGACAAGTTGTGTTTCTACCAAACAGTTCTACTTTGGTTTCATCTGACCATATGATATTCTCTCAATACTCTTCTGGAACATCCAAATGCTCTCTAGCAAACTTCATACGGGCCCGGATATGTACTGGCTTAAGCAGGGGGACACATCTGGCACTGCAGGATCTGAGTCCCTGTGTTACTGACGGTAGCCTTTGTTACGTTGGTCCCAGCTTTCTGCAGGTCATTTACTAGGTTCCCCCGTGTGGTTCTGGGATTTTTGCTCACAGTTTTTGTGATCATTTTGACCCCACGGGGTGAGATCTTACGTGGAGCCCCTGATTGAGGGAGATTATCAGTGGTCTTGTATGTCTTCCATTTTCTAATTATTGCTCCCACAGTTGATTTATTCACACCAAGCTGCTTGCCTATTGCAGATTCAGTCTTCCCAGCCTGGTGCAGGTCTACAATTTTGTTTCTGGTGTCCTTCGACAGCTCTTTGGTCTTCACCATTGTGGAGTTTGGAGTGTGACTGAGGTTGTGGACAGGTCTCTTTTATACTGATAACAAGTTCAAACAGGTGCCATTACTACAGGTAATGAGTGGAGGACAGAGGAGACTCTTAAAGAAGAAGTTACTGGTCTGTGAGAGCCAGAAATCTTGCTTGTTTGTAGGTGACCAAATTAGTAGGTGACTAATTTTCCACCATAATTTACAAATAAATTCTTTAAAAATCAGACAATGTGATTTTCTGGATTTGTTTTCTCATTTTGTCTCTCATAGTTGAGGTCTGCCTATGATGTCAATTACAGGCCGACCTCATCTTTTTAAGTGGGATAACTTACACAATTGGTGGCTGACTAAATACTTTTTTTCCCCACTGTACATGTATTCCTCAGCATAATCTAGGACATACTAGTGGCCAGGGACTACTAGTTACAATAAGCAGGGTACTACAACTTGGAAATTGTGAAGCATCTTGCCATTAAGCCATGCTGTTCCCATCTTAGAGCTTTCCAGAAAAGAATCTACAATAAAAACATCTTTAATTAATGTAATATGTCTTTTGCCGTTTTCCATACCCATCAACAGAACATGATGTCTGCATCATGAATTATGATGTATATACTACAAAGCATAGAAAGTTAACATAAGGATATTCCACAACTTCCAAAATGTCAGCTGTGGGACATATGGAAGTTAGAAAGATTTCTCGTGCCTTTCATTTGTCTTATCAGATTGCAACGCACACTTTAGGATTCAAGTGCTTACAAATAAAGGGTAAGTTAACTAAGCAAAAGCAGTGAGCATAGTACAAACTTTATACACCCTTTGGGTGCAGAAAAGTTATTGTATCATATAAGGAGGAGTCGGGTTTCTTCCAAGCCGACTTACTGGAAGCAATTATTTCATGCTTCAGACAGTTAAACTTACATACGTATGCCAAACTGCATTCCAAGATAAACCAACTACCTGAACCACCATATCCACTGAAAGCCCCGCTCTAGGGTCAGATGTGTCCTGAAGGATATATTGTAGTCTTATTCTAGTGTTTTTATTTATTAAAGGAAATAAAATGAGAGAGTATTTCCTTTTTAACAAATGTTGGAACATAAATAATGAGCTTAGAAGACATAGGTTCCTCAAGTTCAACCTTTCACGATACAAAGCCCCTTAATTATAATTGTCCCCACTCCTTGACAATGTTTTTTAACAAGAAGTAGGTAACAGTAGGCAGTCTGACCACAAAGTTTTTGTTAGTAGTCTGTTTCCATGGAGACACAAAGTTCTGCATTGGATCTGTAGACACGGAATGGTATGACAGCAAAATTGTTTTATTTTAATTTTGGATATATTGAAGGAGTTTGTGTTTTATGTCCTAAACCTTTATAAAGTATCTGCTACTTCATGAGGGGGCTAAAAGTAAAGGATGAAGAGCCAGTTTTTAAGACTCGGTGCTCAACGAGTTGCAGCACAGACGTTCCATCATTTCCATGCATTCTGTCACAGTTGCAATACACAGTCATATATGACATAGTAAGCTAATTATACAGAATACAGATGTGTATTTCCTTCCTTTTGCTCTTGGCTCAACATATAGTATCCCAAGACAACATGACTGTATCACGAGATGTCTATTCTACATATATTTACATGTGGCCACCTAGGGATTGGGATGTGAATCGCAATCTGTCAGGCTTTGCAAGCATCTCACAATTTTGTATTAATATGGTTTAATGAATAATTGGAGTCATTAAAGGGGTTGTCTGAGATAAAGAAGAATCTTGGGGCAGTCTTACAATAGGTTAAAGTAAAAAAACATTGTATACACACTTCTTTCTCCAGCACTGGTCACTGGTCAGGTCCTCCTTCCACTGCTTGCTTATAAACTGCCTCAGCGGATATGCACAGTGACATGTATACGGAGCGTCAACATTGCTGGGGTCAGTCATTGACTGCAACATTCACTTGCTATTTACCCCTGCAGCTTGTAAATGAGCAACGGTAGGAGACTGCACAAGCACTACAGAGAGCAGTGATGGAGAAAGGGGCGAGTATTTCTTGATTTTTTGACACAGTGTATTGAATTTTAAAAAACTACAATTCTTCAATAACTGGTGGTATTTGTCTGAACATTAACCAAGCGTGCTGGACATTTAAAATTTTATCTGTTAGAACTAATTTACACTTACACTCTTTGGCCAATTGACATTTTAGGAACTCTGCATAAATCACTTGGTACAGCTCTATGAAGCATAGTCAGACAACTGCTGTTTAGGCCAGTGAATCACAATATGCACATCATTGGAGATGTAGATCCCTGTCTTGCTTGGTGAAGTGAAGTATTCCAGGCAGAACATCTCTATTTGCATGTACAAAATTATTGCATCCATAAACATAACAGATACCCAAACTGATTTTGTAGGACCTGGTTGTGAATTGTGCATGTTAATCACAAGAATCCATCCTCTGACAACTAATGCAATAAGCATTTTTGACTCATTGATCATTTTCTCATGACAAATTCATTCTCCAATGGAGTTAAATGGTTCAGCAAACAAAAAAAAAAAAAGAAACAAAGAAGAAAAAGTAGCAAAAATATAAAAGAAAGAAAAAAATAACTGTTTAAAGTTCCTACACTATCTCTGATTAGGAGAGCTGAGTGCCAACATATCTGTCCACCACTGCAGATCCCACAGAGGCTGTCACCAAACCTTCCTACAGTCCTAATCAACAGAACTGTCAGAAGGATGACATTAAATGGGTTGTCCCATCTGGAAAACCCCTTCTTGAATGAGGCCGCTTCAGTGACCAGCTGATCTGTGCGGGTCTGGATTCTCTAACCCCTCAGATCAGCTGTAGGAGGCCTATGCAGTACCCACCATTATACGGTAGTCAATCTTATTAATGTGAAACCATGTAATACATTATCTGTGTTGAGTTTGCCATAGCAGGAGACAATATTGATCTGGCTCATAGGGTGTCCTGAGCAAGGACTGCCCTCTATGATGTTCAGTTGCCCTTATGAGGCACATGGATGGAGTTTGTCCTTATAGGACAATCTTTTTAAAGTCTTCCTTGCAAAACGAGAGAACAACATGCACGCTGTACATGAAAGGGTGCAATGTTCTTCATACTGTCCCATAAAATTGCCTATGTCAGCACAAAAACAAAAATGTATTTGCATTAGCCAAACTCTGAAAAAATCAGAAGTGATTATGTTCTGTGAAAGGAATTACAGGATGAGGTCTGCAGTGCTGAGATCTGGCTACAAAAATATTTATTCAAACAGCGATGTGGTTAGGAAGTAGGCTAATACAACACTGAACCGTTGAGTGCTGTCTCGTCTAATCTTCCATCTTTCCATGTACCTTCGGCCCAAAATTACAATCATAAGGACATTATTTCTCTGCACTCTAGCTGCTTATGAATGTTTCTACAAATTGCGCTAAAACATCTGGATGACCCTAACCAAAGTCAAGATGACAGCCAGGATTAAAAGGGGTGTCGGCAAGTCTGATGACTGACAGCCTATACAAATTGAACTTTGACAGCTTTTAAAGTGTACCTCAGGTGACCCCAGAATGACATGGAGCAGTGGAAATCAACTAAATAGCTAAATGATGTGACACTGCTTAAAAGGAACGGGTGGAAGGCTTTGGATATGACATCTGAACACTGGAGAGAATTTAGAAAAAGAAGAAAAAGTGATTTAACTTGTGAGAATGTAGAATGGATTCTGCGTGCTGTTCCGCCAACTTTGGGTAAGTCTCATTCTGTAAAATCAGCCTGAGAAAGCAGAGGATTTGGTATGCCACCACCAGGACAATGGGAGAATAAAATGTCCAAACCAACACTCTCCTATTGACTGGGTCTTGTTTTATGTACAAATGTTCCCATGTTCAAAAAGTGAAACTCTGCATGTCTTTATAATGGGATCTCAGAAGACTTCCACCATTGTTGTGGCCATGTGGGTATTCAGAAGTAAGATGGTAAATAACTTGTAAAGTGCAAATATCAGAATACGTTTATGCGGTCACGTACAATACCAGTTGTTCATGCACCGCTGGAAACATGTTGGTTGGCTGATTGTATATCTGAACAAAGTCAACTCACATAGTGATGTTTATGTAAAGAAGAATACCTTACAAAGATAAAGAGACAAGAACTGACAGAAACAAAAGGACAAAAGAATAAGGGTGACCGTGAGTGCAGACTATAGTCAATATTTGCCATAAACACTCAACTCTTTAGGGTCATGGGCCAAGGTGCAACAAAGTTGTCTAGCTGTTAAAAGCTGTTTCTAGCTATTTTACCAAACAAAAGAACGAAAATTAAAGGGGTTGTGCAGAGGAGTAATATTGAGGATCTATTCTCAGCACAGGTCATTAAAGTGATTATCCTGGAAATAATATTGATGACCTATCCCCAGGAAAGGTCATCAATATCTGATTGGCAGGGGTCTGACACAAGGGACCCCTGCCACTCAGCTGCTAGGAGAGGCTAGGTGCTCCATGAGTGCTGCAGCCTCTTCCAAGGCCATGTGATGTCACTGTACATTGGTCACATGGCCTAGATGTAGCTCTGCGGGTGTGGCAGCTCCTTGGGACAGCTGATCATCGGGGGTGCTGGGATGTGGACCACTACCAATGTGATAATGATGACCTATCCTGAGGACAATCATTTTGTGGAATCATACATTAGTATGGTAACACAGAATGTGGCTAACCTGAGAACAGGGGTAATGATAAGAGATGTCAACAATATATCTAGCTCTGAGAGGGATGCTTTGAAACATCTAATGGAAAACAAGAAGATTACTGTCAAGCAGGCAGATATGGGGAGTGCAGTTGTGGTGATGGGCACGTCGAGGCAATTGGCAGAAGTGTGGAGACAACTGGGGGGATGAGGAGGTATATACTAGACTTAATAGAGACCTCAAATTAGAGATTATGAGAGAGATACAAGAAAATCTAGGGGCATGGGGCATTCGAGAGAGGCACTATAGACACAGAACTCTCTGAAATTTTGAAATTCGGTAAGCCAATTACACCATTACTGTATATGCTCCCAAAAATACACAAAAACTTACAGAACACCCCTAGTAGGCCCATTATATCAGCCGAGAGTCAATGTTTAGCCCAATTGCAGTATTCGTAAATAAGGTACTTTGACGCCTCGCCACAGCCGCACTCTCCCATATAAGTGAGACTTCTTGCAAAAATTAGAAAAATCTGTAATTCCAGAGGGCTGCTTTTTGATTTCATTTAATGTATATCAAACATGAGATGGGGTTAGATGCCATTGATGTGGTGCTGGCTGGCTCGGGATGTACCCCCCCATGTGCATGGCTCGGAGTGTTTGAGGTCGTCCTCTGGAGGAACTATTTCCTCTTTGGGGATGACCTCTACTGACAGTGGCAGGGTACGGTGATGGGATCGAACGTGGCCACGACTTCTGCCAATATCTTTATGCCACAGTCCAAAGACTAGTATTCCAGCTTTGGAGAGCACATCCTGAGTTGGTGGCACTACATCAACGATATCCTGGTCATATGAAGGGGCAATGAAGAGGCCCTGTTGGTATTACATGAATATCTCAACAAATGTGTGGAAGGTCTGATTTTCACTATGACCCAACAAGCTATTCAGTTTTTGGATACATAGGTTTATGTTGACGACAGCACTATTAAAATTGACATTTTTGTTAAGTCAACTGACAGGAATAATATGTTATACTATAGTAGCCACCACCCTTAACACTATTGACTCTTTGCCCTTGAGTCATTGAGGGTGAGGCATATTGTGTCAGAAGAAAACAGATTGCAGGGCACAGTTGATGAAATGTATGAAAAGTTTGTACAATATGGTTACCAGAGGAACTTATTAGACAGATTGGGTAAACGTGTCCTGGAAAGTACTGAGGCTGTTATGTTGAGAAGAACAAAGAGGGACAAAAGAGAGTCTCATCCCCATTGTTTTAAAGGGGTTTTCCAGGATTTTACTACTGAAGACCTATCCTCAGGATATGTCATTAGTATCTGATCGGTGGGGATCCGACACCCGGGAGTGCCGATACCTTCTTAAACAGCTGATCGGCGGGGGTCACTGAGTGTCGTGCAACCCTGGATGGTCCAGATGGATGGAGTAGTGGATGGTTGGTGGATGGCCACCATGTCCCAACAAGGCTGCGACGTCACCAAGGAGGTGGAGGAGTCATGTTTTGGGCCGGAATCATGGGGAGAGAGCTGGTAGGCCCCTTTAGGGTTCCTGAAGATGTGAAAATGACCTTTGCAAAGTATATAGAGTTTCTGACAGACAACTTTCTTCCATAGTACAAAAAGCAGAAACGTGCCTTCAGGAGCAAAATCATCTTCATGCATGACAATGCACCATCTCATGCTGAAAAGAATACCTCTGTGTCATTGGCTGCTATGGGCATAAAAGGAGATACACTCATGGTGTGGCCACCATCTTCCCTTGACCTCAACCCTATAGAGAACCTTTGGAGTATCATCAAGCAAAAGATCCATGTGGGTGGGAGGCAGTTCACATCAAAACAGCAGCTCTGGGAGGCTATTCTGACATCATGCAAAGAAATTCAAGCAGAAACTCTCCAAAAACTCAAGTTCAATGGATGCAAGAATTGTGAAGGTGATATCAAAGAAGGGTTCCTATGTTAACATGTAACTTGGCCTGTTAGGATGTTTTGGATTTAAATAGCTTTTTATTTCAGTGAATGTGACCTCCTAATGCTGCAAATTCCACAAATGAGCATTTTCAGTTCTTAAAAACATATAAAATGTTTAGAAACTCTACTGTGCATAATAATTTGGAACAGCATTTTGAGTTTTTTTAATTTTTGGAGAATCTACTGTTATCATTGGGAGGTTTGTTCAATAAAATTCGATGTATACTCTAACGGGTGATGACTTTTATTATACTGACTGTCATTTGCACCGACCAGTTAGGAAGATCAGAGATAAATTTAATTTGCATAATAATTTGGAACATGGTGTATATCAGCAGCCTGGATAGGGAGAAGAGCAGACAGTTTGTTCACCGCACAGACTGTCCGGAAACCTGCTACGTCTGACCTGGTCTTTCATTCAAGTTATAATTTAAGGTTGAAGACAAAGATGAAATGCAACTTTACGCAAGTCAAATTAAGAACTGTATTTATCTGAATTTAAAGGGAACCTGTCACCTCCTGTAGGGAAAAAAAACTGTTAGCAGTACCTTAATCTGGTGGCCAGGGTGACGCTAAAGAAGGTCTTGATAAGGAGAAGAGATTCCTGTAAATAGAAGAAATTGATGTTTTAATCCTGTTCAGAACGCTGACTTGACTCGGCTTGAAGTCAAGGGGGCAGCGGCTAGCCAAGAAAACCACTCCCCCTGGTCAACTTGAATGACAGTTGCCGTTGGGCCGATCCCTGCGCGATCCCGGCCCCGGCTCTTCACTTCTGCGGCGCTTTTGTCCCTACAGCACATGCGCCGCAGAAGCAAGCGAGCGCGCGGGGACGGCGGGCGGGCGCTCTCTGGCAAGCGCGCTCGCTTGCTTCTGCAGCACATGCGCTGTAGGGACAAAAGCGCCGCAGAAGTGAAGAGCCGGGGCCGGGATCGCGCAGGGAGAAATTGCGCACCGCGCATGCGCGAGAATTGCGCGATCCCCGGCCCAACGGCAACTGTCATTCAAGTTGACCAGGGGGAGTGGTTTTCTTGGCTAGCCGCTGCCCCCTTGACTTCAAGCCGAGTCAAGTCAGCGTTCTGAACAGGATTAAAACATCAATTTCTTCTATTTACAGGAATCTCTTCTCCTTATCAAGACCTTCTTTAGCGTCACCCTGGCCACCAGATTAAGGTACTGCTAACAGTTTTTTTTCCCTACAGGAGGTGACAGGTTCCCTTTAAAGCTATTCCTTAAAGTTTTTTTTTTAAGAGGGTGACACCTGTTGACCAGCCCAAAATTCATAATAACCACATATCCCATACACAATTTATTTTATCATTACGATATGAGCTGTAAAGATATCCATAGCTTCTGATTACCTTCTACTATTTTTTCAGTCAATGCTACTATGCTGCCTCTTAGCTCAGCTTCAGTACAGCAGAGCTGTGTCTGTGACTACATCGTAGCTAAAGTGCCTACAGGGAGTCTAAGAAATGCTTCCTGTCTTATCACTGGCTCAGGCTGCTCCTCCTCCCTGCAGGGTATAAACATGTCTTCCCAGGATATTAGTGCGGATGACACTGATGAAAGCAAAGATGGACTGATTTTATAATGCAGGTTAAAACTCGAGCTGTGCGCTATGCATGGGAACCTCAAATATGTATGTCAAGGTTATGTATTTTGCGTGTAATTGCCTTCATTTTTATGTATCAATGTGCTATTTACAGTGTGTTTAAAAAATGCAGGTTACTAAACCAATAATGAGAAGAAGTGGAGACTATCAGACATACAAAGGGGGGTCTGAAAAGTCACTTTATGGAGCAAAAAAAAATGAATTTTCAGAACAAGTCCAAAAATGTTTAGCAGGAATGCGGATCTCAGCATTATACTAGTATAAACTGTAGTCTCTAGCACTCAGTGGGCATACTGTTTCACATGGTGACTTATTTTTCAGGAAAAACTATACGAAAAAAAAGCAAATTAACTCATATCAGTATACTGGACTGTTTTGAGGTTCATGCCCCTTATCAGTACAGAGCAGAATACGGATTAGCTGTATGAGATTCCTAGGGGTATGTTCACACAGAGTCTCATACCTTCCAACTTTCTGGACATTCAAAGAGGGACACTTATGGTTCATTGTGTCAAAGATCCATTTTTTCCTGCATATCTATACAATTCAATAGTTATCTCTCATGAAATGTGCAAAACGTATCTGAATATTGAAATTGCATGAAATAATGAAATAATATACAAGGAGGACTCTAATATGCACATGGGAAACTTTCTGGATTAATATTGTAAATGCAATAATAAAAATCTATAACTCAGATCAAATAGAGGGACATTTATGGAGCAAAGAGAGACAGGGGGACTTGGGTCAAGAGGGACTACCCCTCCAAAAGAGGGACACTTGGGAGTTCTGGAGCCCGTTCAATGTGGATTTTAGCATGGATTTCGTGCCTAAAACGCTTGCAATTCATCTCCATTGAATTAAATGGGGAAAACACTTAATTCATACAGCAGGGGCCAAGTCGTAATGATGACCATCCTAATCTTTTGCTGGCCTTACTTCTTCTAAGTTATCCTTCAAAGTCTCCATGTCCTAGAACAGTCAGCAAGATGCACAGAGAGAAGGAGCTGGATGTTCCTGAGGACATATTCTCATCGATATTAGATGATGTGGAAAAGGAGGAAAAGCAAAAGGGAGAAGAAGGGCTCCCACCTGTAGGGCTAGAGAGCGATGGGGTTGCAGAAGTGGGTATGGCAGAGCTGATTAATATTCTGTTTTTACTGTCAAATAACTTGCAGGAGATTGAAGGTCAGAACAGCAATAATATGCATATTGTCCTCCCAGCTAACCAGTCAAACCCCATACCAGCAACAGCCCCTGTTTAGAGGTACATTCAAGGTGCCGACTATACTTGTGGCCGTATCCTAAGGCTCTAAGGCAGTGTGGCCTGGGTATACCTGAGTGATCATTTAGCGATATGTCACAAATTAATTCAGAACAAATCAAATTTATTGGCGAACTTCGCAAAGTTGTCAAATTGAATTTTTCAAAACTTCACTCATCTCTAATAGTAGCCACTGGCTTTACAGGGATTCTCACAGCTACACAACCATCCATGTGCTTTATAGAGTTTTTCTAAGAGAAACCTTTAAAGTACTGTACCTTTGCTCCTCTTGATCTCCAAGTTGTGAAATCTTATCCTTCATTTGTGTGTAATATTCTTTTTGTCCCCGTTGCCTTCGCTTTCTGCTTGGAGCAATATCTGGAGAGTCATCAGGGCTGCTTAAAAGAGATCGCCGTCTGGATATTGATGGTGGAGCTGAAAAATTAAATTAAAAGAGCATTTTCTAGTAATCTGTAATTCTACATTTGATACATATAAACTATCATTTATTACATCTTTTGTGACCTCTAAACAGCTTAGTGCATTGGATTTTTATAAAAAAAAGTATAATTGAACAAACTAATATATTTTATCTGGAAAACATGAAGAAATCTTATTTTCAAGTTCAACAGACAAACTGTTAGATACAATAAACCAAACATGTACAGAAACAAAATGTCTCACATCTACCAATTTCCAGGACAGAAAATCTGTAAAACATTGAACACTGCATGCTGTGATTAGTATGATGGCATACTAACAAAATGAAGGTGTTCAACAGGGAGGGAAAGGCACAGAAAAAGCGCAAAAAGGTAAAAATAAAATCCAAATACTAGACAATGAGCTGCTCACTTCCAAAGTTGTGCAAGATTAGGCACAGACAAGGACATGCATAGACATCACAGGCCCCCAGTATGGATCCCCTATAAAATTTCTGCCCTTAACTTTGTTTATGGAGCAATTATTTAATAAGAAAAGTAATCTTGTCATCCAGTTTATCTGACTTCTATGTTGCAAAAAGTTGACCTATGGAGCTCATTCTGAGCATCCTATTTCTTGATGTACTTACACCCGACTACTGGCATAAATACAATGATATTGTATTTATGCCAGTAAATTTTGCGGAATAGATGCGGCCCCATTCACTTCAATGGGCGGCTCGCGATCTTGCCGCGGCTCCACAATAAAATACAGAACATGTCCTATTCTTGTCCGCAACAGCGGACAAGAATAGGCAACTTCTATGGGGTGCCAGCGATGTGTGTTTCGCAAATTGCAGAACACACGCCAGGCGGCACCCGTAGTATTGTGGTTCCGCATTTTTGCGGACCCACAATACTACGGCCATCTGAATGCGGCCTTAATCTCAGCCATACTGTTCTAAGTAACCTACTCCCTTCACAAAGTATGTGATAAAACTTACTGCCTTCAGCCAACACTAGGGGGAGTTCAGTGAATTAAAATGTATACAGTTACCACTGAACTCAAAGGAAGCTGTAAATATCTCTTTGTACTAAGCTCCCTCCTCCTAGTGGTGGCAATAAGAAAATGGAGTTCAGCGCCACGTACAACTTTAATAAAGTCTTTAAATATAGAAATAAGATAAGGTCAGGTCACATGGTTGTTGCTGTTGTCCTCCTGTGATTATATATATATATATATATATATATATATATATATATATATATATACACATTCAATAGGCAGTCCCAGGATACAGGAACCAGGGAAAGAAGACCTGATGAAAAATAAATCAATACTATTTTGATTTCAAAACACATTGAGCCCTACTTATCAAAGCCCAGCAACATAAGCCTCTCCACACCCCCTTTCTGGAAAAGTGGCGAGATCGACAGAGACGTCATTTGTGCAAAAAGTTTGCAACTTTTTCATGCCACAAAAGTGGCGTAATCAAATTATAATGATCTGGTCTACTGTCATTTGCAATAAAACCTGAATTTAGCTTGAAAGTTTCTCTCCCTTGGAGCCTTCATCTTGCAGCACAGCATGCTACATCCTCTTCTTTCCTCCAGTTCTGCTCGCCTGGATCTGTCATATGAAGATGAACCCAGAATTCTACACCAAGCAGAGATTAAGTTATCTTCTCCTCAAGCAGCCACGTTATAGTTACGTGCGTGTGTTAAAAATATTGAAATGGAGAAAGCTGGGTGGGCAAGTGCAACTTTTTAAGAAAGTTGCAAAACTTGTAAAAATCTTACTGCAGTAAAACAATGGTTCATAAGTGGAGCAACATCTCAGGATAAAGGTGTCCGACTAAACGATGCAACAAATTTATCAAGCACTGTTCAACATTCGATAACTTTGGTGCAATTAAGGGAACACACACTCCTGAAAAATTGAATTTAAAAAGGGACTGTCTCATTTGAACAGGATGCTGGTCACCTTCTCTTACCCCTATTGAACAGCTATTATTGCTGAAAGAAAGACACATCCGGCCTGACAGTCATAGCAAGCTGGCTATTCATAGAATGGCTCCCCATTTTGACCCAAAGAGAGGGGTTGCTGGGAGAGACACCTCTCTATGACATCCACTTGGCTTACAATGTGTTTACTCACAGTAAAAGTTAATATATTATTAACAAGAAGAATATGTTGATGTCTATAACAACATTACTGTCTCCAATATTCCCTGGAATGGCTTTCCCGCGCTGCCTCCCAGCGTTGCGGTGAGGGGGGTACAGTGGATGTCACACCACAAATTCCATTCTAGCACAGCTAGATATGTAAAATGACATCTTATTTCCTGCCTTGTGGTATCCTATGTGGGGGGAAAACAAATAATAATAATGCTAATGTCACATTTTTCTCTCTTTTACTATTATATTCAGATTTTTGTATAGATAAATTTGAGCAGAGATAGTTTTTACTCATGTTAAAAGCTGCATATCACACATTGTAATCCTGGTTTTCCTCAGAAGATGGTTTTAGAAAAGTGGAACTTTATACACAGAAGTTTCAAATTGGATGAAGGTGAAATGATGGATTTGTGTAAGTACAGAAGATGCGGGAGTAGTAGACGTACTGAAGACAGCTCCCATGAACTGAATGAAATGTCTAATCAGAGGTAATCTTTCAAGTTCACAAACACACCACTCTCCCCCACTCATTAACTGTCAACTTGTCTCGGTTAATCTTCCTTTCTTAAAGATAACTACATTCTTGGAGGAGAAGTCTTGATTTCTTAGGTGTTCTGATAAGATGACTGAAGAACCGGGAATCACAAGGAGAACTGTTAGGATCTGTTGACATCCATATCACCTCAGTAAAGGGAAATTGTTGCTTTTAAAGGGAATGTATGTCTCATAAAAAGGTTCAACTTGTACATAAATGAGTTTACCACAGCATGCAGAATACATCTTGATAACTGGACATAAGATGTAATTCCAAGCACTTCTACTGGAATCTCCACCACCTCCTCAATCACTCTGTCTTCCTTCTTATCTGCCCTGATGTTTCCTTTTGTGTATTCTATATCTCTCCATTTTCTCAAAATCCTCTTTAGGAAAAGCGTTGAAACCACTTGCAGGCGGAAAGAAAACGTGTACGTGATGTAGATACTAGAGTTAAAAGCAATAACGATAGTCAAGCTTTATACAGCATACTGACTGAATAAACACTGTTCGCCGTATTAACTAATGTGAGTGCACCTAGATTTTGGTTTTAATTGCACGAAAAAGTGGAGTAGTGTGTGATGTGGTGTTTTAAAGGGGTTGTCTCACTGCAGCAAATAGCGTTTATCATGTAGAGGAAGTTACTATAAGGCACTTACTAATATATTATTATTATCGACATTCCCTCCTTTGCTGGCTAGATTTATTTTTCTGTCACATTACACACTGCTCGTTTCCGTGGTTATGACCACCCTGCAGTCCATCAGTGGTGGTCGTGTTTGCACACTATAGGAAAAAACACTAGCCTATGTACGCTCTCATGATCCTGGCCACCAAACATGCCGGTGCTTTTTCCTATAGTGCGCAAGCACGACCACCACTAATTGATTGAGGGTGGTCGTAACCATGGAAACAAACAGTGTATAATGTGATGGAAAAATGAATCTAGCCAGCAAAGGAGGCAATATGGATAATCACAATACATTAGTAAGTGCCTTGTATTAACTTTCTCTACATGATAAATGGCACTTTCTGAAATGAGACAACCCCTTTAAGCTAAAACTGCACCATAATCCTAGTCTACAATTCTGTCTATTGTAAACCAGCCAATAGTTGTCACTGACTTAGACAAAAGTGTCCATCCATGCAAAAAATGTATCATTCATCCTGAGCATCTGTGATAAATCTGGCACAGGTCTAGACAACCATCTACAGTATTAGTAAATCTGCCCATGTACCTATTATTGTTATACACAAAGAAACATTTCATATAAGAATAATAATGCTACCATATTAGAAAGTACAGAAGTACAGGTATGTTCCTAGTTACATAGAAAATGATTTATAGTGTTTTTCATAAATAAATCATTAGAATAGACATGTTGATATGTCCCATAAACTGAATGTGAATAAAAGGTTAACTCCATCTTTAGAACAAATGTTTTCTGTTGGTGAGAAGAAGAATTTAATATGGTCCTAGACCCCTTGATGTATCTCGTGGTGCCTCCCACCTGGCCTTCTCATATCTCAGTCGTGTTAAGCTCTAAAGGTCCTTTCACACTGACCCATTGTCAGGGAAATTATCGGACATAAGCCATTGTATAAACACTCGTTCCCTATAATCTGCCTGTGAGAAAGGTGCCAGAAATCACCTGATCAACAAGCTCATTCATCGGGTTCTACCGGCACCTAAAATCATTGTCCCTGTGCAACAGACCGTTCTGTCAAAACAACAATATACTGTGCAGTAATAATCATTCTCTATGTGGACAAGCGATCACTATTTTGATCACATGTTCCCATAAATCGGAGGTGAATGCAGCTCTTATCTCCACTGATTATCTGACAGATATTGGGAGTGTCTGCTTAGTTCCCGAAAATCTGCCAGATTTTCTATATGTGTAAAATGGCCCTTACTATGTCACATCAACTGATACAGTATGGTGCACTGTACTTCCAGATGTAAAAGACTATACATGTACAACTAAACATTTACTCAAGAATATAGCATTTTTGGTCAACCTTACAGTGGTGCTCCTCATTCACTCCTCCAGCGCAAATCTAATCACTTTTGCACATCATGCAATGTTCGATACTTCTCTGGTGTCACCCTTGTCTTTACTCAGGGCTTTGCAATGATGTCTTAAAGGGGTTGTCCCATGACTAATGTAAAAAATGAAAATCAGACATCATATAGTACATGACGGCCTCTTTCTAAAAAGCTAGAACCAGCCCTGTACCTCACATGGATCCAGAGATCTCCACATTCATTGCTCTGCTGGATTTATATCAAGCTGAAAGAGTGTGTTTTCTGCTGCAGCTAAAGAGACGTGTCTCAGCTCCCCCTATCACAGCTCAGGAGGCAGTTGAAGGATGAAACTGAGCATGTGTGGCCTTCTTCATGAGCCGGTCAAATAAATAAGAAAAGAAACAGCAGGTGGCGCTATACATTTTATTGAATAACTCAGTGGCTATTCAAAATTTTTAATTACATGCAATTTCAAAAGTAGGTGCTGGTTTGAAAACTGTAGAATATTTTTCGTGGGACAACCCCTTTAATGAATCACTATATTAATATAACCTTGTCTCCCAAGATAAGATATGCACTCTGATGCCAACATTGCCCTACTAAACAGTAGGTTTTGATAGAAAATTAGTTTTCCTCTAATCCCTCCATTTGGTTCTTTGGTTAGACCTTCTGCTCTCCTACCACAAAATCCCACCGAACTACAAGTACAAAACTTTTTTGTGCAGAAGTCTATTCTCAATGGAACAGATTTCTCATGCTCCATCTCCAGTGTTCTTTATTCTAGGTATATAATTGTTTCCACGGGTCACTTCTCCAGGTTCTTCAACTTTATTGTGTGCTATCAAAAACAGTCAAGCACTACACCTCAGATCATGTGACTGCTGAGCTACTGTACTTAGCATTTCAGGCCCCGCCCATGTGGGTCTTGGAAGGCCATGCTACTTTTTATTTTCCCTCTTTACCTCAGTAGACCTCTCATGCCGTTTGAGAATGCACATTCTGGCTCTAGTTCTGTCCACTACTCAATGTTAGATTTCTACATTCTGTTAATCTCCGCTCCTTTATAGTTCAAAACATCTTCATCCTAACTTGTCAAATAGGAGATCAACCTTGGATATACTTTCTTTAAGAACTAATAAGGAGGAATACTTGAGCTTGCTCATAAGTCCTCTATTGCAAGCAAATATCAGGAAGCAGGATATAAGCTTTTGACCAGATAGCATCTTGTTCCTTCTAAGCTGCATCAAATATCCCTATCTACATCACTACTATGCTGTCGATGTGGTGCTTGTGAGGGGACTTTGCCCCGAGTGTTACAGTACTGTAAATTGAGCTTAAAACATTTTATTAACCCTCTTTAATCTTGCATTCCAGCCCTTTGGAAATCTACCTCTCTGGCCCACTGGATTCATATTCAGGGAATGGAGGAACTTATTGGATTGATGCTGACCATTTATTTGTCTCTGCCTGGACTCCTTGGATACTCTTTCAGGGTTCCCAGGATTGACAAGACCTTTTGGATGGGACATCAGTATCCTGCTGTGGTTTGAGATACCGCATGTCTGTGGTGGGGGTTACTAAATTGGAAACCCTCCCAATCTTTATGTATGGTCCCTTCCTCCTCCCTTTTTTCTTCTTTTTCTTTACCTTCTTGTTCTCTCTCACTTCTTATATGACTGCTCCTTCTTCCCCTTATGAGTTTATTTCCAAGCCCATATGGAGTAGCTTGCACTGGCCCAAGATTTTTCTCACATGTTTTATTGATTGCCTCCTGATACGGCAACATACTAAACTTACCCTTACTTGGTTCCCTCTCACACTCCAGAAATATATTGATAGATTAATTAGTCCTAATGTGTATAGCTTTAGATTAAGACATATAGGACAAGGACTCAAGTGACAGATCCTGACAAATGCTATTCTCTTCCAGGAATCATATCCACATACTTCTTGAACATGAAGGAAACAAATCATTATTCGCCTGCATACTATGGCATCTTATGTTCTCTTGATGGAGAGTAACATGTAACATTAACTTTTCTTGGCTGGATATATCACAATATGTGCGCAGCAGTTTCTCTGCAGTTCATGCTGATTTTCTGAAATAACATATACACATCCTCAACCGCAGTCACACTTTTTGGAAACACAAATTATTTTATGATAATTGTCTTTACTGGCAGTCAATACAAGTACTGTGGTATACAAACTAATATGACCTTAGAAAATTCCCTTCTGAATATAAAGTCTACATTATATAAACAGATCACTAACACATTTACCACACCACTGTATTTTTATCAGTGAAAAGTTACATTTTTTAACTGGCCATACACATTATACTGTAAGTCACCAGCCAAACCCACTAATTTCATTAGTATCAGCCAACCCTGGAATGTGTATCCGGGAATCCCAATTCAAGAAAGAGAAGGGTTGGGAATGTTAGATTTCAATTTGCCCGATCCTTTTCTTCTCAGAAAATAAGTTGCCTGCTAGAGATTTCTGGAAGCAGCTTTCTCCTCTCTACCATTCACAACACATGCATGGTTGGCCAAGCCAACATGCTTTTAAAGATGGGCTGGTCTGGAGACATAGGTTTCATCCAAACAAGTGTTTGGCCAAAAGTTCTCTCATATGTAAGGCTTACCTAACAACAAGTTGCTCATCAATAAACTATATTATCAGTAGAGTCAGCTACAAAAGTTGCCATAGACCTTTATCAGAAGATGCTGTTGATTTCAGTGAGACTCATTAACAATCTTATGTTTATGGGTGATGCCAAACCCTCTGTGCAGATCTACATATATATAGACAGATTGTCGGACGCTACAAATTCCTCCTAGATACTGATCCTTAGGGGGTCAATTTACCAGAAAATGAGCAGGCAAACTAGTTCTCTTTACAAAAAGAAAAGAAAGCTGCGCCTCTCATGCCACCAGTTGACAGGTAGATACCCCTCCTATAAGTCAATTCCCCACCTTTTAGACAGGCCTTGAGACATAATTTAGGATTATAGCGAAGCCAGTACATCATCTGCAGAGAGCTGTTTGTTTTTTTTATATGTGGGGTGGGGGATGGAATTGCCTCTCATGAGCGCAGACTAGGTGCTCTTCATCAAGAGAAACAGTACTCCCAAATCTAGCAGGGATGGCAGCATCGGTGGAGAGAGGGTGTGGTATGCATCAACTTAACGATCTTCCTTCCGCAGGGCATTATAAAAAGCAGTTTCTGTTTTTAGTCCAATAGAAACAATTACAATTTAAGGGGATTATTCAGTAACAAATATTGACCCCCGGAGATCAGCTGTTAGAAGAGATTGGGCGTTCAGTGAGCACCATGTCCTGTTCCGAGGACACGTGACAACACCATGCATCGGTCACATGGACTACTTGCAGCTTAGCCCCATTGAAGTGAATGGAGCTAGGCTCCAGTACCAAGAAAGGTCCTCGCGGCAGCTCCCCGTAACAGCCGGGACTCGGAACCCCCGCCGATCTGATAATGATGACCTATTCTGTGGTTTGTCATCATTATATATTACTGGATAACCCCTTTAAAGCACTAATGAAATCTGCAAATTGGGGAACTGGAAAATATAAACTTGTGTTTCCTTTTAATAAAAAAAGTATTCTCTTACAGTTAATTTATGTTATCTTATTATTTTGTAATGCCATCTTTTTCACAGGGTTGTACAGAGAATGTATCCATTCTCTCCAGTACTCACCTCTAGTGGATGCTCACAAATTGCAGCCGTCTTTGAATGAATGGAATAAACTGAGAAAAACGTTTGAATGGGATGGGAAGATTGATGATTTTGCATGGGTTACAAAGATAAATTAAGTTCATTATTATTAATTATTTACTGCATTAATTGACTATTACACTTGCATTACTATAAGAAAAAAGCTAAATATGATATCTTTTCTCAGCGGTATATTGACCTCATGGTCGTGGTCAGTCAGTTTATAGGGCTCTAACAGTAGCATTAGTTGCTACATAATTATATCCATGTGCAAAGAAAAAAAAAAGTGATTTCCCGGGAATCTGATTAAGTGGTAACAGCTGTTATTATTATAATTTATTGATGCAATTTTCTTGATTAATGGTTTATCCGTGCAATCTGGGAAGCTTGGGTACAAGTAATACTTAAAATGAAGTCTTGTGGCCGTTTGTTAAACTATGGAGTGTGACGGTTGTAAATGAGGGTTTTGACAAATTTATAGATTTAAGAAGATCAGCAAAGCCACTAGACGAAAATAATCCAACCCTCTAGATGAAATGATATAACATTTATCTTTTATAATTCTTTCTCTTTTGCCCTTATGCAGTGCTCCAGACTAAAAAAAATACCTAGGAGCCATTGGCTCCTAAACTGAAAAATTTCTTTTACGTGTTCACCGTATAGGAGATTTTTTTTATATTTTAATAGTTTGGACTTTTCGGATATTTATTAATATATTTTATAGTATATTGGGAAAGGGGTGATTAAGGGGCCATTCAGACGGCGTAGTATTGTGGATCCGCAAAAGTACGGATCTGCAATAACACGGATGCCGCCCGGCGTGTGTTCAGGATGAATAGGACTTTACACTCTCCCTGCTGCCCTGGGCTTTGTGCACAGGGCAGCAGGGAGCTTACCATGGCAGCCAGGACTTCAGTAGCGTCCTGGTTGCCATGGTAACCGATCGGAGCTCCGCGATTACATTGCTGGGCGCCGATCGGAACTGCCACTGAACCACCAATGAAGAGGGTGAGGGAGGAGGGGACCCTGTGGCCACTGCCACCAAGGATTATTATAGTTGAAAGTTGAATCAGCCTACTGTGCCCCCATCAGACCTCAGATCAGCTCATTGTGGCCTCATCAGACCTCATATCAGCTCATTGTGGCCCCATCAGACCTCATATCAGCTCATTGTGGCCCAATCGGACCTCAGATCAGCCCATTGTGGCCCCATCAGACCGTAGATCAGCCCATTGTGGCCCCATCAGACCTTAGATCAGCCCATTGTGGCCCCATCAGACCTCAGATCAGCCCACTGTGCCCCCATCAGACTTCAGATCAGCCCACTCTGCGCCCATCAGAATAAAATTTAAAAAAATCTCTTACCTGTCCTGCACCACGGCTCAGCTTCGGGACCAGCGCTCTTCTGTCCTCCTGGCGCTGCACTATCACCTGACTGCGTGCTGTATGCCGTCAGGACAGTGCAGAGCCGCCCGGAAAGACAGAGGAGCGCCGGACCCAGAGCGGAGCCGCGGCGCAGGACAGGTAAGATATTTTTTTTATTTTATCTGCTCCATGTTCTCTGATACTAGGCTGCGCAGTAGCGCAGCCTAGCATCAGTAAATGCGGTCGGGTCCAAGACTAAAAAGTCTTGTCGCCATTTGTAAAAACTAAGTCGCATTTGCGACCATTTTGGTCGCCATCTGGAGCCCTGCCCTTATGCTTTTAGCATAGCAGAGTAATCCTGAATCGATTTAAAATGAAATTAGACTATAGCCAGACATTAAAAGGGAAAGGTAGTACTGTAGCCACCAATTCTGTCCTATGAATCAACATTGGAGAAGGGGCAGTAGGGGCATTCTCAAACACACATAAATGACATGATATAAATTATGCATAAATTCTGATTATATCACCCAATTATTGTCAAATAATTTTCACAGAAAGTTGCATTACTTTATTTAAAATAACCAAAACAACAAACTTTTTGAAACTGTGTTATTGTTTTTATGTGTGGTTTCTGAACACCAGCAGATAGTTTAGGGTGGCCGTTTCCTCATAATGTGCTGTATGAGGTACAAAGAGCTTTGTACTACAGACCCTTTAGTACTTTCTGTTTCACATTATATTTATCTCCAGGAGCAATAACTGCAAAGGAGAATACCTACAGTGGTGCTTGACAGTTTATGAATGATTCATCATTTTCTATATATTTCTGCATAAATTTGATCTAAAACTACAAGATATTCATACAAGTCCTAAAAGTAGATACAGAAAATAAAAATAAATAGAAATAAAATGAGTAACAAATACTAGACTCATTTATTTATTAAGGAAATAATCCAGTATCACTTTTGTGAGTAGAAAAGTATGTGAACCTTTGTTTTCAGTGTTTGGTGTGATATCATTGTGCAGTAACAATTGCAACTGAACATTTCCAGTAACTGTTTAGTCCTGCACATCGGCTTGGAAGAATTTTAGTCATTTCTCCATGTAAAACAGTTTTAATTATGTTGATGGGTTTCCTGTCTACCAATAAACTGCTTGCTTCAGGTCCTTCCATAACATTGGAAATGGTCAGGACTTTGACTTGGCCATTCCAAAAGTAACTTTATTTTTCTTTAGCCCTCTTTCACATGAGCGAGTTTTCCACGTGGGTGCGATGCGTGAAGTGAACACATAGCACCCGCACTGAATCCTGACCCATTCATTTCAATGGGTCTGTGTACATGAGCATTTCACGCATCAGTTCTGCGTTGTGTGAAAATCGCAGCATGTTCTATATTCTGTGTTTTTCACGCAGCCCTGGCCCCATAGAAGTGAATGGGGCTTCAGCAAAAAATGCATTGCATCCGCAAGTTGAACCTGCGTTGCACCCGCGTGCAAAAAAATGAACAACGCAGACAAAACTGACTGAACTTGCTTGCAAAATGGTGCGAGTTTCACTGAATGCACCCTTAACGCATCTGGACCTAACCCGTCACGCTCGTGTGAAAGAGGCCTTAAAGGGGTTGTCCGAGATATTTTTTTGTTCTTTATATGTTTCTAACTTGTCAGGTATAACAACTTTCCCATATACTTTGTGTTTCTAAAGCTGCTGGTTTCTCAGAGTTGACTGAGGGTCACATGACCTGTGATGTCACCTTATCTCCCTGGTCTGTGATGTTTCGTGTACAAGCCTCAGAGTTCAGATAACACTCTGTACACGAGACGTCACTGGCCACGCCCCCTTTCTTTGCCGGGCTGCTATCTGCTCTCTCCCTGGTTTCCTTCAGATAAAACATTAACCCCTTCAGCCAGAACACACTGAGGGCTCAAGGCTTTACAACAAACAGTAGCTGCAGCAGTGAGGAGACAAATGCTGGGCAAGGAGCTATAGAGGAATTGTATTGTACAAGAACAGGTAGGGAGAAATTCCTGTATATATTAGCAGTGTCATTGTACAGCTGGGACTTGTAGTCCTACACATACAACATGCTGCTGAGTATTCCAGCAGGCAGACATGTCACTCAGCACTTGTATTCATTCCCTTTGCAGAGAGGGGGGGAGAAGGGGGAGGGGCTGAGATTGTTGTTATTGCATGTAAACAAAGACCAGAAGAGAACCAGGGAAATTAGGAAATATGGATTTTTTTTTGCCTAAAACTTCCTTAACTTAGTTATATATTGCTGTCCATCAGATTTACAGTGCTATATATTTTTTGTCATAACTCGGACAACCCCTTTAAACATTCTTTGCTAGAAAGACTTAGGGTATTTGTAGCAGGACCCACATTCTCTTGAGAATCCACTCATGGACATATGTCCTGACATTTTGCTACAGAATTTGCTAGTATAATTCAGAATTAATTTTTAATGCAAAACAACTTCCACTTGCACTTAAGTACAGTATATGTATACGTGTTTCGGACACCACAATTTTGGTCCTTACTCGTGAGAATTCATTTTTACATTAGTATTGGAAAGCCATCCCAGTCCAGATGCAGATAAACTATGATAGCACCATGTTTCACAGATGATATGAGGTTTTTATGCTGGAATACAGTGCTCTCCAAACATAACGCTTCTCATTTAAGTGAAAATAATCTATTTTGTTCCTATCCATGCACAAAACATTTTTCCAATAACCTTCTGGCTGTCCAGGTTATTTAACAAACAGCAGACAGGCAGCAATGTTCTTTTTGGATAGCAGCATCTTTCTCCTTGTAATCCTGCCATGTACACCATTGTTGTTCAGTGTTCTCCTGATGGTGGACTCAAACATTAACATTAGCAGTGTGCAGTGTATTTGTAGAAGGCGAGGTATGATTAATTGGACCTGTGTCTTTAAATAACAGAAAAAACACTTGCAATTTTGCTTTTTCCATGTAATAATCCGTGTACCTGATTAAAAAGTTGCATAAAAAATAGTCATAACTTGTAGCAAGAGAATGATCCGACATTACACCACTAGATCTCTGACATTCCAACTTGCTGAAATTCTGCTTTTTATATACTGGAGCAACTGTACAAGCAGTGTAAAGAAGTGAATGATGCAACAAGGGATGGCAGAAGAACAGCTTATATATCTTGCTGTTCGCCCTGTAGCTGTTATGGACCCACATGGATAAAGTCCAAAGGAGGAGGATGAGGAGCTACCACTGGAGGAGGAGGTGGTCGAGCAGCACAATGCCAATTGATGATGATACTGGTCATAACAACCAATCACAGCAGTGAGGGGAGGAGCAGGAAAGAACTGGGTTCCTAGAAACACTGGAGAGAATGGCATGTAGTATGCTTGCCTGCTTATGTACTGACATAAACTGACATATCATTAGCATCAAACAATCTGATGATTAGTGGATAGCCATACTATTAGATCCTCGCTATTAAAGCCAAATGGGTGAATGTTTTCCTGTTGCTGAAAGGGAGACCACATTCCTTTATTACTACGATACACATTGTACTCATTTTGCCACAGGTTTCGTCAAAAAGATGCATGCCACCCATGTGAGTGACCAGGAAGCCCCTCTCCGCCCCAACTGAGTCACCCACCTCCCACTATCTTTGCTACAAGTACCGGAGCAGCAGCCAGTCCAGTATCATGAACATGATGGGACATGATAGATTCAACGAATCAGACATAAAACAAAATTCAAGATATTTGCTAGTCTCTAGTTTACATACACTAACCTACAGTACGTAAGGGCTATATACACCAAACACTGGGATCATTTTTTTTAATTCCTATTAAAGTTATTTAATTTTTATTTTTTATTGTATATAAATGGTATCGTGCTTATGGGGTTACAAATTAGCCATTATCCATAAAATAGGGAATAAGCATCTGATTGGTGATGGTCTGACTGCTGGGACCTTCACAGATCATAGGAATGGGGATCATGTGTTCCCAAATGAAAGGAGTGGCAGGTTAAGCATATGCAAAGAATGATATGGTTTGAAAAAGGCACCATCAAATAAAAAATACAAAACAAGGCAACTAAATGCCAAAAAGATAAATGCACTGTTTGTATTGCAATTAATATTTCACCATGGACATGAATGTAACATCTAAACACACAAAAAACTCTGTTAAAAAAGCCACGAGAATCGCCATGACAAATGTCCCCCTCCCAAAAAAAAATTGTGTGAAACCGCAATTACACTTTTCTTCTTTTTGAATACCGGTACATTCCTGTGTTTGCTTTAAAACTACAGCAATTTAGAATTTCAGGCAGATTGTTAGATTATATGAAGGGCAAGTGATTATCAACATGACAGTTCATAACAGCACTCACTCAGAATACTTGATAGTTAATGGATTGGCTATAAAGATTTACAACTGCAAATTGAGATCTGAAGCGTTCAGCTTACAGTAGCGGTATAGAATGACTTAATAAGCGAGCTATTAGGCTGCGAGTTTCCAGATTTTTGCTATAGATTAAATGGTGCTTTGGGTGACGGTATAAAAGCTTTTGTAATGCCGCTCTTGAATTACCAGTCAAGAGATAAACGAGCGATGCATATACAGTTCTCTGAAACACGTCTAACCCCACTCAGCCACAGCTGGGGATCACTTTTTAATAAGATTTAGCATCCAGCGTTTGGTGTAACCTGAGATATCTTTAGAAATGCAACACTCTCAGCCTTTAGGGATAGAGTCATAAAAGTGTCATAATAAAACAAGACTATCAAAAGGGGAAAAGGAGCAGTGTTTTATGTATATTTAAACACCAATTTATCCTGTACTTCCTTAAGTTGACGTATCTTTGTTTAAAATTCATGTCTTTCCTTGCTCACAGAGCTGTGCAATGCATTCCCTTGTTCTGTGCCCACACTGTGGTTTTCTGCAACCCTCTTTATTTGATGAAAAGGCTGAGTAGGTTCTAATGGTAAAATCCCACAGTCTACATGTACTGTGGATTATTGATCACTTATTCTTTTACAAAATGTTAGTAGTACTGAACCCACACAAATTACATGTCGATATATAGCCACAAACACAATATTTCAACATTCAAACATGCATTGCAATATTTATTGTACAGTATATCATTTCTTTGAAACGTATCTTAAAGATAAATTCTGAATTTGTGAATACTAATTTCAAAGGAGTACTCACATTGTATGCATTAAAGGGGTTATCCCATGACTAATGTAAAAAAATTGACAATCTATTTCTAGCAAAGCCAGAATGAGCCCTATACCTCACATAGATCCAGAGATCTCCCCATTCGTTGCTCTGCTAGATTTATATCAAGCTGACAGCTCAAGGGGAGTGTCTTTACTGCTGGGGGCGTGTCCATGCTCTCACTATCACAACTCAGGAGGCAGTTAAAGGATGAAACTGAGCATGTGTGGCCATCTCAGTGAGCAGGTCGAAGAAATAAGGCAAAAAACAAACTGCAAGTGGCGGTATACAGATACATTTTATCGAATAACTCAATGGCTTAAATGTTACATTTTTAATTACATGCAATTACAAAAGTATTCAGACCCAGGTGCTGGTTTGAAAAGTGTAAAATATATTTTGTGGGACAACCCTTTGGAATACCATAACTTGCAATGGTTGTAACATCACATTATGTTTATGAAAGCAGGGAAGGGATATAATTCTGTATCCCATTCCTGTAGATCTCTCCTGTTTCATACCAAGAGGCATGAGATTATGGACACATGGAGGTATTTTAGCGTGGATTTTAATGCACGTTCCACCCTGAAATCCATGTGAAACACAAGTCAAATCCAAGCACCATAGTCTGCAATAGGAATCCACCACCGATTTTTTTCAGCAGAGATTCAACAGGTCACTTCTTCAGTTGGTTCCTACACGAAAACTGTGGCGGGTTTAGCTGTAGCTGCATATGGGTTAGCCCTACTGAATGAGGTTAATCAATGTGCAGACCACAGACGACGCTGTTGATTTTGGTGTGGTAGCTGAAGATCTAACATCTATGGGGATGCCCCGACTCCCTATGATGCCCAGGAAAGATAAGCGCATTGATTCTAAAATTTGACCCAAATATTTCAAAAAGTTCAAATTCTAATGAACTTAAAGGGGTATTCTGGGTACCATAGATATAACTTATGTTTTAGACTAATTCATCATCAGTAATTACAAAATATAATGTCAATTTCACATATTTACCATTCAGTAGTTATAGAAGTAGTTTTCTTGCTCTGCCACCCACTGTTTCTCCTGATAAATTACCATGGCATCGACCTGTAGTTCTGTAGTCCTTTGTTAGGTCGCGCATGCTCGGTGTGTTGCTATTAATTCTCTAGCTAAATGTCTTGTGAAACTAAGGGCATGTTAGTGTGCTGCTGATTACTGAGTAGAGGGGGCGTGACTGGACTGTATATCAGGCAGCCAATCAGTAAACACCAACACTCACCACAGGAAAGCTAGGGATTGTGGTTTTGTTAAGGGGGAACAGGCGCCATGATACTCTCAGTGTGTTGCAAGCTCACATAGGAGCTAGACAAATGGATTGCAAGGTACATTAAAGCTCTGGTATGGGTTCTGGTTGGGTCACAGCTCGCAGCCTTAATGCAGTTTTTCAAAAATTTAGTTACTTTACCAGAATACCCCTTTAAAAGAGAGAGAGATAATTTTTCCAGGCAGTTGGAGCACTGTCAATTCGGGTCAAATTTATTCTGACCTGTATTGAACATGACAGCTGATGCGGTAGAATCAAACCCACATCAAATTTTAAAAATTTCACTTTCATCCTACAGGAGACAAGCCACTGCTACAGAAGTTGAGCGGGGGCCTATTCTCCTCTCTGTTGACATAACCATGAATGCACAAAATAGATTTTAACCAGTGAATTCAGAATGATTAATGCAGGAGGCAAAATGAGGAGGTAGAGGAGTCTGGTAAGTGGAAAAACATGTCTTTTTCTGTAATAAGATATATTACAAAGTTACTTCTCTACGACTGTACTATGACCGTTTATCTTTAACCATCTGTAGAGCTTAGTAGTTCCAAATGGTAGACAACACATATTATACATGGAGTTATACAGAGGTAACTATTGATATCCCAATTATTAAAATACAAATTAATAGTATATTTACAAATGTCCAAAATACCTTGAAATAAATAATAATAAAGATGAAGAAAGATGAAACTGAAGTCTAGGAGGACAGAATAAATTCTGCGAATAGAGTAAGGAAGAATACATCTTTTCTTTAACATAAGTTTCACAGTGTTTAAACCAAATGCCCCCTGTGGTGTTTGAACATTGCTCATCTAATTAGACATGGGAACTCATTCTGAGCATGTAAGATGGTAAAGCAAATGTAAACACATATAAGAAACAATTAGGGGCATTACTTGGCTGGTCCAGTAGAAGAAAGAATGCAGAGATGCCAACATTACCATTCAATCTGTCAAGATTCTATAAATAATAAACTATGGAAAACCACTTTAGTGGATAATAGGTCTCAGATAACTGAAATACAACGTCTTAGCTTTCACCGGCTGCATAATTGAGGCCTCTATCTTTGACCCCTGTCAGAGAGTGCTTTACCACCACATAATGCTCTCATTGTTGCACTGTAAGTTAGGTACTGTCTTCTGAATGCAGCACACACCACATTCCTCTACGCTGCTATCATGCTATCTCAGACAGCAGAACATACATAATTTTATACCGGAGTATGGTGAACAGTGTTATGAACCCCATCAATCTCCTCCACGATAGATGCTGATTTCACAATTCATATATGTTGTTGGCTATAATTTAATAGTGTGTTCATTATCCTTTTGAGAAGACTTTTTACAAAGCTTCAATGTATTTTAGATGAAGAATGGAACGGTGTGGAAGGCATATCAGATAACATACTGTGGCAGATATTCACTGGATATGGAACGCACTGAATGGCACTGCCAAGTGAAGTCATCAAACAATTGTGCATTGTCTCACATAATCTCATCCAATCAGTATTTAATATAAAAATGTCAAGGCTTTGTACACAAGGTTGGACAAAACGTGATGCAAACTTATTGTTTATTTTTAAAACGACGTAAAAATCTGAAGAAGGTTCCCAATCTGATTTACCTGAACATTCACTTTAAAGGCTATGTACACCTTTGGGGGCATTTTTTATGATTGTCTTGTACTCATTTTGAGCTAAAAATATTTTTTTCATTTGTCTTTATTACAAAGACGGAGCCCTTTTTTCTGTACAGGGCTGAGATGCTCTAATAGAGGGATCTGAATCTTCTCTCTTTTCCGTCAGCCAGCTAATCTGACGGCTCCTTATCTCTGATCTCCTAGACACTCTTATAGATCAGTTCTTATCTTACTGATAAGAATGTGGCTTAAACAAGTGTTTATTAGTAAATCAGAGATAAGGGTTATAAGATGGGACAAAGTAAAAGTATAATTCACACAGCTAGCAAAACAGTTAACTTTTTGTTACAGAATAGCTCAATATTTTTTAATAAAAAACAATTGAAAAAAAATTATTTTTATCCCAGAATGAGTAAAATGCAATCATAAAAAAATTGCCTAAAAATTTCCTATGCTGTAAAACTGACGTGCTATTCTCCAGGTTAGTACGATTGCATCAATACCTTATATGTATAGTTTTTTCGTCATGTTCTGACCCCTATAACGTTTTTGTAGTTACCGTATTTTTCGCTTTATAAGACGCACTTTTTCCCCCCAAAAGTAGGGGGAAAATGGCTGTGCGTCTTATAAACTGAATACTAGTGAACGCTTCCATTATGGAAGCGCTCACTAGTATGTATAAGGTGCTGGGAGCGGGGAAACATACTCACTCTCCTGCGCTGCAGCTCCGCTCCAGGTCCGGTGCTCCTCTGTCTTCTCCTCCTGGCGCTGCACTGTCCCGACCTCGTACAGCATCAGGATGTAGTGCGCACACTATGACCTGACGCTGCACGCAGTCAGGTGACAGTGCAGCGCCAGCAGGAGAAGACAGAGGAGCACCGGACCCGTAGCAGAGCCGCCGCGCAGGAGAGGTAAGAGTGTTTTTTTTTATTTTGTTCTGATGGGCTGATCTGAGGTCTGATTGGGCAGACTGGGCTGATCTGAGGTCTGATAGGGGAACTGTGGGCTGATATGGGGGCACAGTGGGCTGATTTGAAGTCTGATGGGGGCACAGTGGGCTGATCTGAGGTCTGATAAGGGCACTGTGGGCTGATATGGGGGCACAGTGGCCCGATCTGAGGTATAATAGGGGCACAGTGGGCTGATCTGAGATCTGATGGGGGCACAGTGGGCTGATCTGAGGTCTGATGGGGGCACAGTGGGCTGATCTGAGGTCTGATGGGGGCACAGTGGGTTGATCTGAGGTCTGATGGGGCACACTGGGCTGTTATGGGGGCTGATGGGCTGATCTGAGGTCTGATGGGGGTTGAGTGGGCTGATTGGCTGATTTGAGGTCTGATGGGGCTGAGTGGGCTATTATGGGGGCTGAGTGGGCTGATCTGAGGTCTGATAGGGCCCTGAAATTTATGGGGGGGTCTGATATAAGGTCTGATGAAAAATATTTTTTTCTTATTTTCCTACTCTAAAATCTGGGGTGCGTCTTATCATCGGATAAAGCGAAAAATATAGTATGTGTACGGAGCTGTGTGAGGGCTCATTTTTTAATACAATTTTGGGGTTTTTAAAGCTTTTGATCATTTTTTATTTAAATTTTGTGGAAGGTGAAGCGACCAATTAACTGCAAATTGACCATTTTGATTTCCGTTTTGCAGTATGGGTGCTTACACATGCAGTGATGCCAATGATGTGTCTTTTTTTATTGTTTACGTATTTTTATTGACATTTTGGGGAAAGGGGGTGGCGGGGGGCAGAAGCACACCCAGAAGCGCATGGAAACGTGACCACGGCATCTTAAGAGTTAAGCATCTTTATCCATTATGAAGAAAAGACTCTTTTTATATGCATTTTCAATAACTTTTGCCAAAACTAACATCATTCAAGGAAATCTGTCACCAGGAAATTCAGTTAAACCAAGCACATTGCATGTAGGTGTAACTCAACTGAATGATGATGCATTTTACTTAGTGCTCCATTGCTTCATTCTTGAGAATAAGTACTGTACTTTTAATCCATATGCAAACGAGCAGTTCAGTGCACTGTGGGTGGGCCAAAGCCACACTATGCACCCCTGCACCTCCGCCATCCTCCTTCTCCTTGATTGACAGGGCCAGGTTCCTGCATAGTTATCATTCCCAATCCTGTCACTTAAAAGGAGGTGGAAGAGCGCACAGAATAGCTTTGGCCCACCCTCAGCACACTTAACTGCTCATTTGCATATGGATTAAATGTACTTTTTCTCAAGGATGTAGCAATAGATCATCATTACATTCAGCTGGGCTAGCCCTACAAGCCATTGTGAATGGGTTAACAGTGAATTTCATGATGAGCAATATAAATATTTAACAAAAAAAAAGAAATGGAGGAATACCATATTTTTCAGAATATATGATGCACTCCCCCCATTCCCCAACAATAAGGGGAAAGTGGCAGTGCGTCTTATAGTCCGAAAGCTAATTATGCCATTATGAAAGCTGTTATCAGCATGCGGGAGGAGCGGGGAGTGAAGCGCTGTGCTGGCTCTACTCACCCTCCCTGTTCTTCTTCTTCCGAGCTCCGCTCTGCACTGTGTCACGTCGGGTTACAGTGCAGTCTGGGCAAGAAGAAGACCAGAGAGCGGTGAGTGGCAGCACCGTCCAGAGCAAGCGAGGTAAGTTTATTTTTCTTATTTTTACTTCTGATCTGAGATCTAATGGGGGTCTGATCTGAGTTCTGATGGGGGTCCCATCTGAGGTTGATGAGGACTAATGGAGCTTGGGGGTCTGATCTAAGGTCTGATGATGAATGGGGGTCTGATTTTAGGGTCTGACGAGGATTGGGTTCTGATTTGAGGTCCTAGGTTAGTCTTACAGTCCGGTGCGCCTTATAGTCTATATAATACGGTATATAAGATGAAATCAATGAGAAAACCAGTGACCTACAAAATGTTTTAAAAAAACAAAAGTAGAAACTACTGTATCATTTTCTGCCATCAACTGGACAAAATGACTGGTTGCTAAAGAATGAACTGTCTTGACAAATCTATTTAAAGGCCCGTGGTTTATGAGGCACTGAGTAAATCCCTAGAAAGAGACTGTCAGACATTACTCACCTGTAGAGCCCACAACCACTATGACCCGGTCTCAATCTGCCTTATTAGGCATTCTTCTCACACACACACACCTTTTTCAGCATTTTTCAATGATTGTAAAAAATAAAAAAGTCAAATTTCCAACATTTTGACAAGCATTTTTGATGGTGTATTGTTAGATTATGTACATGTGTATTTTATGCCCCCCACAAAGGACTTATACAGAATACAATGGAGAAAAACACAAGAAAAGTTTGTGTGCACTGAAAAACACCAAAACACCCACCTCCAAAACGACAGTAACACGTTTTATCTAGACAGTTAACACAAAGTGGTATAACAGTATAATACTGTGATGCAGTAGGTTCAGGACCATTGTTGGAGCTAACAATGATTTGGCAGCTTAATACCTTAGATGTCACAGTCAATGATGAATGCACCATCTAAGTGGTTAGAGAGTGGGCTACTGCCCTTCTCAAACAGCTGATTGGCGGGGGTCCCAGGTGTCGGACCCCCACCGATCAGATACTGATGACCTATCCTGAGGATAGGTCATCAGTAGTACGATGCCAGAAAACCCCTTTAAAGACTGCCAGTTTACCTCTTCTTAACCTGGGATCTGATCCTGATATCATTATTATGATTGTCTCTCTAACTTAGCCAGTGAGTTAGTACAGCTACAAAGACTAAGCAAATTTATTACACAGTCCTCTGTGCCCAAAATGCACCCTCTCACTGGAAATCCAAAGTAACTTTAGCTTCTCTACAATGATCAAACATCTCAGAATTTCAAAGTTCCTAAAATGTCACAATAATATGTTTCACAATAAAATACCATCAAGGGATATCTGATAATGTAAGAATCTGAAGGCTAAAGTATAGCAGATGTGTTTGGTCTAGCGCATGTAAAATTAATATTGTACATGGTGGGAGGGGGTACAATCTGTAAAGCTGCAGTGAAATCTTTATATCTTGAAATAAGTTTGTGAATCAAATTATACAAATCCCCAACATGTGGTTTAAATGATATTCTATATGTTCACGAGTTAGTCCCCAAATACAAGCCTCAAATACATGGAAATGTAGTCTCATGTTTGGCTTGTATGGGGATAAAGTAGGTTTAATGGGAAGATCCTCATCTGAGTCTTCTACTTGTTAATTATTTTAACAATGCTTTTCAGGCAGCAAATGACGTGGTAGGCTTAAGTATAAAAAGCTGCTTTACAACATGGGCAGCATGACCTATTTCCCGGCTAAGACAACCCACAGGTCTGGTAGGAACACACATACAGAACGGATTAACCTCCTCTGAAGTTGTTTTATCTAATTATATGATACTGTTGGAAAGTACTTCACTTTCGCCCGAATGACCTGATTTGTTTGACCGCACAAAAAAAAGGACAAAATAACTTTTTTTACTCATGGAAAGCTCCTAAATAGTCCATCCAAAAACATATCAGATCAAGGAAACAGATGGAAATTGACAATATGAGTGTAGTGAACCTTGGTGCCTGTACTGGTGATCTGTCTCTGAGCCATACAGAAGCACTAGGACTAGGACTGTATGGAACTTCAGGAGAACGTTCTGCACTGCCTGGAGATGAACTGATGTATGCCGTATATCCTGCTTTCTTCTCCCCATGGATTTCTCGTGTTGCATTCAGATAAAGCACAGCAACATAAAAACTTTTGTCTGCATATGGCTTTAGGCCTCATTCACACATATCATGTCATGTACTGTTAACATACTAATACATGAATTGTGACCAACATAAATCTAACACTACCTTTCAGTTCTAATATATTGCCTGAATTTCATATGAATGCAAACATGCCACTGAAAGGACAAAACCACTAAACATTAGAAAGTACTTAAAGAGGACCTGACATTCCTACTGACATGTCTATTTTAGTAAATACTTGTATTTCCAATGAAATAAAAAAAAACTTGTTAATCTTTTCTAAAAATTCAGAGTTGCAAATATAAAGATATATGCTTTACTATGCTAAAAGACAAGACCATCTTAGGTGTCAGTGCTCATATTTACTACCACAATTAACTTCTATTCTTTGATAATTGTTTTAATTTAGTACTTTTAATTAAAGTTTAAGATTGACCAAGTGTGGTCTGCCTTCTTGACTTGCACAAAACTTTAGGACTAAGTAAGATAGCTCACTTCAGCAACAGTGGTTGATAGCATTTGGCAATAATGGTCAGTTCCACACAAGTGTAAAAGTGCCAATATCATTTATTAATGATATTGTAGAAGGCTTGCACAGTAAAATATCATTTTTTGCAGATGACACTAAACTGTGTAAAGTAATTAACACAGAGGAGGACAGTGCACTGCTACAGCAGGATCTGGATAGACTGGAGGCTTGGTCAGAAAAGTGGCAGATGAGGTTTAACACTGACAAATGTAAGGTTATGCATATGGGAAGGAATAATGCAAGTCACCAGTACATACTAAATGGTAAAGCATTGGGTAACTCTGACATGGAAAAGGACCTAGGAATTTTAGTGAACAGAAAACTAAGCTGTAGAAGCCACTGCCAGACAGCTGCTGCCAAGGCCAATAAGATAATGGGTTGCATCAAAAGAGGCATAGATGCCCGTGATGAGAACATAGTCCTGCCACTTTACAAATCACTAGTCAGACCACACATGGAGTACTGTGTATAGTTCTGGGCTCCTGTGAACAAGGCAGACATAGCAGAGCTGGAGAGGGTTCAGAGGAGGGCAACTAAAGTAATAACTGGAATGGGTGGACTACAGTACCCAGAAAGATTATCAAAATTAGGGTTATTCACTTTAGAAAAAAGACGACTGAGGGGAGATCTAATAACTATGTATAAATATATCAGAGGTCAGTACAGAGATCTCTCCCACGATCTATTTATCCCGAGGACTGTGACTGTGACGAGGGGACATCCTCTGCGTCTGGAGGAAAGAAGGTTTGTACACAAACATAGAAGAGGATTCTTTACGGTAAGAGCAGTGAGACTATGGAACTCTCTGCCTGAGGAGGTGGTGATGGTAAGTTCAGTAAAAGAGTTCAAGAAGGGCCTGGATGTATTTCTGGAGGGTAATAATATTACAGGTTATAGTTACTAGAGAGGGGTTGTTGATCCAGGGAGTTATTCTGATTGTCTGATTGGAGTCGGGAAGGAATTTTTCCCCCTAAAGTGAGGAAAATTGGCTTCTACCTCACAGGGTTTTTTTTTTTTTTGCCTTCCTCTGGATCAACTTGTAGGAAAACAGGCCGAACTGGATGGACAGTTGTCTTTTTTCGGCCTTACAAACTATGTTACTACTGTATGTTACTATGTTAAAAAATACATAGAAGTTGGTTGATGGTTGATCAGCAGATGAACAATCTGGTGAATGTCCATTTTGCAGATACAGCCATACACCTTTTAGTCCATATTGGCCCTTAAGTTTCCCATAGACATTCAATAGCTTCAGGTCGAACAATCATTCGGTCGACAGCTATCTCTCCCGACTTGTTCTCAACTTTCTCATACACATACACGTTCAGCCGTAACTTTTTTATTTTTCACATAACTGTATGAGGGCTTATTTTTTGCAAAACAAGTTGCACTTTCTAATTCTACCATTTAATATTGCATACAATGTAGTGGGGAGATGAAAAAAAAATCCAAATAGAGTGAAATTCGAAAAAAATTAAATTTCTGAAACAGTTTTATGATTTTTTTTTAATGGGATTCACTATGTAGTAAAACTGACCTATTTTCTATACAGAAGAAAAAGGGGTTAATATGAGGTGACTGCAATGTGCTCTTGGGGTTGCAGGTCCTAATGTGATGAGCTACTACCAACCCACAAAAAAGTAAAAACAAACAAACTGAAAATAACACAGGAGAGCATATACCGTATTTTTCGCTTTATAAAACACTTTTTCCCCAAAAAAAGTAGGGGAGAAATGGCCGTGCGTCTTATAAAGCGAATACTAGTGAACGCTTCTGAGGTCTGATGGGCGTCTTAAAGGGCTGATCTGAGGTCTGATGGGGGTCTAAAAGGGCTGATCTGAGGTCTGATGGTGGTTTTAAAGGGCTGATCTGAGGTCTGATGGTGGTTTTAAAGGGCTGATCTGAGGTCTGATGGGCGTCTTAAAGGGCTGATCTGAGGTCTGATGGGGGTCTAAAAGGGCTGATCTGAGGTCTGATGGGGGTCTAAAAGGGCTGATCGGAGGTCTGATGGTGGTTTTAAAGGGCTGATCTGAGGTCTGATGGTGGTTTTAAAGGGCTGATCTGAGGTCTGATGGGGGTCTGATATGGGGGTCTGATATGATGTCCTGATATTTATGGGGGGCCTGATATGAGGATCTGATATGAGGATCTCATGAAAAATATTTTTTTCTTATTTTCCTACTCTAAAATCTGGGTTGCGTCTTCTCATTGAGTGCGTCTTATAAAGTGAAAAATATGGTAGTTAATATAATGGTGTGCTTTTAATTTCTGGCATAACCTCTTAATCTATCTTTAGGCCTACACTGTTCCCTAAAATCGACATTTTTACGAGACACAACTGACTTCTGGCACAACAGGCATACATTTTTCTGGACAAGCAAAAATGTTTGAGTTTTTCAATTTTACACCATTTTCATCAGTTTCCAAAAAGGAGGATGGAGCTTGATGGGGCAGGGCCTCCTGCAGCCCAACAGAATCACCATAATTTTTATAAATTAGATTATTCGCTATAATCCGACACCACAAACCCCCTGCAATCAGTTGGTTAGTTGTAGCTCCAAAGCTGGAAGTCCACGAAGAAACTACACAGCTCCATCCATTGTACAGTTGGTGGAGCTGGTAACCACAATGCTGCAGTTACCAGGTCTGTCCACTACATAATGGATTCCCTTTAATCTGATACTGATGACCTAACCTAAGGATAGGTAATTCATTTCACAATCCTGGACAGCTCCCTTAACTATGGAAGCTGGCACTCAAATTGTTGCACTTGTAGAAAATTCCTTTTTTCAACAAAACTTTATACAAAGGATTTGGCTCTATTTGTTTCTTTTTCTAACTTTTGATCTGTAATGACTTTTAGTGACTTTGCAGAATAAGATTTTACACTTGTTTTCCATAAAAAAGAACTACCCTACAAAGAATTGCATTTATACTTTAGATTTTACAATTATACATTTGGCACGACCCTCTACAAACAATGGTCCTCTACAATTAAACAAATCAAAGCCATGTCTTCTAAATGGGCACCATTGGTTTATGAAGCTGCCCATGTAAAATCTAGTATTAACTTTGCAAACTAAATGAAGTCAAACATAGATTTGAACGTCTGGCTTTCATTTTAATTAACTTGCTTAAAAAGTCTGTGAGAACAGCGTGAGCTGTTTGCTTGAAATTCTGCAGCCAAGGTTCGTAACTGATGTAAGAATACACGGAGTTGGTAGAGTTACAAGAACAAGGAGGCAGGTTTCATTTTAATATTGAATAGACCAACCTCAAAGTTTCCGTAATCCCAATAATTTAGTACCCACAAAGAAACTGCTTGTCTGAAAAAATAAATATTGTTGAGTATCAGTATCAAAAAAAGTCAAAACTTTGGGTTTCTAAATGTTCAAGGAGTTGTCTGAAAATTAAAGATCACAGTTCCCTGTTAGGTCACAGAAAACATTTTCTGCATTTGGCATATAAAAAACTCTAGATACTGCCTTTACATATCTGTTATTCCTTTGATTCCGTCTCAGAATGTCCACCTAAGGTGACTAATGGTGGTCACATATGTTCAGTACTTCAGTCCCACCACTAAGATCCACACGTATTGATTCTTACTATTGTGCAGGCCAGCTATTAAAGGCAACATGTTCTCAACAGCACATTAGGTGAGAGACAGAAACAGAAGGGGGCGCTAAAGCAAGTATGCAATAACAGTATCTAAACAAAGGAATTTTTTTTTTTCTCTTTTAGAAAATGTATTACTTCTTGCCTGATCAACAAACTGAATCTCAGTCATAGAAACAACCTCTTAAATATTACATTTCCAAAGCATGATCTTATGAAAGGTCCTTAGTCTAGGTTTATCTCATATTTGGGAGATCTGTTGAGATGTAACACGCCCTAGAACAAGATGCGAGGGAATGTTTCACCGTCCCTTGTGCCAAGATCTGATCCTGTTTTTAATCTATAAAGATGTGTACCATGCTATACCATGCTCCCTGGCACCAGCGTCGCTCCTGATCCCTGCTGCATCTCCCTAGCATCACCCCCTTAAACATTAAAGATCATAAACCAAGTACAAACATTATTAGCTGACATATGTTTAATATTATATTGTCTGCAGTTAAAATAAACTAAAACTACTATGTTTGACTGAATTCAAATACTTAGTCCAACATCAAAGGGGTTGTTATGTTCATGTAGAGAAAGTTAATACAAGGCAATTACTAATGTATTATTATTATCCATATAGCTTCCTTTACTGGCTGGATTCATTTTTCCATCACATTATACACTGCTCGTTCCATAGTTACGACCACCCTGTAATCCAACAGCAGTGGCCGTGCTTGCACACCATAGGAAAAAAACTGTGGTCTATGTGCAATCCTGCTGTCCTGACCACTAGAGAGGTAGGTGATCTTTCCTATAATGTATAAGCACAGCCACCACTGCTGGATTTCGGAGTGGTCGTAAGCACTGCATACGAGCAGTGTATAATGTGATGGAAAAATGAAGCCAGCAAAGGAGGTAATATGGACAATAACAACACATTAGTAAGTTTCTCGTTTTAAAGGGGTTGTGCAGCGATTTATAGTGATGACCTATCATCAGCTGTTTGACGAGGAGGTGGTGCTTCATGCGCTACTATCTGTTCATTACACTACATGTTGTCTCCAGTGGAGCAGTGGTGTAGTGAACTTACAAGTACTCGCTACATTCAAGTTACATTCTGAGACAAAGTGCAGTGTAATGAACAGGAAGCGACGCTCACATGGAGCGCCACCTCCTCGACAAAAGCTGATTGGCGAGTGTGTCGAACCTCCGCTGATCAGATATTGATGACCTATCCTGAGGAATATAAATCACTGCACAACCCCTTTAACTTTGTTTACATGATCAATGCCATCTGCTGAAGTGAGACAACCCCTTTAAAACTAATTTCAAAAATCGTATGTTCTCAGCATCTTCTTACCCTTCACATCCACCTATATTCCCGTCTTATTCCTTTTTGGTTGGGCCCCACTCTCCATCAAATATTTATTGCTCCAACTCACTAGGGGCACAATCTAGCTGACTTATCAGAATTTTCTGCTTCTTCAAAGATGACCTGACCGGGTTGTGTAAAGGCATCGTTATACTGTTTGAGCAATGTGCCACTTTTAAAATGAACATCCTACTCCATGTGCTTTGTTTCAAATACTCCAAACATGCATACCACACATGCTCTTTGCCAACCTTTCCTCTTTATTGACTAAACTCCTCTGGTCTTAAAAACTGGCAAATATTGTTTGATCTACCCTTTTTATCCCAAAGACATGGACAGCCAGATATCTATGTACATGGTTAAGTGGTGCACTTAGCGGCGCACACATAGCTGACTTAAAGGTGTTTTCCGACACTGTTTATGCTCTGGATAGGTCATCGGTATTTGATCATGGGGTCCGACACCTCAGACCCCTGCCGATCAACATTCACTCCTGTGAGCTCTGTGGCCTTCTCACAGTTTATTATAGGCCTGTGACGTCACGTCCACCGGTGACATGGCTAGGCGCAGCTCAGTCCCATTCAAGTGAATATTAGTGACCCTTAAAGGGGTTGTCCGAGTTATGAAAAAAAATATAGTACTTTAAATCTGATGGGCAGCAATACATAACTAAAATGAAACCATAAATATATAACTAATATATAACTATAAATAGAGTACTGTGTACAGTTCTGGGCTCCTGTGAACAAGGCAGACATAGCAGAGCTGGAAAGGGTTCAGAGGAGGGCAACTAAAGTAATAACTGGAATGGGTGGACTACAGTACCCAGAAAGATTATCAAAATTAGGGTTATTTACTTTAGAAAAAAGACGACTGAGGGGAGATCTAATAACTATGTATAAATATATCAGGGGTCAGTACAGAGATCTCTCCCATCATCTATTTATCCCCAGGACTGTGACTGTGACGAGGGGACATCCTCTGCGTCTGGAGGAAAGAAGGTTTGTACACAAACATAGAGGAGGATTCTTTACGGTAAGAGCAGTGAGACTATGGAACTCTCTGCCTGAGGAGGTGGTGATGGTAAGTTCAGTAAAAGAGTTCAAGAGGGGCCTGGATGTATTTCTGGAGTGTAATAATATTACAGGTTATAGTTACTAGAGAGGGGTCGTTGATCCAGGGAGTAATTCTGATTGCCTGATTGGAGTCGGGAAGGAATTTTTCCCCCTAAAGTGAGGAAAATTGGCTTCTACCTCACAGGGGTTTTTTTTTTGCCTTCCTCTGGATCAACTTGTAGGAAAACAGGCCGAACTGGATGGACAGATGTCTTTTTTCGGCCTTACAAACTATGTATAAGTTAAGCAAGTTTTAGGCAAAAAAAATCTCTATTTCCTCATTTCCCTGGTTCTCTTCTGGCCGTTGTTTACATGCAGTAATAACAATCTCTGCCCCTCCCCCCTCTCTGTAAAGGCAGTGAATACAAGTGCTGAGTGACATGTCTGCCTGATGGGATACTCAGCAGCATGTTGTATGTGTAGGACTACAAGTCCCAGCTGTACAATAACACTGCTGATACACACAGGATCTCGCCCCTACCTGTACTTGTACTTTGCATCTCCTCCAGATCAGCTCTGTGTCTGTAGAGTGAGGAGGGCAGATCCTGTGTCTCTTTACATCTGCAGCTGCTGTTGTAAAGCTTTCAGTGTGTTCTGGCTGAAGGGGTTAATGTTTTATCTGAAGGAATCCAGAGAGAGAGCAGATAGCAGGAGCGGCAGAGCAGGGGGCATGGCCACCACAGTGACGTCTGGTGTACAGGCTGTTATCTGATCTCTGAGGCTTGTGCACGAAACATCACACAGCAGAGAGATAAGCTGACATCACAGGTCATGTGACCCTGAGTTAAATCTAAGAAACCAGAAGATTTAGAAGCAGAAAGTGTATGGAAAAGCTTTTGTATTTGACTAGTTAGAAACATACAAAGGACAAAAAAATAACTCGGACAACCCCTTTAAGGCTAAAATTAATTATTAATTATTAACTAAGGGGCTAAAAAATGCAATTGTGTCCCCTAAGTTGTGCTTCAACAAGATTTACTGCAGACACACGTTAAAACTCTACAATAAAAAAAAGTTACATTTTTGGGAGGGTTTTTCCACTCTTAACGTGACTGTTAAGAGGTTAAAATAAGTTCCAAATGTTAAATACTGTATGTGATGACGGTATTATTGAGACATAATAAAGGCAGACATACATTATAGCACTATAGGTGTTAATGGTGTTTTAAAAGGATAACACACATAAGTCTTGCCATGGCATCCTTTCTAGGTCTTGCTTTATGATATAGTATCTGGTACCGTACTAAATGAAGATCATTTATCAGGCATAGTAGAAGAATTACTGAAATATTAAGAAGTGAAGACTATTTTTTTCACACCAGCGTAAGAGAATACAACATACTACATGAGGGCCAATGTACAGTATAGATTTTTTACTGTGTCTACAGAATCACAGTCAAGTGTATGACAAAGCAGAAAGTACAGCTGTGTGATGTATTGCTTAGCAGAAAAACATAACATGTCAGCACTTAAACAGTTTCCCATCAGAGCCGGACTTGTGAATAATATATGAGATCATACATGTAGATTGGAAATTCACACATTTTCCAGAGGCCTTTATAGGAAAAAACATAGAAGCCACATATCTCGTTAAAGGGATTCTGTCACCTCCAAATCAGTTTCAAAGTAATCATACCGCCAAGTAGTGTAGGTGACCGGAAAAATAACCTTACTTTTCTTTTTAAAATCTGTCCCTCTAATTATGAGAAATGCTTCTTTTTATTTTTAAGAAATTAAGGTTTTCAGTGGACCTTGAGCAGGACCATTCTTTCTGGTATACCATTGCTCAAGTTGAACATTGACTTAAAGGATAACTACCTTACATCTGGTGCAGGCCAAGCTTGCTAAGAGCTTATTTGCGTACCCTCTTCCCAGAATTTCAGAGGAGCGTTGCCTGGATTATAAGATTCCTCACACCTATTAGGCGCTCTCCATGAGGAGGTAATGAGGCCCTCTTCCCTCAGCGCTGGGGCACCTAGCTTTTCTGCCGGCCAAGTCAAAAATTGAACCCCCCCCCCATGCCAAATTCTCACCCTAACCTTTTTCCTCCTAACATTATGTATATCACTACAGAACATACAGGGTAAGGGCCCGTTCACCTCTATAGGCGGCACGCTATCTTGCTGAGCCGCGGCTCATCAAGAAAAGATAGAACATGTCCTATACTTGTCCGTACGCACAGACAAGTATAGGCATTTTCAATGGGGCCACCGGCGTGTTTTCCGAGCACTGTGGAACACACGCTGGGCGGCTCCCGTATTTTTGCGGGTCTGCAGTAATGCGGACCTGCAAAAATACGGCCGTCTGCACGGGGCCTAAGGCTACATTCACACGACAGTTGTTTTTGCAGCCTCCGATCTGCATATTTTGCGGCTCAGATGCGGATCCATTCACTTCAATGAGCACTATGTGCTGTCTGCATCTGTATGTCCATTCCTACTTTTGTCCATTTGCGGACAAGGATAGGCATCGTTACAGTGGATCTGCAAAAAAAACGGATGCCATACGGAACATCATCCTTTTTTTGCGGATCCGCAATTTGCAGACTGCAAAACACAATGTTCATGTGAATGTAGACTAATACAGCGCCCCATACCTCTTACATCCAGTATAATACAGCGCCTCATACCTCGTACATCCAGTATAATACCGAGCCCCATACCTCGTACATCCAGTATAATACAGCGCCCCATACCTCTTACATCCAGTATAATACAGCGCCCCATACCTTGTACATCCAGTATAATAAAGCACCTCATACCTCTTACATCCAGTATAATACAGCGCCCCATACCTCATACATCCAGTATAATACAGCGCCCCATACCTCGTACATCCAGTATAATACAGCGCCCCATACCTCTTACATCCAGTATAATACAACGCCTCATACCTATTACATCCAGTATAATACAGCGCCTCATACCTCTTACATCCAGTATAATACAACGCCTCATACCTATTACATTCCAGTATAATACAGCGCCCCATACCTCGTACATCCAGTATAATACAGCGCCCCATACCTCTTACTTCCAGTATAATACAACGCCTCATACCTATTACATCCAGTATAATACAGCGCCCCCATACCTCTTACATCCAGTATAATACAGCGCCCCATACCTCTTACATCCAGTATAATACAGCGCCCCATACCTCTTACATCCAGTATAATACAGCGCCCCATACCTCATACATCCAGTATAATACAGCGCCCCATACCTCGTACATCCAGTATAATACAGCGCCCCATACCCCTTACATCCAGTATAATACAGCGCCCCATACCTTATACATCCAGTATAATACAGCGCCCCATACCTCGTACATCCAGTATAATACAGCGCCCCATACCTCGTACATCCAGTATAATACAGAGCCCCATACCTCTTACATCCAGTATAATAAAGCGCCCCATACCTCGTACATCCAGTATAATACAGCGCCCCATACCTCTTACATCCAGTATAATACAGCTCCCCATACCTTGTACATCCAGTATAATACAGCGCCTCATACCTCGTACATCCAGTATAATACAGCGCCCCCTAACCTCTTACATCCAGTATAATACAGCGCCTCATACCTCTTACATCCAGTATAATACAGCGCCCCATACCTCATACATCCAGTATAATACAGCGCCCCATACCTCGTACATCCAGTATAATACAGCGCCCCATACCTCGTACATCCAGTATAATACAGCACCCCATACCTCTTACATCCAGTATAATACAGCCCCAGCAAATAGTATCCCTGACAGTAATAGTGTAAACATACGAAGTGCCCGAATAATGTGCCAGTAAGAAGTGCCCCCAACAGTACTATTGTCCCCACTGTGCCCCAGAAGTAATAATGCTTCCAATGTGCCAGTACGAAGTGCCCCAATAATGTGCCAGAAGTGCACCCCAAAATTTCACCCCAATAATGTGCCAGTAAGAAATGCCCCCAGTGCCAGTAAAAATGCCTCCAGTGTCCCCATGTGTCAGTAAAAATGCCCCCAGTGCTCCCGTGCCATTAAGAAACAATGGAAGCGCTCATCTCCCTCGGCCCCGCCGCCGCCCCCAACTGTGCGCAGGGCCACTCCGCACCTAGCCTAATTGGCGGTGCAGCCCTGCAAGTGGCAAGGGGGGCCCTCGGGGCACCCCTGGCTTAGGGGCCCGGTCGCAACTGCGACCCCTATAGCTACGCCACTGATCACACCTCATTCACAATCCAACAAACTGAACAAAAATGGACCCTCATGCTCTCAACATGTCTCTTTTATTGCATAGGGTGAGGCTTAAAGGGGTTTTCCGAGTTATATATATTGATGATCTATCCTCAGGATAGGTCATCAATATCAGATCGGCGGGGGTCCAACACCCGGCACCCCCGCCGATCAGCTGTTTGAAGAGGAGGTGCGCGCCGTACCAGCGCTGCCTCCTCTTCATTGTTTACCTTCTCGCCGTAACATCAGTAGCAGTGAGTAGGTGTAATTACACTCAAGCCGTCCTATTCATTTCAATGGGATGGCTCGTTCCTATACAAAGTAGGAAGGTGGATTTACAAGAGCCAATGATCAGGCAGATTTTCAGGAATGACCATTCCTGCAAACGCTCGTTCCCAACAATCTGCCTGTGTAAATGTGCAGCGATCACCCGATGAACGAGCGAAACCCTTATTCATTGGGTGATCCTGTCGCTCATGCAGGTACTCCAATCATCATTCCTGGGCAGCAGATCGTGTTGTCTAAACAGTGATCTGCTACCCAGAAACAATGATTCTATATGGGGATGACTGATCACTATAGCGATCTCTTGTCCTCATACTGTAAAGCATGAGGAGGATCACTGCATGTAAATACAGCTGTCTCCTTCACTGAACGAGCAGTCTAAACCCACCTTTATTTCACACTTCAGTGATTTGGTCAGTTATTTCCATCAGTGATTGTGAGCCAAAACCACAGAACAGGTGCAGATCTTTCCATTATGCCGTATGTCTCTGAAGGCTTCACTCCTGGTTTTGGCTCACCATGGTTGATGGAAATCACTGATCAAAACATTGAAGTGTGAACTAGGCCTGACTCAACGTGGTCAGTGTTGTTAATAAATTACCAAATATCTGTTTTGTAAGGAAAGCTTTTTGTGATTTTTATGCCCCAAACAGGAATGCAGGATCCTATTTTAGTTTGCTAGTCCTTCATTTTTGCAAACGAAACAGAATAACTCTGCCCAGATACAAGAGCATGGACAAGGCCTGGGTCACAATACTGGCCGTTCAGCATACAGTTTGTCTACAACAGTACGGTTAGCAGATCCCCATGACTACGTGCTTTTCTAATTGAAATTCAGAAATCTGTAAATGCTATTCCATCAAAATTAGAACAAAGCCTAGATTTCCCATATGGAGGACAGTGATGTATTGCCTTCATTATCATAAACCACTTAACACAGTCATTCACAATATCATTTCTCAAAAGAGTGCCTCGAAAATCAATGAAAGGATCGCCCTGAAAGCTCTGTACACAATACCACTGATCAGCAGAAGAGCGTTAATAATAGCAGCTGGTGAACAGATTGATAAATGGCTGACGGCGGGCCTTTGATATAGCAACTGTAAGATAATCTCAGGTAGACTCACTTCAACACGTCCTACAAGTACATTACAAAGTTTAGTTATGGCAATAAACCAGTGTTTGCTATTGTAATCATCATTATTATTTATGCTTCTGGAATTATTTAAGGAGGACGTCACGCTCCCTTTGCTTCACCTCTTTCATATACAGTATGTTTGTGTGGTTGCATAGCAATACTTGTCCTGTGACCCAGCAGTGACTTGGGAAGCTTGCTATGCTCTTACGGAAATCTGCTTGTATTACTCACATAGGCTGACTTGTATGCATTATCTTTTCTACTCTTAGCAGTACTGATTCATATGAGATAAAAAGAATGCAGAAACAAACCTGACTCATCAAAGGAAAAATGAGAAAGAGAAAGGGAAAGGGAAAGAAACACAAGAGGCCATAAAACGGTGCTTGGGTAGTGAGGAATGGGTGAAGAAAGGATGGGAAAAGTGTGCTATAAATGACAACAAGGGGAGATTTATCACAACTGGTGCACTGGAAAAATGGCTCTGTTGCCCATAGCAACTAATCAGATTAATTTTTCAGCCCTCCTATGGAAAATAAAAGGTGAAATCTGATTGGTTGATATGGGCAACTAAGACAAACTTCCTTTACACCATTTTAATAAATCTCTCCTAATGTGCCTTCAATAGCTGTCGACTGAACACTCATTTAGACGACACCTATCTCTCCTGACTCAGTTCAGCCAAGCTTGTATGTATTTCCAAAAAGGGAGAGAGTAGAAAGCTGCTGCCAGACAGCTCTGGTGGAGGATTATCTCCAGGGAGAGAAAATTGAACAGGTAAATCCAAGATAAAAAATGTTATTAGGTATCTTATGCCAAAAAAGAGTATCATGGAGTCAACATTTTAATTATTTATGGCCTGGTGGCCACACAAATTAGATCTATGTAGGTACAACTCTTCAGTTTAGGTGGGTTTGGCCAACCATCTAAGGTGTATGGGGCCATCCTGGCTCTCCTCAGATGGCTCATATCAGGGGAGATAAAGATTGAGCACGATAGATTTCATCTGCCCATCCTTTCTCAGAAGATAAGACACCAGAAAAGACACCTTTGGCAGCGGCTTTCTCCTCATTCAGCACATGTAGATGCTCGGTAGATAGCTCACCCGACCACTATCTTATGTGTAGGCCCATTTCTTAGTGGCACACAATAAAATGTTGGAGGACACACCACTACTATATGTGGAGTAGGATATAATATAGAGCAGCAGAATCACATTTCTGTTGAATGTATGATACCTCACCAGTAGGCCAAAGTCAGAGTAAAGTTGCTTACTGGTTAGTCTCTGTATGAGGGAAGAAGGTTGAAAGATAATGAAGGACTAATTTGGCACAATCAAAACACATTGAAAGAAAAATTGTCACTTGCTGACTAAAATGATACCAGTCTTACGAAAATCAGCTATTGTTTTCTGGAGAGAAAAAGACTTTTATCCTTTGTGCAAATTACGGGTTTAGTACAAGTGGAGGGGACAGCACTGGAAGGTTGTGGTGCTGAGGTGCACTGAGGGGTTAGGCCCCACCAATCAGTGCATCGACGCCCTAATTTGCATAAATAATCAAAATCTTTTCTCTCGAGAACACGACAGCTGATTTTCACGAGACCGGTATCATTTTAATAAGCAAGATCAACACTATCAGGTAGCATGCCTGATTTAACTGGATTGATCCTGGTGACGAGTGCTCGGTAAAGGGGTTTCCCAGGCAAAACTGCTCTGAATGCCGTTATAAAATAAAAACAAAAATACATACTCACCTCATGGATCCCCCGCTGCTCTCTACTTTCTGTTCCAGCAAAGACATCTTTATACAGGGGCAGATTACCACAGCGGCCACATGCCCTTATATCAACATGTCTTTGCTGGACAAGGAAGTAGACCATGGAGGCAGACCAGAGAGTGGAATGCAACAGCATTCAAAGCAGTTTTATAGATATATTTTTTGCCTGGAAAACCCCTTTAAAAGTTGGGCCATACACACTTTTTTGTATGCAAACACTGCCAATGTTAACAGGGATCACTCAGACCAAGGCTTCTGTTTGTTTTCTTAACTAAAAAGGCCTGTTAGGTGTTGTGATCTTAAAGTGTTAGTTTAGCACACCTTCAACATGCTGCATTTTGAAGAAAAAAAAACTCTCCAATCCTAAAAATGCCATTGAAAAATTACAAAATTACAAAAAACACACTCCAGCAAATAATAGGCTACTGTGTTTTAGTCCCCCTTAAAAAAAAAATAAACAAAACAAAAAAAAAAAAAAAAAACCACCTTTGTGTGAAACTGGTCTAAATGTCATATTTTCCTTCTTCCTTCTGCTGGAAACTATTAAAGTTCATTCTAAATAATGGCAGGGAATATGAAACTTAGAGTGAAAGTGTGAATGAGCTCTTAAGACCTGTAAGTAAATCAGTAATTCCTAACAAGGACTGTACACAGTTATTTAAGAGAACAAGGGGAACCCACAAGTCATGGAGAAGCTTCTTAAGCTGCCCCTAGTATCTACACTCCAACCGCATAAAAGGTGAAAATCTGACTCACTTCCTCTTTCATAAAACAATGATATCAGGGGGAAATGCAGAGGGCGATCTCTGGTCAATTATATTGTTGTTAATTGAATCTGTATGTAGATGAGCTTCCGGCCAAAAGTGTAATGAATGGCATGTATCAGAAATAATCTGGTCCTAGTACACCATGCAAACAAGCCTGAGGACACTCAGTACAGGCAGCTATGAGGGCCAAACTGCCAAATCCTGCTCACCGTGCGACTGAATTAAACATAAAACATGAATCATGAATGATGGAAGAATATTGATATTATGGACCCGGGAACACTACACATGTAGCAGATCTGTCTACGTCCGACATGGCAAAATGTGATTGTTGATTTACAATCTTTGTATCTACAGTGGGTTCTGATCAACAATTTAGTCCCAGATTCAGCGGGCCTCCATCTGTATACATTCCATTACAGAAAACCAAGTCATACACTGACTTGCACGGCATGCTTTAGGCCTAGTCCACTCTTCAGTGATTTGCTCAGTGATTTCCACCAGTGATTGTGAGCCAAAACCAGGTGAGGGCGAAAAACACAGAACGGGTGCAAATCTTTCCATTATCCCTGATCTCTGAATAGGCTTCATTCCAGGTTTTGGCTCCCAATACCACATGGAAATCACTGACCAAATCACTGAAGAGTGAACTTACACTCTTACACTCACAGCATGTCAAGTTGTGATGTGGGTTCCTCCCGTGTCTATCAACCATTGCAAAGCAGTGTTTTGTGCAGCAGTCAAATCAGCTATGGAGGATACGTTGCATATTTTTTAATTGATGCTGTGGATCGCCATCGAGGATTTCATCCGTTGCAACGGGAAGGTAAAATCAACATCCATTTCTGTGCAAAACCACATGTAATTAAAGCGGTTATCCATCCCCTATAATGACTTCCCCCCCCAACGCCCGGGCCCCTCATATAGATTATACTTACCCTGCTGCCCAGCACCAGCATCGCTCCTCATCCCAGCACGGCCACCGCTGCATCTCCCCGTCGCATGGATCAAAACATCCAGCAACGGGGGGAGCAGCCAATGGCAGGCCACAATGGAAACGAGCATCACCCGCAATCGTTTGGATAACCCCTTTAAGGCATATTTCTAACCACAGATCTGAGGTGAAGTCCACAGCTGACTCTTTCCAATCTCTATGAAAAAATCTAATATATATTGGACAAACCTTCCTCTCCCAATACTTTCTGGCATCATATCTGGGCTGATATGTACACACTGTAGACATGTGCATGCGGCTTTACTTTGGGGGAGACACTGACGGCTGTTTGGACAGTCACTGTCTGGTATGATGGGAGGAGTAGTATTCCCCCTTTTCTGGAGACCGTATGAAGCTACAAAGCTCCTTCATTTGTCCCATGTAGGCTGCATTCACATGGACGTTTGACAGCCGTGCCTTGTTTGTGGACTGCAAACCGCAGAGCTGCAAAACACGGGCACTGGCTGTATGCACCCCACATCACTGACGTCAATGAATCCGGTGAAAAATAGGACATGCGGAGACACAGAGCTGGAAGAACATGGAAGGGCTACCATGTGTTTCCATGTGCTTCCAGGTCCGGGCCTCTGCACCGCAAAAGATAAGACATGTCCTATCTTTCCCCACATCTTGCGAATCACGGATCCAAACTGAGATGAGGGGTGCACGCGGCCAGTGCCGGTGGTTTGCGGAGTCACAAGACAGGCACGACCATCACTCCATAAGGACAGCTTGTTCTACTGCACTGTCTATACAGGTGATGATGGAATGATCAGAACATCTCTAAAAATAAAAAAGCACGTAAAAATCCTCCTCCACATATGCGCATTGCATTAATAAAAATAGAACCGGACTGATGACTGATTTCTTGTATAATTAAAGACTGAGGTGTGGTGAATAAATGTGACAAAACCCAGCGAAGTGAAATAAGTCTTTCCACTGTTCGGCAGATGATCACAGTTCAGCACTGGCGCACGTTTACTTGTTGACCGGCCTTGGAAATGTTTAAAGCATTCGTTTTATTTTCTAGACAACTTACACAAATTCTTTCCAGCACAAATGAGCTGTAGTAAAGGAAGCAGGTGGAGAGTTATATTTACGTCTCTCATCATGCTTCACAGTTGACAGATGACTGATCATTTCGCTTTTCCTGCAAAATGACTGGACTGGCATTGCACAAGAGAGATTTCACATCCCTAAACCTCGGATGCATCACTATTTCAAAAGATACTATTTGTCTGTAAGAGTATTTACCCACAAGTAACAGTGAATAATAATAGTATGAGGAATTGCATTTATCACAAACGTAAGTGAAAAAGTAAATCACAAGTTTTCTATATGAGTCTGGAACATTGCGTTAAAGGGGTTCTCCTGGAATTAAGAAAATGAAAATTCTTAAATATTACTACGTTATAAATATATTCACACCTTACATTAGTTATAATGACTCGTTTTGTCTGGGGAGCAATCATTAGGAGAAATAAAATGGCCGCTGCCCTATTAGTATACACAGAACCTGTCCTAATCACACAGCAGGACAAGTTACTTCACAACACTGAGGTAAAGAGCTGCCTCATCCTCCTCTCTGCTTGTAAGGTATTATGATCTCGAATACAGATAAGATCTTTAGCTGAATCTCTGTTGGATTTAAGTTCATGAGCAGATGTGGATAATGAGCAGCAGCTTTGTGTGCAGTCTCCATTACCACAGCCCCACATTCCTACAGTCTGTCCTGTTCATCCTTTGTGTACTTCATGTCTCCTCATGATCTCCATTCCCAAAGAGATTCAGCTAAATATCATATTAAACTGTATTCAGAATCATAATCCCTGACAAGCAGAGTAGAGAGTAGGATGAGGCAGCTCTTTACTTCAGTGTTCTAAAGTAACTCATCCTGCTGTGTGATTAGGACAGGTTTCGTGTGAACTAATAGGACATTGGCCATTTTGTTTCTCCTAGTCATTGCTCCCTAGACAAAACAAGACATTATAACTAATCAAAGGTATTTGGGAATATATTTATAATAAAGTAATATTTACATATTTTCCTTTTCTTAATTTCCAGAGAACTCCATAAACTGCTGAATGCATGGATACAGTATATCTCTAGAGACGGAAAGACAACATTGAGGGTCACTGGTAATAGCTAAAAGATACAAAAAATCACTTGGGTGTCCTTAGCTCCTAAGCCTGAAAGAAAAGACTGTGGGTGGACTGACAGTAACATTTACATTAGACATTGGACTGACCTTCTCAGCATTACACTAGACCGCGATTTAAAGGCTGCGTAAACCTTTGGGGGCAATTTTTTTTAATTGCATTGTACTTATTTTGAGCTAAAAAGAATTTTTTACATTGGTCTTTATTAAAAAATATGGCTTTTTTTCTGTACAGAGCTGGCATGCTCTAGTAGCGCCCTTTGGGTTTTCTGTCTTTTCCGTCAGGCCAGGAGCAGAAGACCAGCAAAAAGTGAAAGTACCAGTCACACAGTTAGAAAAACAGTTAACCATTTGTGACAGACCAGCTCAATATTTTTAATAAAGGCCAATTGAAAAAAATTATATTTAGCCAAAAATGAGTAGCATGCAATCATTAAAAATGCCTCTGAAGCTGTGCACAGCCTTTAAAGTCAACCTGCTATAATACTAAACACTTACTATCATCGCTAAGAGTTAGAAGCCTAAACTATCAGAGCTGGCATAAAGGCACAAACAGGGAGGCGGGCTGGAAGCCTCTGTTACACACAGGGATCTTCAGAAATCAGAAAAACACTGAAGGCGGACTCCCCTTAGCAATGCTCAGTTAGACTGTTGCTAAGGAGACTGTTTAGACCCACGTTTTCTAGCATAAAAAAATCTTTCACTAATAAAGTATATTACAAAACAGCCCTTACTCTACAATATATTAACAATTACTAATAACATCTAACCCTTTGAGCTAGACTGTAGATTGATTGACTGCACCATTTACACTAAACTGTGGACTGACTGGCTGCACCATTTACACTAGTCTGTGGACTGACTGGCTGAAGCATTTACACTGTCTGTGGACTGACTGGCTGAAGCATTTACACTAGTCTGTGGACTGACTGGCTGAAGCATTTACACTGTCTGTGGACTGACTGGCTGAAGCATTTACACTAGTCTGTGGACTGACTGGCTGAAGCATTTACACTGTCTGTGGACTGACTGGCTGAAGCATTTACACTGTCTGTGGACTGACTGGCTGAAGCATTTACACTAGTCTGTGGACTGACTGGCTGAAGCATTTACACTAGTCTGTGGACTGACTGGCTGAAGCATTTACACTGTCTGTGGACTGACTGGCTGAAGCATTTACACTGTCTGTGGACTGACTGGCTGAAGCATTTACACTAGTCTGTGGACTGACTGGCTGAAGCATTTACACTGTCTGTGGACTGACTGGCTGAAGCATTTACACTAGTCTGTGGACTGACTGGCTGAAGCATTTACACTGTCTGTGGACTGACTGGCTGAAGCATTTACACTGTCTGTGGACTGACTGGCTGAAGCATTTACACTAGTCTGTGGACTGACTGGCTGAAGCATTTACACTAGTCTGTGGACTGACTGGCTGAAGCATTTACACTGTCTGTGGACTGACTGGCTGAAGCATTTACACTGTCTGTGGACTGACTGGCTGAAGCATTTACACTAGTCTGTGGACTGACTGGCTGAAGCATTTACACTAGTCTGTGGACTGACTGGCTGAAGCATTTACACTAGTCTGTGGACTGACTGGCTGAAGCATTTACACTGTCTGTTGACTGACTGGCTGAAGCATTTACACTAGATNATGACGACTGTTTGACTGCAGTTAGACTTGACTTTGGACCTGCAGCATTTACACTACTGACTGCAGCATTTAAAATAAACTCAATTTTAGTGTTTACAGTAGATTCGCCAATTGAAAAATTTACATTGGGCATGGACTGATCGACTGCAGTATTTAGAGAAGACTGTGGACTTACTATCTGCAGCATTTACACTAGACTATGGACTGATCAACTGCAGCTATTTTCTGTTATATTTTTATGTGTTTCACAATCATTTTGCTAGCCAACTGCATTTTAGATATTATGTTATGAAATATTAAAGGGAGTCTGTCACCAGGAAAATTCCCTGATAAACCAGACACAGTGCCTTGTAAGGCTAGTTCAGCTGAATATAATGATATATTTCACTGAGCGATCTGTTGAATCTTTCTGGAAAATATGCACACTTAATCCAGATGCAAATGAGCAGTTAAGTGCACCAAGGGCGGCCCAAGTCACTTTGTGCTCTCTTGCACCTCCTGCTTCCACATTTCTCTTACCTGTCTCTTCCTTAACCTCTGAGCTTTCCTCATCTGTTGAGCCATTGTAGTCTGCAATAGGGAGAGTATCAAACGGAAGGGAACTGTTGCTGTGGAAATAAAAAGAAATAATTGGGATACATCTAATAAGAGACTGACTATTTTTTGACACAAAATGGCTTTCTGTGATGTGCAGAAGTGAAAGGTACGCTTTAACAACTTCCGGATGTCCGCCGTACTTGTACGATGTCAGTCCAGTCTTTAAAGATGGCACTCAAACACCAGCACAACGTGTGCCACAAACATGGGTCTTCTGCTGTTTTAAAGCAGAAAAGGCCCGGGGCTAATGTCTGCGATTGGTGTTAATGTCGATATCACACATTTAACCCCTCAGATGTTGTGGTCAAATATGACCACAGCATCTGAGAGTTCTAAAGCCGAAAACCGTGTCCGTCCCGGCCTGGGCCACCTTCCCTTGGCAAAGATTGGGGAAGGCATCCCACACTAGTAATAGGCCTGAGCCTGTACAAGGCTTCCAGACCAACAACTTTAAAAAAATTGCCGGTACAGGTGTCTATGACACTTGTATAAGCGTTACTGTGACCTCTGCTGTAAGTGGTTTCTGTTAGTGGCTATGCAAATGTATGCTCGTCTTTTGTCCAGGAACACTTTGTGCAATATCACATGTTCCACATTCTGGACGTGAACTTCAATTTGCTGTTTCAGTTTGGAGGTTAGTTTAATAAACATTACCCATCAGGTAACCCTCCAGATTAGATCAGGTCTGGTGACCACAAACCTTTGCTCAACATTCGTTCTTCTATAAATGTCACATGAACTAGGCACAGGGAAGTTGGTGACATATGGCAAATAAACCCCCTCTTGGTGAATGAAACATTCTTGCGATTCGTAAACTGTGCATAGAGTTGGAACTTGCACACCAAACACCGATTTCTGGATCATGAAGAGGCTGTTGGTACAGCCTGTATGACTTTTCTGTGTGCCAGTATCCACTGTTCTGTGAAGTAACACACCAGGTTGGATGCAACTCCACTTCATAGGACATGATGTCTTGCAGCGGCTCCAAACGTCCATCTACGATCATATCCAGAGGCCAATTGCAATACATCACATTTCTGTATATTCCCCCACAACTCACACTCAGTAATTAAGTACTTCTTAAATGCACCTGCTGGGATAATTTTCATACCAATTTCCTCCGACTTCTAATAATCCTTTATGGAATTCTGCTTCAATGATGGGTCTCCGAACAAATGGCTAATTTTTTTTGTAATGGCCATAGATGCTGTGTTATGCCACTTTCATACCAAACCATATATACCGTATTTTTCTCTCCATAAGACTCACTTTTTCCTCAAAAATTTTAGGAAAATGCCAGTGCATCTTATGGGGCGAATACTAACGGGCACTTCCATTATGGAAGAGCTCATTAGTACCAGAGACAGGGAAGCGGTGAATGCAGCACTCCCCGGGGTTGCAGCAAAGCATGCGACAAGAAGAAGAGATGGAGCTGGATCCTGGTAAAGGAGGAGGTGGCGTTTTTGGATTTTTATTTTATTTTAATTGCTCTGAGCACGGAGGTTTGTTCTAAGGTTTGGGGATCGTTCACATTGGGAGGGTCTGATCTAAGGTCTGAATGGGGCTGTTATCTTCTGTTATCTGATTAGGGGTTTGATCTGAGGTGTTATTGGCGTCTTGTTAACATTGGGGTCTAAGCTGAGGTCTGATTAACATTGGGGGTCTAATTGGGGGCCTGATCTGAGGTCTAATGAAAAATATATTTTTCTTTTTCTCCTCCTCTAAAACCTAGGTGTGTCTTATGGGCAGGTGCGTCTTATAGGGCGAAAAATACAGTAATGCTATCAAGTTTCTTTGTTGAATGGAATACAGCATTTTAGACACTCATGCCCAAAATTACTGCCCTCCACAAAGAGGACCACTTGACTGGTGGAGAAGAATATGATGCACCTCATTCATTCATAATACTGCTATGGTAAGTAGGAAGCTGAGCCCTGACTGGTTGATACGGGAGACAGAGACAATTTTGATGAATGAGGCTCGATAACCATCATCTTGTACAAACCACACACGGGAGGCAGGGGTCTGTTTTACACGGCCAACCCTGCATGTTTTAAAAGTCTTCGGGTTCTTGATTGGTAATATCTTCTGTGAGCATAATCACCAGACTGTCCCCAGTACTTTTAGGACTTGTATAAAAAAATGTACTGTACATACCTTTTCTCTGACACCTTTTGTTCAGTCTGTGACAACTTTTGATTCAGACTTCTAATTTTTGCTTTCTTCTCATTTAGCACCAATGTAAATTTAGTATAAAGATCTCGTTCCAGTTCCTCCTTGCTGTTTACAGATTTATCAAGCCTGAAAAACAAAGAACATATGTTAAAAGGGATGTGTGCTTTTTCAATCCTTTTTTTTTTAGTTTTTTTTAAAGAAGTATCCCCAAAGATCCCTGCGATCAGCTGTAATCTACAGAGGAAATCGGCAGCAACTGCTCAGCTCCCCTGCAGCGCCACCACAGGGGAAATGATTGGAAATGCCTGGAAATATCAGATCCTCCAGAGTGAAAGCTCCTTTTTGTAGATTGTGTCTAAACAGTGTCAAGAAGAGAATTTAAATACGGACATACACTCACCGGCCACTTTATTAGGTACACCATGCTAGTAACGGGTTGGACCCCCTTTTGCCTTCAGAACTGCCTCTATTCTTCGTGGCATAGATTCAACAAGGTGCTGGAAGCATTCCTCAGAGATTTTGGTCCATATTGACATGATGGCATCACACAGTTGCCGCAGATTTGTCGGCTGCACATCCATGATGCGAATCTCCCGTTCCACCACATCCCAAAGATGCTCTATTGGATTGAGATCTGGTGACTGTGGAGGCCATTTGAGTACAGTGAACTCATTGTCATGTTCAAGAAACCAGTCTGAGATGATTCCAGCTTTATGACATGGCGCATTATCCTGCTGAAAGTAGCCATCAGATGTTGGGTACATTGTGGTCATAAAGGGATGGACATGGTCAGCAACAATACTCAGGTAGGCTGTGGCGTTGCAACGATGCTCAATTGGTACCAAGGGGCCCAAAGAGTGGCAAGAAAATATTCCCCACACCATGACACCACCACCAGCTTGAACCGTTGATACAAGGCAGGATGGATCCATGCTTTCATGTTGTTGACGCCAAATTCTGACCCTACCATCCGAATGTCGCAGCAGAAATCGAGACTCATCAGACCAGGCAACGTTTTTCCAATCTTCTACTGTCCAATTTCGATGAGCTTGTGCAAATTGTAGCCTCAGTTTCCTGTTCTTAGCTGAAAGGAGTGGCACCCGGTGTGGTCTTCTGCTGCTGTAGCCCATCTGCCTCAAAGTTCGACGTACTGTGCGTTCAGAGATGCTCTTCTGCCTACCTTGGTTGTAACGGGTGGCAATTTGAGTCACTGTTGCCTTTCTATCAGCTCGAACCAGTCTGCCCATTCTCCTCTGACCTCTGGCATCAACAAGGCATTTCCGCCCACATCACTGGATGTTTTTTCTTTTTCGGACCATTCTCTGTAAACCCTAGAGATGGTTGTGCATGAAAATCCCAGTAGATCAGCAGTTTCTGAAATACTCAGACCAGCCCTTCTGGCACCAACAACCATGCCACGTTCAAAGGCACTCAAATCACCTTTCTTCCCCATACTGATGCTTGGTTTGAACTGCAGGAGATTGTCTTGACCATGTCTACATGCCTAAATGCACTGAGTTGCCGCCATGTGATTGGCTGATTAGAAATTAAGTGTTAACGAGCAGTTGGACAGGTGTACCTAATAAAGTGGCCGGTGAGTGTATATATCAATACTAGTGTAGTCAAAACATCAGCTAATCAGATTCCAGCTCTCATGTTTCGAGTTCAGTTCAGAAAATAAAAGTTGTAATTAAATTACATTACATAATAGCTGCTATCAGCATTTTTTCCCTTTTTGTTCTCAAAGGTTTTCCTAAAAGAAGTCCTCTGAATTGTGACTAGTGGATTATAACAATTATAACTGCACGTTTATACATGGAAGTGCATGTAAAAAACTCTTACATTTCATGCATGTGATTCCAGTCCTGCCGGAGCCTTTCATTTTCCTTCAGCAGATGTTCATTTCGACTATGTAATTCTGTTGCACAGTTCAAGCAATAATCAATTAAGTCTTTGATGATTTCAGCGGGGTCTGGGGCATTCCTGAGTTTGAGTGATCCAAGTTTAAACTGTAAAGACAACGAGATGCAGAAACAGAGTCACACTGGGGGCCAAAAACATCCCTGACATACATACAAAGCTGAGAAAATGTCATCTCTACATAGAAGCCACCAAATGGATTGGGTTTGTGGTGACATTATTAGATAGAAGTTTTTGACCTGAATTGATTACAATTAAGTGTCATGTATTACTAAGGTCCTGGATTCAAATCCAACCAAGATCAATATCTGTCAGGATTCTGTATGTTCAGAAAGGTTAATTGGACCTAGTGTGAGCATCTGAAATTGGTCAGTGGGCACTGGTTTTCATCATCGGAAATATGTCAGTGAGCACTGGTTTTCAAGGAAGAGACCAGTCAGCAAGGTTGGCCTAGCCCACCAGAGTACTAAAGGATCCTCCGATAGGCCCAGTCCCTGAAGCTGTAGTGGGACCCTAAGGTCCAGGAGAAATATTGCATTTGGAGCTGCTTTTGGAGCATTCATTTGCCTCTAGGGTCTACTGCTTTAATTCAAAACCTATTAGATTTTACGTATGACATATAAGTTTTCGGCCCGAGAATAATTTTTCTCTTGTGGGCCCAAGGAACCCCAGTCCAACACTGCCTATTAGGTGTATGGAGACATTTTCAGGCAATGCTCCTGGGAAAAAGATATGCACATTAGCTTATGTCTGTGTAGAAGGAAGTGTTGGCCCTGTATGATGTGTGTATATATGTATGTATATATATATATATGTATATGCATGTATGCCCCTTTAATCTGGCATGCATGTGCATATGTGTATATATATATACAGATGACCCCACGTTGGGGTCTCTGGCCCCATATGCATGTCTGGGCCTTATATGGTCCCACAGTCCCCTTTATGATGTGCCCCCATTCATGCCCAACGTACCTAATACATATAGATGTATGTATATATGACCCAGATATTTATATATATACATCTATGTGTATATAATATCCCACAGATGTATATAGATACATGTGCATGATTCCCAGTCATGAACATGTATCTAAGATACATGTATTCAGCCCGGTGCCCCCCCATATCGCCCATCTGCTGGGGACAGATGGAGACCTGATGACTGGTCCAGTCTCAGGTACTTCAAAGGGACAGAAGATCATATCGATCTTCTGTCCCTTCTGTTAATTACCCTCAGCGCTGCTGGGGGTGATTAACAAGACAGGGAAACAAAAGGTTTCCCTGTCCCTGTTCTCCTTCCTCCTCCGGCGCTGTAATTACGAGGGTGATTCATAGGCAGGAGGATCAAAGAGATCCTCCGCCTGTGAATTCCTGTGTGCTCGTGATGGCGCAGTGACGTCATTTCACTGCGCCAGACCACGTGCGCACAGGGCTGCCGGCGTGCGCTCGCAAGCGCGCACAAAGGCAGCGCGGGAACACGGGAGCGCGGGCGATCGGGTTTAAAAACCCCGATCGCCCTGTGCTCGGCAGTAGAGCCGTGCCACCCCACCTGCAAGCAAGGATCATCCCCTGGACAAACGAGCAGAAGAATCAAGACCCCTGGGATTGGCTAAGTACCCCCCCCCTGAACCACCAATGTTTTAACCCCTTGTAACCCAAACCATTCACCCCTGCCCTGTGGACCCCTGCTGCCCCCTGATACCCCTGCTAATTAACCCCTTGATTGCCCTGCCTGTGCCCTACCAAACCCCTGGTGCCCTACCATTATACCTCCCTGCACCCCTGCCCTATGGAACCTGGGCTAACCCCTGCAATACCCCAGTAACCCCTACAGCCCTGCCAGTACCCCTGCCATTTAACCCCTGCTATACCTCCCTGAACCCTTGCCCTGTGGACCAGGGCTAACCCCTGCTGCCCTGCCAGTGTCCCTGTTCATTTAACCCCTGCCATATCCCTCATTATCCCCTACTGTTATTTAACCCTTTACATTCCAGGGACAGTATAGTGTAGGTGAGGGTGGGCTGCTATCTGTATATTGTGAGTGTGTGTATTATCTAGTTAGTATTGTGGGTGGTATTACTAGTGGGAGTGTGTAGTGTAGTCAGTGCATAATATTGTATTGTATGCGGATATATATATATATTTATATACGTTGATATAAATATATATAGATATAGTCCTAAGAATTAGACGGTAGACATTGTTTTGTTTAATAAAGCCTTTTATTGTTTAAGATACTGTGTACGTGGTCTTTATAGCCGCCGCTATAGTATAAGCGTGAAGGGAATAGAACAGTGTGGGAAATAAATAGGCGGAGCTAGCGTCAGCCGGTTACGCCTATTTATGAATATTAATTAATGATATTCCACAGAATATTACTAATTAATTAACCCTCTAACAGTCTGATAAACCAGAGACTCCTCCAAAAGGAAGAGTGACAGTTGTCTTTGGAGGAGTCTATTGTCTGGCTAACTTGAGCTACTTTGTATGTCTAAAACAGAGAAATTTAACTTGTGACCCTCTCAGGGCCAGGACTGTGACGTAAAATTGCCCTATATAAGCAACAGGAAATATACAAATACTAGGCAGCCAATATATTTCAATTTCCATTCCATTTTTAGTATAAAATTATCCCCCCCACTAATAACCAAATACATCTTATTCATTTTCTTAGAACGTGCGAGTTGAACGAATATAAGTTATTTATTGATATTACTTGTTTCTGTATTGGTAGAGTTGCTCAAGAACACCTGAAACACATGGTTATTTTTTGTGGTTTTGCCCTAAGAGGATGTATGATTCTAATTATCCAATGTGAATGCATAAAATGATTAACAATAAAAGTGATCATTATGTTTTATTGACTTGTAACTAGGGTTGCACCAAGTATCGAACTTTCAATACTCAATCAATACTTTTGCACTTGTATCGATACGATACTGGGATTTGCTACTGCGCAGCTCAGTATCTTTTAGAAAACATGGCACCGCCCTCAGCTAAGGTGGCTTATAGTTATTAAATAAAAAGTAAAAAAAAAAACACCAAAATATCAAAAGTTTAAATCACCCCCTTTCCTAATGTTACACATAATAATATATAAACAATAAAAAAGTAGGTATTAGGTATTGCCGTGTCCGAAAAAGTCAGAACTATTAAAGTATTAAAAAATATCTCCTTTTTTTCGAATGGTATCGAGTATCACAATACTTTTTTATGCTATCGAAATCTAATCAAAATTTTGGTATCGTGACAACCCTACTTGTAACAAGTATATGGTGGTTCTCTGCCCAGGCCGATTAAAGGAGTCACCATTGGTTAATTTCTATAGGCACCTCAGGGCCACTTTCACGTGATCAGTATTTTGCATCACTACTTATAACCCAGAACCACCTACAGATGCTTATTTGCTTCTGTGATGCTCTAACACCAGCTCTGATGAGGTCCGGGTGTTGCACAAATAATACTGGTACAAAAAACACCCATATTTGGCCCTCTGAAAGTGGCCTCTTTTTCTTTATTCATTGTGTGCTGAAAAGTTTTACAAAGGGACTTTATTAAAAAGTCCCAAAAAGTCCAAAAGTCACTCCAGTAGGGGGCTGGTGCAGAAAACCAAAGTAACATTTCTAGACAAAAGTGTCAAATTTAACAAACAACATGAGCCATTTCATAAATTTGGAGAAAAGTACGCCAGTGCAGAAAATAAATAACTAAGTAGCCCAAATGAAAACCACTGTGTCTCTAGTCTGGATACTGATGAATACTACAGTGAATAGAAACAACAGAAAAGGGACGGCCTGCATAACCTGCCTCTGGATAGCAATAATGTTTAATAATGCATATTGTCCATATCTTCTTTGGAAGAGTGGCTTTACCTCAAGTCAGTCAAAAGTGACCCTGGACATGTGTACTTGGTTACTATAATCCAGATAATAGAGCAGGAGAGAGTTCTAATTCCATCCAGCTTCCCTGAGTCTGCTCCATTGTAATAGTGCTCATACTCATTAGAAAGACGTAAGTTGATGGTTCAACAATAATGATCTTCTTTCATAGAAAGACTGTTCATTGACTAGTGACTATAGGACAAGAACTTTCAACATAGCTGACATCTTTCCAGATGATGGTCTGTCATCGGCCTAAAACAATTATTCATTGATAAATTTCACCAGATGAATGATTATTTAGGTTGAAATCAGCTGTTTCCTCAACTTTAGCCGTGTACAGACACCTTTAGCTGAATACACATTGCAGTAGATGGCAGACTGTATTCTATCTGCTTACTATTGAAATGTGCCTGCCATTGCCCTATTCTATAAGTGTCAGGGCTGTGGAGCGGGAGTCAGTTTTGTGTGGAGTTGTGTTTAGTAGAAATGTACCAAAAGAGACATTAAAATAAAAAATATTTCATCATGGTGATTAAAGTCTGATGTCACCATGATTTTACTATAGTGAATTACTAATTATTATACATGATCCATTTATGAAGGAGTTAGTGGAGTTGGAGTCAGAAGTTTGGCTTATCGACTCCACAGCCTGGACCACCTGTTAAAAGGAGAAAGGTCGCTTACACTCATATCATAAAAATGAAAAATACAATGTATATATAACAGGTATGTACAGAGCTGTCAATAATATAATGCAGGGGTGTAGCTAAAGGCTCATGAACCCTGTTGCAAGAGTTCAGCATGGGCCCCCCTTCCCTTAGTGTTTTGTGGCCAGGGCACCCCCCTCCCCCATGCCAAATTCTTGACCTAACATCTTCTCTTCAGCCAGAGGTGTAACTTGAACAGCATGGCCTTTCTGGAATACCAGTGTCTTATGTGGCACATAGGGCTTTGGGCCCCCTCACGCTCCTGGCTCCGGTAGCGACTGCGACCTCTGCACCCCCAACAGCTTCTCCTCGATATAATACAATATTCTACCTGAATACCATGAGTATTCCCCTTCTGTCATAAAACAACACTGCAGACAGAGCATCAGATCACATTACTCGGCAGTAATTACAACACCAAGGACAAGTCAGGCTGAATTGTACATGATGAAGGTCTCTGGGGTGCAATGCCAAGGTAAAGTCGATATAACATTAATGAAGAAGACCATGAAATACATAGAACTATCAAAGTCTGATATCGTCCGTTCCCATTATTGAAATACTATCAGTGTGTTTCTAAATCAAGAGTTGCAGGAGATCAGTCCACCTAGGGACTTACGAGGCAAGGGTGAGATTTTTACTGATGTTGTAAAGATTAAAACATATAATGTGACGGGAAAGCTCCAGTATCTAAGCTTCAGTGACCTTCACTTGAATTACACTTCAGGAAGTGAAATGGGTGAAGGAAAATATCTCTTCACAATTGAAATTCTTTCATACTCAACAGTAAAGCCGTGATGCCTCATGTTACAATGACCTACAGTTACAATATTTTCAACATCTGGTCTTTCCTGGGCTACTGAAACTTGAAAGCACAGTAACTTTACAATGCACCAAACACTATGATCTGTGCATGTGTGATTTGCCTGGAAGATCCAACTAATCATAATGGACATTTCACTGGTAAAAACTCTCGTATCACTGAAGTGCATGCACTGATTGGCTGTAGTGGATACCTACCGATCCCAGCAGCTCTCTGGTTACTAGTCACAGCTTGTCACACTGGAATTGGTAGGAGATGGCTGGTCAGCCATTCATTGAATAGTGTTCCACCTCAGCCACAGACTGACTGAACAGGTATCTCTAGGCATTTCCTGTGTTTCGAATCTGGGCAAGGAAGTGGGGACTTGTAAAGACCAGGAAGTGCAGGAATGGCAGCGACAAAGGATAAGTAATTTTTGTATGCTGATTCTGAGTCATGTATCCTATTGGAGAACACCTTTCATTTATCATTTTTTTTATTTTAAGTTGACATATTGGGTTTTCAGAACCAAGTATTAGTTTTCCATAGATTTATTGTCTCAAGCTACAACAGTCTTTCTTGAAATAATTAAGGTTAAAACTAAAGAGTTTAAAACTAAAGATAAGCTAATCAATGCTAACTAATCAATTCATCTCCTCATTACGACTTCTTCACCTAGGGGGCTATCCCCAGAGGTGAAAAAGTGTCCACCTGCCACTAGATTGAAAGGGGTTGACATTTACCTTGGCCTTCACAATTTCCTGCCTACACTGCTGCTCTGGTTAGCAGAGCATGAGCAGAGGTTCTACTCTGGCTTAGAAGCTGTGACTGCGCAGATGCTGCACCGAAGCAGAGCCTCTACCCTTGCTCTGCTAACAGTAGCAGGCACAGGCAGGAAATTGTCAGGGAAGGGCTAAATGTCCAGTCCTGTAAATCTAGTGGTAGGTAGATGCATCTTCACCTACAGAGACAGCCCCTCACAGATGAAGAAATTCTGCTATCGAAAGAAATCAATTTGTTAGAATAAATTCCCACACCTCTAGTTAAAACTCATACCTATTCGTGACATGGGTCAGGCTTTCCTAGTCCTGAAAATTAGCTGTTAGTGTAATACAGCTCCTGACAACCATTTCAAATAAGTAGGAAATTATTTAGAAAAAAGTTTGTGACAAATCCATCACATAGCAAGCAGCACTTTCTAATGAATCTCCACTTTCGTTGAAAGGGACTGAAAGATGGCACCAGTCATGTGACATTTTACACAGAAAAGAATGCCTCAAAACATTATCCTAAAGAGTACAGATCAACATCAAATAACCTACTACCCCAGTCTCTCGCCTGAAAGACCAGAAAAAGTACTCAACACAACAGTATTGTAAAAATATACAAAATAGCAGTTTATTGGTATAATACAAAAACAGTTTATATATATCAAAAGATAATAACAAAAAGAAAATTGGGGCATACAAAAAGAAACCCAGATGCTGGCTAGAATCATAAGCTAAACGGGAAAATACCGCATCTCCCCATTAGATGTTACACATGTCTTAAAAAGAGGGCAAGCATTGTCACAATATGTACCTGTCACACTAAATGTGACCTCCAATAAAAAATAGTGGCTATATATATAATAAGTGCTTGGCCACATAGGAAAAATAACCTAGAAGAAAAAAGAGGGCCCCAGAGTATAATAACTCTAGTAAAAATAAACAAAGAAACCACCAAACAGCTTACCCATGGACATGATGGGGAGAGATGTACAGCGGCTGACCCGAGTAACCACCAAACCTCTACGCGCGTTTCGCTATGAAAGCTTCGTCAGGAGGAGGCAGCCGTGAAGTCAGAGAAGTCACCAGTGCTAACCATTAAGACACCATGCTGTCTGTACACTGAAATTAATGGGAAACACCCTGCGCAAGCGCGGTCACCGGCCCAATTACTTCTATGGATCTGACAGAAATAGCTGAGCCAGTGCTCAGATATTTTCAGCGCTCCCATAGAAATGAATGTATGGTGACTAGAGATGAGCGAGCATGCTCGGGAGCAATTTTCGAATAGTAGCGTACGCATTTTATAATCTGTACGCTAATGCATATGCATCTTATAATCTGTACACTAATGCATACGCATCTTATAAATTTGTACGCTAATGCGTACAAATTACAAGATGCGTACACATTAACATACAGCTTAGAAGATGCGTACGCTACTATTCGAAAATTGCTCCCGAGCATGCTCGCTCATCTCTAATGGTGACTGCACATGCACGGTGCACCCTCCAACACTTTGCAAGCTCCATTCTAAGTATAGGATGTCCCAGAGGTGCGACCTGCACCTATCAGACATTGGGGTCATATTCTTGCGATATGCTTTAAATGTCTGAAATGGTAATACCCCTTTAACTGAAAGCCAGGCCACATGATACTTGTGAGGGTCACATTGTTGCTCACATGACTGACACCATGTTTAATCTAGCTCTCCTACGGATGCATTTTTCCAAGACTAAAATGGACTGTACCATTTTTTTCTTCAGAGAGAGGCAAATGTATGGATAGAATAAAGGTCTGCGAGCAAAATTTTAAATAGATGTAAATTAGAAAATTGTTCCACATCCTATTCTCATAAATGCAATCATTAAACCTCTTTAATATAATTACATATTACATGATATTCCAGTAACGTTATGTTTCATAAACCTTTTTGCTCACAACAAATTCCTATCAGCCAAATTGGAGACATGCTAAAATTCTGCTGTCAGCTTCGGAGCAGATGACTGGAGTGACAATCCACAGCCTAGAATCTAATCTAATGGCTTTAACAAAGATGACCATTTGTGTTGGGGGAAACTCTTTTTCAACACTTGCCTGGCGCCCTCTGTTAAAACGGATAAAAAATTCATGCCACACACTGGAGTAAGACAAATTAGCTGTGTAAATATACGAAGACAGATAACTGGTTGTTTCTAATCTCACAAATTAAGTGAAGGATTAAATGTCTAATAACTTGAGACATGTCTGATTTGTGTATGAGTAAGTGCGGGAAACAAAGTGTTCTCTGGTGATTACATGGACTAATGGTGACATATCATTGGGGGTATGCAGTCTGGCTGAACATAGACCTGGAATCTTCAGTAATCCCATTAGTAGGTCAGATTAAGCTGTCAGCTTCGTTGTGCTATGTGGTGGTGTCATAGGCGCTGCTGTCACATGAAAGAAATGAACAGGAAAAAATTCTGAAGTCAGTTTAATTTTATTTTTCTATTTGATGTTTAGATGATTGGCTTATATTGAACGTGTCATAATGCTTAGCTGTGTGCTGTAATATTTAGCTACTGAAAGTACTCTTTTTTTAGTCGTTTGTGGAACATACACAGGATATGGCAAAAATATCTGATAGATGTTGGTCCAACATGAGGGATCCGCACCTATCTTTAGAATGATGATCCCCCTTTGTAGCATATCCACAAGAGACAACAAAAATATCTGTTAGATATGGGTCAATCAGGGATCCACACCTATCTCTAGAATGAGGTTCCTCCTGCCTTGTCCCACCTCACCCATTTCTGCTGGTCACATCATCCAGACTACGAGAGGTGGCCGTGCTACACTGTTTCCATAACTCCTATACAAGTGAATGACAGTTACAGAAACAGCAGTACAGGAAGCTCAGCTGTTTCCATCAACCCGTTCACCTCTTTCAGCCATGATGATGGATGGAGTGAAAGGAAGTGGAACAGAGTCAGGGACCCCCATGCTAGAGACAAGAGTGTATCCCAAAGGTGGATCTTCATCTACCAAACACTTATGTGATATTCTATTAATGTGCTATACATGTCAGAAATTAGAAATACTGCTACAAATAGCAATTGCATGCTATATAAGCTTTAAAGCTCAACTACCTACCATATTTTCTATTATCAAACAAAAAAATGTATGTCTGATCCCACCATCAAATTAACACTTGACTAATCCTTTACTGAAATAAACTTTTTGGACACCATCATCAAGATACATAACAATAAAATAGAAACAACTGGCTGCACAACTTACCTCAGATAGTACAGTTACCATCCCAAACACAAAAGAAAATTCCATCATCTACAGTCAAGTTATCAGATACAACTGCATATGTTCAAACTCTACAGACAGGGATGAACTTCCTGGAAACCTCAAAAAGACATTCTTGAGTCAGGGATACCGTCCAACTACAGTGGGAAACCAAACTGCCAGAACCACCAGAATACCAAAGAGTCAGCTCCTACATTACAAAACAAGAAAATCATCGAATACCTCTAGTAGTCACCTACAACCTAAATCTGGAAATTCTAAGGGTTGGTCAGAGACTACATCCAATACTACAACGATGACCGTTGAAATCCATATTTCCAGATCCCCCACTCCTGTGCTATAGAAAGCTTCCTTCATCTCAAAAACATAATTGTCAGAAGCTCACTGCCCTCTCGAACAACAACAGGAACAATCCCCTGCAAACAGACCAAATTTAAGACCTGTTCATGTAAAATGGCCACTGAAAGGGTACAGGTCCACAATACACATCAGGACTACAAGATCCCAAGTACTTTCACATGCACTACATCAAATGTGGTCTATTTGATTGTATGTACCAAATGTCCTACTATGTCGGTAAAACTGGTCAAAATGTTAGAACAAGAATGAACTCTCATCGGCCACACAATACAAGAAGAAAGGAAAGATTTGCCTGAACCTAAACTTCCACACTTCTTATCTATAATCCTCTTGTATAATTGCTCCAACAATTTACTGCTACAACTGTTTTGTATTAATCTGTTTACCACAACTTTTCTAATCTACCTCATTATTCCTATGTACTTTGGTGCATAAATATGTGAATCTCCAGATATTGTCTAAAGAGATGCCTGATGAAGAGGCCCAAGTAGCCTCAAAAGCTTGCAATTTTGTCTTAATCTTTTCAGTTAGCAACTAAAAGGTATCAACCACTGAGGAATCTCAATTCTTTTTTTTTATTTTCTGTCTCATCCTTCATCATTTACATATATTAAAACTTCCTTGTTTCTCAGCAATATGGGCAGATATGAATATGGAACCAGTACAGATGCCTTCGGCTGCCAAGTGAATATGCAACAAATCAAGTAGTTTCATATGTACCAATCCGCCGACAATGCCCTTTAAAGAGGACCAGTATCCCTCTGTATTAGTATTTTTGTATTCCACTGTATTTTCTTTGAAACTTTGAAAATTGTGCTATTTTTCTGTTATTCCTCTTAAAAATGTATAAATAAATTAACAAATGGATGCTAGCATTTCCTTTAACAATAGTGTGTGTCTCTACATTGCCTTACACAGTGAGCACTCACTGAACAAAATCATTTATCTGATCTGATGGTGGCAATTTCCCCCGGGGAAATCTGTTCAGGAGTAAAACCCACAGCAATCATCAGATCCAGGGGCGTAGCTACAGGGGAAGTGGTTGCTTTGGAGCCCAGGCTCACAAGGGGCCCCCTCAGAAGGAAGTCTAAAAGGTTTTATTTTCAGGGTCCCCTCAACAATTTTACAAAGACATTATATATCTTAGAACCTTGTCTGAGAGCTCAATTTTGACTAGCCATAGGAGTGGGGTTTGCACATAAGTTGGGGGTTGCATAGAAATTGCTGGGGGGGTTGAGGTGGGGTTGGGGGGTTGTTCAAAAATTTGCTGTGGGGTCAATTGTAGTTACGCCACGGAGCAGATCATTGTATCTGATGAGACAATACTCTTTATTACTAGAACACCGCTGCTTTGAAAATGTATTAGTCATTAGATGTCAGTTAGTGAAACAGTTAAAAAATTGCACCTTCCACACCAGAGGTATCACCATCTTCACTTTCCATTCTAGAAATATTTAGAAATTTAAAAAAAGGTTAATGTGTCCTTTGTGAGGCGGGCTGGCATGTACATAAAGGGAAACTGTCTGTATAAAATATCTGCCTGTAGTAGTACATAGGCTCTCACTGTATCCGAAGAAAAGAACATTTAGTGCAAAACAAAAGTATCTTCTCCAATAGAAAATGAGCAGACTTGCTGGGCAACACTGTATAATCTATGAAATCCTCAGCTTCCAGCTGTGCACTCACTTCATTTTATACTTGCTGATATCTTTTTGGACAACTTTTATCTAAAAGGATATGCACAGTGGCGTACTGCCAATATAGGCAGACCACGCCACTGCTATGGGGCCCGCGGCACAGGGGGGCCTGTAGGGCACGGAAGGCCCCCTTAGCGTTGGGCGATATACTGGTTTTGGCGGTATTAAGGAACAGCGATATGGCGATATCGCTGTTTCTTAATAACTGCAGTACCGTATTTTTCGCTTTATAAGACGCACTTTTCCACCCCAAAAGTAGGGGGAAAATGTCCGTGCGTCTTATAAAGCGAATACTAGTGAGCGCTTCCATTATGGAAGCGCTCACTAGCAGGGAAGAAGAGCTGCAAGTGCTTATAATACTCACCCTCCTGTGCGCGCGGCTCTGCTCCTGGTCCGGCACTCCATTATCTTCTCCTCCTGGCGCTGCACTGTCCAGACCCCGTACCGTGTCAGGACGTAGTGCGCGCACTATGACCTGACGCTGCACGCAGTCAGTTGACAGTGCAGCGCCGTCAGGGGAAGACAGAAGAACGCCGGAGCGGAGCCGCGGCGCAGGAAAGGTAAGAAGTTTTTTATTTTAGTTTTATGGGGCTGATTTGAGGTCTGATGGGGGCTAATTAGAGGTATGATGGGGGATGAGTGGGCTGATCTGAGGTCTGATAGGGGTTGAGTGGGCTAATTTGAGGTCTGATGGGGGCTAATTTGAGGTCTGGTGGGGCTGAGTGGGCTGATTTGAGGTCTGATGGGGGCTGATTTGAGGTCTCATGGGGGCTGAGTGGGCTGATTTGAGGTCTGATGGGGCTGATTTGAGGTCGGATGGGGGCTGTGGGCTGATTTGAGGTCTGATGGGAGCTGATTTGAAGTCTGATGGGGGGTGAGTGGGCTAATTTGAGATCTGATGGGGGCTAATTTGAGGTCTGATGGGGGCTGATCTGAGGTCTGATGGGGGTCTGAAAGGGCTGAATTGAGGTCTGATGGGGGTCTGACATGGAGGGCTGATGTGATGTCCTGATATTTATGGGGGATCTGATATGAAAAATACAGTATTTTGTGACTTCATAGAAGTGGTCAGCGCACATGAGGCTGCCCCATACAGTATAATATCTCCTTGTGGCTGCCCTATACAGTATAACGTCTCCTTGTGGCTGCCCCATACAGTATAACATCTCCTTGTGGCTGCCCCCATACAGTATAACATTTCTTTGTGGCTGCCCCATATGGTATAACGTCTCCTTGTGGCTGCCCCAGTGCCCCATACGGTATAACGTCTCCTTGTGGTTGTCCCAGTGCCCCATACGGTATAACGTCTCCTTGTGGCTGCCCCAGTGCCCTATACAACGTAGTGGTAAGCAGAAAAAAATTCCAAATGAGGAGGAATTGGAAAAAAAATGCAATTCCTCCACCGTTTTACGGGTTTTGTTCCTACGGCCTTTCCTTTTGCAGCAAATGGGGGTGTGGCAGTGGAGGAGCCAGGGCAGGAGGTGGGATGGGCCAGGGGTTGGACTAGGCGGAGTTAGGGGGCCCAATTCAGATTCTTGCTATGGGGCCCAATGATTTCTATGTACACCCCTGATATGCATATACAGGTGCATCTCAATAAATTAGAATATCATCGAAAAGTTAATTCATTTCAGTAATTCAATTCAAAAAGTGAAACTCATATATTCTATAGATTCATTACACACAGCGTGATCTATTTCAAGCGTATATTTCTTTTAATGTGGATTATGGCTTACAGCTAATGAAAACCCAAAAGTCAGCATCTCAGAATATTATATAATACCTAATTAAAAATATATATTTTTAAAACAGAAATGTTGGCCTAATGAAAAGTATGTACAGTATATGCAATCGGGGTCCTTCTGTATGAATAACTGCATCAATGCAGCATGTCTTGGAGGTGATCAGCCTGTGGCACTGCTGAGGTGTCATGGATAGTGGCCTTCAGCTCGTCCATATTGTTGGATCAGGGCTATGTGCAGCCAGTCAAGTTCTTCCACAGCAAACTCACTCAACCATGCCTTTATGGACCTTGGATTGAGCACTAGGCTGTAACATTCCCCAAACTGTTCCCAAAAAGTTTGAAGCATACAATTGTCCAAAATGGCTGTGGCATTAAGATTTCCCTCTCCTACAACTAAACTGCCTAGGTCAAATCCTAAAAATTAATCCCATAGTATTACACCAAAGTTTACATTTGGCACAGCTCAGTCAGTTCTCCTGGCCTCCACCAAACCTAGATTTGTTCATCAGACAGAGAAGTGTGGGTTGTCACTCCACAGAGTATGTTCCAGAGTCCAGTGGTGGTGTTGCTTTATACCACTTCATCTGATACTTGGCTTTGTGTTTGTTGATTATGAGGCCCAACCCCTCATCTCCCCATACAGCTCTGCAACTGGTGGCAAGTAGTTCGGGGGGTGAGGGGATGCGCAATGGAGTGACAGAGGAACCTATGCAATTTTACTGGCGTTTTCTGCAAGCAGGGTTTTTGAAGAATTTCTGCACTAAACATGCCATCTATCGATGTTGGATTAACACAGGACACACAAATGTTGTTGTTTTTTTTCTACTGGCACTTTGTTAATTAGGTGGAATTTTTTGTGGATTTTGTAACTTTTTTAAAAATCAAGCCTGTTGAAGCTTTTGCTGTTTTTTTTTCTTTCTGTTGTTTTAATAGCTTCTCTATAGGAAAAAAGCCAGAAAACAGCACAATTCACACAATTGTTAATGAAAAATGGTGCTAAAACAGCTTTGGTATGGGAAAATGCGTGGATTGTTTCTGCTGCGTTTTATTCTGTGGTGGAAAAACACCAGAACAGGGCATGTATACAGGAGGGATGGCAGCTAGCTAGTTGGCACAGGCACACCCGCAATGCTTGATTCATATCGACATCATAACTATACAATGACGTATAGTTACCTCATTTCATAGGATAACCAAACCTTTTAGTGGAGAAGACGGAATAAACCATCCTACCGTAATACTGGATTATTTTACAAATGGAAATATCTCTGCACTGTTTAGAACATTAAGGGAAGGGTAGCATACTGTATTAAAGCAGCAGAGATCATGGACCCTTTGGGAGAGAAACAGATGAATGAAGCTTTCCAAGAAAACATGTGGGGGGCAGAATTCTTGGAAAAGGAAATGACTGTAAAGATGAGATACCTAGAACTGTTTTAATGGATAAATTGTGTGAAGTGAACTATTTAATTCCCCTAAATGTCTTCATTAGAGAGAAATAAATTGTCATTTAAACTTAAAACCAAACCATGAGAATCAACTGAAAACATCCACCATACAACTATAAAAAGATGATAAGGCTCAGAACACCTCACAATGATTCTATGATTGTACACTACAATTCTCAATAAAAAAAAAATGCTACGGTATTCTTTAAAACAAAACCGTTCTGTGCTCCCTTCAAGCTTGGCTACATTCTGGTACAGCAGTTGTGCTATGGCAGGATTTAGCTGGGAAGAGTGTTTTTAGTGGTATGATCCTCTGGTATCTATATATATGTGTTATCCTACCTGTGATAATAAGGAAATGACTGCTGACAAGTGACCTATACAAAACTGGATGTGTCAGAGAACTGTGCAGCTCAGTGACCAGTGCGAAAAGTGAAAAATTTCAGGATTAAAGAAATATATATATATATATATATATATATATATATATATATATATACAAAATGACAAAAAACAGACAGCACCTCCTGCAGATGAAAGTCAGGTGCAAGCTACCTGCTGGCTAGTTAACCCCTTCCCGACCGCCGCCGTACATGTACGGCGCGCGGGCGGTGCGGGGACATGACGCCCGCTCGCGGGTGCGGCGGGCGTCATGGCCGGCAAGTCTCTGCTGTTTCTAACAGCAGAGACTTGCCGCATCTTACCTCCGTCTGCGGAGACTTCCTGGGCCTTACTGATGCCGTGATCACACGTGATCACGGCATCAGGATGCGTCTGAACCCGGAAGCCCACGCTTCCGGGTGGTGTACAGACGCCCCGATTGGCCAATCGGGGTGTCTGTACACCATATGAAAACTGTAATCCTCGCTGGTGAGGATTACAGTTTTCAAACTGCAATTCTTATTCTGGCCACTAGATGGCAGGCCAGGATAAGAAATGAGCAATTCATGGTTTTAACTGCATCTAGTAAATCCATGATTGCTCATAAAGAAAAAAAACAAAACACAATAGATCAGATGATATTTGAGCTTTAAAATAATCACAGAAAAATTAAAAAAAAATGTTAAAAAATATATAAAAAATAAAAAAGATATAAAAGTTCAAATCACCCCCCTTTCCGTATAAGTAAAAAATAAATACCTAAATAACAATAAATATAGACATCATGGGTATCACCGTGACCGAAAACGCCCGTACTTTTAAAATATAAAAAAAAAATTTCAATACGGCGAATTGTGTGGCGGAAAAAAGCGTCCAAATGGCGATTCGCAGTTTTTTGTCCCTTTTTTTTTCTAAAAAAATTAAATAAAAAGTGATCAAAAAGTCATACACACCCCAGAATGGTATCAATAAAAACTTCAGACCGCCCCGCAAAAAATGAGCCCCCATACAGCTCTGTACACATAAATACCAAAAAGTTATAGGGGTCAAGATATGACAAGGAAAAAAAAAAAAAAAAAGGGCAACTTTCTAATTATTTTATCACCATCTAAACGCAGGAAAAACTATACATATTAGGTATTGCCGGATTCGTACTGACCAGTAGAATGAAAGTAACCGGTCAGTTTTAATGCACATCGAACGCTGTAAATAAGAAACCCGTAGAACTGTAGCGGAATAGCGGTTTTCTTGCAATTTCACCCCATTTGGAATTTTTTTCCCGCTTCCCACTACACCATATGTAATATTAAATGGTGGCGTTGGAAAGTACAACTTGTCCCGCAAAAAACAAGCCCTCATACAGCTATGTGAACAGAAAAATAAAACAGTTATGGCTGTTTGAAGGCAGGGAGCGCAAAACGAAAATGCAGAACCGAAAAAACCTCCGGTCGTGAAAGGGTTAAATACTAAACAAAAAATGGCAGCAGCACTAGATAAGCCATGACACATGAACATGGGGTGAATATGTGAAAAAAGTAAAAAAGCATAACTGCTATATAGTAAGTAAAGTGGAAGCTCTTAGCGCATATACATGATCATAAATATGTCGGGCTCATCCACCAACGATCAAGGTGGCTTCCAATCGGATGAGTCCTACACTAACACTGACCTGCATCCTACATAAACCGGCAGGCCCATATCAGGGGAACATCTTACCCGGTCAGAAGCTACACCAGTCTGAACAGGAGTGCTAAATAAATATATATATGAAAAAGAGAAAAAGAAATTAAGAGACAAACACTAAGAACAACCCACAAGCCATCAGATCATTCAGATCCTTTAGGTTGTCTATTTTTCCTGCTTCCAATACATCAACTTCAAGAACGGGCCATTTACCTGCTGCCTAATATCATCCATCCCTTGACAGATGCCATTGTTATTAGCAGGGCTGTGGAGTCGGTAAGCCAAAGCCCCGACTCAGACTCCCGACTCCGTCTCCCTCGTACATGGAGCATGTTTAAGTGATAACTTTAAACAAATTTGCATAAAATCAATAGTACAGATAAGTCATGACAAAAACAGTTTGTAATCTATCAGGCTTCTCTGGGTACAGCTCACTAAGGGCCTGATCAGAGGCACAGCTAGAGGTTCAGCACATGGGGGGGGGGGGGGCAAACATACTTGAGTGGGCCCCCCACTTATTGGCTTCCCAAACGCACGTTTCCAACTTCATAGGCACATACTACTAGTATGTGGTTATAATACTGTATTAGCAAGATGACTATATAAACTGCTAGATCATCTATGCTGTTAAGTACAGTACAATAGACTTTCTACATACCCTAGTCTAAATACTCTACCACATAATGCAGTAAAATATAGGATTAATAGGAGTAAAAAAGGGGACTCCTATGTTAAAGGAAATCTGTCCCCAGCTTTTACATCACTAAACTAACAGTCCCCTGCCCCCATCAGACCTCAGATCGGCTTAATCTGCCCCCATCAGACCTCAGATCGGCTTAATGTGCCCCCATCAGACCTCAGATCAGCGTATTGTGCCCCCATCAGACCTCAGATCAGCAGAATGTGCCCCCATCAGACCTCAGATCAGCAGAATGTGCCCCCATCAGACCTCAGATTAGCAGAATGTACCCCCATCAGACCTCAGATCAGCAGAATGTGCCCCCATCAGACCTCAGATTAGCAGAATGTGCCCCCATCAGACCTCAGATCGGCTTAATCTGCCCCCATCAGACCTCAGATAGGCTTAATGTGCCCCCATCAGACCTCAGATCAGCGTATTGTGCCCCCATCAGACCTCAGATAGGATTAATGTGCCCCCATCAGACCTCAGATCGGCTTAATGTGCCCCCATCAGACCTCAGATAGGCTTAATGTGCCCCCATCAGACCTCAGATAGGCTTAATGTGCCCCCATCAGACCTCAGATTGGCTTAATCTGCCCCCATCAGACCTCAGATCGGCTTAATGTGCCCCCATCAGACCTCAGATCAGCGTATTGTGCCCCAATCAGACCTCAGATCAGCAGAATGTGCCCCCATCAGACCTCAGATCAGCAGAATGTACCCCCAACAGACCTCAGATCAGCAGAATGTGCCCCCATCAGACCTCAGATTAGCAGAATGTGCCCCCATCAGACCTCAGATCAGCAGAATGTGCCCCCATCAGACCTCAGATCAGCAGAATGTGCCCCCATCAGACCTCAGATCAGCAGAATGTACCCCCATCAGACCTCAGATCAGCAGAATGTGCCCCCATCAGACCTCAGTTCAGCAGAATGTTCCCCCATCAGACCTCAGATAGGCTTAATGTGCCCCCATCAGACCTCAGATCAACAGAATGTGCCCCCATCAGACCTCAGATCAGCAGAATGTGCCCCCATCAGACCTCAGTTCAGCAGAATGTGCCCCCATCAGACCTCAGATTGGCTTAATGTGCCCCCATCAGACTCCATAATGGAAGCGCTCACTTGCATTCGCCTGATTGTACTAAGGCCATCCCTGCTGGGCCCCCCAGAGGTATTGAGCCTGGAGCATGGCCTCCCCTGCCCCCCCCCCCCAGTAGCTACACCTCTGGGCCTGATGTATGAAAACTGTCTAGGTCTAAGACTTTTTTTGTTGCCCATAGCAACCAATCAGAGCTCCCCTTTCATTTCTCCAGAGCACTATATGAAATGAAAGTGGAGCTCTGATTGGTTGCTATGGGCAACAAAGAAACTTCTACACCTAGACAGTTTTCATACATAAGGCTCTAGGTGTTTTACATCAGCAGATAGAAGCCATGAGAGCAGCTAACCTCTCCAAACATGAGCTCAGAGGAAACATAAAGCATACAGAGAGAACACGCACTGGACATAAAGGGCAGCACACAGTCATCTCAACTAAAAGCCTAAATCCTTAGATCAGGAATAGAACAGACATTTATAGGACATTTCATCATTTCACAAATTCTTATAAAAATATATTCAGCACTTATTGCACTGAACTAAATGTACTAATTCATTATATATTTTAGGAGTCGGAGTCGGTCCATTTTATACCAACTCCGACTCCACCAAAATGGTGACCGACTCCAAATCCACAGTCCTGGTTATTAGATAATCTATGTTCTTCACTTTACCTGTTAGAAACAGATAACAAGAAGGATTTTTTTTAAAGCAAAACAGAAAGTTTCCTTTAAAACCCATTTGCATTTTATCTAAAGTGTCACTGAACTTTGAAAAAACTTTTGGTATGACATATCAAGTTTTTATTGGAGAGGGTCTGTGTGCCGAGAGGAAAGAGAAGCACTCATTTAAATGAGTTGTCCAGGTTCAGAGCTGAACCCGGACATATCCCCATCTTCACCACACCACTGTAGCATACAGATCACAGCTCCAGTCAATCATGTTTGCTAGAAAGCACATAGTAACAACAGTAAAGGGGCATCCATAGTGTTGATTACTGCAGAGTCTTTTTCCAGGCTGGACTAGATATTTGGGATAATACTGGATTCTACAGTCTGGGAATTTCAATATTATAATGCACCAACATTGATTAGGGCAGGGTAGTACGGTGGCTCTGCAGTTTGCCTTGCAGACCTGGTGTTCACATTCTCCGTGTTTGTGAGGGTTTCTTCTGAATACTCCGGTTTCCTGCCACACTCCAAAATGGACACATAGGTAAATTTGAAATTTAGTTGGTGAGTCCCAATGGGGACAGAGACCAACGAGAGTGATGATAATCTCTATATATTGCTGGAGAATATGTTGGCAATAGATAAATTAATAAAATAATTATAATAGACACTGACTTGCATGAGCCTCCTCTTCCACCCAGCATTGTTCCCAGTAACATCACTGGCTCTGATAGGCAGGCTTTAGCACTGCCCTTGCAGCGCCAAAGCCATCCTATTAGTGCCGGTGATGTCACTGGAAGCCTCCGCCTAGCAGTGTGCCATTGTAAACAAAACAGCCCTGCGCATATCAGGGGAGCCAGAGGGGTGAAGATGGGGATATGTCCACGTTCAGCTGTGAACTCGGACAACCTCGTTGAGATGGTCGCAAAAGAAATTCTATGAGCCTGTCTTGATTCCATTTCCTGCATCGAAGACAGAGAGCGCTTAATGTGGGTTCTTCTCTCTTCTCGCTTTGGGGATCATGGAGGGTCTCATCTTTTAACCCCCACCAATGAAAACCTTTGATATGTTGCTATGACATATTAGTTTTGTTTTTGTTTTATGCAAAGTTCAGTGACACTTTAACCCCTTCGCGCCCAGCGCCATACATGTACGGCGCTGGGGCGATGCGGGCACATGGCGCCCACTCGTGGGTGCGGCGGGCGTCATGGCCGGCAAGTCTCTGCTGTTTCTAACAGCAGAGACTTGCCGCTACTTACCGCCATCGGCGGCGTCTTCCTCGGAGATTAGATGCCGTGATCACACGTGATCACGGCATCTAGTTGCGTCTCAACCCGGAAGCATTCGCTTCCGGGTGGTGTACAGACACCCCGTGTGGCCAATCGGGGTGTCTGTACACCATATGAAAACTGTAATCCTCGCTGGTGAGGATTACAGTTTTCAAAGTGCAATTCTTATTCTGGCCACTAGATGGCAGGCCAGGATAAGAAATGAGCAATTCATGGATTTCTGAGTCTATAAAATCCATAATTGCTCATAAAGAAAAAAAAAAAGCCACAATATATAAGCCCATATTTGAGCTTTCTAATAGTAAAAAAAAATAAAAAAAAAATGTTAAAAAATATATAAAAAATAAGATGTAAAAGTTCAAATCACCCCCCTTTCCGTATAAGTAAAAAATAAATACCTAAATAACAATAAATATAGACATCATGGGTATCACCGTGACTGAAAACGCCCGTACTTTTAAAGTATAAAAAAAAAATTCCAATACGGCGAATTGTGTGGCGGAAAAAAGCGTCCAAATGGCGATTTGCCGTTTTTTGTTGCTTTTTTTTCTAAAAAAAATTAAATAAAAAGTGATCAAAAAGTCATACACACCCCAGAATGGTATCAATAAAAACTTCAGATCGTCCCGCAAAAAATGAGCCCCCATACAGCTCTGTACACAAATACCAAAAAGTTATAGGGGTCAAGATTTGACAAGGAAAAAAAAAAAAAGGGCAACTTTCTAATTATTTTATCACTATGAAAACGCAGGAAAAACTATACATATTAGGTATTGCCGGATTCGTACTGACCAGTAGAATGAAAGTAACGGATCAGTTTTAATGCACATCGAACGCTGTAAATAAGAAACCCGTAGAACTGTAGCGGAATAGCGTTTTCTTTGCAATTTCACCCGGTTTGGAATTTTTTTCCCGCTTCCCACTACACCGTATGCAATATTAAATGGTGGCGTTGGAAAGTACAACTTGTCCCGCAAAAAACAAGCCCTCATACAGCTATGTGAACAGAAAAATAAAAGAGTTATGGCTGTTTGAAGGCAGGGAGCGCAAAACGAAAATGCATAACCGAAAAAAGCTCCGGGCGCGAAAGGGTTAAAGAGGCTCTGTCACCAGGATGAACCCTATTAAACCAGATATACTGCCTGGTAGGGCTCATCATGCTGATTAAAACAATATCTTTCTTTTGTCTGTATGATAAACAGCTACAGAGAAATCAGAGGTTTTATTTATATGCAAATGAGCAATTGGAGCACCAAGAGGCGGGGCTGAATCATCTGAGCACTGCTATACAACACCCCCTATGCTCTGCACACTCCCCCTCCCCTTGATTGAAAGGGCTAGACATCAGGCTGTGGGCACAGCGTGCAGAGCACTGCAGGTGTTACATAGCAGTGTTTAGAATATTCAGCCCCGCCTCTTGGTGCTCCAATTGCTCATTTGCATATGAATACAACCTCTGATTTCTCTGCAGCTGTTTATCATACAGACAAAAGAAAGGTACAGTTTTAATAAGGATGATGAGCCCTACCAGCCAGTATGTCTGGTTTAATAGGGTTGATCCTGGTGACAGAGCCTCTTTAAGGTCTTACTGCCTGAAGAACCTACGTGGCCAATCCTGAAGTCAACATGAAAACAATCAGATCTAGGATAGAAATGAATGCCAGCAAATCTGTGATGGTACTGCTTAGAAACAGAGGTGTCTAATGTTCTCAGAATAACAATAAATGAAATGGGGAATTAACGACAAGCACTGTCTGGATAAAAATAATTTTATAAGACCTAAAGAAATATGTCATTCAGGAATAAGACCGTCACTTGAAAAGTTCTATTATTACTTTTGTAGGTAGGTCATTTCCCCACACCAGGAACTCTAACTCTGACGTAAACTGTTTTCTTTTGGAAGAAAAAAAATCCATTTTCCATGTTCCTTTACTAGCCATGGTAAAGTCTAATCCATCTATTGGCAGATCCCAGGGAGCCCACCCTTTGGCTGACTGATGGCTTCCTGGCTTTTTTAAGATGAAATCCTGCATAATACATTCAAGACGTAAATGTGAAGCAGTAGACGTTTTATAAATTGCTAGGTCTGTCACCATATATACAACTGTAGAAGAAACTGTCATCCATGCTACAGGTTTCATGCTTTCTAAACAGTATTCCAGTGAATCACCATCTGTATTCTCAGTGTCTTGTGAAATATGTATGTTATTTGATTAAAAAGTAGCAGAAGCTCACAGCCAGAAGAGCTAGTCTAATTGCTTTGGAGACATTTTGACAAACAGCACAATTGGACAGGAGAGAAATCCAGCACTGATCCGCCTGGAGAATATGGTATTACACTATGGTCAAACCTCAGAACTGAAGAGGCTGTAAAGCGAGCTTCATAAATCAAATTAAGGTATTTCAAATCCGCCAAAGCAAGAACTATGCTGACCAGGATCGGATTCCGATTTTGTACACTGAGGGCAGTATTCACCCATTTCCATCGCCTTACGACAGGCATCTAAGTCACCTCATATAAAGCAGTTTTAGATAATGTCTCCACATAAACCATGTGGTTTTACGTGCAGTATAAAATATAGTGAGCTTCCAATAGGGCCATCTGCTGCTTATACTGCATTTGAGTTCCCTTGTATCTTGCACCCTGTAAAAAAAGCAAAGACCCTTGTAAAGTCTAGATCCGTTTGGAGTTTAGCAACCTGCTGCAACATCTTAAAGCACCAGTCCTGTGAAACATTACAGATAAAAGCACTGTTCCAAAAAGATTTCAAAGCAAGCTGATAGAACGAGCATTGTAGGAACCCCATTAATCAGAGTTTGAGGGGCACTGGGGACAGTCCTGAAAAGAACATGTAGGCAGCGGCTCAAGAGGACGGTCATGCAAGTCAGTGTCTATTATAATTATTTTACTTATTTATATTGTGCCAACATATTCTGCAGCAATGTATAGAGATTGTCATCACTCACGTTGGTCTCTGTCCCCATTTGGACTTTCCAAGTAAATTTCAAATTGACCTATCTGTCCATTTTGGAGTGTGGCAGGAAACCGGAGTATTCAGAAGAAACCCACACAAACACAAGGAGAATGTGAGCACCAGGTCTGCAAACCACAGAGCCACCGTACTACCCACTGGTGCAGACAACATAAAATCGAGTAAAACAAGTAATAAAAAATAGAAGCCGTTAAAAACATAAAATCGGATATCTTTATAATCATATTGCCCTTCAGAATATAGTTAGAATTAAAGAGTTTGTGTAGGCCATACATATTGATGACTTATTGTCAGGATAGGTCATCAATATCGGATCGTTGAGTATCCAACACCAAGCACCATGCGAGCGCTACTTTCTGTTGCACTACGCGCTGTTTCCTACGGAGCAGTGAGGTAGTGTAATTACTTGTAATTACTTCCAAGACGACTGGCAGTGTAATGAAGAGGAAGTAGCATTCAAATGGAGTGTAGCATGAAGTACCAAATAGAGGCGGGTGCTTAAAGGGAATCTGTCACCTCCGTCAAGCCATATTAAGTAAAACAATACATGACTCCAGATCAGTAATATATATGTCAATATTCACCCACATGTCCCGGATAAAAAAACAGTCATGAAATGTATAGGGAGGACTTCTCCTGGAGTCCTCCCCATTATTTGAGCATACACATGGAGTCCTCTCCATGCATTTCATGGCTGGTTTGCAGGCACACAGCAGGAGTATGAGTATTGCCATAAAAATTACCGATCTGGAGTCAGCAGCAGGTGTTCTGTACATGTATTACAGAACTTATTAGAGCTTGATGGAGGTGACAGATTACTTTGAGGGATTAAAGTGACCTCACAAGTGGAGCTTCACTTTCCAAAAGATATAATCCACAGGTAAAAAAGGCTACAGCAATAACCAAATAAGCAGCAGTCCTTTATTTTTAAGTGCCCATAAACGGTCACAGGATGAGGATAAAAATGTCAGCCTACGGCCGTTTCACATGGCGTTGTGCTTTGTTAAGGCCATTTAAAAAAAATCATTTGAAAGATGAACACAAAGAATATGGGCATTATTACATAATGAGGAGCTACAATGTTCTGTTGTATCTTATAGAATAAGTGGAAAAAGAAGTAATGACATCATATCTTTTCAAATAAAACAAAAAATAAGCAGAGCAGAGACGATACTGGCCATCAGAAGAAGACTTGAGGGTTAACCAAACAAACAATCAATGAGCCTTTGAGCACGGCTGAAATTCTGCTAGTTACACAGAGGAACTATTATTCCAGCAGATTTTAGTCTGGGAAACATTAAGATTTCTTAGTTCCCTAATCAGTGAACGAAAGCTCTTGATTTTTTTTTATGCTGAGCCACCATTGTCTCAGGGGAAATTGTGCAAGAGTAGCGATGACGTCCATAGGTGTGGTGTGGAACCACTATAGCTGAGTGCTACATTGTCATGGAAATACAGAAGCTCTGGTAGCTTATATTCTTTACTGGCAAAATGGGAGAAGTAAGACAATGTTTGCTGCCAAGAAGCATAGAGTTGTGTACTGGCAGACTATAAACTGGGACGGCAGGCAGGTTGTCTCATTAACGATTTACTTGGCGTGAAATCAGAAGTAACTTAACCTAATTTGGGACAAACAATATGTTTGCATCATTAGGACAACCTGTACTATATAATGTCTGAGACAGAGGTTACAGTTTCTGTAGTATCTCATTGAGTAAGGGGCCTGCTTCCAGTGCCGAAAACAGACCTAGCGTGTGTGTGCTGCCGGACATAATGCCAGGAAAGTTTCTGCTTCATCTTCTCTTTCTCTCCAATAAAAGCTTGGAAGCCCCTGGATGGAAGAATCATCCTGTGGACAAGGAACACTTTCTGAGCCATAGGAAAGTCATATCCGCACCACAGTTTTTGCTTGCTTGAAGACAATTCCACCCAGAGCTAAGATTCAGATTTCACAATGAGCCAAACACAACTGAATCTGGAACACTATAGCCGTAAGTGGCGAACGGTGCAGGACCTCTCTAAACCTGGTAAAACGCTGTATTGAAAAACTTTGCAGTAGAATAACACCTTTAAAGCTTGAATCCTAATATTATGAATCAGCGTTAATTACCAGCCACCATGGAAGGAGGATTTATGCTGAGTAAATAACTTGAATACTTTTACCACTTATCTCTCATGCACACACAGCAAGGAGGAATATCCTCCGAACCCCATTGAAGAGTAAACCCAAGAGAAGACTATGTGTAGAGTAGAAGGGTTGTACATCAAGCCAGCACCACCTGAACCACACTATATTATAAGCATAGCAGTTTAGTTATCTAACACTCTAATACAATAACGTTAAAAAAGTGCAGTAGTATTGTGAATGCTTTGCCAGGGCTCTTAGATCTAGAATAGTTTGTTTTCTGGTACCCAATGATATTTTCCACCTCAAGTTTTTCTGCAGATAGTGCAGACAAGAATGATCTCTGCACTAGGACTGCCAACATGTGTTAAAATAACTTCTAAAATGATTCTGCTTAGTCATATTTTGTTACATTTTTTTTCTGTATGGGATAAGCACTAGAAAAGCTAGAGTTGCATTCAAGCGCATCGGAAGAATTGAAAGAGCGTAAAGCTTTAATAGCAATTGCTTATCCGCAGATGCAGTGATGGCTATTCCAGGTCTCTCTTCCTTGTTCATCATCTATGGTGCTATTTTATGTGATAATTGCATCGAGAGGCTTCAAGTAACATCATTAAAGATACAAATGTAAAGAAAATGAAATAAGAGATGGTCTATCAGCTAATTTATCCAACTGTTATCCAGATAATCATTAATATTTTATGACCTATTCAAAAATTCACAATATCCTCTACTTGTGATGTGATGCATGCTTATGGTAGAGTTTCCACGTATTGGCAACTGCGCAGGCGTAACGCACCAACATTTTACTGCAAATTGGCATTGTTTTTAAACTGATTGCTAATGGTCATGTAGTTTTGCAGGTACTTAGACTGATGTTTTACCCTGTCACCACTTTTACGCTGCCCTCTCTGGGGGAGCATAAACTGGTGACGGAGACCCTGAGCAAAACATTGGGTCACTTTCTTGAATTGACCCACTTGTTTCGCCAAAATCAGTATGGAGCAGCTCCAAGGTGAGCTGAACACTGAAGTCCAGACTATACACTTGTCCCGATATTCAACAGCTCTTCAGAGGGTGATTTCTAAAGGAAAAGATTCTGCAATCAGTGGTGGGATAGAGAGAGCCAGGAGTTCATGAATACGGACTTCTGAACATGGGCAGTGTGTTGACCAGACCAGCACTCTACTGGAGGACCTCCTTACTGTAATTCAACTCAAGTAAGTGACCCGGAATTTTGTTCAGGCTCTATCATATGTCACTAGTTTATGCTGTCCTCAAAAACTGGTGTCAGATTCCCTTTAAACTTGATGTAGTCGTATGACATCATCTAACAGAAGGGAATAACTTTGGACTAATGAGTTACTAACTGAGTTAGTAACATAAATTTCCATGGACACATTCGCACTGCATGTGCAGTGTCCATGTTAGCAGTGTCTGTTGAACATACGTGTTAGGAAATCGTCCAGCCCATATGCTATATGTATCCATAGGGCCCAATACACCCAACTGTTGCCAAAACACATACCACACCTTATACATTTTCTATTTTACACTGGTGTCTTGAGGTTCGGCGAGGTAAGTGTTGGGTGGATTTCCCTATGCAAACTTCAAACTGTACAATGTGAAGATGGACTAAACCATTAAAACGGTCAGATATTTAGATATCAGTTTCAATCATTTTCTTGTTTAACACACCCATCCTATGCAGGTGTATGTGACGACACCATAAATGGTCGTATATTCTAGGAATTTTATCTCAACCGGAAGTAGAAATTTACGTAAGGGCTTAGGTGCCTATAAATTTACTACCTGATTGCTTTGTTTTCTGTTTTCTCATTGCCTCAAGCAGTGGTCAAACTAGCATCTAATGTCTCTGGTATTTTGTCCATCCCTGATATAAAATGATAAATAGTTTTTATTGGTGTTGCTTTAGTCAACATACACTGAAACACTATGACGGTATAACACGCTTATAATGGAGCTTTTAACCACCAAAACATTTCACCAAGATTTCTTTCATTAAATGTCACATTTCTCATTCACCTGGTTTTCCTCAGATTGTCATACATGGCACTGCTACCTAGCAACACTGGCGTCATGAGTACAAACCCAACCAGAGCAACAAATGCACATTTATAGTCTTCATTTTGGATTTTCAAAAAATAACCTCAAACAGAAGACTTCAAACACGTAAAAACTACACTCCTCGACATTGAAATTTCAACACCAAGAAAGAAAATCATGGAATTATGGAAATCACAGGATCAATAGACATGTTAATGATATGGAAATGATCGAAAAAGGGGAAAAAAATAAACATCTTGATTTACTCAGTATCGAGTATGAGTATCATGAACTGAAATAAATGCACTTGAATGATATGAATGAGATTATTAATGACTGTCTGAGGTATGTTCTGCCACGTTGAATGGACTTGGGCACGCAAATCATCAAGATCTGCTGGCAGCTCCCTGTGCAAATGCCAGATAAAGATGTCCCAGATTGCTCAATGGGAGACAAGTCTGGGGACGCTGCAGTCCATGGTGACACGTCAGACTACTCACATTAGCACAAGCAACATGTAGCCTGATGCTGTCCTGTTGAAAAATAGCTCCTGAGACATCTTCTCCTTGGAGAAATGGCCATATCACTAGCTCCACAACCAAAGCAATGTAACACAGAGCTGTTATTGTACTGAAATAAAGACTGGAGGAGTCCGGCTACAGTAAATAATTCTAAGAGTAGGACCGGTGTGACGTTCCCTTGTGAAGATCTCTCCAGACCAATTTCCAGCTATCATTGTGTCCAAAACAATAGGGGTACTCATCACTGAAGAGGACAGACCTCCATTCCAGCCTCCATTGCCTTTTTTCTATGCACCATGATAGCTTTTTCAGAGTGGTGGTATGAGGTCAATAGAATATCTGTACCCGGTCGTCTGGCTCGAAGCCCAATGTCACACACCCTCTGATGGTTTATGTAGACACTGTTTGCTGTCCGAGGCTTGGGATGTGACGTCCAATGTCACGTGCAGTACAGAACGGATCACTACACACCATTCTTCTAATCAGACAATCCATCGGTGCAGAGATTTACCTCTGTGCACCTCTTGTTGTCGTTTCAGCTCTTCGTTGTTCTCCCAACCACCAGGACATGCAACAGGACAACGTTGAACAGTGCAAACTTGCTATCTGAAACCAAATCTGATGTGCCAGGTCAAGCAAACTGAGGGTTAATGGGAATTGTTAGCTGATTTTTCTTTCTTTGCTTGGAAACTAAGCAGTATGCCCCTGTGAATAAGCATGAGATAATGCCTAGACTGAGGAAAAATAAAAGTTTTACCAAAGTGTGCACTACAAACAATTTTCCAGAATGAGTAATACCATGGATTTAATGTGAACAAATCAAGGACTGTTTTGCTTGCCTTCATTCTACTCTTCTTAATATTGCTTACAGACTCCACCTCACTGTTAATTATATAAGCATCTTAAGGAGAAAACACAAATTGCCCCTCTCTTAAAATCCTATGAGAGCTTTAATGATGCAGTGACATTTATTTGCCTTGTAAAACATTCGGGTGCACAAGTTTTGACAACGAGCGTAAAGATATAGGTAGACTTTCAGAAACGGTAGACTTTCCAAGCGTCTGAACACATGTGACAGAGCTGACAGTGTGAACGGTATGAGCTCTCCTCAAAAAGGGAACTGACTAATTAAACAGCATGTAAACAGTACATAAACGGTGCCTGCATTCTGCTGAGGGGTCTGTTGGCAGTCACAGGGTCTTTGACATTTCCCAACACCCTGTAATTAATTTCATGTAAAAGAAGTGTTTTGATGCTGCCATTATATTAAGGAAATGCTTTGTATTCAATTTAATAAAAAAAAATCCAAAGGTAGAGAGATATTGCTAATTATGTATAGCATAAAAAATGCTATGTGTGTAGATATTGCAGATACATAGTTGTTATGGCACCCCCTGGTGTTGATTTTAATTCCCTCCGAACATCCACCTTAAGTGCCCAGTGCTACTGAGAAGCTGCTTCTAGTGCGCTGATACTGACTGAGCATGTGCGACCACCAGCACCGGACACATTAGGTGGATGTTCTGAGATGGAAACAAAGGGGGACTTCATAAGAAGTATATAAGCAATATATAGACACTGGAGTATTTAAAAAAAAAAAATAATAATAATAATTGTTCCACCTGAAAAATTGTTCTGTTTTGCATGATCTAACAGACAAATGGAATATATATTCATGAGACAACCCTTTTATTGAAACATCATGCGTAGCTTCAACCAAAGGTGTAGGTAGAAGACAAAAGCTGCATTTGTATTCATTTCAAAATGATTATTGTGATACAGAGAATAATAATGATCATAACCATATTTGTTTAATGAGTTAAAGGCCGTGCTAATCTTGATGTTAATGATCTAGCAGATGTTTTTGTATTTTTTTTTAGTACACAATTTTAGTGGCTATAAGTGTTTTGACCATGGCATCTAATGGATCAGAGTAATCTCTGATCCTGGTTGTTGTCCATAAGTGTCAGCTGTATGTTACAGCTAACATCCGAATCTGATCTGGCATAGGCTCTGGATGCGCTATACGTTTATGGTGCCTATCTGATACGGCACAGTGTCTTTCAGATATCTTTCTCATACAATCATGGTGATTTTCAGACAAATGAATATAATGTGATTTAATGAAACTTATGAACTTCTAATGCATATTGGAGAGTGCTGTGGAACTTCTTCTACTGTACTGAGTGACTGGGACAAGTGCTCCACTGGCACCTCATCTCAGAGAGCAGGGCACGAGTTACATTATGGTAAAGAGTCACCTACCTGTCTGATAAGTAGGCTTACCATGCAAAATGGAACCATGGCATTGGAATGGGTCTGGTAGTGACTAAAGTGAAGCACAGCTTTTAAAAGGTTTGTGTCACTTCAGCAAATATCATTTATTATGTAGAGAAAGTTAATACAAGGCACTTACTAATGTACTGTGATTGTTCATATTGCCTCCTTTGCTGGCTGGATTCCTTTTTCCATCATGTTATACATTACTCGTTTCCATGGTTACGACTACCCAGCAATCCAGCAGCAGTGGCCATGCTTGCACATAGGCCTATGTGAGCTTCCACGGTCCCGGCCACCAGAGAGGCCAGCACTTTTTCCTATAGTGTGGAAGCCCGACCACCACTGCCGGAATGTAGGGTGGTCGTATCCATGGACTAAACAAGGAGTATATAATGTGAGGGAAAAATGAATCCAACCAGGGAAGGAGGCAATATGGACAATCACAATACATTAGTAAGTGCCTTGTATTAACTTTCTCTACATGATAAATGCCACTTGCTGAGGTGACACAACACCTTTAAGGGATCCTTCAGTTGTTAAAGGGGTATTCAAGTTATATTGAATTATCCCTATCCACAGGATATGTCGAGGATATGCATGTATATGCCTGACCAGCGACTGTTCATTTTGGGGAGTTTCACAGGGTACTAGAACCCCGTTCTTATAATCCGTTGGGGGTCCCAGTGGTAGGACCTCTATTGAATATTTATCCCCTATTCTTTGAATAGAGGATAACTTTATATGACCGAAATACCACTTTAATCTAGGACCCCGCAAAAAAGTTTGGACTTAACCATTCATAGTCGCAGGTCGCAGGCCTTGAATTAGTCACTAATTAACAGCAGGACACGGCAAGGGTGATGGAACTAGCAAGTAGTCAGATGGAGCCATGGGTCAGGACCAGAAGGTGGATTGGGAAGGATAAACCCAGAGTCAGGTGTTCAGCAGTAAAACAGGGTAGGAAAACGTAAGTTAAGGCATATCGGTACACCACAGACTTTTTCCAGGGTGCGGGAGCCCTCTGCCTCTGGCACCTTTGCCATAGATTCGCCACCACTGGTATAGACCTTCTAGTCCTTCAAGAGTAAGGCTTGATGAAGTACTCAATAATACAGTTTGTCTGTCTAGTAAAATATACCACAAAGTAAAACTGATTTTTTAGTTCTGAAACCTGACACGTGTTTCCTCACTTAATATGGCTTTATCTGCCAAGACTAGGAAGTATAAAAACAATTAAGTCAGGAACAGATGAAGAAGGCATAAAATGCTCTTGCTTTTCATGGGAATGAGCCGCTGGCTCCTATGTCAATAAATACAGTATGATATGATTTCCCTAAAGTGTGCGCTTGCAGTGAATGAGAAGATTAGTGCTCAGTAATAGTAACATAGGGGGTCATTTATTAAGCTGAAATGCGCCTCATTTACCATTTTCTATGCCTGTTTCAGGCGTAGAAAAAGTCCTAATGTAAGAAAGCTATGAAACTGTTGTACATTTAGAACTGGTGGAGGATCTGCCGAAGTTATAAAGAGGCCAGCACCTCCTCATAACTTTGGCAGATCCACCGCCAGCTTAGGGCTTTATTAAGACCGGCATCTAAAACTTCTTTGTCAGCCCCTCCCAGAAACCTATCAACCTGATCCGTGATATGTTAAACTCGAGTGCCAGGAAGACAACACACCATTCGATGATCTTGGTCTTTGTGACAGATTGCCCTATCTGTACCCCTAATAATGGAGTCTCCCACTGTCTGGCCTGCCCTGTTCTCCTGGCCCCCTGCTTACTGGAGCTGACATTCCCCTGACTGGCAGAGGAAGTGTCCGGCTGCAGCAGTGCTATCCCTGAAGTGGCATTCCCCTCATCTGCCAAACTTGGGGTGTGTCAGATCAGGGCTAGCCTCCCTGGCACTTTTATCCAGCTAGCTACCTCACTTTCCGGAGCCTCCTCACTACCACCTCCCCCACATCTACCCCATAGAGTACTTGCTCAGTGAGCAGCAAACTCTTTTCCAAATTATCAGCGCTTTTCAGTGTTGAAATTTGCTTGTTTAGATACACGATGTGCAATTCCAAACGGGCAATTTGCTCACATTTTGAACAAAGATAAATGGCTGTTCCAGGACTGCATACAACAGACAAGATGTGCACTGGACTGCTCTGTCAATAATGGAAGACATACTAGTGGGGATTACACGAGAAAAGAGAAAGAAAAAAATACAATAATACAATGCACTGAAAAACAACTGACTTGGAGCTCACGCACACGAACTTATGCATTTTGCAGTCCGCAAAACACGGATCTGCAAAAAATACGGATGACGTCCATGTGCATTCTGTATTTTGCGGAACAGAACAGTTGTCTCCTAATAGAACAATCCTATCCTCGTCCATTAGGCAGACGATAATAGGACATGTTCTTTTTTTTCTGGAACGGACATATGGAAAGGGAATCCACACAGAGTAACGTCCGTTTATTTTTCGGACCCATTGAAACAAATGGTTCCACATATGAAAATACATTCATGTGCATGAGCCCTTAAAGGGAGTCTTTCACCTAATCTGAGCTATAAACTCCGCCCCTGGGCACTTGCAGAAGCTAATTAGCAAATGATATAAAAGTGTTTTTACGAAGATATCGGCGAGGGACAGCTCTTAAAGGTACCATCGTAATATGGGGAAAGGAGTCTATAGCCTGATCTGAGCGGTCTATAAGGCTTTAATGTAGTCTCTTCCTAAAGTCACTGAATCTAAAGTGACGTAATCTTAAATCGCACACTTAACACAATACAAACACACAGGTGAAATCAAACACACGTACGCTCACAAACTTGCGTTTTTTGTCTGCTTGTATAAAGGTGTTGCTCCCAAACAATTTCACACCAGACTGCTGCTTTTTTCCTCTCTGGTTTCTCAGACACAAAGAAGGATCTTTATAAAGATGAATATGTATTTTATTCAGATTTATGCAGAAACAGCTATTTCGGAGTCTACCCTAAAATGGGAATTACTCTGGCATAACTAGCCCTCTTACTGGAAGTGTTGATGTTGAAGCGTTGCCAGCTCTTGCTCCAAGTAAATTACACTTATCTGATGCATGCTCATGTTCTTACTCTGAAATAATGCATTTCGCTTCACATGAGGAATATAGCATTTTTCTATTTAACCATATTCTCTTATTGAAGGCAAAACGGAATTATTCAAACAGCGTCATTCATCATGAAAGTACAGACACATGAGAGTTATTTTCTGACATGTTCAAGTTATTGTATGTCTTTCCATGCTGCAATTCTATGGAGTCCGTTAAATGTGTCTGCAGGAGGAGATTCTGAACGTGATTTAAGAGCGAACAGCACTAAGAAATGCAGTGAACTGAGACTGGAGAGCATTTTGCTAGGAATTCTATATGGTTGATCTTAAAGGGATTGGCCATTTCCGAGCAAATTTTCTCAAAAGCGTATAAATTACATGTTGTTGTACACTAAAGTGAAAGCATGCTTTCATGTCCTCTCAGTGGCTTGTTATAACGCCACCAGCAGGCAGTCCACGGTCTTTATGAACATTGCTGTGCCACAGATGGCACATCCATGTTAAGTAAGATGAGTGCGGCTTGGAGGTCTATCCTCTTCAGCAGAGAGACCCACTTTTGTCTCGGATAGCTGGAGATTGGACTGGAGACTCACTCTATCCAATCAGTGCTGCAATTTTCAGACAGTGCACGTACACACCCCCAACTGGTTACCACCCTCTGTACCCTTACTGCAGACTGCTAGCAATTCAATCATAACTTCTAGTAGAAATAATACAGGAATGACACTATATGGAGCCATAAGAATAGATGTTCCAAAATTGTTATTATATGGGGAATGCATGACGGTATTAACACAGGCAAGTCAGGAGGGGTGACGGGTCCTCTTTAAAATACAAAAAAAAAAAAAAAATATAAAAAAAATCTTGAAACCAAGGAATATTATATGTCAGTCTTCACTGACATTGAGTAGGTCATCATCCAAATAATAAGTAATGGTGGTGTACAGAAGTTATTATCAGTAATAATGCCAGTCTTTGTTCACAGGGAATTAAGTAGCAATCGCTTGACTCCAAGTAAAATAAATGCTGAAGTACAACTATCACACGGAGGCTACTTAATTGCTAACAGCGTACAGATGGAATCCATTTTGTTGCTTGCATTCAACCATTGATTATGAAGACACAAATGACCCAATGAACAGGGAATTGCTGGCCTGTGCAGAACAGAATTCGACTTTAAACTCTTTATGAATATATATATATATATATATATATATATATATATATATATATATATATATAAGCAGATCTGATCTATAAGGGTACATTCACATGAAAGTGAAAAACGTCTGTGTGGTCCGTTTTTTTGAATCATGTTTATGGAGCTATATACAAGGTTGTTTGTTTAATGGCCAGTAAATACCAGGCATCAAAAAAATGGGACATGTCTTATTTTTGGCCTTTTTAATGGCCCCATTTTAACAGTTGTTTAGACAGGAGTGCACCCGTATAACAGCTGTTAAAAATGGGGACACTGTGTAAAAAAAAAAAAAAAAAAAAGATCTCTCAGAAGTTAAAATAAAAAAAAAATACTAAACTCCTGTGGCAATTTATTTATTTTTATTTGTCAACACAATCATGGCTGGGGTGGAGGGATGTGGGGTCTGGGGGGCATTTTATATACAAGGGGACACCATGGACATTTTATATACAGGGGGCAGCATAGGGAATTTGAAATGCAGGGGCATTATGGGGGCACTACATAGCGAGCATCACAGATACTGGGGCAATATGGTAGGCATTATTTATACAGGGCCACTACATACAGAGTGTATGTAACTAGCTGGGTGGGGTGGGAGGAGCTATAAGCTAGCTGGGTGAAGTTAAGGGCAGTGATAGGGTAGTGTCTATGTAGCTAGCTGGGTGGGAGGAGCTATAAACTAGCTGGGTGAAGTTAGGGGCAGTGATAGGGTAGTGTCTATGTAGCTAGCTGGGTGGGAGGAGCGATAAACTAGCTGGGCGTTGTTAGGGGTCGTGATAAGGAATGTCTATGTAACTAGCTGGGTGGGAGGAGCTATAAACTAGCTGGGTGTTAGGGGTGGTGCTGGAGGTGTGGTAGAGGAAGGAGAAGTGCATCATGGGACTGGTTGGATACAGCAACAGGAAGTGCTACATACAGGCTGTATACAAAGCAGAGTGATTTGTATACATGAGGAAAATGGGTCCAAATAGAAAAAAAAACAAAAAAAAACAAGGAGATGTACATGAGGTAAGCAAGTAATACGATCATATCTGTTAAAAAAAACACAGTAATCCTGGAAAACCCCTTAACGTACCACAGGCAAGTTTCAGAACTGTAGGGAACACATTGCATATACCATTGGAGAATATTTACCTGTGTTATATTTACATAAATGGAATACTTATATGGACAACCTGAATGTGAATTCGATATAATTTTATTATTTATTTATTTATTTTTTACAAAAGTAAAGTCAGATCATTCAAGCAGATATGTATCTCCTAAACAGATGTGACTACTGAGCCCTGTGTTTGGCTACTGTGGTCATGGGACCCAGCCACATCCTGGTCCGACATAAATCCCTTTAAAATGTTAAGTAGTACTTTTCAAAATGTAGCTTTAAAAATAAACAAAAAGTCTTGAGAGGCACGGTCTGCATCAGCTCTCCTGACACGTCTGCTCTAGTAAATAATTGTTTTCTTCATGAAACAACAGTTCTGGTAAATCTGTGCTTAGAACGCTGCCATGTACCATGCTGGAGAGTTATGTATAAACTGACAACTTTGTGCTACCAGTGGTGGGTGTTTCCCTACACAGTCTGACATTGTCCAATCACTGCTCACAGTCACAGACTATGTAGGGAGACACCCCTCCGAGAGGTGAAATTGGTAACAATCAGTCGCCAGGTTTGTAAGATAGATGCCTCAGAGATTTAATCTTATGAGAGCCTATGTCCCTCACTGTCCGGCTTCCCCGGGTGGACATGGGCAACACTCCATTTACTCTGCTGCTGTTTCTGTTTTAGCCCTCCTCTGCCCTACAGAAGCAGGACTAGTCGCTAGAATTCCATGTGTTTCTTCTGCCATGGCCTGCACTTGCCAGCTAGGCCTCTCCAGTCTGCCATCACGGGTGTGTGGTCCCTGACTCTAAAGGGGACAACATGCACACATCCTAATCTTCACCAGCCAATAGCCAGCAAGTCTGGGGTACTTGCTTGTTCCTGCATAGGTGTGATGTTCCATTTGTCTACCTGTGTACCCACTTCTGTCTGATTTCTGACTGTGACTCTCCACTGCCTGACCTGACTTGTGCCTGATAACTGTATTGACCCTTTGCTGCCCGCCCTGACCTTTGGACTGTTTCATGGATTTGCATGTACTCTGCTGCCCTGACCTTGACCTGTTACTGACCAAAGTTTTGCCTGTCCCTTTGGTGTCTCTTGGTCCCCATGGGTCAGCAGCAAACCGCAAGGAAACTATTTCAGGAGGTAGTGGCCTGCTGCATTCTCCACAACAAAGTCAAGATCTCTGTATAGGGGTTAACCACCAGAATAACGTTAGCCCTTAGGTTTAGTCAAATACGTTGGTAGGTACAGTGGTACCACTTCCACTGCGTTACACTAAGATTAAGTAGTCAATACTTAAGCCCCATGGAGAAAAAAAGCCAGTAACAAAGTCACGCCTAAAGTATACTGCAGTTTGATAAACATAACTGATCTCAAAAACCAAACCAAAGTTGAATGTAATATTTTATTACTGAAAGTGAAGTGAAATTTAGCCGCAGCGTTTTGGGGAAAACAAACAAAAAACAGCTAAATGCTGTGTGTGAAACTGACCTAAAGGTGGATGTCCTGCAGAACGAGGGTAAGCATACTGGATATATGAGGATGTTTTAGCAGGTCAGATGTTCTTGGCTGTGAATACTGACCTAGTGCGCTCTGTGCACCTCGGTCATGATTTGTTTGTTTTGTTTAACTTTTTGTCCTTGGTTGTACAAACCTTCCCAGTGTGTTCCCAACTAGTTCACAAACTACTTCAACATGTATCCACCTTTGCTGCTTTATTCTAGGTTTATTTATGGCCCCTGCATTATGCCAAACTTCCTCTGAAATCCCCAAGCTGCCAATTTAGCAAACTAATAGTCCTTTCACTGGGGTGGTCCTAAAAAAGTCACTCAGCCTCATCTAAAGAAATTAATGAATATTAAATAGTCATGATTACCTATGGAAATATATTTACCGTAACGTCATACTGTAGTATTTACCTCTCTAAATATTAATATTGTTATCTACTAATATCTAGGGAGGGTTGACTAACAACAACACTCATGGAAAGCCTATATACAAAGGGCAAATATGCATGCTTAGTTCAGTGGAGTGTGGAAGACAAGCCAGCAGCTTATCTTCCATCAGAACACAGGACCAGATATAATGAAATCCATTATGGTGGATCCTTGTTTCCCCTGATATCTCTAGGCAGCTGTTGACAGCTGGATGTCTCCATACACATTAGATTGTCAGCAAAATGCACCAACAGAAGTCAAATTTTTATGGCCAGCTTAAGATTTAACCAATTTAAAGGGATCCTCTTCATTCTCAAGCTCTGAACTTGATACATTTTATTGAATAACTCAGTGGCTATGCTAATTGCTATTTTTAATTATATGCAATTACAAAAGAATTCAGATCCAGGTGCTGGTTTGTATAATATTTGGAACAACCCCTTTAAAATAAGATTTTGGATTCCCAACTGGTTCTGGACCCGACTAGAGGGACGGCCATACTGGACTTAGTATTAACCAATAGACCTGACAGAACAACAGATGTGCAGGTTGGGGGACACCTGGGAAATAGTGACCATAAAATAATAACCTTCCAACTGTCATTCAAAAGAGCGTTTCTTCAGGGAGGAACAAAAATACCAAACTTCAAAAAAGAAAAATGTAGCCAACTAAGAGAGGCCATAGGCCTAACTAACTGAAACAAAGTCCTCAAAAATAAAAATACAGCCACAAAATGTGATATTTTCAAAAGTATCCTAATATCTAATTGTGGGAATAAAAGGTTAAGGAATAAGAAAAACCAATGTGGATAAATAGAACTGTAAAGAAAGCAATAAATGACAAAAAGAAAGCATTTAAATCACTAAAACATGAGGGTGGCAAGGAAGCATTGAAAAACTATAAGGAAAATATAGAATATGTAAAAGACAAATAAAAGCAGCCAAACTAGAGACCGAGAGATTAATCGCCAAAGAGAGTAAAACTAAAATGTTCTTCAATTATGTAAATGGTAAAAAGTATAAACCTGAAGGTGTCGGCCCCTTACAGAGTAATGAGGGGGGAGTTGCAGAGAGTGATGAGGAGAAAGAAAAGCTAATAAATATTTTTTTCTCCACTGTATTCACTGAGGAAAATGCAGAATATAAAAGTAAATTCCCTATTAAAAGTGCCCTGTCTGACCCAGAAAAAAGTACAGCGGCGTCTTAAAAAGATTAAAATAGACAAATCACCAGGACCGGATGGCATACACTCCCGTATCCTAAGAGAATTAAGTAATGTCATAGACAGACCCTTATTTCTGATATTTAAAGGGGACCTGTCATCTCCGAAACACCCCCTGAACTAGAGTAAGCGTTGTATAGAGTGCATTTTACTGCTGGTTTGTGGGAGCACAGTGATGGAATGTAAGTGAGTATGAAGATAAAACTTGCATATTCAGATTCAGCATCACTTACACTATACAACGCTTACTCTAGTTCAGGGGGTGTTTCAGAGATGACAGGTTCCCTTTAAGGACTCTATACTGACAGGGAGTGTTCCACAGGATTGGCGCATAGCAAATGTGGGGCCAATATTCAAAAAGGGTCCAAAAACAGAGCCCAGAAACTATAGGCCGGTAAGTTTAACATCTGTCGTGGGTAAACTGTTTGAGGGTTTTCTAAGAGATCCTATCTTGGAGTACCACAGTGAAAATAAGCAAATAACTCCATATCAGCATGCCTTCATGAGGTATCGGTCATGTCAAACCATCTTATTCAGTTCCTATAAGGAGGTAAGTTCTAGACTTGACCTCGGCGAATCAATGGATGTGGTATATCTGGACTTCTCCAAAGCATTTGACACTGTACCACATAAAAGGTTAGTATATAAAATGAGAATGCTTGGCCTGGGAGAAAATGTCTGTATGTGGGTAAGTAACTGGCTCAGTGATAGAAAACAGAGGGTGGTTATTAACGGCACATATTCAGATTGGGTCACTGTCACTAGTGGGGTACCACAGGGGTCAGTATTGGGCCCTATTCTCTTCAATATATTTATTAATGATCTTGTAGAAGGCTTGCACAGTAAAATATCAATTTTTGCAGATGACACTAAACTGTGTAAAGTAATTAACACAGAAGAGGACAGTACACTGCTACAGATGGATCTGGATAGACTGGAGGCTTGGGCAGAGAAGTGGCAGATGAGGTTTAACACTGACAAAAATGTAAGGTTATGTATATGGGAAGGAATAATGCAAGTCACCAGTACATACTAAATGGTAAAACACTGGGTAACACTGACATGGAAAAGGACCTAGGAATTTTAGTGAACAGAAATCTAAGCTGTAGAAACCAGTGTCAGACAGCTGCTGCCAAGGCCAATAAGATAATAGGTTGCATCAAAAGAGGCATAGATGCCCGTGATGAGAACATAGTCCTGCCACTTTACAAATCACTAGTCAGACCACACATGGAGTACTGTGCACAGTTCTGGGCTCCTGTGAACAAGGCAGACATAGCAGAGCTGGAGAGGGTTCAGAGGAGGGCAACTAAAGTAATAACTGGAATGGGTGGACTACAGTACTCAGAAAGATTATCAAAAAAGGGTTATTCACTTTAGAAAAAAGACGACTGAGGGGAGATCTAATAACTATGTATAAATATATCAGGGGTCAGTACAGAGATCTCTCCCATGATCTATTTATCCCCAGGACTGTGACTGTGATGAGGGGACATCCTCTGCGTCTGGAGGAAAGAAGGTTTGTACACAAACATAGAAGAGGATTCTTTACGGCAAGAGCAGTGAGACTATGGAACTCTCTGCCTGAGGAGGTGGTGATGGTAAGTTCACTAAAAGAGTTCAAGAGGGGCCTGGATGTATTTCTGGAGGGTAATAATATTACAGGTTATAGTTACTAGAGATGGGTCGTTGATCCAGGGAGTAATTCTGATTGCCTGATTGAAGTCGGGAAGGAATTTTTTCACCTAAAGTGGGGAAAATTGGCTTCTACCTCACAAGGGTTTTTTGCCTTTCTCTGGATCAACTTGTAGGATAACAGTCCGAACTGGATGGTCTTTTTTTGGCCTTATAAGCTATGTTCCTATGTTACTATGTTTGTAGAATGATTACAGGTACACTAACTATAGAACATGCTGGACAAGTGCTGCTTATACAGAGGAGTTTCTGGATTAAAATAGGTAATCATCGGTAATTGTAGGTAATTTTAAAATATAAAAGACAATATACACTAAATTAATCCCATATGGCCCTTGCATCAGTGCACCCTGGTTCTTACTGTTTCTATTAACCACCTGGTAGTGCGACATCCATAGTGTCACATAGCAGGATGGACCCACTGTGTCCCCCCTGGTCTTCACTCTTTAACCCCTATATAGGGATTTTGACTTCAATGCAGGGAAACTACCAGGCCACTACCCCTTGAATTAGTCTCTGTTCAGTGACAGCTGACCCAGGTGTGTCAAGAAATACTGGTATGTGGCACCGGGGAAGACATGCAAAATCATAATCAGAGGATGAGCTGAGGCCAGGGCAAGCAGAGTTCGTTCAATACAGTTATCAGTCCAAAGGACAGGACAGGCAGCATGGGGTCAAGACGAGAGTCAGGCAGAGTCAGGCAGTTAAGGGTCAATCCGGTAAACAGGCAGAGGTTGAACACGGGAGGTCAAGGCGGAGTATAGCACATCTTTGCAGGGAGTAGCAACCTAGAATACCCATTTCTCAGGCACCTGTGCACAGGGGAAGGTGCCTTCAATATCCTTAGAAGGCTAGGCATAGGCTGCGCAGATTAGGATGCGTGCTTGCCCTTTAAAGGCCAAAGGGAGCATTCATGCCCCACGGAAACACTGAGTAAGAGCAAGCCAAGAGCAGGCCGAAGCCCATTGCACACGGACCACCAGAGAGGGTTCTAGCCAGGAGCAGGAAAGTACCGGAGGCATGGACTGCCAATGTCACCAAGGACAGGAGACACAACATAGCAGACCTTCATGTCTCTACATAGTGAGTATTAACAGTGTGGATCAAAGAGCAGAGTGAGAAAGCTATGGCATTCAAAAGACAAATTTACTGCAAAACGTATATAATTTATATTACTAGGAATAATTGGAGAAGTTCTAAAAAAAGATACACCACGATTGTTATATTATAGGAAATACAATTATTTACCAAAACAGAAATGTTAGAAGAGCGGACACATCCAATTCAAAATGGTGGCCTATTTGTGACGGCCTGTGCTTAGACTCCAAAAAGGTTCAATGGAAGCAGATTCGGAGCCCCTTCTGTTATGGTCATTATTGCTGGTAATACAGTTTTACATTGTTTGGCCTGAAGATTACAACGTCATCCATCCGACTTCCACAGCACGTCATCTGAGCATACAATGCTATCTACTGTCTAGTTTCCACAGCAATGTGAATGTTTGTCCTAACACATTAGTGTGTGATTCTCAATACATTTCAGGGACTTTGTGTTCAGCTTCACATTTTTTTTTTCCACATACGGCAGTACCACAGCCAGGGCTGCAATGACTTCAATTAAAAGTACATCAGTCGCAAAATGTGTCCAAGTTTTAGGAAAAGAGAGGTCATTCCTTGCAAGTGCATGCTCTGTAAAGTTCTATTGTAGACCCATGACATTAATTAATAATTCTAGAAGAATAAAACGACTAGGCTTTTCCTTAGCAGCCGTAACTGCTGCCACAATAATATTCTGCATTTACAAGCATATGACTAGATATGACCATAGCCTTGAAAAGGTTAGAAACCATCAGAAATAAAAATATAACAGTTTTTATCTTTTTATGTCCAAGAAGAACCCCACACGTTTAAGAGTAAAGCCCAGGCTTATCAAAATGGATGGACTTTTCCCTGTAGCTGGCCATGTTACAGGGATTCTATTTAACACTTAAATAAATATACTTAAGTAAAGACCAAAGCCAACGAGAAGATTCCCTGCCAATACTGTTGAAAGTAAGCAATGAGTACATGCAGTTTCACAGATGAGTACCTACAATGAGGACATACCAAATCTGCCTCATGTCCTTTAGGGCCATGCCAGTTTTCGTCTTTTTTTTTCTTTGTGGGACATATACTACCATTTTGGTATATACACTACTCACAAAAAGTTAGGGATATTTGGCTTGTGGGTGAAATTTCAGGATGAACTTAAAATGCACTCTAACCTTTACAGGTGAACTTAATGTGACCTTCTCTAAATGTTGAATGCACATGTCCACCTGTTCAATGTTTCAGCACTTTTGCACAACTTGCTGTTCTCTAACAAGGAGCTGTTCACAACAGGTGTGATCCATGAACCACCCAATAAATTTCCTGGTTCAATTAGAATTGGTATTTAAACAGTCCTCCTCATCATGCTGTTCACATTTTGACATCATGAGACCAAGTTGACACCTAACAATTGATCAACAGTACCTCGCCATTGCGAGGCTTCAAGCAGGATGTTCTCAGACGGAAGTGGCCACAGAAAGGCATAGAAGCAGACGTCCTTTGGCCACATCACACACTGATGATCGCTTCATTGGGAACAGTGTCCTGCGGAACCGGATGATGAATGCCACACAACTTCAGGCACATTTAAAGGATGTGAGTGACCCAAGAGTCATGTTAGACCTTTCAAAACCGTTTACATCAGTGTGGTCTACGTCCCAGATGACCTGCAAGGGTACCTGACCACACCACCAGACACAAGAATCATCATCTTGCATGGACCAGGGCGCAGCTACGCTGGACCAGTGGTCCTCAGTGCTTTTCACTGCTGAAAGTGGATTCACGCTGAGCAGAAAAGATGGCCACCCAGGAGACAATTGATGCTCAAGGCCACATGACAAGTTATTGAGGCATTGACATTTTTTGTGGGGTATGCCCACCGTTGTTGTTGGCTTTTGTCTCAATACATTGTTTGAGATGAGGAAATAGAGAAAGAAAGAGAGAGACTATACCTTATTTTTCACTTTATAAAGCCTGTATTACACCGCCCAATTTTTTGGCAGATGATTGCTAACAGACGTTCATATGAACGCTTGTTAGTGATCATCTAGTAGTGTAATACTGCTGCCGATTGTTCGTTCATGAGGCAATACAAATCTTTTGTTAAAAAAAAAAAAAAACACTATCGTCTGCGGACGGCAGATCCTGGTGTCTAATCACCATCTGCGCCAGCAAACAACTATACAGCATGGGTACAAGCAATGGCATAGCGATCGCTCCTGTCCATGATATGAAGGAGACTGCTGCATGTAATAGCAGTGGTCTCCTCCGCTAGCGAGCAGGTAATTGCCGGGAGAGAACTCTTCCCTCCAAACAATTGTCTGCTACTTTAGGCTGTGTAATACATCCTTAAGATGCACCTGATGATAAGACCTCAGGACAGACCTCGAAGCTTCATCAGAATTTCAAATTAGACCCTCAATCATCATCAGTTTTCAGATCAGACCGCCATATCAAACCTCGAATCAGATCCCCATATCAGACCTCAGATCAGACCGCCCATTTCAGACCTGAAATCAGATCCCCATACCAGACCTTAGATCGGACCTCCTAATCCGACCTGAGATCACACCCCCATATCAGACCTGAAATTAGAACCCCATGTCAGATCTCAGATCAGACCTCCATATCAGATCAGACCCCCATGTCAGACCTCAGATCAGACCCCCATCAGAAATAAAATAAGTAAATGAACTTACCTCTCCTGCTCTGTCACCACTCTGCAGATCTGGTCGTCTCCCTGGTCTTATCTGGACCATGCTGCCCTGTGGCCAGACTGTGTACAATGTCAGGTCATAGTATGCTGTACGCAGTCAGGACATGTGCAGCACGGTGCCCGGACGAATACCAGGGAGCAGGGAGTACAGCAAGAACTAGCAGCACTACACTCCCCGCGCCTCCTAAATACTAGTGAGCGCTTCCTGATACCTCCCCTTAAGGCATCCAATAATCAAGACAACTCTAAATATTGATCACTCAGGCTTATACATCCATGAATGCTGCGTTAAAGGGGTTGTGCACATAAATGAATGATCAGGATAGATAATCAATATCAGATCGTCAGGGTCCGACTCTCAGCCTCCCGACCAGTTAGCCGTTTGAAGGGGTTTCTGCGCTCATACAAACACTGGGTCCTCTTCAATGTTTAACTGCACACCAACTCCCCTGTAGCAGCGGTGAAAGGTAATTACAACTGCAAGTCCAATTCACTTGAATGGAAGAGAAAACTGTAATCGCACTGCACTGCTGTTATAATCTAGAATGATGTGCAGGTAAACACTGAAGGGAACGCAGCACTTGCACGAGCGTTGCACCCCCTTCAAAAAACTGATCATGGTGCTGGCAGTCGGACCCCCACCGATCCAATATCAATGACCTATCTTCAATATCTCCAATATAATTGTACTGTACAGTACATGTAAACCAGGGATGTACTAACAAGGTAATGGTTAATACACTCCCTGTGGAGTTAGCTATCAAACTGCACATAAACGTCATCAATATAGCGGCATGGAGGCAGCATCTACTGCTCTGCAGGGCAACATTTTAAGGCTTCGAAAAGGACTTTAACTTTCTTAATTGCTACAGATACAAAAAGGAAATTACTTCAAGATGATACACAAGCTGATTTACTGCACGTTACTGCCGCACAAACAGACAATAACACATAGCAACATGTTACTTCTCTCTGAAGGAAAAGCTGAGGCATCCTGGAATAAAAGAAAACAGATGTTCCTGATTTTAGGAGCCGGGTCACCTGTTTACATTAACTTTCCAGTAAGGATGTCCACCGCTTCCAGGGGTCTCGCAGAAAACAAAAGAGATGAAAATACTGTATTAAATATCATTTACTTCTACAATAGAGATCATTATTATGTTACAAACATATGGTAGAAATCTAAGCAAGAATCACTAAATTGAGATTTAAATCACAATATGAGTAGGCAGTGTGACAAAAATATAGTGTGCTATGTATAGTTATTCATTGTGTTTTGCATCTACTTTGGTTTCTGTATCATTGATCCATAGGGAATACAGTAAATATCCAGGAACAATATATCGCTATATATACTGATAAACCGCTTTAGCCAACATCAATCAATACCTGAAAAGATGTGCACTGGTTGTTATTGGCCCTTCTGTCTCCTCACCACAACCAGAGGGAGCTTAGTAGCGTACTTAAAGGGGCTGTCCAGGCTACACTATGTGATGGCCTACACTGCCTGACACTGTCCAATCAGTGTTGACACTGCAAGAGTATAAGGATACCCCTCAAATTATACAATTTCTGTAGTAATAACAGAGGAATGGCACAATGTACAGTTCTTAGAAAAGATGCTTCTGTAAACAGGCAGAAGTCAATACATGGGTGAGCAGAGTGGCAGCAAATCCCACTGGGAAGGGACAGACCGCCGCCACAAAAACACTAAGTAGGAGAGTCCATAGTTTTGTTCCATATAGAAGACCAGATATCTACAGTATGTCCATGGTTGCAGCTAGAGGGTCAGATAAATATTCAACTGTAGATAGCATCTAAAGAAAATTTTAAAGTTGCTCCATACAAAAGGAGCGTCAACGCTGATCGACTACAACAAAGGCTCAAGACACATTAAACTATGAATGTCTCAAAAAAATGAAACAGAAGGTGACTTATCGTCCTGATGCTCCAACACATTCTTCTGATCGGTTCCTTGTATAGATTATATATAGAAAGAGCCACCCCAAAGAGATCACAAACTGAAATGCCCTCTTGACCACACTAAAGCTCTGACCCGTGTCCTCTGATAACCTATTGCCATTTGCAAAACTGACAAAGCGTCTATCTCTATGCACTTCATCCTGCCATGCCTCCATGAATGACAAGGACATGTATTCTTATCAATAGTCAATTCAAAAGAACACAGGGGTCACATTCAAGTATCTATATCATTGAAATAAGTATCACTCACTTCCATACACGTGTGCAATATACAAGAAGAGAGCAGATGTCCTCCTCAATAGCCCAGCCTGACCTTTCTGACCTTACACTATTGGAAATGTCTAGTATCTACAGTGCATCTACCACCATTAACGCAGTACTAATAATACATCCACTAGATTAAGATGCACAATATGCATTAATAGGGTTAATATGCATTAATCTTCTGGCAGTTCATGAGCAAGAAAGGCAAATCTACACCATCTATGAAGAACTGCTGAATTGTACTATAATTTGCTCCAATTTCTGGTGTAAATTATAGAAGACTTTTTTGGGCTATGGAGGCCATACCCCATCCTACTAAGGCTCCAATGCTACTCCTTAAAGGGGCTGTGTCATGGCCAAAACCCATGTCTGTATGCCCCATAAGGGTATATGAATGTCATAGAGTAGGATCCTCTGCTTGGGACCCCGATCTAGGAGCAGAACCCTGTGGCCATCTACGTATGGTGGAACACTGCTTCCCTCAGCCATAACAGCAGATCATTGGGGGTAAGAGAAGCCGGGCCAGCCCATTGCTATGCCTTTAATACTCCTGGCAATATTAAAGAGAATAAGAAGAATAAGAAAAATAAGAATGAGAAGTGGAAGAGAAAGAAAACAAAAGTTGTAGATGTACAGATGTACTTTTCACAAAATGAACTTCTGAGTGATGCCTACATATCAAAAATATCAGGGCCAATTATCCCAAGTTTTATTCATATTCAAATGAGAAGTTGGAGCACCAGGATGTGAGGCTGAATCCTTTGAGCACTGCTTTTGCAACACCCCCTGTGCTCTGCACACTCCCTTGTAAAACCGTCCCAGCGCTGTCACTCCAGTACTTCCCGCTGGACTTTGTTTTACTGAGCCGCGGCAATGACATCTTGCCGACAGCACGTGACTGCTGCAGCAAATCACTGGCCTCAGTATTTTTTATGGTCTCAGACAACACCTTTAAAAGCCTGTGGCTCTCAGACAATGTCCACAAAAAATATATTATTATAGACCGTGGAAAACGATGATTCCATTATTTTTACATTCCTACATATGTTTCTATAATCTAAACACTAGAGTCAGTATCCCCAGCATGTTTAGGATGGCTTCTATATGTGCTGGATGGGCCTAGTATTATGTTCTAGGGAATATTATGTAAGAATACATTCAGGGATAATATTTAATTCTGCACTACATTTACAGGATCAGAAAACTTTCCAGCTCTAAGACTGTTTTCCAGATGCTCCTTCTACAATAAACTCAGGAAGCTTCCTGGTGAGGCTTGTCATGGGGGCAATAAACACTGACTGCTTGATACACGTTCTCCCTTTCCTCTGTAAGACAGTATATAGAGTGCCTAGAAAAACCTATTCTGCGGCCACTGATACCGAACAGCAATATAAATGTAAAAATGAATTATATCTTAATAAAAGTCTGACCAGTGAACACAGATATTATGGCATATCCATATCTGTAGATATGTTTTGACAGATGATAGATATTAGATAGATAGATAGATAGATAGATAGATAGATAGATATGAGATAGATTTGATCGATCTAGCTTCATCCATATGGCATAGTCACTTGGTATAGCATGGGAGTCACTGGGAGGCATCAAAACAATCAGAATGGGGGTTTGAGGGGTACATCCACAGCAGGAAGGTATAAGGTATTTTACAACTATTTTATTATCGAAAATACGTTTTTACGACCTGTTAATTAGACAGCTAATGAAAATATAGCGGTAGACCCCCCCCCCTTTCTGCCGTTACTCAGAACCAGGTGCCACCGGGCTGACAGCCCTTGTGCTGCCACTCTCCATAGAAATGAAGGGAGCCCATTTGTGCTTCCGATCCCATCACGCATCTTTGTGTATTCCAATAAGTATACTATGAGCAGATTTGATCATTATCTTCATTTTCTTTCAACTTTATTGTTTCAGAAGTTTAAAACCAGTTGAAATCTTGTATAATAAAAGTAAAATCACACTTTAGTAGTACACAGTCCACTGGGAAAGTATCAGTCCAAGGGATTGTGCAGTAACTTTCCAAGATATAACAGAGACTTGGCAATCACCTTTACACCTTCACCGGCATTGGAGCAGCACAGAACACACGTTAAAGAGGACCTTTCACCGCTCCTGACATGTCTGTTTTAATAGCTTTATGCATTCCCCATGTAATAACTATTCTGGAACATCTATTCGTATGACTCTATGTTGTGCCATTCCTTTATTATTCCTGCTAGAAGTTATATGTTAATTGCTATTAGCCTTCAGTAAGGGTACAGAGGGGAGGTAACTGGTTGGGGGGGTGTGCGTGCACAGTCTGAACATGGCAGCACTGATTGGATAGAGTCAGACTGTGCAGGTACACACCCCCAACTGGTCACCTCCCCTCTGTAACCTTACTGAGGGCTAATAGCAATTCAATTATAACTTCTAGTAGAAATAATACAGGAATGGCACAACATACAGACATAAAAATAGATGCTCCAGAATTGTTATTACACGGGGAATGCAAGAAGCTATTAAAACAGGCATGTCAGGAGTGGTGAAAGGTCCTCTTTAAATGCATGTTTTCAATCCCATTCCTTATTATAGTGGGGTTTGCACACGCCCGACCTACCCTACCACCTGGAATGAGATTTGGTGGCCCATGTTCTTAGTAACACAGGACTACTATCTATTATACTTAACATTTTGGTAGCAAGGAAGCCAGGAAAATTTAGAAATAGTTGTAGGGTAGGTAATTTTTTTTCCCCCTCAGTTTTTGAACCCCTTTATACTTTCTCTTCTTTTATGATTCACAGTTGATTTTGGCTAGAAAACTGCATAAAACCTGATCAGAACCTGTGTAAACAAATATACCTTTTAACATGAAGAAAAAAAAAATCAACAGACCGCAATAATGCCCCCAAGACAAAATGTGGTTCAGAATTGTGTTTTAGTAAAAACTATACATTGTGGACATGGAAAACATCTTTCACACTGACGGCAGCCTATATGAATGAGGTAGCATAAGCAGATATAATACATACTGTATATAATGTAGCCATAAACCCACAAAAATAAGGGCTCAAAGACAACTACCGAACCCTGTGAAAAGAGCTGAGAATTTGTGAAACTTCAGCCATAGGAGACAAGACATGTTTAGGATCAAAGGTCCAGGTTTAGAACAGAATTTGCCAGGTAAAGTAGTAGACACAACATTTCTGCTCCCCAACAATTCACAATAGTAATACAGAGAACACAACTTTTTGTGATGTTGCCCTATATAGTACATGCAATTGTATCACTGCAAAGCAAGATTGCTGAGAAGGATTAGTGAATGGGAAAGAGTGGAGCTGCACTGGGGGAGTCCTAGCATAAAGGATGTACATATATAAATTTCCCTTCTACCGGCTGTGAGATGGAGAATATGATGGTTGAGGAGAAAACATGAGAAGTAACCCACCGAGTGCTCCTTCACATAATGTATGTGCTGCATTCTTCCTTATAAAGCCACACTGCAAACTTTTCTCACAAACCAAAGGACACATTATCGGGGAATAAAGCGCAAGGCTGGCTGCACACAACCAATATAACAGCAGCATAGTACAGGACCAGCAAAACGCAGGAGATCAGACAAATCTCATGAACATAGATTAGTAGTAATAGAGGGCACTCAACATATCAGGCTTCATATGAGAGCATGCAAATGTATATTTGAACAAAAAATCTTTAATTAATCCATATATACATAAAACTCAAACACTTTTAAAATATATACATAAAAATAAAAAGTACTAAAAAATTGCGCTATGTTGGTAGCACTGCAGAGTATAACAGTTCACTAAAAGAAATTACTTCCCAATATCAGTCATACAAATAAATGTGTAGATCCATCAAGAGAAGTTCTCATGCAGGTATATTGGTGAGTAGTGATGTTTCTTTAACAAAATATAATTCATGGAGTCCTTATATTAGATGGCACTGTATTGTGTATAACTCCAATAAGGTTACTTCCATAAGAATAACATATTTAAGGTTAGTCCAGTATAGTTAATAGCCAGAGAGGTCTTGTAGCTTGATGGTGAGTATAAACAATGAAGTCTCTATAATAGAGTGCTGCAGTTGTTAGTAAAATGCTGCAAAGATTGGTGTTATTATAGCCATTTGGTTAGTTATATATATATAGTTTGAAAAGTAATCCGATACTTTACCCTCCTGAGAAGGTTAAAAAGTCCTCCGCTCGCGCCAGATACTATCGTGGCGTCCCACGAGTTAGCGGCGTCCGGCGGCTCCAACCACGTGATGTGTGGCGTGACGGACACAAATGCAGGAAACCATGTGATGTCTACGTCATCCGATCATGTGACCCAACTGGCAGGTCCTGGAAGGTGAAAAAGTAATAACTCCAAGATCCTGCAAGATTTCTCATATAAGGCAGCAATTCCGTTTTTTCTTTTATGGAGATATTGCTTATGTAGTGGATCCTCCTATAGCAAGCCAGCAAAGTGATGGGTCCGAAACATTCCCTCCTATACCAAACGCGTTTCGGAACTCTCAGGTTCCTTCCTCAGTGGTTGGGAATGATTCGTATATGGCGGTCTTATATTGTGCATCTTTAATTGGGTGGGCAGGATATCCCATCTTTGGCTCAAGTGATACATAAAAAATGGCCTGGAATGTAAACATGTATTGTGCCATACAAAACAATGTTGCCATCTATCTCATATATTAGTGCATCTTTAGTGAAACATTTACATCAGACCTAGTTATCTTAATAATCATAGGATAATATATTTAAATATATGACAAAAATAAATATACATAATAAACCACTAAAATGAATAATACAGTTTTGATGCGATTTTAGTGCGTTATTAATACTTTTTATGGATTCTTATTTTACATGATACTTTTTCTTTTTTTCAGAAATTACTTGTTTTTCCTCATCATAATAACAGTGGGTATGTATTTATTACAATATATACGGATATTCGGTAGATAGGGGAGGTAGCACACACCCTCCCTAGTGTGCTACCTCCCCTATCTACCGAATATCCGTATATATTGTAATAAATACATACCCACTGTTATTATGATGAGGAAAAACAAGTAATTTCTGAAAAAAAGAAAAAGTATCATGTAAAATAAGAATCCATAAAAAGTATTAATAACGCACTAAAATCGCATCAAAACTGTATTATTCATTTTAGTGGTTTATTATGTATATTTATTTTTGTCATATATTTAAATATATTATCCTATGATTATTAAGATAACTAGGTCTGATGTAAATGTTTCACTAAAGATGCACTAATATATGAGATAGATGGCAACATTGTTTTGTATGGCACAATACATGTTTACATTCCAGGCCATTTTTTATGTATCACTTGAGCCAAAGATGGGATATCCTGCCCACCCAATTAAAGATGCACAATATAAGACCGCCATATACGAATCATTCCCAACCACTGAGGAAGGAACCTGAGAGTTCCGAAACGCGTTTGGTATAGGAGGGAATGTTTCGGACCCATCACTTTGCTGGCTTGCTATAGGAGGATCCACTACATAAGCAATATCTCCATAAAAGAAAAAACGGAATTGCTGCCTTATATGAGAAACCTTGCAGGACCTTGGAGTTATTACTTTTTCACCTTCCAGGACCTGCCAGTTGGGTCACATGATCGGATGACGTAGACATCACATGGTTTCCTGCATTTGTGTCCGTCACGCCACACATCACGTGGTTGGAGCCGCCGGACGCCGCTAACTCGTGGGACGCCACGATAGTATCTGGCGCGAGCGGAGGACTTTTTAACCTTCTCAGGAGGGTAAAGTATCGGATTACTTTTCAAACTATATATATATAACTAACCAAATGGCTATAATAACACCAATCTTTGCAGCATTTTACTAACAACTGCAGCACTCTATTATAGAGACTTCATTGTTTATACTCACCATCAAGCTACAAGACCTCTCTGGCTATTAACTATACTGGACTAACCTGAAATATGTTATTCTTATGGAAGTAACCTTATTGGAGTTATACACAATACAGTGCCATCTAATATAAGGACTCCATGAATTATATTTTGTTAAAGAAACATCACTACTCACCAATATATCTGCATGAGAACTTCTCTTGATGGATCTACACATTTATTTGTATGACTGATATTGGGAAGTAATTTCTTTTAGTGAACTGTTATACTCTGCAGTGCTACCAACATAGCGCCATTTTTTAGTACATTTTATTTTTATTTTTATGTATATATTTTAAAAGTGTTTGAGTTTTATGTATATATGGATTAATTAAAGATTTCTTGTTCAAATATACATTTGCATGCTCTCATATGACGCCTGATATGTTGAGTGCCCTCTATTACTACTAATCTATGTTCAAAATTAATACACGGTTGGGGTGTACCGTAAGAGTGAGCACCTATCCATTGTGTAGATTCAGATGAGCTACTGCTTATATATTATACATTGAAATCTCATGTACACTTTGCTTTTTTCTTAGGTGTGGAAATTGACCTGCCGTGTGGATTTTTTAAATCTGCAGCATGTCAATTGTTGTTGCGTTTTCCATGTCCAGATTTCACCCTTTTCAATGGAAGGGCAGAAAAATCTGCACCAAAAATGCATTAAAAAAATCAACAAAAAAGGCACCAAAACCTAAATTAATAGCGCAGATTTTTAGAGTATGTTCACATGACGGATATTGAAAAGACGTTGGAAAGATTAGCGCAGAATCCACACTGATTTTCTGTGTGGTTTTGGCGCTGTTTTTTTCAGTTTGCCATTCATCTCAGTAAGAGATCAGCACAGATTCAACTCTAAGATAGAGCGTCGTCTTCTTTTTTTCACATTGTTTTTTGTTTGTTTTTTTCAGTGTGGAAAAAAAGCAATTTCTGCTTCCCATTGAAATGAATAGGAGTCTTTTTAGAGGTATTTTTGGTGGGGACTCCACACAAAAAAAAGCGTAAAAAACAGCATAAAAAATTAATGTGAACAGTTTTCTGTTTATTCTTCCTATTTTTTATTGTAAGGAAACTGACTTCATCCAGTGTATGATACTTTTTAGGCCGGGGTCACACATGACTGAATAGCTGTAGATTTGCCGTTGCAGATTTACGTGCAGCAAATCCACAGTGTTGTACAGTATCAACAACGTGGATGAGAGTTTCTGCATTTTCGTCAACATGCTGTGAAAAAAAAAGCGCAGCAGAAAAGCTGTAGCCTTGCCTAATTGAAATCCACAGCATGTCAATTTATACAGGGGATTTCTTTTGCAGATTTCACCCTTCCCAATAGAGAGGGTGTAATTTGCTGGCTTTTCCACAAGAAAAAACACATGTAATACATGGGTTTTTGTCGCAGCTTTGTTGCAGTCATTAGAATGAGGACATTACTACTGTGTCGGGGCACAATGTGGGCTAACTACACTGAGGGGGCACAATGTGGCCATTAATACAGTGACAGGGCACAATGTGGGCTAACTACACTGAGGGGGCACAATGTGGCCATTAATACAGTGACAGGGCACAATGTGGGCTAACTACACTGAGGGGGCACAATGTCGGTATAACTACTGTGAGGGGTCACAATGTGGGTATTACAACTGTGAGAGGGCACAATGTGGATATTACTAGTCTGACAGGACACAATGTAGGCATTACTACTGAGAGGAAGCACAATGTAGGCATTACTACTGTGAGGAGGCACAATGTGGGCATTACTACTGTGAGGAGGCACAATGTGGGCATTACTACTGTGAGGGGGCATAATGTGAGCATTACTACAGTAAGTAGTAGTAAGTAATACATACGGGTTTTGTTGCAACTTTGTTGCTGGCATTACAATGAGGATATTACTACTGTGCGGGGGCACAATGTGAGCTAACTACACTGATTGGGCACAATGTGGGCATTACTACTGTGAGGGGGCATAATGTGAGCATTACTACTGTAGGGGGCATAATGTGGGCATTACTACTGTGGTAGAACAATGTAGGTATAACTACTGTGATAGGGTACAATTTGAACATAAGTACTTTCAGAGGGCACAATGTGGGCATTACTACTGTGTGGTAGCAATAAGGAGATAGCAATGCCACAGATTACCCTGTTATACCATTGGGATGGCTAGGGATTTAACAGGCACAGTTACCATCCCCTGTTTATCGGATTATTCTTTTTGCTCTATCACCACAGTGACCTTGTTCTGGTTCCAGTGGACATCATGCTGAAATGCTAGTGAAACCCTGGATGCAGTAGGACCAGTTGGTTCTTTCATTTATTGCAAGGTGTATTGATACCGCCATGTACCTTATTATAGATTTTATCAGGTGTACATATTGAGGGTCATTTACAAAGGCAGGGTTTTTGTGCCGATCTTTGTTCCCCCTCTGCACTGCTGTAAGATTAGTCTAATTTCTGAATTAGGTGCACCTCGGGCATTCCGTGCACCTGGAGTAAAAACTAATTGGGCCCCTGACTGGAGTAGTTTTTTCTCCTCTTTTACGCCTGTTTTCAGGAGTAAAAGATAGTAAATGTGTTGGGGCCAGAGTGCCAGCCCACATGATGCACTCGCCAATCCTAAATTGTTGCAAAAAGGGAGCTTGCATCTAGAACAGGTGTAAAAATATTTGTAAAGATATTATGAAAACTGGCGTTTTAAGCTATTCACCCATAACCCTAAGGGGACTCAGTGAGTATATGCATTGGATGGAGTTAGAGGCTTGGCTTAGTATTACAAAAAAAAAAAAATTGCCACGCTGCTGATATTGTCCGTCTTTTTGATCTAATAAAGTTGTGTGGTAAGTGCGGGGTGGGGGTGTTGTCATACTGAATCCTTGCTCCGGGTGCAGAAAAGCCTAGCTACACCTCTGTGTATTCATATATAACACTGTAGGACTTTAGCCATGCAATATATGATGTGACAAACATTGGTACCAAAAGTTTTAGTTTAGTTCACATCACTAATAAATGATCTAGCGCTCTTTACTGCCTGCTTGTGGAGTGTTATTCCTGTAACCATCGCTGACGGACTACAGGCAGTAATAAACAGCAGCTTCCAGTTTGCTGACACATTTACAGGACAGCGGTGCGAAATTTGAAATCTAAGCAGTAATGTGTCATTTAATAGCTTCCTCTAACCCTATATTCAGAACTTGCTATTTCTGCAACTTTCTGATATACAGTGGCGCTTGAAAGTTTGTGAACCCTTCAGAATTTTCAATATTTCTTAATAAATCTGACTTTCAAAAAACGCATGAAAAACAGCACCAAAAAACATTGTGCGAATGGGCCACTAAGAGGCAAAGCCCTCCTACTTCCTTTGATACACTTTTAAGCTTTATTTAAAAAACAAAAGTTTAAGAAAAAATGTATACTGTATTTTCACCCTATAAGATGCAAATTTCCCGCCCGAAAGTGGGGTGAAAATGTTGGTGCGCCTTATGGGGCGTATACTAATGACTTATGGAAGTGTGAGACCAACGGTGCTCTCAATGACCTCACGGTGTGTGACATCGGGTCACAGAATTGCATGGCAGGAAGACCAGGAAGAGCGCTGGATCTCAGGAGCAGCAGCGTCTGGAGCAGAAGAGATAACTTGACAGATTTATTTTCTGTCTGCTCTGAGGTCTGATTAACATGAGGGTCTAATCTGAGGTCTGAATGGAGGTCTTATTCACATTGGGGGTCTGATCTGAGGTCTGAATGGAGGTCTTATTCACATTGGGGGTCTGATCTGAGGTCTGAATGGAGGTCTTATTCACACTGGGGGTCTGATCTGAGGTCTGAATGGAGGTCTTATTCACATTGGGGGTCTGATGAGTCTTGGGTCTGATGGGTCTGAATGGAGGTCTTATTCACATTGGGGGTCTGATCTGAGGTCTGAATGGAGGTCTTATTCACATTGGGGGTCTGATCTGAGGTCTGATTGGAGGTCTTATTCACATTGGGTGTCTAATCTGAGGTCTGATTGGAGGTCTTATTCACATTGGGTGTCTAATCTGAGGTCTGAATGGAGGTCTTATTCACATTGGGGGTCTGATCTGAGGTCTGATTGGGGGTCTTATTCACATTGGGGGTCTGATCTGAGGTCTGAATGGAGGTCTTATTCACATTGAGGGTCTGATCTGAGGTCTGATTGGGGGTCTTATTCACATTGGGGGTCTGATCTGAGGTCTGATTGGGGGTTTTATTCACATTGGGTGTCTGATCTGAGGTCTGATTGGAGGTCTTATTTACATTGGGGTTCTGATCTGAGGTCGGACTGGGGGTCTTATTTACACTGGGTGTCTGATCTGAGGTCTAAATGGAGGTCTTATCCACATTGGGTGTCTGATCTGAGGTCTGCATGGGGATCTTCTTCAAACTGGGGGTCTGATTTCAGGTCTTATTCCCATTGGGATTCTGATCTGGGGTCTGAAGAAAAATATTTTTTTCTTATTTTTCTCCTCTAAAACATAGGTGTGTCTTATAGGCAGGTGCAAATATACGGTAGTTAAAAAAAAAAAAAAAAACAGACACGAACATACTGAAACATGCATACATTAAAAAAGATAGATAACCACAAACTTGCATATGTTGGTAATGTTTTTTTTTTTTACTGTACATACCGCAAAAACAAGATAGCCCCTTATTCCGTAAGCACATGGGCTCTCATGTTAGCGCCGCAGTCACTGGCAATGAAGCACTGCTGGGCTGTTAAGAGTCCTATTAAGGCCTCCTGCAGAAGACTGTTTCCATATCTTGGTCCGCAAAGCACAGATCCGAAAAATACCTTCCCTATGCAATCCGCATTTTTCTCAGTCCCATTAATAGAAAAGGTTAATCTTGTCTGCAAAATGGACAAGAACAGGAGATGTTCTATAATTTGTGGAACATACAGATGTGGACGGCACTTGGCGTCTGTGTGCTGTCCGTTTTTTTTTTGTTTGTTTCTGGCGCACCCACAGAAACGAATGTATCCATGTGCAATTCGCAAACTAAGTGGATCGGACATGGATGTGCATGAGGCATGAACAAGAGGATATTTTCTCATTAAGCAGAGACTGTATGAAACAGTAATCGCTAAATGTTTTCCGCTACTCGCTCATAACTACGATCTTTGCTGGTTCGACGCTAGAGCATTTACTTTACTAAAAACTGATAGATTATTAATTAGAACAGTGGGGACGACTAACAATAATCTTTTAGTGAATATGATTTCTGAACTTGTAATGATTAAATGATTAATGATTCAAGCAATGATCACTCCGTCTGATAGGCCCTTAAAGGGTTTCTGTCACCAGTTTTGACCCTATAATCAGGATGACATTTGCAATGTGTAAATGTCACCTGATGCCCAATATGTTACTCATTTTATTATTGGTGTCCCCGTTTTTGTAAAAAATTAACTTTTGTGATATGTAAATTAGCCTCCTAGGAGCAGGGGGACGGTAACCCTGCTCCTAGTGGCGCCATTTCCCCACTTTCAGTTACGCCTCCTCTCTGTAGATTGACAGGGCCAGGCAGCTCGCTCTATCTGCTGCTGGCCCTGTCCGTGCTGTAAATCCTGCACCTGCGCCGTGGGTCCTTCATTCATTCATTCGGCGCAGGCACAGTGAGTGCAGCTGGCTCCCGGCTTCCTCACTGCGCCGAATGAAGGACGCATGGCGCAGGCGCGGGATTTGCAGCACGGACAGGACCAGCAGCAGATTGACAGGGCCAGGCAGCTCACTCTATCTACAGAGAGGAGGCGTAACTGAAGGTGGGGAAACGGCGCCACTAGGAGCAGGGTTACGCCCCCCCCTACTCCTAGGAGGCTAATTTACATATCACAAAAGTTAATTTTTTACAAAAACGGGGACACCAATAATAAAATGAGTAACATATTGGGCATCAGGTGACATTTGCACATTGCAAATGTCATCCTGTTTTATAGGGTCAAAACTGGTGACAGAAACCCTTTAAGGCAGTGCTAGATTTTTCTTTAATGACTTCTAGTGGCGCCCTTGAGGTTGCACCATATCTCCCTTGGGTACTTGTACTGGAGGATGAGAACCCCGGCTCCAAATCTTCAAAGAAGACACGGCAATGACAAAGATGCTGGACGGAATGAAACTCATGGACGCTATCACACATCCTCAGCCGTGACAGCCGTCACACGACCTCTTCCGCATCTCAGCGCAGGATTGTCCTGCAGCAACATTTCTACATTTTACACCGCTCTAGACTTCAGACTCACGACATGAATTTCTGCACTGGACACAATGAAAGGACAATCAGCCTCAAACAGGACAGAACCCTACTGGCAGACAGCAATTTACTTAATGAAAATACATGAAATGCATACATTGTATAAGAGTGTTTTATTGCACCCCCAGGTAGCCGGTTAAACATACTCCAGACCCTGTCTAATCGCTTAGCTGTCAATGTAAGGCTTGTCTTTTCCTTTACATGGGGTGGTCACTATATCACACTGGGAAACAAGATGAACTTTTCCTGACCTTCTCTATCTACATGAAGCTACTTCTATTTCTAGAAATGCTTACATATTATATATGTTTGAGACAATCGAAATTGAATAATAATACCGCAACAATATAAAAGATTGCTGGTAAGTGACAACAACATCACTTGAGTATATTTCTATATACTGTATCTGCATCTAAGTCTAAAACTACTATATATAATGAAGAACAAATACACCATTATACAGCAGGTACAGTATATATATCATACATACAAAACACACAATAACGTACAGTTAGTAATTACTATCTAAAGAGTTTGTCCACTAAGGACAAGCCAAGATATCCAACTGTATAACGGCAAATGGACTTCATAGAGAGGGTTCCTCCTCCTCTAAGGGCCCTCTTATATAAGAGGATCTCCTGCTTTGGAGGACTTTGTCTTACATGGTCATCTACTGAGGCACTACGTAATACTGCCTGTTTTACTGCAGCATTGTGAATGTGCCAGAAGTCCTTGTCAACGAAAGCCCAACGGGAGTTGGCAGCTTACAGCTGGGGAGTTGGCTAGAGAATGCAGGCTGTGCTAGGCAGACAAATGGTTTTATCATTTTGTATAATTTGGTTACAGGAAATTATATAAATCTTCCAAGTCACGTCAACCAGCGAGCAACTAGAGACGAGTGGATTGATTCCTCTCATCAATATCGCACCCACCCCAAGTGACAGCACAAGTGCAGAAGCTCTGCCTCCACTACAGGGGCAGCAGGTAGTGTTGCATGAACAGTTGCTGCACTGCTTGCAGAAGCAGACAATCCTGGATTAAGAAAAACTGAAAACACAAATAAGCATAAGTACCATAATAAGACTCAAAAATCCTGTCTATTACATTAGGCAATTACTGGGAACAAACAGCCATATGAGTAATCGTTCACATTTTACGACTGATTGTGCAGCTGTTCATAGAAGGGGATATACTGCTGGTAAATGAGGATTTTTGTGTTAAAAAAAGAAGTGGTTATCGTCAAAAGAACTAAATTATAGCCAATTGTTTGATCGCCCTGTGTAACAAGCCCTTACTCTACATTTACACTAGCGCTATGAAATTCGACAGGCTGTTCCGGCAGATCCCTGTCAACTACAATTGGATCCTACAGGGATCCATCTGCTTTCCAACATAATTCCAGCTTTTGGCTGGACAAAAAGTCTTGCATGAACGATGTTTTGTCCTGCAGAAAGCTGCCATGTCTGATGCCACTATAGTCAATGGGGATCCGACGATTCCCGGATCCATACAGTGAACTCCGGCAGTCTGTTCCTCTGTCGGAGGTCTGAACAATTTCAAAAGGCTGATGTGGACATGCCCTTAAAGGCGTTGTCCGGGTTCCAATAATGATGACCTATCCTCAGGGCATGTCATTAATGTCAGAAACCACACCAATCAGCTGTTTGAAAAGACCACATCCCCCCTGCTTGCTCATAATCAACATTGCAGAGAAGAGCAGATGTTATTATAGCTATTCATTTGAATGGGACATAGTTTAACTACAACTGCTCCTTCCCAGTCGACTGAATGCGACAAGAGAAGTTGTAATTACTCCTACTTGCAGCTACAATGCTAATGGCGAGCAGATAAACAGTAAAGAGAATGCAGTGCTCGCAGGAGCGCTGCATTCTCTTCGAACAGCTGATCGGTGGGGGTACTGAAGTCTGAACCTGAGGATAGGTAATCGGTGCTCGCAGGAGCCCTGCATTCTCTTCGAACAGCTGATCGGTGGAGGTGCTGAAGTCTGAACCTGAGGATAGGTAATCAGTGCTCGCAGGAGCACTGCATTCTCTTCGAACAGCTGATCGGTGGGGGTGCTGAATTCTGAACCTGAGGATAGGTAATCAGTGCTCGCAGGAGCGCTGCATTCTCTTCGAACAGCTGATCGGTGGGGGTGCTGAAGTCTGAACCTGAGGATAGGTAATCAATATAGGAAACTAGCCAACCCCGTTAAGTGGATAGAATAGACTACTTTAATTGATCTCAAAGTACAGACTTTGGGGCACATTTATTAAGACAGGCATTTTAGACACCGGTCTTAATAAACCCCTAAACTGGCAGTGGTTCCACCAAAGTTATGAAGAGGCGCAGGACTCAGCGGATCCTCCGCCAGTTCTAAGTGTAAGACAGTTTCTGAGCTGTTTTACATTTAGACCTTCCCCGCCCACGCCATGCCCGCAAGTTTAGACCTGGATGAGCGGGGAGAAGTCACAGATTGCAGCGCAACTAATTGTTGTGTCGCAATCGGTGCCTGAAATGTACCTAATTTAGGAGTATTTCAGATTGATAAATGACAGTCTTTGATCTTACACATCCTATAGCTATCCATATGACCAAATCAGCTACATAATAATATACTGCACTGCCTGACATCTCGAATGGATCAAATTGTGGTACAATTTACATTACAAAGTTTTGTCTAATTCTACGATACATATTATTATTGTCAAAAATAGAGTTCCTTCTATTAGGTCAAATAGACAAGATGAAAATCAAAATGACAAAATATAAGTGGAACCACGAGATGGCAAATGACAGGCAGAGGAACTAGAAACCGACATACTGAATATACATTTCACTTCTGGTTGTAAAAGGAAGACTATATGTGGAAACTAGTAAACTGGGAGACTCTGTCTCATATATTCTCTAAGCTAAATTACAAAATGGCAAAAAACAGACTGGCTCCTGTCCTCTCCGTTTTAAAGAGTTCTACATAGTAAATTATTAATTATTAAATCTTTAGTCTTCTATTACAATCAGCTTTCATCTCATTAATGAATTTGCAGCACATGTTGTAGGGTAAGCAATCACTGTACAATATTCAATCCTGGTCCCCACATTTACTACCATCAAGAAATAAACCACAGCCTTCAGGACATTGTTTGCTTAGGTGGCAATAGTTTAGCTAGCAAAAGCTCAGTGACCCCTTACAGAGTAGTGTGTGTGGCCCGGCTTGCAGCTGGCTTGACACTCTAGTACCTAAGGTACCTAAGCCATTGTTTTTCTATGTGACACTTTACAGCGTGTGCTCTGCTAATTACCCTAATAGCCGCACTTCTTGCCTACAGCAAACCAATTTATAAAAAAGTAAATCGTTTATCACAAATTCAACCTCGGCGGGAATAGTAGTTCCGCGGTTCACTGCAAATAAATATTTGTCTTACATTTTGACCTTTCTGTTAATTGAAACAATTTTTGTGACTGAATAATTACAAAATCGCTTCATCCTGCCTCTCCAAGTGTATTACAAGTATCAATACCACCATTGACTTTCCATAAAAGACAATTCTGGTTAGCTGTCGGTAGCAAACGCTTTCTGTAGGACTAACTTCTTGAGGACATAAAAGGGACCATTCAAGGTGACCCACTCAAGACGCGGATTCTGCTTTTCAAGGGACCAGGTATATATTTCAGGATAAGTGCAAAAAGGCTAAAAAAAAAACTTCTAAAACAAAGAAGTTTACAAAAAGTAAGTCATGCTGACAGTTATGTATTAAAAAAAAAAGTTTGGTCTAAAAAAACTGCAGCATTAACTTTTGCCTTATCTGTTGGTATATAGGATGTAGTTTATTTAGCATCCTTATGCACAAATTCTGATCATATTGAAGAGTAGCAGATATCGTAGGTTTACTAACCAAATAGTCTACATTAGGGGATTGCATTGATATTATCTCATTAGCCAGGGAAGCAAATTCAAGACATTTTAATTTTTTTTTTTTTTGCTCGCTATGTCTTTTAATTTGGTACAGATGCACATGACAAGTGTTCTGCCAGCGGTCTGTGGTCACCCACTCCCGAAATTCTTCTTTCCGGTGGTTCAGTCCCACCGGCATCTCTCTCCACCCTCTAGCCACCAGGGTAACGCTCCTTTGTTGTACTCCTTGCAAGCTAAGGTGTGCTTCCTGTCCGCTGTAGGGTGAGCACATACGCTCTCTTTGTTCTTAAAAGGCCAGAGCGTGTGCACCCTTATGGCCTACCATGCTGGATTACTTAAAGAAGAACTCCCGCAAACATTTTTATTCTCTGACCTGTTAGAAAGGTGCATGATATAATCTGTAGTGAATGTCATTTTCTTATCAGAGGCTGAAATTGAGAGTTTCCACTCTCTTCTTATTGTAGCTGTGTCATGTGACCAACTCCCTGACCTCCAACTGACCCAGGACAGGAAGCCAGTCACTGCTCTATTCATTCCTATGAGACTGAAAGTGAGGCTCCCATAGGAATGCATAGAAAATTAGACTTCCTGTCCACACTGTGTGAGTTGGTGGGTCTAATTCCTAGTCACATGACACAGATGAGAAGCATCAGGATGATATAACTCAAAAATTCAGCTACTGGTAAGAAAATGACATTCACTACAGATTACATCATGTACACTTCTAGCAGGACATGGAATAAAAATTTTTGCGGGAGTTCTTCTTTAAGGCACATTCCCCTATGGGTGGGTGCCTGAGCCACAGCTTCTAGTACGATAGTTTCCTCTGTGATGTAAGCTTGTTTACCTGTTCCATGTACAGACTTCTAGATTTGGTCCTTCGCTACCTAATTTGACCTCTGCCTGATCTCCATTCTGACTCTGAGCTTTGGAGAACCTTGCCTGTTTTGATTACTAGGTCCTCCACGCCAGGGTCTCCTGACCTGTGTCTGCCCTATGTATTGAACCTTCGCTGCCTGCCCTGACATCATACCGTTTACATTATTGCATGTACTCTCCAAGCGCTGATCTCAGCCAGTCCTTGATTACAATTTTGCCTGATCCCTCCGTTCTCCAAACTGGAGTCTCTGACCCATGTGGGTCAGCTGTCAACAACACAGACTACTCCTGGTGGTAGCAGCTTGGTAGTTGCCCTCCATGGATTCTAGGTCTCTGTATTGGAATTAAAGAGTGAAGATAGACAGCCACTTAGTTAACGTCCTTAGAGGCCACCTTCAAAGGTGGACAACTAAAGTTATAAATGAATGAATGAAAGAAATAGCTAAGGGGGCAACTTAATAACTAAGTATAAAGATATCAAAGATCAAAACAGTGATCTTTCCCATGATCTCTATAACTAGGACTGTAGCTAACAAGGAGGCATCCTTTAACACGGTTGTATCACTTCAGCAAATGGCACTTATTATGTAGACAACGTTACACGCTTAAACACTACAGGAAAGGCCGCCAGCCTATGCAAACTCCTGTGGTCCTGGGCATCAGAGAAGCCGGCACATTTTCCTATAGTGTGCAAACACAGCCAGGACTACTGGATTGCAGAGTGGTCATAACCATGGAAATGAGAACTGTATAATGTGATGGAAAAATGAATCCAGCCAGCAAAGGAGACAATATGGACAACCACAATACAATAGTAAGTGGTTTGTATTAACCTTATCTACATGATAAATACCACTTGCCGAAGTTTAATGTTTTTAATGTTTTATTTCTCTATGTCCTTGTTTAAAAAAAAACAACCTGAAAACCTAATAAACTTGATTTCTAACTATATATATATATATATATATATATATATATATATATATATATATAACATTCAGACACAATTGTTAATGTTAAAAAACTTGTCCTACCAAAAAAAATATCATGATAATGAGGTGTGCATCGAAATGTCCGAACTACCCAGGAATTTATTGAATATTCCCTCAAGTCTATTAACTAAAGAGATAATTCAGAATGTCAAGCGTTGTGAAACCGGTCATTGATTAGAAGTACATCTGGGGAGCTTTTACAACTTTGACATGCCCCTTGCACACCAACTACAGACATCCCATAAAGCACTCAGTGGTACGGCTCTGCACTAAATCATTTTTTAAGTATATTATGTAGATGTTGAGTGCATTTACTTCTGAATGAGAAATCACAAAGTGACATTAATGAATACATCTTAAGCTACTGAAAAATTGTAATATAGATTAACATACCTGTGTAATACATGCTAAAGCACTGGAAACGTGATACATTTACTTGGATGCAATCCAGCAGGGCGCCATAGGAATGCCAATGGCCACAGTTATGAGAAGTGTTGCTTCAAAGTTGGATACTACCTCTAGGCTACCTGCTTGTTTAGGCTAGTGCTACACGGCGACCTTGGAAGCAACAGGTGTCTTGAGACCAAAGATCACAGTGTAGCGGGGCAACCATAGAAATGAATGGGGTGGCAGCACGACTGGCATGTTTGCCATGATTCCAGAATCACAAAAATTACAAACCTGCCAAATTTCTGGCAATTCTGTGGTTACGGCAAACAAGCAAGTCGAGCTGCAAACCCAATGATTAATATGGCTGCCCTGTGATCCTTAGACGTGCAACTATTGTCACTCCCAAGGTCACCATGTAGCCCTAACTCCGCGTGTTATCTGCATTCCACAGACTATGGTCAGCTGAAAATTAATTTCCTACCAGTGCTTAGCGCTATTCGTGTTGCGTCAGTGTTTTTTCATGGACCCATAAACTTCAATGTGTATGTTTCGTCCACATCACTGTCTAAAGTACTGCATATGCCTCTGTGATTTTTTTATTTTTTTTTACTGACCCCACGGTTAGTGAAAAACTACTTATAGGTATATGTGGTGTCTGCAGAATGAAAAAAACAGAAATGTGAACAAGGCCTTACACAGGGAAGGCTGTCAATGATTACGTTAGACCGCCCACTAGACTCCTAAGCCCAGAATGCGCTTCTGTGTGACAGTTTTGAAGCATCTTATTCTTTGACATTTCTTTTCAGTGCCTTGGGGGTAATTTATCACACCCTGCACTCCAGAATACTGTCAATTTCTAGACAAAAGTTTAGGGCTCATTCATATGGCCGTAGTGTTTTGCGGATCCACAAAACATGGATACTGGCCCGTGTGCGTTCTTCATTTTGTGGACCGCACATGGTTGGCACTATGATAGAAAATGCATATTCTTGTCCGCAATTGCGGACAAGACTAGGACATAAACAACAAAACAAAATGTTCCCTTAGGTCAGGCCCTAGGGATCTTAATACTGAAAAAAATGGTCACATGACAAGACAAATCCCACTAGGGGCCCACTCCTTATATTTAATATATTAAAAGGACAAGAATAAGACATGCTCTGCATCTTTTGCAGCCCTATTAAAATGAATAGGTCCGCACCTGTTCCTCAAAATTGCGTAATGGATGTGGACCCATTCATACAGTCGTCTGATCGAGTCCTTGATGATATGCCAGATTTAACAAAGAACATGTGCCGTTTGATAAATTTAGCACAAAGTACACCAATGCAGACTCAAGGAAAACTGATTTCAAGTATTACCCTCACTATAAATCCTCCCCATCTCCTGAAGTGTCCCTGGTTACACACTCCGTCATTTTAGCACCTAAGCATTCTCTGGCAGCCTCGTGCCAACCACCCACCAATGCCAACAAATGTAATAGTTCCTTCCTCACAAAGGAAACAACTCTTCATCCAATGGCCTGTACAGTAGCTATAGTGTATGCAGGGAATAAAGCAAGGGAAACAAATGTGACAGGGACCCTATTCATGATAGCACCAATCTCTAAGGCTTTTTCTCTGACCAGAATCCCTAAACAGGCTCAGGCACTGACAACGAAAATGTCATCAGTTCCTGGAAAACTAAGACGTAAAGGAAATACTGTAAGTAATTTAAGAGATGTGAGTTATGTATGCTGCCACAAGCTTGAAGGAAACCAATTTAATATTTGGTTTTTGAAATTTGTCCTATGCAATTTGGCATCAAAGGATGATATATGCAGACTGACAAGAAGAGGCATACCTAGAAATGACGGGACCCCCACCGATCTAATATTGATGACCTATTCTGAAGATAGGGCACTAATATGGGAAACCAGACAACACCTTTAAGACAAGTCTACATGGTACAAGGTGCAGTCCAAATGTTATCCCCTAAAGCCCAAATGATTGGTTAGAAAACATTTCAAAACTTCATCAGTGCTTCATTTATCAGGTGTTCAATTAGATATTTTCTGTATTTTTCGTTTTATAAGACGCACCCCAGATTTTAGAGTAGAAAATAAGAAAATGTATTTTTCATCACACCTCAAATTAGACCGCCATATCGGCCCTCCATGTCAGAACCCCATAAGCCCTCCATGTCAGACCCCCATCAGACCTCAGATCCGCCAATCATCAGCCCCTAAATCAGCCCACTCTGCCCCCATCAGACCTCAGATCAGCCCATCAGCCCCCATATCAGCCCACTCTGCCCCCATCAGACCTCATATCAGCCCACTCTGCCCCCATATCAGCCCACTGTGCCCCCATCAGACCTCAGATCAGCCCATCAGCCCCCATATCAGCCCACTGCGCCCCCATATCAGCCCATTCTGCCCCATCAGACCTCATATCAGCCCACTGTGCCCCCATATCAGCCCACTGTGCCCCTATCACACCTCAGATCAGCCCATCAGCCCCTATATCAGCCCACTCTGCCCCCATCAGACCTCAGATCAGCCCATCAGCCCCCATATCAGCCCACTGTGCCCCCATCAGACCTCAGAACAGCCCACTGTACCGCCATATTAGCCCACTGTGCCCCCATCACACATCAGATCCGCCCATCAGCCCCATAAGAATAAAATAAAAAAAAAACTCTCTAACCTCTCCTGCGCTGCGGCTCTGGCGCTCCTCTGTCTTCTCTTGCTGGTGCTGCACTGTCACATGACTGCATGCAGCCTCAGGTCATAGTGTGCGCACTACATCCTGATGCTGTACGTGGTCAGGACAGTGTAGTGCCGGCAAGAGAAGACGGACTCGGAGCTGCAGCACAGGAGGGTATGTTTCCCTGCTCCCAGTTCCTAATACATACTACTAAACACTTCCATAATGGAATCGCTCACTAGTATTCACTTTATAAGACACACAGCAATTTTCCCCCTACTTTTGGGGGGAAAAAGTGCATGTTATAAAGCGAAAAATAAGATATATGTGATAAGGGAAATTTATATTAGTCTTCCTCTCTGTAATTGGCTTCTTATTTTGACTTGTAATTTAGCTTAGTTAAAGGGAATCGGTCACCATCTGGCCTATATAAGTAATGCTACCATGCTGCTGTGCAGTCAGACTTGGTTTAAAGCATAGCTTTGGTATTTCTTTGACAATTTTCTATGTCCAGAAAATGATGTTTATTGTATATGCAAATTAGGGTGCAAAGTGCCCAGCAGCATTTCCAAATTTTCTAAGAGCCCAGTCCGCCTATTCAGTGAGCAATGGCGAGTAAGCCAAGGAAGAGAAGCAACCTCACCAGTAGAGGAGGAGGGCATTGTTGATGTTGCAGGCAGGTAGGAGCACACGGGGGAGGTACTGGACAACTCCTATTAGCACTGCAAGAGATGTTGATGCCCAATAAATAACGAGCAATAATTATTTCTATTGATATTCAACAGAGAAAAGCTACTTTTAGGAGAGTGACACAATAATACATACAATAATAAAAGTAACATAATAATAATAAATATAATTTAGTACCAGTGGAGCTGCTTGTAGAACTAAACTCTCATGCAAGTTTGAGAAAATGGAAAGACGACGGAAGCCTCCAATTACAAAGTATGGCAGAGATGTGTAAAAAAAAGAAAAGTGGTTGATACACTTGTATAGATGTAAAGCAGTTCACGGTCAACCCCCCAACAGTCACATTAAAATTGGAAAGACTAAAAATGTCACTTTTTTTACTGTAGAATTTGAATTTTAGCATTGAGGACCAGTAACCGTTTCCACCCCCTGTTCCAATGGTCTTTTTTTTGTTTTCTTCAATTTATGTGTATGGGGCCTTGTAATTTGTGAGACATAATGTCATTTTTATAGGAACCATTTTGAGATACATATAATGTATTAAATAACTTATTATTTTATTTTTAAAGCTGAAGTAACAAAAAAACATGCATCACAAAGCAAAAGGGGTGACTCCTTTCACCTCATTTATCAAAAGGCGTTTGCTATTTTAAAAATGTGTCTTTTGTAATTGTAGGTTAATAATTTGTCATTTTATAAGCAAATGCGACTTTTTTTTACGCTGAAGTGTGAAAATGCGACATTTAGTTGTATTTTTCACAATGCATCTGTGCTCCTTTAAAGGGAACCTGTCATCATCGAACCTGTCATTACATATTAGCATTCAGCATCACTTACACTATACAACGCTTACTCTAGTTCAGGGGGTGTTTCGGAGATGACAGGTTCCCTTTAAGGCCAATATGCAACATTTACTACAATTACGACCTTTTGAATAAACGAAGGATCTATCCGATCTGCTCTGCACCTATAAAACAATTTACACTACTACAGAAGCAAGCTTAATCTACCACTACATTTTGCACCTTTAAGCAAAACATAAGTTGATAAATGAGGTGTAATATTTGCCAACTTGGTAGCCGCACCTACTTTAAAACACTTGCATGTTTCATTCTTTCTGGTGAAAAATTAAGGAAAAAATTGTTGATATAATTAGCGCAATCAAAATTACATTATTTTAGTTGCATTTTACATCATAATTCTAGTATTGAGAATGAGCATCAGGTGCAGATATACATGCACTTACACATCTTGGCATGCTATCAATGAGGTTATTAATGGTTGTCTGAGGAATTTTCTGCCACACTGAATGCACTTGAGCACACAAACCATCAAGATTTGCTGCTCGCAGCTCCCTTTGCAATTGCTGACCAATTGGGAGACAAGTCCTGGGACGCTTCGGAACTTAGTAGCACATTTAAGACAGACAGGCTACTCACACTAGCATGAGCAACATGTGATCTGGCATTGCCCTATTGAAAAACAGCTCCTGGGACACTTCTTTGAAATTACCATACCACTGGTTCCATGACCAAATCAATGTAATACCGAGCAGTTAATGTGCCTGGAATGAAGACTAGAGGGGCCTGGACACTGTACATTATGCCAACCCACACCATAATCCTGAGAGCAGGATAGGTATGATGATGAAAATGGGGCTCATCACTGAAGAGGATAGACCTCTAGATACAGGTGCACCATTATAGCCTTTGAGAACGGTGGCTTAAGGTCAATGGAACACCTGTATCTAGGCGCCTGGCTCGTAGCCCAATGTCCTGCAATAGCCTTCCGATGGTTTGTGTAGACACTTTTTGACACCCTAGGCCTGGGATAAGACATCCATTTTCACTTGCAGTACAGAATGGATCACTATGCATCCGTGTAGAGATTCACCTCTGTGCACTTCTTACTTTCATTTCAGTTCGTTGTTGTTCACCCAACCATGCAACACTGAACAATGCATCTCAGCCTAGGAACATGGCAATCTGCTGAAGTGATAAACCGAGGTCTCTCAGTTCAAATATTCTATTCCTCTCATTTTGCAACAAGTGGCACGTCAACAAACATAAGGCATTGCACAATCATCCAACGTGACTTCATCTGATTTTGCAGTATCCACGTTACGAAAAAAATTGCTTTTAATTTGTCCACATATGCCACAGATTGGAGCTAGGTGCTTGAAAATGTGATCATGTGCAGATCTTGGGTGATACCTGCTACTTCCTTGATGTGCATATCCTTACAAATCTTCTTGCTGTTGCAATTTCAGCGTTGAAGAGTGCATTTATAGGGAGTCAGTCAGCAGTTCTGACCATGCTAAACTGCTTACACCACTAGAAGAGTCTGGGGCGAGCAGGACAAGCATACCTTTTGTGTTGCTATTTTCATATAATGAGAATATGACATTGTATTCCATAGCGACTCTCGAAAATGGTATATTTCCCCCAACCCCCACCTAGTGTTGTCAGCAGTTCAGCACGGTCAAAACTGCTGACAGCTTTCCTTTAGGGCTCATTCACACGGCCGTTGTGTGGCCGTATTGCGGCCCGCATATGGCAGGTCCGCAATACACGGGCACTGGCTGTTTCAACTCCGCATCACGGATCGCGGACCCATTCCCTTTACGGAGTGCTTTCCGTGGTGTTTCTGTCCGTGCCTCCGCACCGCAAAAACATAGAACTTGTTCTATGTTTTTGTGGTGCGGACAGTCGGAAGCGGATCGCAGATCCCATTGAAGTGAATGGGTCCGTGATCTGCATGTGGAAGCACCACAGTAGTAGTAGCACGGGCACAGCCACACAACGGCCGTGTGAACAAGCCCTTAAAGAGTTAAAGTGAAACTGTTTAACTTTAACGTCAGTAAGGAAATGACAGTGGTGATAAAGCAGACAGTAGTGCAAAGAGCTCCGTCATGTCAGGATGAATCATATAGGCGCAGATTTTGGCTTGAGAGTCACAAATGATGTATGTGATGTGATTTCTATGCATCTGAAGTGTGAGAGCTTAAGTAAGCACAACTTCATGGAAAACATATGTTGAACCGTAAGCAGAACCCCCTGCTGGATTTCTTTGTTTTCTGATTCAGGAAATAAACAAATCTAAACAATAAGAAAATACAGTTCAGCCATTTCCTGCGGATTATTTACATAGTAATTCATGTGAACAAAGAGCAGTTCTAGCGAAAACAGCCAGGACGGGATGAAGAGACGCTTAGCAGCATGTCCAATCGTAAGACACATGTTTTTGTGACATACGGCAAGATGTGTGAAAGAGACAGTCAGTTCCAGATATATGACACATAATGCATTCGAAAAAATTAATTCTTCGCTCCCCTTATGTGACCTTTTGGGAAATATCAATACTGTTTATCTATTAAAATTAATTAAAATTAAATATCTGCGCTTGGTACCATCATTCATATCAAGTAACAGACAAGCTCCAACAGATATCATTTACTTCACATAAAACGCGTAACAGACATAAACTGATTAAGATCTGTACCTATGACACTGGCTGACCTGTTACATGTGCACTTGGCAGCTGAAGGCATCTGTGTTTTTGCCGTGTTCATATGTGTCTGCATTGCTGAGAAAAATTAAGTTTTAACATATGCAAGTGAACTTCTATCAGAAACAAGTGTGTTGTCATTACACCTAGAGGCTCTGCTCTCTCTACAACTGCTGCGCCCTCTCCACTTTGATTGACAGGACTAGGCAGTGAAAGCATCATCATGCCTGGCCCTGTCGATCAAAGTGAAGAGGGTCAGCAGTTGCAGAGAGAGCATTTTCACAGCAATGTAAGCACATATGAACATATGACGCAGCCGCCACTGCCACCAATGAAAAGAGAGGGGGGAGGGGCTGTTAACACTGCGCCACCAATGCAAACATTAACCCTTAAATACAAATGTAGGCTGTGAGTGCTGGCTGCATCAGACAGCCGGCACCTGGCCTCAATGACAGGGAACAACGATCACGCCAAACCGCGTCAATTCAGGTGCAGCGCCTGAGCGGTTAATTGAAAGTTTCAAGGTCAACAATAGGACAGGATCTGAGCTACTTTAGGCCCTGAAATGCTATACACAATCATTTACCATGATCATTTGGGCTACAAGTCCAATAACTGCAACATCCAGTTCTGACAAGGGCAACCAAATACAATAATGATGTGAACCATCTTGCAATCTTGATTTTATCTAATATCACAATCTGATTTTAATATTCCTACCTATAAAGAGAATGCTCCTCCCATAAATCACATGTAAAATCTCTCCAAAGATGGCCTGTAATCTCTCCTGACATGCCTGTCGTCTGCATTTTTTTTGCAGACTTCAATGGGTCAGTGGTCCACATTTTGTGGACATATTCTATTTTTTTTTAAACTGACATACCGATGTGGAAAGCACACATATCCTCCGTGTGCTTTCCACATCTGTATGTCCATTCCGCAAAAAAAGTGCCCTATACTTGGCCGCAAAATGTAGACCATAGCCCCATTGAAGTCATTGGCTCCGCAAAAGACATAGATGCAACACGGATGGTATCCGTATAATGTGAACCAGAATACTGTTGTTTACATGAGGGAAAGATTGAGGCTTTTGAGACCATGCGAACTTGGAAGCCGCCATGTATGGTGATGTCAGGCAGACAAAATCCACAATTGTATGACTAAGGCCTCGTTCACACATTCGTGGACCACGGTCCGTGAAAACCCGGCCTGTCATCCTGCTGAGTGTACAAGTGCACGGCGTCATTGGTTGCTATGATCATAGATCATATGAGTGTTTTACTGTACAGCGGCACGCAGCGCACGGCATCATAGCAACCAATGACGCCATGCGCTCGTACACTCAGCAGGACAGGTTTTCACGGACCGTGGTCCACATGTGTGAATGAGGCCTCTGAATAGGTCATCAGCATCTGTTCGAGAAGGCAGCGGCTTTCCTGTGAGTGTTGTGACCTTCTCACAGTTTTTCTAGGCCAGGTCATCAGTCATGTGACCTAGGCATAGCTCAAGCCCATAGAAGTGAATGGGCCTGAGCTGTGATCAAAGCACAACTGCTATACAGTGTACTGTCTGTGCTTGGTAAACAGAGAGAAGGCCGTAGCACTCACAGGAGCACCAGTGCCTTCTCAAACAGCTGTTTGGTGGGAGTCCCAGGAGTCGGACCCTCCACAGACCAGATACCGATGACCTATAATAACATACAAGGCCAGAGGCAGGTCAAATGAACTGTTCCGGTCTTTGGCTAACGGAGCCTTATGATATAAACACTAAATGACCATCACAAAACATGAGGTGAAAACAACCAGACAAATATTCTAGTGTGCAAATTTTTAGGAAGACCTGACAGTGTGCTGGTGCAAAGCGTGATGTGACAGTGCTGCTCCTTGTTATATGATCCTTCTTCAGGACTCACTGGTGGCTGGCGGTCATATGGCTCTGTCTCTAGTGATGTCAGTGATGTAACCACAACCCCTGGTGCATAAGTGTTTCTGCAGCTGCCAACAACTGAGGAGCCACTTGCAGGGGGCCAAAGGACACCGGTGGCTCCCAAGTCGCTGGCTGGGGAACGCTGCTGTACAGGATCTATACATCTTGTATATTTATTTGTATAAACCATACAGGAGATCCTGTAACTGTCCATGGTGAATACACTGTTAGGGGCTGGATATGATGAAACTGTCGTGATAAACATAATAGTTAATATTCCTGTTCTGTGGATGTCGATCATCATTTCTCTGATCATTACCAACACTAATATTAGACACTGTACTCACCGAAATATTTTTTAACGTTTTCTCGTATGTGAAACAATACATTTCGGGTTTTTCTTCATCTTTCACAAGGTCAAAGCTATACTTGTTGCCAGTCTGCGGCACAGTGATTAGGGCTTTCTTTAACTCTTCAATATACTTCGAATGCTCCATCTCCATGTCCTCTGCTTCCCTGGACAAATCTTCCTTGGACACTTTCAGAGAAAAGAACATTCAGAGGTCAGAAATCCGGATGTAAGGAAGGCAGCACTGGGAGATCTCTGGCACAAGATATTGGGCTATTTTGTTTTGCCTTCTCCATGCAATTTTCCAGCTATTTGATGTCTGAAATTATTTTACATAGATTGTAACAACCATATTCCAGGTCAGCAGAGGGAAATGAAAGCAATGTATGTTATCATGCGTCATGGGTCTGTTGTTAAACTGAATTGCATCTCTGTAACATAAATAAGGGTAAATTACAGCATAAGGTATGGAAAACGTCATGTTATTATATATCCATCTTCATATCTTACAATCACAGCTTGGATTCAACGTAAATCAATCACTAAAACCTACAAGAAAACAGAAGATGCTTACAATAATGGTCCCCTTATCAATTATATTATCCTTCTGACTGGCTTCTGAGCTCTTCCGCTAAACCAGGGATCAGCAACCTTCAGCACTCCAGCATGTGTATTCGGCTGTTCTTGTAACTCCCATAAAAAGTGAAAGGAGGATTCTAGGAGTTGTAGTCTCAAAACAGCTGGACTGCCAGAGGTTGCTGATCCCTGCCCTAAACACATATGCAAAGAAGTATCTCCCAAGAAAGAGAACCATCTCGTCAGTGCCACCTATTGGAAGTGGCTCCTTATAAGAGTCCAAGGCATTGCACTGAGCCAGTCAGAATCCTACTCCATACAGATGGGGGGCAAGCACCCCAAAACAGTTGTCTATGGATGAATAGCTGGCTTGGCTATATTTCTTGCTGGAAAGTAGGAACTTGACTCATAGGGAGCCACTTTCAATAGTTGGCGCTGGCGAGATGGTTCTCTTTCAAAGGAGACACCTCTTTGCATATTCGTTTCCTATGGAGCTTTGTCAGTAAGTCTACACACAGGACTGGTCTCCTTAAGGAGATTCAGCACTCTGCTTAAGCTATTTTCCCTAAACATACAAATTAGATCCTATAGGATCAGAAATCTGGTAGATAAGCGGGGTCTGTTACATATTTACCGGGGTTTTCTGGGATTAACAGAAAAAAAAAAAAAAGCACAGTAAACAAAGCCCGTGGGATCACCAGGGTGGCAGAGCTGGAGGATTTAACTTTTTAAAAGCATACCTTGTTAAATAACAAATTTTTGGTAAGTTACAGTGACACATCATATGTTTTAATGGATGGGGTCTGTGTGCTGAGGCCCTCGCTGGTGGTTAAAATGAGGAAAAAGAAGTGTTCACATACAGTGCTGTCTGTCCTTGCTCCAGGACACGCTCATACGGTAGACATTCCATTAAGCCCGTCTTCAGCAGCGAGGAGACAGTGTGTCAGCGCTACTATCTCCTCATTTTAGAGATTGGTGGGGTCTCATTTTGAATGGAACCTGTCACCATGACTTTGGACTATTCTGCTGTACTAAATGAACAATACTGCAGGTAAGGAGTCCAGACAGCCATTTTTATTTTCCTATCGCCCCTGGTTCCCCTGGTATCAGTGCTCAAAGCTGCTCTGAAATAAACAGTCCAGACTGCTGTGCTGTGATAACTTAATAGAGAGGACAACTGTGTGCACAGTCCCAACAACATACTTCAGCGCAGCTTTGGACACTGTCAGTGGTGGAATGGGGGGGGGCAACTGTTTGCTATCTCTTCTCTTTTGTTCCTGAGAACCCTAACATTAAAGGGGTTGTCCGACCCCCAAGGTAAAAATCATTCTCACGTGCACCATGACAGCCAATCACTGGCCTGAGCAGTCACATGCCACAATGAATGGCTGAGGCAGTGCACACGATCATTGGTAGAACACCACACTTCCAGGCCATACACATTAAACCTTTGTCAGCTGAACCAGCTGAGAGCTGTGGATTTGGCTGACACACAATGTTTGTCGGGAGCTTCCGACTCTCCCATGACAGAGAATACTGGGGGAGGCCAGGATAAGGTGAAATGAATATTTTCGTACCATCTTGTGATCTGTATCAGTGAAGCATGTAAGGGAGAACGATGACCAGAGTGGCTAAAGAAGCATACTGTAGACAGGTTTCACACAAGAGCAGTTTTCTGAATTTACCTTTACCAATCCATGCATTGTGCCCATCACTGAGTGTTACACTGAATCCACTCCCTAATTCTCTCTCCCATCCAATTGCGAGGAAATACGTAGCTTCTGGTTTAGATGCAATAGTGATTTTCCTCACGTTTCTGTCCATGTTGATCTCTAAACATAAAATCATTGTATACATTAATATCATAATGAAAATATAAAAATGAACAGTTACAGGAGACAGAGAGCGCTCAAACAAAAAACAAAAAAGAAGCAGTGCTGCCATGATGAATAAGCTCCTGTGATGAGCATCCCATAACATTTTCCAAGAACAAGCACAGTTTTAGATCAATAATCTACAAATTTAATCATTTGTTTCCAAGTTCGTAACTTTCTTCACCCAAGGCAAAACAAAAGTGCAGCGTCCCAAATAAAGACGGTCACAAGGATGCGGTCCATTGCAAGACCTCTCCATAGTAGAAGGGCCCCTTCATAAACCAATTCACTTCTCCCTGTAAGCATCAGGGAAAGGTGGAAATCCTTCACCAAAGCTTTGGAAGAACCGGGTTGTGCTCTAGCTTCCACCCGAAGTGTCTGCCAAGAGGCCATGTAAAAATGTGTTTCCCCCAGAAGAGGGAACCTTGGGGTTGCAAATGGGCAAGGAATCTGATGGAAACCCATACCATTTCTAAACCACCTTGAGAGAAATCCCACAAGTGCAAGGCATCCTGTATGGACTTAGTGACAAACATGGACAGTGAATATAAAAATTAAGACGAGTTATTGTTTGTCAGTTATGGCCGAGACATTCATACGGAATTCTACAAATCCCTCATCTTAGACAGAATGCCCAGGCAATGTGGGAATGTGAAGTAAAGGTGCCATTACTCAGTTGGTTCCCAACCCCAGTGAGTTCAGACACCCCAGGGTCACCAGTCCTGGTGTACCTCAGCACCTCTGGCTTTCAAACAACTCCGTCCATGGCTTTGATCTGGAGAGTCCAGGCATCAGCTAAACCACCTACAACTGAAAACTTCCACTCCATGTGCATTTTACCTGCTCCCTACCAATGGCCGCCATTTGCATTGGTCAATCATAACGCAGCATAAATGCCTCTCACAGGACATGCAGGTCTTGTATCTTGCAGCTCTTGGCAGCGCTTCATTCGCTCATTAGAGAAAGCACAAGTCTTTTTTCTTCTCAAACTTTCTAAGCTCAACAAGATGGAGAAAATACTATAGAGTAGTTTCCTGATACAGAGCTGTAACCTTCTATACTATTGGTTTTGTATCTTGCAATCTGATCCTTCAGAGTTTTCAAATGAAGGATACTTGATGTGAACATTTCTACTTTGGTAATGGATATCATACAAATAAACAAGGGACACGACTCAAACACGACCAGTGGAGAGAATCAACTTTTTTTAATTCTATTTTGACATTGTTCTGGGCAGGAAACATTCCCACCTCTATTAAATGCTTTTTAATTATTCACTGAATTTCTCAGTTTTCACGTTACATAAAGCTACGTGACTTTAGTAAAGTTTCATCATTGATTTTTTTCACTTTTATGTCTGGATTTTGTGATTACTGCTTTGTTCACATGAATTTAGAATAACACATCCAGTATCCTTAGCTTATGGTTATAGTCCCAGGAAATCTAATTACTAAAGCTGCAGCGATAACTAACTTTGTAAAGTCTAGGACTGCTCTATATAAAATTAATAAGGACGTGGCTGAGGCTGCTCGTACATGTTCAGGTTTTCTGATGCAGTTTTGAAGTTAAAACAAGGTGAGGATTCACAAGAGCGGAGAAGTAGAATCTGTCAGCCATACTTTCTCTTTGTTTCATTACAAGAACTTATATCCACAGGATCGGGAAAAAGTGTCTGATTGGTGGGAGTCTGACTGATGGCGCCCTGCTGATCACGGATGTGGGCCCGTGATCCTCCATATGTGCATGTCTGCTATTCCATTTCACTCTGCTGGACTGCCAGAGATAGGTGAGTACAAGCGATTGGTTATCTCCAGCAGCACAAAGAGTTAAATAGGCCGCACATCAGTGTCCACCACTCCATTCAAATGGTGCACCACAGGGCTTGTGGTCCTATTCAGGAGGGAGGGCAGTGGTTGAACTCCTGCCATTCAGACACTTTTTCCTTTATCCTAGGAACAGTAAAAATCCTTTCAACTCTCCCTGTACTTCTCATGAACTACTAAGGGCTGTATAAGGGTATGATCACACTCATCAGATCTATTGGAGAAGTTTCGGCATCTGAAAATTCATTCCACATATCTCAGGGGGGTTGTTTTAGCACCATGTAAACCCTATTATGTACCTAACTTGCCATATGTTAAGATACTGTAAGGATATGTTCACATGGTGGATCTTTGAGGAGCATTTCAAAGAGATTTCCATCAACATAAACATCCCGTTACTTTTAATGAACTATTTCAATGGGAAGCTTTATTAGGTGTACCTCTAGCGCTGGAGCTACACTGTAGTGGACGGCGCCCATCACTGCAGCACTGCCCCTACTGAAGTCAAGGAGAGCAGCGCTGCCCACTACAATGTTCATGGTATTCTATAGCTCTAGCACCAACTTCCTGAGATGGAGATACATAGAATAGCTCATCAGCGACTGAGCATGGTGTCGGACCGCTGCCAATCAGCAAGTCACGGCCTTCACTTAAAAACAGCTGGACAACTCCTTTAACCTAATTGATTATATTATGGACACTGTCAAAAACATCCAAGCAGCACCATGTGACCTTCAGTTGACTACACCTCCTGTGCATTGTTTTGTGTGTATCTTGGTGGTCACTTCGCTGGGAAGAGTAGTCCATCTGCCCACCTATTAAATTACATGAACAGATAGGACCACTTTCCCTTCCAAAGCCTATAATGAAAGATGGCACTGGCTCCATACTCCTGATGCCATTTTAAGGTTTCATGGGACATGGGCTCCTAGACTGGTGGTGAGTAGTGTTGAGCGAAGTTCAGCGAACTTGTGGTTTCAAGTTCGGAGTACAAGGTTCGGGTTAACTAAGAATTCCGTTATGGATTCCGCTACCACAGACCATAATGTATGGTTCGTGGTAGCAGAATTGTTAGATAACCCTAACCTTGTACACCGAACTTGAAACCACAAGTTTGCTCCACACTAGTGGTGAGCAATGAGTCAATACCATCAGCTCAGCAGGAATAATCTGTGCCAAATCAGAAACAGAGGGGACATTGTAGAGAAGTAAGGAGGGCAATAAAAAAAGAATAAAGTAATAGGAAGACAATCTGCTGGGCTGGCAGAGAAAGAAACTTTCCAGCAAACTAAATTTAAAACTAAAAGACTCTGTGATAATGGAGCCATACTGGGAATTTACAAAACATATGAAAGCAGAGACTGGGAGTAACTCATGGTTAGCCTACATTCACATTAGCACTATGCTGGTCCATACTGCGGACACAAATAGCTCTTATCCATATTCTGCATTTTTCATGACTGAAATACGTACAGAGCCGTGTGCATGAAGCCTTATAAGAAAATAAGGTAAACTGGCCACTGGTGGTATCTGTAGCACAAAGTAGTAGTAGCCTAGTACCTCTGGGCTACTGGGTTTTCCATATACCATGCTTGTGGTACACATCTGAGGTATATCGGCAGGCCCCTGATTTGGCAAATGTATAGGCCCCCTTTTTACAACTGTATGCTGTACGGTGATACCCTAATGAATCTCATAAAAAAATACATTATAGCATTATATAGACTCCTCTATATTGAAAAATGTAGTTAAAGGGGTTGTCTCACTTCAGCAAGTGGCATTGATCATGTAGAGAATGTTAATACAAGGCACTTACTAATGCATAGTATGTATAGATTATCCATATTGCTTCTTTTGCTGGCTGGATTCATTTTTCCATTACATTATTCACTGCTCATTTCCATGGTTACAACCACCCCGCAATCCAGCCGCAGTGGTCGTGCTTGCACACTATAGGAAAAAGTGCTTGCATCTCTAGTGACTGGGACAGTGGGAGCTCACAAAGGCTGGGGCCTTTTCCTATAGTGTGAAAGCACAACCACCACTGCTGGATTGTAGGGTGGTTGTAACTATGGAAACGAGCAGTATACAGTCATGGCCAAAAGTTTTGAGACACAAATATTATATTTTCACATGATCTGCTGCCCTCTGGTTTTTATGTGTGTTTGTCAGATGTTTTTATCACATACAGAAATATAATTGCAATCATATTTTGAGTAACAAAAGCTTATATTGACAGTTAGAATGAGTTAATGCAGCAAGTCAATATTTGCAGTGTTGACTCTTCTTCTTCAGGACCTCTGCAATTCTCCCTGGCATGCTCTCAATCAACTTCTGGACCAAATCCTGACTGATAGCAGTCCATTCTTGCACAATCAATGCTTGCATTTTGTCAGAATTTGTAGGTTTTTGTTTGTCCACCCGTCTCTTGATGATTGACCACAAGTTCTCAATGGGATTAAGATCTGGGGAGTTTCCAGGCCATGGACCCAAAATCTCTATGTTTTGTTCCCTGAGCCATTTAGTTATCACCTTTGCTTTATGGCAAGGTGCTCCATCATGCTGGAAAAGGCATTGTTGATCGCCAAACTGCTCTTGGACGGTTGGGAGAAGTTGCTCTCGGAGGACATTCTGGTACCATTCTTTATTCATGGCTGTGTTTTTAGGCAAGACTGTGAGAGAGCCGGTTCCCTTGGCTGAGAAGCAACCCCACACATGAATGGTTTCAGGATGCTTTACAGTTGGCATGAGACAAGACTGGTGGTAGCACTCACCTCGTCTTCTCCGAATAAGCTGTTTTCCAGATGTCCCAAACAATCGAAAAGGGGATTCATCAGAGAAAATGACTTTACCCCAGTCCTCAGCAGTCCACTCCCTGTACCTTTTGCAGAATATCAGTCTGTCCCTGATGTTTTTCTGGAGAGAAGTGGCTTCTTTGCTGCCCTCCTTGAGACCAGGCCTTGCTCCAAGAGTCTCCGCCTCACAGTGCGTGCAGATGCACTCACACCTGCCTGCTGCCATTCCTGAGCAAGCTCTGCACTGCTGGTAGCCCGATCCCGCAGCTGAAACACTTTTAAGAGATGGTCCTGGCGCTTGCTGGTCTTTCTTGGGCGCCCTGGAGCCTTTTTGGCAACAATGGAACCTCTCTCCTTGAAGTTCTTGATGATGCCATAGATTGTTGACTGAGGTGCAATCTTTCTAGCTGCGATACTCTTCCCTGTTAGGCCATTTTTGTGCAGTGCAATGATGACTGCACATGTTTCTTTAGAGATAACCATGGTTAACAGAAGAGAAACAATGATGCCAAGCACCAGCCTCCTTTTAAAGTGTCCAGTGGTGTCATTCTTACTTAATCATGACAGATTGATCTCCAGCCCTGTCCTCATCAACACTCACACCTATGTTAATGGAGCAATCACTGAAACGATGTTAGCTGGTCCTTTTAAGGCAGGGCTGCAATGATGTTGAAATGTGTTTTGGGGGATAAAGTTCATTTTCTAGGCAAATATTGACTTTGCAAGTAATTGATGTTAAGCTGATTACTCTTTATAACATTCTGGAGTATATGCAAATTGCCATTATAAAAACTGAAGCAGTAGACTTTGTAAAAATTAATATTTGTATCATTCTCAAAACTTTTGGCCATGACTGTATAATGTGATGGAAAACTGAATCCAGCCAGCAAAGGAGGCAATATGGACAATCACAATATATTACAAACTTTCTCTACATGATAAAGGCCACTTGCAAAAGTGACACAACCCCTTTAACGATGCTGTTAATACAGTATGTGTGCCCAAAGAATGATAAAACACTGTTTTAAAAGGGTCTCCCCTCAGTACTGTCACATAACATGCACTGGAGCGGCGGCTGCTGGGCCGAGAAGCAGACACCGCAGGATAGTGACTAGGCAAGTCTGTAACATGTCAGTTGTGTATGTAGTAGTGATCCTGTCTAACACCTTTCATGGGTTGTCAATACATGGAATAAAATACCAGGCGGTTTTACCTGACATTTGGCTGGTGTTATCACGGCACATCTGAAGCTCGCCGGGCCCATGTGTTTCACATTTAAGAGCTTTTCCTTATCTTATAAATCTCTCTTCCTCTTTTTCCTGTGTTGCTGTCAATGTCGCTGCCGTACACCTGACACCTGATTTCCTTCTTCAAAAACATATCACACTACTGATCTTCATGGATAATCTAGAAATCCTTTAACTCTACCTTTGATCAGTGAAAATAGCTCAGTAAGTTCAATTGGCCGTAAGCTACGAGTAGCTTTTCTGTTAGCAATCTCTGAGATAAAACGGGAAAAATACAGATTTCTCGTAGGAAAAAAAATATAGTGTTAATAGATTGACATTTCTTTGCCATTTTTTTCCCCAAGGTAATGATTTTCATTTTTTGTGATGTCAAGTTACTGCATTTCCAGCTAAAATGTTACAGCGAAGCTATGTACTGTTAGTTTTCTGCGCCGTAAAAATTTTAAAAAATGTAAATTATGGGCCCAATGTATCCACAGGCTATAACAGTCCCAAAGTTGATCAAAATGAAACCCATGCTGGAAGATTGGTGCAGGCAGAGAAAGTTGTGCGGCATGGGGCACACCTCACCAGTAGGGTCATCGCTTTATACAGCTGTACTCCCATTGATTATAAAATAACCAGACCCCCACAATCTGCTTTTCATTAGATACATTAAACAAGGGGACTAGAAGAGTAAAAGAAAACATTAACTAAAGTTTTAAAAAAAAGGGTCCAGGGAGCATCTATGAGGGACCAGTGGGCCTCAGTGATGTTCACCGATGAAAGTCAATTCATGCTGAGCAGAAATTATGGTGATCAATGATGTTGGAGACATCAAGGAGAGCGTTATGCATCACTGTTGTCACCAGACGAGCCTTTGGTGGTGGTGTTAAATTGTGGGCAGGTGTGTCTAGTCAGTACAGTACTGCCCTACACGTTGTGAATGGTACATTGACAAGCCCATACTACTTGAATAACATCATTAATCCAGCCATTGTGCCTCTGCATGAACAACAGGCTTAGGCCCCATTCAGACGGCCGTATTATTGCGGACACGCAATAATACGGGGGCCGCCCAGCGTGTGTTCCACACACTCGGAACACACACCGGGCAGCCCCATTCAAAATGCCTATACTTGACAAGTATAGGACATGCTTCATCGGAGCCGCGGCACGGAGCTAGCTATCCATAGAGGTGAATGGGGCCACATCTATTCTGCAATATTGCGGAATAGATACGGCCCCATTCACACGAATGGGGCCTTATTTTTATCTTCATGGATGACAATGTGCCAGCTCATCAAGATCACATGATTAGGGAACAGCTGCTGGAGATTGGGGTACCTCAAATGGAGTGGCTTGCACTCTCTCCAGACCTGAATCCCATTGAAAACCTATGTAATCAGCTGAGTCACTGTGTAGAGGCTCGTAACTCTGTACCCCATAACCTCAATGGCCTGAGGGCCGCCCTTCAAGAAGAGTGGGATGCCATCAGAGGTCGCAATAACGCCGGTCATTGATGCCTGTTCAGGCTGTTTTACTCCTTGGAAAAAGTCTAAGGCGTACCACTATGCCTTAGACTTTTCCCTCACATTCAGAAGTTCAGGCCGCACTGTGAACAGCACGGGCTGCGCAGCGATGCTGCCTGTGCCTGAGATAACCAATAGCAAAGCTTCTCACAGCAAGGAGCTTTGCTATTGGTCAATTTGGGCACGTTCTCGAGCAATATAGCGCCCCGCAGCAGGGGAAGCCGGCGGGAGTTGAAAGGAGAAGGGGCCGGCTCCTGGTGGATTGTAGAATAAGGAGAACGGGCGCTCTGTGGAAGGACCCCAAGAAGCATGGAGGCAGAGGAGCTGAGGAGGACTCCTCAGAGGTGAAAAACAGAGCCGGACATCAAGGTGACAGCAGTGTGTAATGCAGTGTGTGATTAGTACACATTGCATGACATACATCACATACTGCACCACATGCACCACATACATCTCATACTGATGTATGTAGTGCAGTGTATAGTGAATGCAGGCAGGATATTTTAGCCAAGTGATAAAGTACAGGGTTAATTCCACTATATTGGACTGGATTTTATCACTTGGCTATAATTGTCTGATTTAGATTAGTTATGGTTCCCCCCGCATAAATCCTCATCTCTTAGGGCGCGGTCACTCCAGCGCTATTTATTTCTGTTGTTCTGCTCTGTTAGCTGAGCAAAGCAACAAAAATAACGGAAGTGCTGGATTAGGCAGGTATGGGTGAGTTTTTGTCATACGTTCAATGTACACAAAAACTGTATACATTAATGGACGCCTCAGACAGACGCCATACTGGGGCAACCATCACCATGGAGTTCCATTGTAAAAAAGTATCCTTTTTTTGCAGGACTCTGCAGGATGGGAAAGCGTAGTGTACCAGGTTTTTCCATCCTGCAAAGTTCAGCAAAAAAACATATAGGCTAACGTATACTGTATTATTTTACAGTGGAATACAGTGGTGACAGACGGCACAGTATGGCGTCTGTCTGAGGCGTCTGCTAACATATATTTGTTTTTTTTTGTGTACATTGAATGTATGACAAAAACGTGATGTGAACCCGACCTGACTGACAGGAAGAAGCTGAACAGACCACGCCGACTATGATGCGATCCGTTCGGTTTCCATTCACGAGCCTGTATTTTTACCAGACAAAAAACTCCTGCATACAAGGTTTTTTTGTCCGGTCTTTCGACAGAATCTGCGACAGAGGCTCCAAACGCAGCCTCCAACGCAGATGTGAACAAGTGCAGGCCAATATATTATGTATTTGAACTTCTCCTCGGGTAAAAATACTCCTCAAAAATGGTCAGAGGAGTATTTTTACTCTTCTGGAAAAAAACGTAGTGCGACCTCTGGATGCCATGCTTCAGCAGACAATAAGTCGACTTGTGAACTTGACACGCCGTTGTCAAGCTGTAATTGATGAAAATTTTTGAGACATTGACATTTTTGTGGGGATATACCCAGCACCGGTGTTGGCTTTTGTTTCAATACATTATTTGAGATGAGGAAATCACCATTGCTGACAGAATATCACTGTAGCGTGAATTTTTTACGTTTTCACCTGAAAGCCAAATATCCCCACCTTTTTGTGAGTAGTGTATGTTGAACTTATTGTCTTAGTTTTATGAAAAGCAGCGGAGCTTATATTCCAATCTCAGTGATGCTCAACATAAACAGATTCCCTTAAATCACTCTCAAACATGCAACCAGCTCAGCTTCAATGGGAAAGGCATATACATCCATTCAGGCGTAAAACTGGAAAAGTAAATTGATTTCATTATGCCACACACAATAGGATGTGAAGAAGCTTCTGGGAACGAAGCGCAGAGATGATATACAATAATACACAACATAAAGAGGGAAAGGTCCTTTTCAATGTAGGCTTTTGATGTTTTTCCCTTTATTAGAAATTCATCAGAATACCTATCCTAATTATACATCCTCCTTATACCGCCCTCATCACCAGACCAGAAGTCACTAAACAACACGGCTTCACTTTATGATTATTATCTAATGAAACCTCTTTTATAGCTTTTGTTACGTCAATCCACTGTACATTAGTTATAACCCAAGGCTCTTTTCAATAACTTCTGGCCGATGTGTTCCAATATACCTTTTTTTCTGCTTTTTTACAATAAGGAAATGAAATCTACTGCACAGTATGCACTTTTATAATGAAAGCATCACCAGTGCCCAATGGGACACTCTGACTTAAATGGGGTCTATCTGGTTCCACCAGACGTCCTCAGTCCTAAATGGTAAAATATGGTAAATGGGAAAGTCTGCATCAGAGGTTCTGGATGCGGCCACTAATGCACATGTGAAAACAGCCATAAAGCACTGCATTCAGTGTTACATTTCCAGGGAACATCCAAAAGTTTAGCTCAACTGGGAGTCACAGAGGGGATTAGATGTTGGCATTGGTTAAAATGGCTTTCCAGGACTTTTGTACTGATGACTTATCCTCAGGAGGGGGACCCTCGTCGATCTGCTGGCACTGGTGCTCCTGTGAGCTCTGCGGTCTTATCTGTGCTCATCTAGCACTGGGCCATATACTGTATAGCGACATTTACTTCTATGGGGCTGAGCTGCCACTAGACCACGTGACCAACTAACGTGTCAGTAATGGCCTGAGAGAAGGTCACTGCACTGACAGGAGCACCGGTGCCTTCTCGAACAGCTGATAAGTGGGGGTCCCTGGTGTCAGACCCCCACCGATCAGATACTTATGACCTATCCACTTGTATCAGCCAATGTGGGGAAACTACTGCAAAGATTTTCAGTTCTGGTGCCATTTTCTTTTAAATGTGTTGCCTGGTTAAGAAAACCAAGTCCATGAAAATGAATATAGCCGTAGAGATCTCCCTGCAAAGACTCTCTTCTCTCAACCCAGAATTTCACCCAGGCAGCCTCCGGTTATGAGCATCGGAGCATTTTATGCTCTACCTTGCCCTGTGCTGACTCGTGCAGGGCAAGGGCTTTTTTGTTCAAAACAACACCCTAATGGGTGGAGGCTTCCACCTAGTAGTGTTGCCGGAGACATAATCAGCTCTGATGGGCGGCCTTTAGTGCTGCCCTAGCCTAAATCCCGCCCCGGGCTCACTGCTGGGCAGAAGCCTCCTCCTAGCAGTCCCTATGGAGAGCCCAGTACATTACAGGAACTCCATAAAATGCCTTTGGCCTGCACGATTCACTGTAGGGCCAAAGAGAGCATAAAATGCTCTGATGCTCATAACAGGGGGCTGCCTGGGTGAAATTCTGGGTATGTCTGATTTCAGCTCTTAACCCGGACAACCCCTTTAAAGTGGCTGCCTCACTTTAGCAGATGGTATTTATCATGTAGAGAAAGGTAATAGAAGGCAGTAACTAATGTATTGTGATTGTCCATATTGATTCTCTTCATTTTTCTATCCCATTATACACGGCTCGTTTCAATTCTGCAGCCATGGTCATGCTTGCACACTACAGGAAAAGGTACTGGGCTCTGGCTCCCATCCCGATCACCTCGTATCTTTGCTGCAGGGTGGCCATAAAATAACCATGGATAAGAGAGTGTATAATGTGATGGAAAAATAAATCCGGCCAGCAAAGGAGACAATATGGACAATCACAATACATTAGTAAGTGCCTTGTATTAACCTTCTCTACATGATAAATGCCATTTACTGAAGTGTGCAATCCCTTTAAGAATTTTTCCCTCTTTGTGTTAAGCCTGTATTACACTGCCCGATTTTCGGCAGATAATCGCTAACGAGCATTCGCAGTGTAATACTGCCGCAGACTGGCCAATAAACGAGCGAACGCTTGATCATCAGGCAAGCCAAATCTTTTTACATGTTGAAAAATTATTGTTTGCAGGCGGCAGATCTTGGTGTCTAATAATAATCTGCTGTCGGCAAACCACTATACAGCATGGGGACAAGTGACGGCATAGTGATGGTTCTTCCCCATGCTGCGGAGGAGATCGGTGCATGTAATAGCAGCAGTCTCTTCCGCTAGCAAGCAGGCGATTGCCAGGAGGGGAACGCTTATCTTCCGACAATTGTCTGCCACATCGGGCTGTGTAATACAGCCTTTACATAGGAGTTATCCTAAAATTGCATGACTTGTCATTTATCGCGTTCTCGTGCGTCCTGGTGGAGAAGTAGTTAATCGTACACCCAATATACATCCTGTGGCCATGTACTCACATGGTGGTCACAGGACTGCTAGGCAGCCTCATGTAAATCATCCTACAGATGGAGAAAGAGAAATGAATTAAACATCTCCTCTGGTAAGCCAGGCTAATTACACTGTGTATGGAGATACGTCAGTGGTCTCAGGCGTTCTGCACAGTAAAATATGAATAATTCTGAATACAATGGGTGTGCCGCCTCTGAGGCTCTTGCAGACCCCGGTAACCCAATAGTCTAAGAAGTGCTGGGAACTCTTTGGCACTGCCCAGTTATTTAACTAGGAAAATGTGACTCGGTCCCTGTATGTGAGAGCTGCTCTTTATCATTTATATCAGGAGGACCTAGTTTTCCCGAGCAGTTTAGGTGATATGACAACAAGGCACCGGGGTGACACACATCTCATCACAATGTGGTGTCTATTCACTTCCCCTTATTGTAAGTACATTATATGACTTTGCTTTTCATGGGACTGACATGAAGCTGGCACTAGCTTCGATGGCTCTTGTGAGAAGCGTCTGCACTTCAACCACTGTCTGCACGGAGACAGATTCATTATGGCTTATAAAACTACAAAGTATTTCCTGGTCTGTCATCACCCATCCTCAAGGGTATCTTCTACTTCTTGCCAATAGTTTGTGTGCACCACACAAACGGGCTCATACATATGATTACCAGCACTAATCATCTGCTTCATCACCCTATAAAGACGGGGGTTCCCAGCGCCTGGGAGAGGAACGGAACCATTATTATCCTTATTCACAAACCATCCACTAATACACCCTACAAACAATACATGGTATACAGGGTAATACACCCTACAAACAATACATGGTATACAGGGTAATACACCCTACAAACAATACATGGTATACAGGGTAATACACCCTACAAACAATACATGGTATACAGGGTAATACACCCTACAAACAATACATGGTATACAGGGTAATACACCCTATAAATATACATGGTATACAGGGTAATACACACTATAAATATACATTGTATACAGGGTAATACACACTACAAACAATACAGGGTATACAGGGTAATACACCCTACAAACAATACATGGTATACAGGGTAATACACCCTACAAACAATACATGGTATACAGGGTAATACACCCTACAAACAATACATGGTATACATGGCATGGGTAATACACCCTACAAACAATACATGGTATACAGGGTAATACACCCTATAAATATACATGGTATACAGGGTAATACACCCTATAAATATACATGGTATACAGGGTAATACACCCTACAAACAATACAGGGTATACAGGGTAATACACCCTACAGACAATACATGGTATACAGGGTAATACACCCTACAAACACTACATGGTATACAGGGTAATACACACTACAAACACTACATGGTATACAGGGTAATAAACACTACAAACAATACATGGTATACAGGGTAATACACCCTACAAACAATACAGGGTATACAGGGTAATACACCCTATAAATATACATGGTATACAGGGTAATACACCCTACAAACAATACATGGTATACAGGGTAATACACCCTATAAATATACATTGTATACAGGGTAATACACCCTACAAACAATACATAGTATACAGGGTAATACACCCTATAAATATACATTGTATACAGGGTAATACACCCTACAAACAATACATAGTATACAGGGTAATACACATTATAAATATACATTGTATACAGGGTAATACACCCTACAAACAATACATGGTATACAGGGTAATACACCCTATAAATATACATGGTATACAGGGTAATACACCCTATAAATATACATGGTATACAGGGTAATACACCCTATAAATATACATGGTATACAGGGTAATACACCCTATAAATATACATGGTATACAGGGTAATACACCCTATAAATATACATGGTATACAGGGTAATACACCCTATAAATATACATGGTATACAGGGTAATACACCCTATAAATATACATGGTATACAGGGTAATACACACTATAAATATACATTGTATACAGGGTAATACACACTACAAACAATACATGGTATACAGGATAATACACCTACAAACAATACATGGTATACAGGGTAATACACCCTACAAACAATACATGGTATACAGGGTAATACACCCTACAAACAATACATGGTATACAGGGTAATACACCCTACAAACAATACATGGTATACAGGGTAATACACCCTACAAACAATACATGGTATACAGGGTAATACACCCTACAAACAATACATGGTATACAGGGTAATACCAACATTATAAAGGTATACCTAATTGTATACAGGGTAATACACCCTATAAATATACATGGTATACAGGGTAATACACCCTATAAATATACATGGTATACAGGGTAATACACCCTATAAATATACATGGTATACAGGGTAATACACCCTATAATATACATGGTATACAGGGTAATACACCCTATAAATATACATGGTATACAGGGTAATACACCCTATAAATATACATGGTATACAGGGTAATACACCCTATAAATATACATGGTATACAGGGTAATACACCCTATAAATATACATGGTATACAGGGTAATACACCCTATAAATATACATGGTATACAGGGTAATACACCCTATAAATATACATGGTATACAGGGTAATACACACTATAAATATACATTGTATACAGGGTAATACACACTACAAACAATACATGGTATACAGGGTAATACACCCTACAAACAATACATGGTATACAGGGTAATACACCCTACAAACAATACATGGTATACAGGGTAATACACCCTACAAACAATACATGGTATACAGGGTAATACACCCTACAAACAATACATGGTATACAGGGTAATACACACTACAAACAATACATGATATGCAGGGTAATACACCCTACAAACAATACATGGTATACAGGGTAATACACCCTATAAATATACATGGTATACAGGGTAATACACCCTACAAACAATACATGATATACAGGGTAATACACATTACAAACAATACATGGTATACAGGATAATACACCCTACAGACAATACAGGGTATACAGGGTAATACACCCTACAAACAATACAGGGTATACAGGGTAATACACCTACAAACAATACAGGGTATACAGGGTAATACACCCTACAAACAATACAGGGTATACAGGGTAATACACACTACAGACAATACATGGTATGCAGGGAAATACACACTACAAACAATACAGGGTATACAGGGTAATACACACTACAGACAATACATGGTATACAGGGTAATACACACTACAAACAATACAGGGTATACAGGGTAATACACCCTACAAACAATACAGGGTATACAGGGTAATACACACTACAAACAATACAGGGTATACAGGGTAATACACCCTACAAACAATACAGGGTATACAGGGTAATACACACTACAAACAATACAGGGTATGCAGGGTAATACACATTACAATCAATACATGGTATACAGAGTAATACACACTACAAACAATACAGGGTATACAGGGAAATACACACTACAGACAATACATGGTATACAGGGTAATACACACTACAAACAATACAGGGTATACAGGGTAATACACACTACAGACAATACATGGTATGCAGGGTAATACACACTACAAACAATACAGGGTATACAGGGTAATACACACTACAGACAATACATGGTATACAGGGTAATACACACTACAAACAATACAGGGTATACAGGGTAATACACACTACAGACAATACATGGTATACAGGGTAATACACACTACAGACAATACATGGTATACAGGGTAATACACCCTACAAACAATACATGGTATACAGGGTAATACACACTATAAATATACATTGTATACAGGGTAATACACCCTATAAAAAATACATTCCTCTGTAAAAGCCGTTGTGTGATCATCCCGTTAAACCCATTTTAATGCAATCAGAGAACGTTTCAAATCGTGTATCCCCATTTGCCATCACAGGGAATCTGTGGGACCCAAACCTTACATAGACAGAAAGAAACTCAAGGATGTCTGACCATATTCCATGTAGTTAGGCCATACTAACATCAATGGGAGTAGCACTACAGTTCCCAGCAACATCCACTACACAATGGACGGAGCTGTGTGGTTCCAGTGCCTATTCGGCATGTTGCAGGGTGTCGGACCCCGGCTGATTGGATATTGAATATTGAATGATATTGAATCAATATCAAAATCCTGGACAATCCCTTTAAGGAGCAGGCAACTCTTTTTCCCATGAAATTTTCTCCTAATATTCCAATTACTACTAATACCTGGAGGTTCATTTTATTAACAATGGTGAATACCAATAAATATCCAGGGCTTCCTAATTCTGGAAACATCATAGAGCTGGGACTGTGTGGTACAAGCCATTACCAGTGGTGCAGCTCCAACATTTAACATTGCGCCCCCGTCCATTACATTGATCGTCACATCTAAGCCTTGTGTTGTATTCATTCTGAATGTACGTACAGTTGGACCCATTCAGAAAATAAAAGATTCATTTTTTTCCCATTTCCCCAAAGTTTTGCGAATGAATGCGGCTCAATCTGACTGCTTCATTAGTAAGATACAGTTCTTCCTTTCTAAACGCCGGCACTTGACACGCTCCGCCATAGAGGTTTGGAGACACCTGCGAGCACGGCAGCTTTGGAATGGCTAAAAATGAAGACGACATGAAGAAAACTCATTTCTAGTAATCAATGGCACTTTGTTATAAGTAGATCTTACAGCGCTGGCTTCCGCCCTCTACCCTGTGGCCATTCATTTGCCAGATAGAATATTCTTTGTACGTTAATTTAAACCATGTCTTGTTTATTCAGAAGACACTGTATAAGGCAATTGTTCTCGGGCTGAAACCTCTGTCAATTGCAAATCAGCCAACAGCTGTTTTTTCTTCCCTTTAACATGACTTAATTTAGCTTACACGAGCCAAAGGAAGAGATATGGAACGCCACAGATAAAGCCGCTGAATGGACGGCTGATTTACACTTCTGGAGTGGGCTCTGCATGCTCCCACCTGCAGGCTAGCTTTCCAGTTTCTTCTTCCTCGCTGAAGTGCTGATATGTAACGTGACCTCTGCTCCAGCCGGAACAAAGCGCCAACTTTCTGCTCATCCCAACCTGTCAGTCCCTCTGTAGACAGCTGCTGCGCCAGGTAATTAGACCAAGGTAATCATCTTCCTGTGTCCAGAACTTCATAAAGAAGATAAAATCTTATGACATCCTTGGGCAACTTCACTTGACTTGTTGGCGTTAGGCCTTCGTTAAAGGGGTTCTCCAGGAATTAAGAAAATGAAAATATGTAAATATTACTTTATTATAAATATATTCCCAAATACCTTTCATTACTTATATTGGCTCGTTTTGTCTAGGGAACAATGATAAGGAAAAAACAAAATGGCCGCCGTCCTATTAGTACACACAGAACCTGTCCTAATCACTCAGCAGGACAAGTTACTTCACAACACTGAGGTAAAGAGATGCCTCATCCTCCTCTCTGCTCTGCTTGTCAGGGATTATGATCCTGAATACAGTTTAATATGATCTTCAGCTGAATCTCTGCAGGAATAGAGATCATGAGGAGACATGAAGTACAGAGAGGACGGACAGGACAGACTGTGGTAATGGAGTCTGCATATAAGAGCTGCTGCTCATCAGCCACATCTGCTCATGGACTCCATTCCTACAGAGATTCCGCTAAAGATCTTATCAACTGTATTCAAGATCATAATCCCTGAAAGCAGAGCAGAGAGGAGGATGAGGAAGCTCTTTACCTCAGTGTTGTGAAGTAACTGGTCAGCGGCCATTTTGTTTTTCCTAATGATTGCTCATCAGACAAAAAGAGCCATTAGAACTAATGAAAGGTATTCGGAAATATTTTTATCATGAAGTAATATTTAAGTATTTTCATTTTCTTAATTCCCGGAGAACTCCTTTAAGGTTCTTAGAATGTGCAAGGCGAAAATCCACAAAAAAAGACGGAGAAGAAAAAAAGCTCATTAGCATGCTTCCCGCTGCCTCCTCCGCTGCTCAGCTATTAATTGTGTAAAGCCGGTAATATGTAAATGATGGATGTGGCGTTGCCTTCTTAGAACGGCCCAGTCACACATATCTGTGCTATAGACAGAGCCGGGGACACTTGTACGGTTACAGTAGTTTGCAGTGTCTTAGGGCAATGACAGGAAGCACGCTCTGGAATTTAGGATTGGATATGGCCATTTACCATCGGACAAAGTATAGAGGCACAATTCATCCCCTGTCCACAGAGATGGAGAATAAAACAGCGACTGTCTGATGGAAGTGAGCTGCAGTATAGCCAGACATGTCACAAAGGCGGTGAATAGATTTACATATATATCACACAAGAGCAGCCCTCACTTCTGTCCAGCTAAAGCGCCTTCCAACCTTATATCTTTTTTTTCTAAGTTCTAACAAGCGTGTTCTATAATAGATATTGGGGAAGATTTAGCAAGACTGGCATATGAAACACTGGTATAAGATGTGGCAAATTTATTGACAGACGCATGGTTCTTAAAGGGGTTCTCCGGGAATTAAGAAAATGAAAATACGCAAATATTATTTTATTATAAATATATTCCCAAATAACTTTCATTAGTTATAATGGCTCATTTTGTCTAGGGAGCAACAATTAGGAGAAACAAAATGGCCGCTGTCCTATTAGTACACACATAACCTGTCCTAATCACACAGGAGGACAAGTTACTTCATAACAGAGGTAAAGAGCTGCCTCATCCTCCTCTCTGCTTTGTTTGTCATGGGTTATAATCCTGACTACAGTTTAATATGATATTTAGCTGAATCTTTGTGGGAATAAATTTCATCAGGAGACAAGTACAGAGAGGACGGACAGGACAGACTGTGGTAATGGAGACTGTATACAAATGCTGCTGCTCATCAGCCACATCTGCTCATGAACTCCATTCCTACAGAGATTCAGCTAAAGATCTTATCATCTGTATTCAGGATCATAATCCCTGACAAGCAGAGCAGAGAGGAGGATGAGGCAGCTCTTTATCTCAGTGTTGTGAGGTAACTTGTCCTGCTGTGTGACTAGGGCAGGTTTTGTGTGTACTGATAGGACGGCGGCCATTTTATTTCTCCTAATAATTGCTCACTAGACAAAATGAGCCATTATAACTAATGTAAGGTATTTTGGAATATATTTTTAATGGAGTAATATTTAAGCATTTTCATTTTCCTAATTCCCAGAGAACCCCTTTAACCACTTGTTTTGCCTGAGTCCATCTCGGGCAGTGTAAAAACTAGCTAACTGGAGGGGGGAGGGTTGCTTTAGATGGTGATATCTACTCAATGGTAGCAGCTAGAAACATGCAACTGGTCTTGTATGAAAGCTGACAGTCCAGCTAAAGCAACAGAGGAGAATTCACTGTTAGAAATCATGTCGGGAATAATCGCAAGTAAAACCTATTTTTACTTTCATTTTCAGCTGCATTCACAGCATCCCGATTTCTATCAGTGATATCTTTCTCTGTCCTGAACATATTGCTGTCATTTCTGTATCGAAGCCTGGACTATCAGCTTTCATACAAGACCAGTTGCATGTTTCTAGCTGCTACCATTCAGGAGGTAGCAGCATCTAAAGTAGCCCTCCCCCTCTAGGTAGCTACTTTTCCCACTCCACTCTGGCAAAACAGGGGGTTAATGAGCTATCAAAGGAAGTCTGCACACCAGAAACGGAAATCTAGTTGTATTTTACAGCAGTTTTCTGTTTTAATTTACATCAATAAATTGTGATAAATATTGGCTCCATTAGGCTGCCTCTCTAGCCATTTTTTTTTTAAGTGTGAAACGGTCACAAGTTTTGTGCAAAAGACTTTGGTGATATTATTCTAGCGCAGGGGACTTGTTAAATTCAGTTTTGAATACCACATATACCCACTCGCGGTTTGGTCCCACTGAATGAAACTTTGAGCTTACACTGTTCACAACTTCCAGCAGTGCTCGTCCAGGAAAAGCCTTCTTTGGCATGGTCGTGGCTATAAAACCATGGCCGTATTACTTGCAGAGCAGCCTCCCATTCAAAACAATGGGAGATAAATTTAGCACTGCCGCCAGTCATTTTTTGGTGACGATTTTGTGCCAAATTCTGCTGGCAAAAAACCCATTGTGACTAAGGCCTTATGCAGTGGCCGGATTTGGGGTGGCCCCTATGCTACGCTGGGGTGCCCAGACACCGTCGAGGTGTCACCACTTGTTGCTGCTCTCCGGAAGGGATGGTAAGGCGTAGGGCACCCCAATTGGAAATAAGTCCAGAGAGTCAACGTCTGCAGTAAACCAGGCTACTTCATTACTGGAGGAATTCAGATGCAAAACAATACAGGTGAGGCATACAGCTGACATCTCCAGGCTCCTCCCTGGCAGAAGAAGGATATGATGCTGAGAAAAGGCCTGAGGTAGCTGTCCCTCTTTCTTCAGAAGGCTGGTATCCTTGCCTCCTGGTCAAAGGATGGAGGTCTACGGTCTCTAGCTCAGTAGCCCGGGTGGCTCCTTGGTCACAGGGCTATTGACCCATGGTATGTGACTCAATGTCCCCATCTCAGCGTCTTTTTCTGGTTACTCATGCAGGCTGGCATAAGTCTCCCCCTCCAAGCCCTGGTCCTTAACTGCAGAACACTAGGGGCTCTGACTGCTCTCCTTATATACCATCTCTAGCTAGACTGAAAACTTTAAGTGGGAGGGGTGGAGTGGAGAAACTCGGCACAAACAATTACAAAGTTACCACTCCCGTCTGGCATAGAGTTACATTAGAGCTTCAATGATACTCAAAGTCAATGACACAGCAGTTTTTTCTTCGCAAAAGAAAGTTATTACTTCGCAAAATCTTGTGAGACTTCGTGTAATAACTTAATAGTGAATTAATTATTACTGTAAAAAACGTTGATATCGAACTCATTGCCTGGCTGTGCCTGTATTGCGTCCCTCAATATGCGGGCACAGCCGTGTGCTCACTGCATCACAGATGAGGACCCATTCACTTGAATGGGTCCGGAATCAAGAGAGTGCGGTGTGAAATGGAGGCACTACGAGGTGCTTCTGTGCAGTTTCTCTCCGTGCCTCCACACCACAAAAATATAGGACGTTCTACTTTTTTGCAGTCCGGACAGTTTATGGACCCATTCAAGTTGAATGAGTCTGGATCCGTCTGTGGAATCCACATCAATGTTGCCCGTGCATTGATCGCAAATTGTAGTCCCCACAGAACGGCCGAGCAACGGCTGTGTGCATGAGCCCCTATTAGTGGTTTTTCAGGAATTGATATTGATGGCCAGTGCTTAGAATAGGTCATCCATTAATATCAGATCGGCAGGGCTCCGACTCCTGGGACCCCACTGATCAGCTGTCAGAAGAGGCAGTGGTGCTCCATGCACACTTAGGCCTCTTCCTAGGCTAGTGATGTCACTGTACATCAGTCACATATACACTATAAAATTAACTGCACTGTCCTTGGTAAGATGCCAGGAAGCCACAGTGCACTGTGGCTTCATGAAATAGCTGATTGGCTGGAGTGCCGGGACTCAGACCCCAGCCAATGGGGGTTGATGTCCTATCCTGAGGAAAGGACATCAACATCAAAATCCTTGATAACCCCTTTAAGTGTTCCAGGCAATTTTTTATTTATTTTATTTTATTTATTTTTTTTTTTTTGGGGGGGGGGGGTTGGTCGACAAGGGGGGGGGGGGGAGGTTTAATGAAAATGGGCCCTGCCTACTGAAAGGGGACGTGGCTTGAGAGGTGACAAAGTGCACTAAAAATGCAGCAAAATTTAGGAGCAAATTATGACCTGAAGTAAGCCAATTATTAGGTGGTATAAACTAGACAGTCCAAAGATGGACGACACCTGTCATCCAGCATCAGTTATCATAAATCTGCCCCACTGTGACTATTTACTGATAAGACTCAGGGAAGCCTCAGCTAATATACAGGAGCTTTCAGTCATATTCATGCTCCCATAGGAGAATTGGAGAATGTATTTTACATATTTCATTTCTAATCAGCTTTCCATGGTCACAGCTATCCTCCACAATTTCTCCTATGAGTAGACAGGCAAAAAGACTCAAACACTTCACGTTAATCTTCTGTCACAACCAAGAAAGAATTATCTCCAGCCCGCCCTAATACCAGGACACTGCATAAATTGGCTTTCCATTGCCAGTAAAACCTCATGCCTTAGTGAAAGATCCTTTGGCCTCTCGGGGTACATCCTCATACATACCACGAGTGACAGGACTCAGAATAGAAGCTAGTCTGACAGGCCACGACTGAGAGGACTGTAAGAAGAAGAAATCCCTGCACAGACACCGAGGCCAACGATAAGAGGATGCTAAGCTCTCTTTAGCATGTGCAAAGTAACTGATAAAACCTCAAAAAGGTTAAGATAACACTACAAAGAATAAAAAAAGCAAAAAGTACTTAAACATAAATGTAATGTACTGATGAAAGCGCTCCGGTAATGCTTCAACTTTCTTCTTAAGGCATTTCCTCAGGCACTGACAAGAATTATATAACATGTACAATACCAAGGAAATCCTAAAAACGTGACCCAGAAGGTGACACGGACTAGAAGGAGCATTACAGACTAATCATAACTTTCTAAGAGTTTCTGTTCCATGTTCTGACGGGATAGGAATCAGCTGTCCGAAGATGACGGATCAGACGTTCGGCCAATGCTATCTGACTAATATATATGAGCCTGTCGGCAGAGATCATCACGTGCACAAATGAAACACAGCTATCGATTTGGGAATCCGTCATTCTTAACACAAACTGCAAATTACAATCCCCAGCCAAATAATCCAACATGGCAGATCATTTGTTTTGACAGATTATCATTCAGCAGTCTGTTGGAAAAAAGAACTTTACAAATGGCCCACAGATGGGAAAAACATTTGCAGTCCTAGGCTTCAACGAACAGTTATCTCATATCTTTGGCCAGCTTCTAAGGGGTTATTCCATGAGTAATGTGAAAAAGTGAAAATCTGATATCATATAGTCCATGACTGTCTCTTTCTAACAAAGCTAGAACCGGCCCTGCACCGCCACGAATCCAGAAATATCTCCATTCATTGCTCTGCTAGACTTATTTCAAGCTTGCAGCTTAGAGGGCATGCACTTTCTAAGGGGTCGTGTCCATTCTGCTGCAGCTGAAGGCTAGAAGTGGGCATGTGCTTCCACCTCAGTGAGCAAGACAGAGAAATGGAAAACGGGCAAACAGCAGGTGGCGCTATACAGATTTCAGAGAATAACTGTCACAAACGTACCTATTTGGGCTCGCGCGACAACACCAGGATAGAAGTGCTGCTAAGCCAAGCTCACTAGCTAGGTTCCTGGTTCTTGGATTCATTTGGATTTGTTTGTGCTTTTGACCACTCTCTGTCTCATGTGATTTGTACTTTGCATCCCGTGTGGTATTTGATTTCGACTTGTCTCTTGACTACTCTCTGTCTCTCGTTTTTGTACTACGTTGTCCACCTGGCTTTGACCCGTTGTGTTGTTTTGTCCCTTGGTGCTGGTCTGTCTTTGCACCTTAGGCCTCTTTCAGACTAGCGGCAGCCCGGATTCGGCATGTGAAGGGTGCCACCGGATCCGTGTTGCCGCAGTGTCACGTGTCACACAGTACATACACACAGACAAATACACATACAAATACACATACATACTTACATGCTCCCGGCAGGTCTCCACAGCGCAGGAGGAGCTGGACGGCGCGCACATAAGACGATTCCCCACATCGCCCTCTGCTGGGTGCCGGGTGGAATCGTCCTATGTGTGCGCCGTCCTGCTCCTCCTGCTCTGTGGAGACCTGCCGGGAGCATGTAAGTATGTATGTGTATTTGTATGTGTATATGTCTGTGTATGTTTATGTGTATGTATGTATGTATGTATGTATGTATGTATGTGTGTATGTGTGCAGGTGACGGATCTGTCATGAACTCCATTGAAAGCCAATGCAGGACGGATCCGTTCACCATTGTGGCACACCAAACGAATCCGTCCCCATTGACTTTCATTGGGGGTCATGACGGATCCGTCTTGGTGCAGATGCCTGGACCAGAGAGCAAACCGCAGCATGCTGCGGTTTGCTCTCCGGTCTGAAGACTGAACGGAATGCTTCTAGGAACATTCCGCTGTCTTCAGTTTAGTTTTGTCCCCAATGAATGACAATGAATGGGGACAAAACTGAAGCGTTTTATTCCGGTATTGAGCCCCTATGACGGAACTCAATACCGGAATTATAAAACACTAGTGTGAAAGTAGCCTTAGAAGCACAGGAACCGTCGACCAGTTGTGGTCTTGCTACCTAGGGCTTGAACAGCAAGTAGGTAGGGAAAGTGGGCTGGGTTCCAGGTTCGGGCTCACTGTCTGCGTCCATCCCTATCTATAAGCGTTACAATAATTCAGTGGCTATACTACATTTTTATTTACATGTTATTATAAAAGTAATCAGACTCATGTAGGATATTTTTTTGTAGGACAACCTCTTTAAGAATTTGTCCTGCTTGAATTTCATGAGCTGCAATACAGTATTAAAGGGGTTATCACCCAAATCAAAATAGATATTTTAACTAATGTGTAATTTCCTAACTAGAGATGAGCGAACGTGCTTGAAACGAGCACTGTACCGCTCGGCTCCCCTGCGCTCGCATGGGCGCAGGCAGCCACTTCCGTCTGAGGAGGACGGAAGCGGCTGTCTGCGCCCATGCAAGCGCAGGGGAGCCGAGCGGTACAGTGCTCGTTTCAAGCACGTTCGCTCATCTCTATTCCTAACTAATTTATAAGTTCATATGTGATCAAGGATCTCTTGTACTCATAGTTCGATACAAGAGAACTGCAATCACAAACTGACTGTATCAGAAATTATTATTATACAGTCAGTTCAGGGCAGCTGCTTTGAGCCGGGAGATCCGGCAGACACAGGGGCTGGTCATGGTCGTGTGCATCAGTCAGAAAGGCAATACAACTATATACAAGCTTTCTAGGCCCTTGTACAAGGGGTCATGGTGCTCCTCCAGTGTGCTCCACACCCCTGTAGAGTCTACCAGGCAGTTAGGTAGATTTTGTAGCAGCTAGGGTTCCAAAATCCATTTTGATGGCAAGGATTATGCCACACGCTGTGCTAGTCTACCCATCAAATATTACAGAAATCTCAACACAAGTGTGAACAGAGCCTAAAAGTTACTGGTCCCGTACTACAAATGGCTTCCGCCCCCCTGTCGACCGCCAATGCTCTGTCCATCCATGACAGCAGTGTGAAGATCCGATGCTAACGGGATTAATACCGCCACATCAGGCCTGTAAATCAAAGCCGTTCCAATTGTTCTCTGTAAAGCTCAGAGGTGATACTGAGGTATGTCACAGACTGAATTATGTAACGTGTGGTGACAGGATATCCAGGAACATCTGCTGTGCCATAATGGGGCACTGTGCTGAAGTAAAAGATTTTACTGTCCTTGGCTTCAGTCATTTACGTGAATCTTCCAGTTTTATGGGTTCAGGAAACAGCTTTTGAAGACTGCACGTTTTCAGTGCTGGTTAAACGTGAGCAAAATATTTGTATGGAGATAACAGACATACGCTGAGTAACTAAAACATTTCATCGTCGGTACGGAAAATTCTCCCCAAAACTATAACAGTCACTGATGATACATATATCATGAGCAAGCGGGTTTACCTAGTCCCATATGGTGGTTACAACTCCAGGCCAAGTAATACCTCGCCCAGATAGCGTCCCTCATCATGTACATGGATCAAAAAATACTTAGTTATAGCTATAATTTGCGGTCTCCAATGCACGGGGGCCAACCGTGCAGTGGCTACAAATGGATCCAGACCCATTCAACTTGAATGGGTCCGTGATCCAACCACATTGCACCTTCAAGTGAATGGGTCCACATCTGTGATGCGGTGCACAAACGGCAGGGACGTGTATACTGAGGACGCGCTGTTTACAGGCCACAGCCGTGTGCATGAAGCCTAAAGCCTACATTTCCAGAAGACAAATCCTTACAACAAATTTTGTGCAGAAATCAAAGGGGTTTACGAAGAATAGTTCACCAATATCAGATCAATGGGGCCATCATTGACACCAATCAGACGTCTCAAGAGGGCGCGGAGCTCCAGTGAGCACTGCAGCCTCCTCACAGCACACCAAGCACAGCCGTACATCGCGTAGTGGCTGGGCTTGGTATTACAGCCCAGGCTCATTCATTTCAATAGGACACAGGTCATATGCCCAGTGAAGGTGATATCACTGGCCTAGGAAGAGGCCATAGCGCCCACTGGAGCACCACAGCCTCTTCAAACAGCTGATTGGCAGGGGTGCCAGGAGTCAGACCCAAACTGATATTCTCTGATATCTCAAACTGTCAGAATGCCCCTTTAAGAAAGGAATTCTGGGATTTTTCAGCTCTGAAGTCTGCAGAATTATAAATGCAGCTCTAGAATACAATACAGATTATTACTCAGGATCAGGGCATAAGCAATATCAAGTTATCAGGAGCAATATCAGGATCAGAAACATAAGCAATATCAAGTTCAACTTGACTTCTTCTATTACCTCAGGATAGCCTTTTTTCCTGCTGGTCCTTGCTATATTGGGAGCGGGGTGGAGAAGACAGATTTTGCTCAAAATCCACCACCAGCAGCACAGATAATAAGCTGCAACAACTGGGCATTGGGAAGCCAAAAATAATGGAACCATTATATATACCCATTTTATATAGTAGAATCAGCTATTAACTGCATTTCTGTACTTTTGGGATTAAAATGATTAACAAGATAACCCTTTCTAATGGCATCTATAGGCACAAGAATTATTTCTTTATTCTACGCTATTTGAAACTAAAAAAGAGAACATTAGAAGGAACCTAGGGTCGACAGACCAAAATCCATCAGCAGAACAACATAGTTGCTGGGCAATCCTATCATAAGAATGGGTGGCTCACTTCTGAGAAGTAATAGATTTAAAAGGGTTTTCCAAGATTTCTTTACTGATGACCTATCTTCTGGATAGGTCATCAGTATCTGATCGGTGAGGGTCCGACACCCGGGATCCCCGCTGACCAGATGCTTGAGAAAGTACCGCGTTCCTATCCTGAGAAAGTTCCTGTCAGCACCGCGGCTTTCTCCATGCTCACCAAGCTCAGCGCCGTACATTGTATAGTGGGTGTGCTTGGTATCGCACCTCAGCCCCATTCACTTCTATGGGGCGGAGCTGCACCTAGGCCACGTGACCGATGAAAGTGTCGTCACTCAGTCTAAGAAATGCAGAGGGAAGGCCGTGGTGCTACTGTGAGGGCCGATGCCTTCTCAAACAGCTGATCCGCAGAGTCCCCAGGTGTCAGACCCCCACCAATCAGATATTGATGACCTATCCAGAGGATGTATGTTCTCTTGTATGTTCCTCATAAAATTGTCTACAAGAAATCCCACGTGCATCCCCCGTACTCTGGAACGTGCTGCCAGGGTATGTATGTATACCCACTTTTATATGTACGGCACCCTGGAATTAATGGTGCTTTAAATAATTAAAAAAAAAAAAATCAATGTAGTGTTCACTGAGCTAATCGTTCATAATTAGCTGGGTTTCTCCACTTGACGTGTGATGGTTAAACAACTTGGTGCCTTAATGCTTCAAGCATGTGGACTATCGGCCATTCATAGGGGATAATAAACCTGAGCTCTGTCTCTCAGAACGTGGCATTATCAGTCTGAACAATGGCTCTATATGAACAAAATTTTACAGGGAAAGAGAAAATCTGTTAACAGACGAGGAACATGCTAGGAGGTGTCAATAGGTCATGTTTTACATTTATAACTGTCTTCTAAGTGCATGAAATATGCTGGAGGGTTGACGTGACACAACAATGCAAGGGGTCAAGGAGCAGAGAGAATCTTCTTTCTAAAGTGGCCGAGACCGTTGACCTTTCTTTTGCGGTAATGGAACTTTTCTCCCTGAATGAATTATGGAGATCGACCATTCGGCATTTCACCGTAACAGAGCGATATCAGAAGATGCTAAGCTATGACACGAAAAATGGACTTCAGGTCTGTTTTACCTTGGATCTTGTATAGAAAGCAGAATTACTTTAATAACCTACAAAATCCTTTTTTAAGCCACTACAAAGCTTCATTCAAGTCCTCTGTTTGGAAAAATAAAATGTAAGTAACTTAGTCACAAGGACATATCCACCAGGCCACAATACCACCCGAGACCGATATATTGTCTCTTTTAGAAATGTGCTACAGTTTACAATATTGGAGAAAAAAGAAAAGAATCATTCAACATCAGCGTGCAGGAAACAAGGACGATTCCTACATTAAGACCATTACCATAAAGACAGATAAAGTTGGCGCTATAGTCCTTTTGAACACTTTGGACAACGTAAAAGACACTGACAAATGACACATGATACTACATCAAAAGGGATGAAGCGCAAACTCAAAAATATTTGAGAGAATCGAGAAAGGTCTTCCTGCAGGATCCACATGATCAGAGGTCTTCCTGCAGGATCCACAGGATCAGAGGTCTGCCTGCAGAATCCACAGGATCAGAGGTCTTCCTGCAGGATCCACAGGATCAGAGGTCTTCCTGCAGGATCCACAGGATCAGAGGTCTTCCTGCAGAATCCACAGGATCAGAGGTCTTCCTGCAGGATCCACAGGATCAGAGGTCTTCCTGCAGGATCCACAGGATCAGAGGTCTTCCTGCAGAATCCACAGGATCAGAGGTCTTCCTGCAGGATCCACAGGATCAGAGGTTTTCCTGCAGGATCCACAGGATCAGAGGTCTTCCTGCAGGATCCACAGGATCAGAGGTCTTCCTGCAGGATCCACAAAATTTTAGACTTGGTATCTGAGAATTCCAAGACTGGAGTTTCTCAAAATATATAAACCGGGTAATCCAATCATCTCAGGAGTAGGAACCCTCACTGAAAATATCTCAGGATGGGTAGAGGATGTCCTCAAACCATTGGTGAGGAGTACAGCAAGGTATTTCCAAATTATCGAACAAACTGTGAACCATAGGTCCCCTGCCTAAAGGCACTATATGGGCCACCATGGATGTTGAATCCTTATATTCCAACATCCCACACCATGAAGGATTAATGCTTGCCAAGTGTACCTACAGGCTAATGGGATTGTCTCAGAGTCCGCACTGTATCCTCACCCACAATTATTTTTCTTTTGTCAAAGAATAATACAAGCCACTTTCTAATATATTGTTATTGTCCATATTGCCTCCTTTTCTGGCTGGATTAATTTTTCCATCACATTATACACTGCTCATTTCCATGGTTACAGACCACCCTGCAATCCAGCAGTGGTGGTCGTGCTTGCACAATATAGGAAAAAACATTAGTCTATGTGAGCTCTCATGGTTCTGGCCACCAGAGAGGCTGAGGCTTTTCCTATGGTGTGCAAACACGACCACCACTGATGGATTGAAGGGTGGTCTGTAACCATGGAAACGAGCAGTGAATAATGTGATGGAAAAATTAATCCAGCCAGCAAAGGAAGCAATATGGACAATCACAGTCCATTAGTAAGTGGCTTGTATTAACCTTCTCTACATGATAAATGCCACTTACTGAAGTGTGCAATCCCTTTAACACACGCATGTCAGGAGTGGTGAAAGGTCCTCTTTAAATCAATAACTCAGTAGCTACACTAAATTTTTAATTACATGCAATTATAAAAAAGTGTTCATATCCAAGTGCTGGTTTGTAAACTGTAAAACACTATTTGTGGGGCAACCCGTTAAAGGATGAATATATAACTGGCACTGTTTAACTTAGATATCTCTCTGTTCTTAACTTACTGGGCATTACACGATTCATTTCTCTGACGGAGGGATGGACATACGTTTGTGAACAATATACCGAGCGCTGCAGGAAGAAGGTGAACTGAAGACTGGAAATAATGAGGTGCCACCAGAAAGCTTCTTGAAATTCAATATCTCTATATGTTTGAAAAACAAGAGGAACAGAGGCGGCCAGGCTTCCAGTTTAGATACCTGCAGGGACAGTAACTTCACTGCTTAGGAGTCCCCTGGGCTAGAAGATTCCTTAACCGGGGCACTGAATAGACAGAAAGTCTGGCGAGAGCTTCCCCCTCACGTCTCTCCACTTGATGACAGGATCCTTATTTTTTTTGGCCACACAGAAGCTGCATGAGACCCGTGAAGCTGGAGGCAAATGGTTATCAGGACCATGAGAGCAATAGTGTTGTGGGTTGTTACCTCAGTGCTGGGAATTATATTCCCTCTGCCAATACTTCTCTGGTAATCAGATACTTGCTTAGGGGCTCGGTGAGCTCAATGGGTTTTTCAGAGCCGCTCCTAGCAGTCATCCTTTATTACATCCTTGACTGATAAAAGGGAAAATCTGACAACCTAATCTGCTGACAACCAGGGATCTAACTAGTCAGAGGTTCTCACTCATCCACGTGGAGTGGAAATCGCACAGAAAATAATCAGTTGCAGCTTCGCTGTGGATCATGCAGGCTGCAGATTTCACTCCACGCATTACTGCGGGTGATATCTACTGTGAAGATCAGCAGAACTGACTGAGAATACTCCACCCCCTGAGAATACTCCATACTCCACAGCGCAGAACTGACTGAGAATACTCCACCCCCTGAGAATACTCCATACTCCACAGCGCAGAACTGACTGAGAATACTCCACCCCCTGAGAATACTCCATACTCCACAGCGCAGAACTGACTGAGAATACTCCACCCCCTGAGAATACTCCATACTCCACAGCGCAGAACTGACTGAGAATACTCCACCCCTGAGAATACTCCATACTCCACAGCGCAACTGACTGAGAATACTCCCCCTGAACTCCAACTCCACAGAGCAGAACTGACTGAGAATACTCCACCCCCTGAGAATACTCCATACTCCACAGCGCAGAACTGACTGAGAATACTCCACCCCCTGAGAATACTCCATACTCCACAGCGCAGAACTGACTGAGAATACTCCACCCCTGAGAATACTCCATACTCACAGCGCAGAACTGACTGAGAATACTCCACCCCTGAGAATACTCCATACTCCACAGCGCAGAACTGACTGAGAATACTCCACCCCCTGAGAATACTCCATACTCCACAGCGCAGAACTGACTGAGAATACTCCACCCCCTGAGAATACTCCATACTCCACAGCGCAGAACTGACTGAATACTCCACCCCCTAAAAATACTCCATACTCCACAGAGCAGAACTGACTGAGAATACTCCACCCCCTGAGAATACTCCATACTCCACAGCGCAGAACTGACTGAGAATACTCCACCCCCTGAGAATACTCCATACTCCACAGCGCAGAACTGACTGAGAATACTCCACCCCCTGAGAATACTCCATACTCCACAGCGCAGAACTGACTGAGAATACTCCACCCCCTGAGAATACTTCATACTCCACAGCGCAGAACTGACTAAGAATACTCCACCCGCTAATCTGGATGGAAAATCTGCAGAATCTGAACATACCCTCACTGAGCATTTTCATCTATCCTAATACCGCAGGGCTATGTACTGGGAAATCTTGTTGGTTTTCCACTGGTCATTTATAGAGATGAGCAAAATTCATGATATGAAATTCGTTCACACTTTGTTTGGTGGTAAAAGGTGAATTGCGTTATGGATTCTGTTACCAGGGACCATAATGCAATTCTATAATGGAATGCCTTTAGAGGCATTCTGTTATTCATTCCATCATAAGAGAAGAACCGTATTTTTCGCTTTATAAGACGCCCTCCCCCCCCCAGTCTTATAAAGCGAATACAAATGAGCGCTTCCATTATGGAAGTGCTCACTAGTATGTATTAGGTGCCAGGACCCCCATCAGACGTCAGATCAGCCCACCCAGCCCCATTAGGATAAAAAAAAAAAAACTCTCTCACCTCTCCTGCGCCGCGGCTCCGCTCCTGGTCCGGCGCTCCTCTGTCTTCTCCGGGCCAGCTCTGCACTGTCCTAACCACGTACAGCGTCAGGACGTAGTGCATGCACTATGACTTGACGATGCATGCAGTCAGGTGACAGTGCAGCGCCGGCCGGAGAAGACAGAGGAGCGCCGGACCAGGAGCGGAGCCGCGGCGCAGGAGAGGTGAGAGAGTTTTTTATTTTATCCTTATGTGGCTGGGTGGGCTGATCTGAGGTCTGATGGGGCAGAGTGGGCTGATATGGGGGCACAGTGCGGTGATATGGGGGCTGATCTGAGGTCTGATGGGGGCACAGTGGGCTGATATGGGGGCTGATCTGAGGTCTGATGGGGACACAGTGGGCTGATATGGGGGCATAGTGGGCTGATCTCAGGTCTGATGGGGGCACAATGGGCTGATATGGGGGCACAGTGGGCTGATCTGAGGTCTGATGGGGGCACAGTGGGCTGATCTGAGGTCTGATGGGGGCACAGTGGGCTGATCTGAGGTCTGATGGGGGCACAGTGGGCTTATATGGGGGATGATCTGAGGTCTGATGGGGGCATGGTGGGCTGATATGGGGGCACAGTGGGCTGATCTGAGATCTGATGGGGGTAGAATGGGCTGATATGGGGGCTGATCTGAGGTCTGATGGGGCAGAGTGGGCTGATATTGGGGGCATAGTGGGCTGATCTGAGGTCTGATGGGGGAACAGTGGGCCGTTCTGAGGTCTGATGGGGCAGAGTGGGCTGATATGGGGCACAGTGGGATGATATGGGGGCTGATCTGAGGTCTGATGGGGGCACAGTGGGCTGATATGGGGGCACAGTGGGGTGATATGGGGGCACAGTGGGCTGATATGGGGGCTGATCTGAGGTCTGATGGGGCACAGTGGGCTGATATGAGGTCTGATGGGGGCACAGTGGGCTGATATGGGGGCAGATCTGAGGTCTGATGGGGGGACAGTGGGCCGTTCTGAGGTCTGATGGGGCAGAGTGGGCTGATATGGGGGCACAGTGGGGTGATATGGTGGCTGATCTGAGGACTGATGGGGGCACAGTGGGCTAATATGGGGGCACAGTGGGGTGATCTGAGGTCTGATGGGGGTCTGACATGGGGGTCTGATGTGATGTCCTGAAATTTATGGGGGATCTGATATGAGGTGTGATGAAAAATATTTTTTTCTTATTTTTCTACTCTGAAATCTGGGGTGCGTCTTATCATCAGGTGCGTCTTGTAAAGCGAAAAATACGGTATATGGGCGGCAAAACAGATCCATCCCGTTTCCGTTATTTAAGGGGAATCCTCTCCTGCATAACGGAGACCAGACGGATCCATTTTGCAGCCTATATTCTTCTATTATGACGGACTGAATAACAGAATGCCTCTAAAGGCATTCCATTATAGAATTGCGTTATGGTCCCTGGTAACAGAATCCATAACGCAATTCACTTTTTACCACCAAACGAAGAGTGAATGAATTTCAAAATATGAAATTTGCTCATCTCTAGCCATTTACCAATACTTCCTGCACAGTGGTCCTTACAGTTCACGGCAGGTTCTAGCTTTGTAAGGCTCATGCACACGACTATGTATTTTGAGGTCCGTAAAATAGGGATCCGCAAAAAATACGGATGACGTCCATTTGGCACCTGTTTTTTTTGCGGATGCATTGTAACAATGCCTATCCTTATCTGCAAAACGGACGGGAACAGGACATGTTCTATCTTTTTTGCGGGGGTGCGTAATGGACATACGGATTCGGACAGCACACAGGGTGTTGTCTGCATTTTTTGCAGACCCATTAAAATGAATGAGTCCGCATTCTATCTACAAAAAAAAACGGAATGGACACGGAAACAAAATACATTCATGTGCACGAGGCCTGAGAAAGCGGTTGTCGTACATATATTGTGTCTGATTTTCATTTTTTCCATTAATCATGAGATAATCTTTTGAAATACTCTGACAACATTCTGTGAACGCCTGACTAAATCGCTTAAAATATTGCTTTATTAAATAATAGATTTAAATCTTTGTGGGCATGACACCCGATACAGCAGAGTATTTTATGCTCAATCTCTAGCTGTAGGGTGCTTTGCCTTAAACCTGAACGGGTGTTTGGTGTTTTAAATGATATTTATTTAATAAAGCAATATTTTAAGCGATTTAGTCAGGCAGTTAATATCTTCATTGGAAAATCGCTAAATCAACAGTATCGGTGGTGTATAGTGAACCCCAACATTCTGTGAACTCTTCATTGCAAAGATGTAGCATCTGATAGGACATGTTCTATCTTTCGCTACATCTGGCAGATCGTGGACCCATTGAGGTCAATGGGTTCACACTGCAATGCGGAGTCCAAACAGCCGGTGCCTGTGTTTTGAGGACCCACAACACGGGGATGGAGGTTCCCCTGGTTGTGTGAATGGGTCCTTGTACCTGTAATCAAATATAGTATATGGATGTTCCCCCGAGGCCATGATCACACACTGCACAGCATGAGGACAGTGACACACATGGAGAACCCTTGGGGTACAAGAGCTACAAGCTGATGCTATATGACTTATTGATGCTCTTGAGCTGCTAGCTCGGCCCACCTCCATTCTCCCTATTAGGGGTGAGGGGTTCACCTTCACACAGTCAGCGTGCTCATGGTGACTCTTAAACTGAACCAGGATTGCTCGACCATTTTGTGCACACAGTAGGGGAATAGCAGATAGTATAAAGATAAAAATACTGATTTAGGCTACATTCACACGACCATATGTCTTTGCAGTCCGGAAATTGCAGATCCGTAAAACACAGATACCGGCCATGTAAGTTCCGCATTTTGTGGACCGCACATGGCCGGCCCGGTAATAGAAATCCCTATACTTGTCTGTGGCTGAGGACAAGATTAGAACATGTTCTATATTTTTTGCTGGGCTACGGAACGGAACAATGGATGTGGAAAGTACACGGTGTGCTGTCTGCATCTTTTGCGGCCCCACTGAAATGAATGGGTCCGCACCCGTTCCGTAAAATTGCAGAACAGATGCAAACCAGGAAACACGTTTATCTGAATGCACCCTTAAAGGGGTTCTCCGAGTTATATATATTGATGACCTATCCTCAGGATAGGTCATCAATATCAGATCGGCAGGGGTCCGACACCCGGCACCCCTGCCGATCAGCTGTTTGAAGAGGAGGTGTGAGCCGTATCAGCGCTGCCTCCTCTTCATTGTTTACATGCTGGCCGACACGGGGTAGTGGTGAGTAGGTGTAATTACACCTAACTGCCCCATTCATTTCTATGGGAAGAATCGCTTCCATAGACTTGTATGGGAGCGATTCTTCCCATAGAAATGAATGGGGCGGTGAGGTGTAATTACACTTACTCACCACTACCCCCGTGTCGGCCAGCATGTAAACAATGAAGAGGAGGCAGCGCTGATACAGCGCACGCCTCCTCTTCAAACAGCTGATCGGCGGGGTGCCGGGTGTCGGACCCCCGCCGACCTGATATTGATGACCTATCCTGAGGATAGGTCATCAATATATATAACTCGGAAAACCCCTTTAAATACAGTAATTGAGGGACATTAAAACTTCTGCTAAGGAAAAGTGGCTTAGTTGCCTACAGCTAACCAATCAGATTGGTTCTTTCATTTTCCAAAGTAGTGCTAAAAAATTAAAGGTGGGATTTGACCGGTTGCTATTGGCAACTACACCAGTTTTCCAAAAGACCAATTTTAATCAATGTTCCATATTTTACTGCCATTGATGAATAGTTTAAACCAAATTTCTAAAAGTAAATGCAGTTTCTGATGTAACAGGTGAAATCCTTACAAACAGGCCTTTGGCAGTAGGGATGGTGACCCTAGAGCCCCCAGCACAGCAATGACCTAATATATGACTGAGAGGATTCTCTTTGTTTCTGCAGGGCTCCATTAGAATGACCTCTTAAAGGGGTTTTCCAGCCCGTAGTTACTGATGAGCTGATTGGTGGAGTTCTGACACCAGGTGCCCCCCACAGCAGCCGCTAGCACTGCAACCAAGACAGTGGATGGAGCCGGGAGCAGTCTGTGTCCACTGTGTAGTGGTCGTGCCCACCCCCACAGATCTGATATTGGTGAACATTCCTTGAAGACAGGTCACCAATGTCAACAGACTGGAAAAATAACCCTTTAAGCCCCATTCACACGATTGTATTTTTGGTCCGCATTTTTTGCGGATTGGATGCAAACCCATTCATCCGTAGCCTCACAAAATGCACGAATGCACACTAAAGGAGTTTTTCTGAGATATTTTATTCTCTGGATAGATCATCAGAATCTGATGGGTGGGGGTCTGACACCCGAGACCCCCACCGATCAGCTGTTTGAGAAGTCACCGGCGCTCACAGTGGCGATGCGGCCTTCTCTCAGCTCAACAAGAACAGCGCCGCACAGTTGGTATCGCGCTCAGCCCCATGCAGTTGAGCTGTGCATACACCACCTGACCGATGAACGGGTCATCACATGGCCTAGGGAAAGCTGCAAGAAGACCATGGTGCCTTCTCAAACAGCTGATTGGCGGGAGTCCTGGGTGTCGGACCCCCACTGATCAGGTACTGACGGGTGATTGAGAGGACAGGTCATCAGTAAAGATATCCCAGAAAAGCCATTAACAGCCTCCAGAAAAGTAAACTACTAGAAGAAAGGAAATTTGAGAGGTAGACTCCAGGCTTCACGTAATGTTAGCAATATTCTGGAAAAGGAAATAACTACCAAAAAAATCACTGCACATTTAATACATTTCCTCGGGTCCCCCCAGGATTGCACAGACATAAATGAAGGGCTTCTGCAGAACAGATGGTGAGCCACATACTTCCTCCAACTAGTGACCTATGGTCAGAAAATGTGCCGCAGCCTGTTCTCAGGAGGTTTTATAGCTGCTGTATATGGGAGAGCGCTGGGCCGCACAGTAGTCTTCTCCGGGGCACGGTGACAGCTGTTCTCCATCTTTACAGCTCACAGATATTTTACAGCTGCAGTCATGGCACGCATTCACTTGGGAGACACCAAACCCTGTGGTGAGGACAGTCGTGTTATCACTGCGAGGACTAACAACCGCGCATCTCGAGTGAAAACTAAAGCTGCATTTACACCGCCCGATTGTCCGGCAGATTATCAGGATCAAATGTTCCTACAATCGTCCGTTCTCAATAATCTGCCTGTGTGAAGGTGCCGCAGATCACCCAAAAAATGACCAAAACGCTCGTTCATCGGGTGAACTGATCTGAGGAGCGGACGCTTCAATCATCGTTTCTTGGCAGCAGATTGTGCAGACTAAACAGCTCTCTGCTCCCCAGAGACAATGAATGTGTATGACGGCCATAGCCACCACTCCTCCTCATACTGTGGAGGAGACCTCTACATGTCCGGTAAATGCAGCAGTCTCCTGCTCCGGAAGGAACGCTTCTTTCCACCACCCGTCTACTCATCAGCACGGTGTAAATGCGCCTTGAGGGAGAGAATTACTAAGGTCCTATTCACACAACCATGCTCGGTCTGGGAGGGCCGCGGCTCCCCTGACCCCAACTTACTGCATCAAAGTGAGTTATGACACAGTCGGTTCCTATCTGATTGCGGCTCTGTTGTACTGTGCTCACGTGGAAGAGCTGCAATTAGGAACTGACTGTGTCATAACTCACTTTGATGCTTGGGTCAGGGGAGGCGCGGTCAGTCCCAGAGATATGAGGCCCACACACCATGCCTCGACCTCGTAAAAATGATAGAACGGGTCCTGTTCATGTCCGTTTTGTGGCCAAGGACAGGACATTTCAACTGAAGTGAAAAAGAAAATTTAGACCACAAAACAGACACTGTTGTGTGCAGGAGGCAGAAGATTAATGTGTGAACATGGCCTTTTAGATCCAAGACACTCAGAGGCTGTATACAGTAGCACGTGTATTCACACATATTCAATACGTGCAATACGCTCCATGTGACAGCAGTACTTCCTGGTTACAGCATTGCAATGACTTATAATGCTGTGTGTTGCTGTCTGACCTCGGCTTCACTGAACTGTACTGACAGCATTATGGGAGCGCAATTCAGTACAGCTACTGTTGGGTAGCGAAACAGCTATGAGTCTGTGTCACAAGAGCAGCATTCAGTCCGGCCAAAACTACTCTCACACGGAGCATATTTCGCAGACTGAATGCGCTCGTGTGAAATTGGCCCTAAAGAGTCGCTGTACTTTCACAAAATTTTATTTAATAGAGAATGGTGTAACACACAAATTTCTAACTCACTTCATTTAAAAAATCTTCCTGCATTCACCTGAAAAAAAGCTGTAAAGTAGTGGCCACTAGGGGGCTCACTTCCAGCTAATTCACAGTTCACTGCCTGTTGTCAGACAAGATCTGTGCCTGGTAAGGCCCCTTTCACACGACTGTGATGGATTAGGTCCGGATGCGTTCAGGAAAACTCGCACCATTTTGCAAGCAGGTTCAGTCAGTTTTGTCTGCGATTGCGTTCAGTTTTTTTCCATGCGGGTGCAATGCGTTTTAATGCGTTTTTCATGCGCGCAGGGCAAAGACATTTAACCCGGTTCCGGTGACGAATCGGGCTCTGCCGGGCGGAGGCTTCCTGGCCTAGCAGTGAGCCCGGTGACGTCACCGGCACTGATGGGCGGGCTTTAGCCTCCACCCGGCAGTGTGTATAATGTAAACAAAAAAACGCTCTGATGCCCTAGTCAGACGGGCTGTCTGGGTGAAATTAGGGGTATGTCCAGGTTCAGCTGTGAACCCGGACAACCCCTTTAATATGTAATTTATTTTCTCGTCACTGCCCCAGTTTTTGTTTAATTTAAATGTTTATAATATGCTAATTAGCCTCTAGGAGCAGTCACAATGCCCCCCTCCGCTCCTAGAGGCTAATTAGCATATTATAAACATATTATAAACATTTGCCCACAGTGAGCAAAGGAAGCTTCCTCACTGCACCTGCGCCGAATAGTACTGTGACCTATTCACCGCAGGCGCAAAGCCCGGAGCCAGCGAGCTTCTTTAACTCACTGCACCTGCGCCGAACAATGAATGGGATGGCACAGGCGCGAGATTCGTAATGCAGACAGGGCCGGTCTGAGGAGCCGAACGCTGGCCTGGCCCTGTCAATCAGGAAGATGAGGGCGTTGTTTGAGGTGGGCAAATGTTTATAATATGTTTATAATATGCTAATTAGCCTCTAGGAGCAGGGGGGGAAGCGTTGCCCCTGCTCCTAGAGGCTAATTAGCATATTATAAACATTTTAATTAAAAAAAAAACGGGGGCAGTGACGAGAAAATAAATTACATATTAACCCTTTCACCCCCGGAGGTTTTTTTGGTTCTGCATTTTCGTTTTTCGCTCCCTGCCTTCAAACAGCCATAACTGTTTTATTTTTCTGTTCACATAGCTGTATGAGGGCTTGTTTTTTGCGGGACAAGTTGTACTTTCCAACGCCACCATTTAATATTGCATATGGTGTAGTGGGAAGCGGGAAAAAAATTCCAAATGGGGTGAAATTGCAAGAAAACCGCTATTCCGCTACAATTCTACGGGTTTCTTATTTACAGCGTTCGATGTGCATTAAAACTGACTGGTTACTTTTATTCTACTGGTCAGTACGAATCCGGCAATACCTAATATGTATAGTTTTTCCTGCGTTTAGATGGTGATAAAATAATTAGAAAGTTGCCCTTTTTTTTTTTTTTTTTTCCTTGTCATATCTTGACCCCTATAACTTTTTGGTATTTATGTGTACAGAGCTGTATGGGGGCTCATTTTTTGCGGGGCGGTCTGAAGTTTTTATTGATACCATTCTGGGGTGTGTATGACTTTTTTATCACTTTTTATTAAATTTTTTTTAGAAAAAAAAAGCGACAATAAATGGCGAATTGACATTTGGACGCTTTTTTCCGCCACACAATTCGCCGTATTGAAATTTTTTTTTATATTTTAAAAGTATGGGCGTTTTCGGTCACGGTGATACCCATGATGTCTATATTTATTGTTATTTAGGTATTTATTTTTTACTTATACGGAAAGGGGGGTGATTTGAACTTTTATATCTTTATTTTTTATATATTTTTTAACTTTTTTTTAAATTTTTTTGTGATTATTTTAAAGCTCAAATATGGGCTTATATATTGTGTTTTGTTTTTTTTTTCTTTATGAGCAATCATGGATTTACTAGATGCAGTTAAATCCATGAATTGCTCATTTCTTATCCTGGCCTGCCATCTAGTGGCCAGAATAAGAATTGCAGTTTGAAAACTGTACTTCTCACCAGCGAGGATTACAGTTTTCATATGGTGTACAGACACCCCGATTGGCCAATCGGGGCGTCTGTACACCACCCAGAAGCGTAGGCTTCCGGGTTCAGACGCATCCTGATGCCGTGATCACGTGTGATCACGGTATCAGAAGGCCCTAGAAGTCGCGGCCGACGGAGGTAAGAAGCGGCAAGTCTCTGCTCCTCTTAGAAACAGCAGAGACTTGCCGGCCATGACGCCCGCCGCACCCGCAAGCTGGCGTCATGTCCCCGCACCGCCCGAGCGCCGTACATGTACGGCGCCGGGCGCGAAGGGGTTAAGCATCAGGTGACATTTGCACATTGAAAATGTCATCCTGTTTAATAGGGGAAAAAGTGGTGACAGAAACCCATTAAAGTTTACAAACAACACCTCTTAGCAACCATCAGTGAAAAACGCACGTGCTTCCAGATGCAATGCATTTTTCACTGAAGCCCCATTCCCTTCTATGGGACCAGGGCCCAACGCAGAACTGATGCATGAAAAAAAACGCTCATGTACACAGACCCATAGAAATGAATAGGTCAGGATTCAGTGCGGGTGCTATGTGTTCACGTCACACATTACACCCACGCGGAAAACTCGCTCGTGTGAAAGGTGCCTTAGACGTCTTCTTTGGTCTTTGCCTGTTCGACTTAGTGGGTGCAGTATAATCTTAGCTCGTGTGAAAGGGGCCTAAGACTACTCTCACACTGGCGGTAGCCTTTTCCGGCAGGCTGTTCCAGTGGGGGATCCGCGCTACCGCAAGTCCACCGTGCTGTCAGAAGTCCGCTCTGGTCCTATCCACTATCATGGGGGCGGGCGGAGGTCCGGCTGCAGCACGCCAAACATGCCAAGAGGCAACCGGACAATAACTATGCCAGTGTGACAGTAGCCTAACAGAAATACAGAAGACAGCAGAGAGGAAGTGGGGGCTGAGATCCTGAGCCTGATAGAACTGCTTCTACACAGCTTCTGAATTCACAGGAGCCTCCTGCATTTCTGTAGGGACTCATCCACACGTCCGTGGCTTTGGTCCGCATTTTTCAGATGTGGACCCATTCATTTCAACAGGGTCACAAAGTGCAGGTCGAACCGTTCTGAAAAATGCTACAGCGTGTGCCAGAGGCCTAAGTATGATTTCCCCTCCTTATCTGTTTTGTGAGCACCGGAGCTGAAAACAAACATAGTGGGATGTAGGGGAAAGGACATCCCAGCAGTACAGTGCTGGCGGATTCCACAGAAGGGAGACGTCCCCTGCTTCTGAGTGAAATGCATCTAGCTGTGCAGCTAGAGGGGAATAATATGGCTGAATAATAATAGACATTAGGGAAGCCCAAAAAAGAACTGTTCCTTTACAGCTATGATTCTACAAAGAAGAACATACATTATGCAACATTTTTTTTTTTTTTTTTTAAACACACAGCATTTCAAAATCAGCTCTATTCCTGAAAACTTTGTGCATTTGTTTCTGGGTATGTCAAAGTCCTGTGAATAGGATTTGCAGAAATGAACGCACACGCTGCACAAACCCCATTCAGGAACATGGAGAGGATTTTTTTCAGTTGCAGAAACTTCTGCAAGAAATCTGCCATGTGTGAACATATCATTACGCTTTAGTCAGGCAATGACCCTCTGAGGCCCTGAGTTATGAATGTTCAAAGTATTCGTTCATGTTCTTTATATGGCGCCGACATATTCTGCAGCGCTGTACAGTAACTACACCAATTAACATCACAACTTTATGCCAGATTGATAGTTATGCTGTGCTTGGCACTCTAGTGAGGGACACCTAAAAAGGGGTCAAGTAATGTATTTGTCCCCATTTCTTAAACACAGGAGCTCTAGGTAACAAACCACACTAGGCATTGTCTGTATGGGCACGCGCAGGATTGCAGCTCCACAACATAGGCATTATTAGGAGCCCTGCACCCTGCTTTCCATAGACTTGCATTGTCATTAGCCTCAGTACTTCACACGACCACCTCCATACACGTTATCCCGTCTCCTACCTCACTGACCAAAGAAACTCTCCGCTTCCGACATACAAGCCGCGGCTTTCGATTACAACCAATCAAAATTCGCCATGGAAACGCGTCACAGCACCTAGTAACCAAGAGCAGAACTCTGCGAGCCTATACGTCCGCTGCTATGTACTTTCATTCTAAACCCTATCGCCTGTAAGTCAATGACTGTGAGACTACGAGAAAATGGCCGCCGTGCAAAGTGACAAGAGACAAAAAGAGACCTAGTTGGAAAAGCGAAGGCGGAGATGATGTCACGGGAGCGACTCTCCTGGAAGTGTGATGTGGCTGAGAGGGGATCACCATGGTAAGTTGTGTACAGATCTCATTCCCTTTGGTACCTCATATTGTGTGCAATGTGCATAGACCTGTTTAGTGGCAGGGATCTGCTGCTTATTATCAGTTACTGTATCCCTTGCACTCGGTTTGTGATGTAGTGGAGTGTGTGCACATACACTTAGTTAGAGGGGCTGTCCAGTATAAATGAAACTCCATACCTTTGAAAATGCCCTCCATTGCAGCACTGTGTCACACTGGCCCCTGCTAGACCGGAAGGGGGTCACAAGACCGCTGCAACTACTTACTGACACGTCTGCCGGAGCAGCATGTTACTACATGGGACCACCAAAGCCATTCGTTAGTTGTAGTAGACTGTAACAACAAGTCCCCATCACTTCTGGTCCAACAGGGACCATTGGGAGCCATGGTGTAGAGATAGAGGGTATTTAACAGTCCCACCTGCGTTTGATTTATACAGATCACTGCTTTAAAGGGATTATCCCATGACTAATATAAAATATGAAAATCAGACATCATATAATAAATGACAAACTCTTTCTAACAAAGCTAGATCCTTCCCTATACCTCACATCTTCTCATTCGTTCCTCTGCTAGATTTATATCAGGCTGGCAGCTCAAGGGGAGTGTCATTTCTTCTGTAGCTAAAGGGCGTGTCTCAGCTCTACCTATCACAGCTCAGGAGGCGTGTCCATGCTCTCCCTATGACAGCTCAGGAAGCAGCTGAAGGGTTAAACTGAGCATGTGCGGCCATCTCAGTGAACAGGACAAAAAATTAAGAAAAACAATGAACAGCAGGTGGCGCTATACAGATACATTTTATTGAATAACTCAGTAGCTATACACAATTTTTAATGACATGCAATTACAAAACTATTCAGATCCAGATGCTGGTTTGAAAACTGTAGAATATTTTTCGTGGGACAACCCCTTTAGTAAAAATTTCAGTTTTGTATTTTCTAATGGCATGAGGGGAATTTTAGGAATTTGTTTCTCATCAGTCTGCCATGGCTACATTTGTGCCAAATGTATCACCCTTTGCACCCCCTTTGTCTAGAGGTGTTACACCATTTTTTATGATCTCAACACCCCACCCTCCCCTCCTGGATACCTGGTCTTTGAGTGTGTCCTGGGATGCGGAGCAAGATGGATCTGTCATGACTCACAATGTAAGTCAATGGTGACAGATCAGTTTTCTCTGATTCTGGGCCCCTTTACTTACAATTGGGTTAGAGATGGTTCTGTCATGGCTATTTTAGAGATAATACAACCGGATCTGTTCAACACTCTGACTCCCCAACTGACACAGGACAGGAAGTCAGTTACTTCTCTATTCATTCCTATGAGGCTGACATTGAGGCTCCCATAGGAATACACAGAGAAACTGACTTCTTGTCCACACATAAGATGCTGTGTTTTTTCTGCCTTGAGTCCAGGGTTTCATTTGGACAAAAACTGGTGCCAATTTTTGGCCGGTCGAAACCTGGCACTCATGCCAGAAGGTGGCTGGATCCCATTGTAGTCATTGGGCTCCAACAGTGCGTGGCCCTATGCCGGATACAGTGCACTCCAGTAGGCTGTCCCTCTGCTGAAACAGCCTTCTGGATAGCTTTACCACAGGAGTGAAAGTAGCTTTAGTTGTAAATCATTGACAGAACGGAGAACATGGGTGGTAGATGGAGATGAGGGGGATGTAGCATTGCGGAGAGCTTTAGGCTGAGAGTAAGAAGTCCTATACTGTATGGGCAACCAGTGCAATGACTGGCACAGGGTGGAGGCTTCACTGTAGTGGTTGGGCAGATAGATGAGCCTTGCTGATGTGTTCAGGGTAAACTGGGGAGGGTTTAGTGAAGGGGAAGGCCAATTAGTCATTAAATTAGTAGGAAAAGTGGTGTTCCCCTTCTATTATACAGGTTTTCAGCATCTGATTTTTACTTTACTTATCCAAACCCTGCACAGTGATGTCATGTCTGTAGAGGCAGCGTTTTTCCATAATGTCATAGTTGGGGATGTCATTTATAGCTTCTCCTGCACAACGGCAAAGTGCTTCTAACTAATGGGCAATGACTTGGAAGGACAACGACTTAGTTTTATTGCTTGCATGCATATTTAGCTTTTATTACTTTTTTGAGATCTCACAAAAGCAGGAAGCAGAGGAAGGATGAGGGGGCAGAGATTGAAATATTCGCCAGATGTCCGAAAAAGTGCTGCTAACCCTGGGTCAGAAATGTTGTGTTGTCCTCGAGTTAAGGCTGCCGACGATTGATGGATTTTCTTTTGTTCATATTTAAATATAGCTGGTGAGACACAGCGTGTTAAATAGCCTCAAAACGTCATTTTTAATATCAGCGACGGTGTTGATCATCTCTTTGTGGACCTGGGTATATTTGCTGGTCGTATCACACTTGTACATACATCGCCATTGATTCCCAACGTAAAAAATATATATATACTGAAGTACAACGAACACAAGGACACTTTTGCTTCAAGATGTACACAGCAGATCCAAGCATGGAGGCTGTACATAGGGAGGAAACCACACACAAGGCAGGTTACATGGGGAGGACAGCAGCATCCTGGACACACAGGTCCAGCTTGTATTACTGGGAGGGAAATGCCGATGCAAGAAATGTCAAACTAGGAGCAGGTTGAAAACTGAATATCAGGGGGTTTGAAAATGAACAAAGAAAATTTGCAGACTGAAACTTAATGCTACTGTGGTATTGAAGGACCTAAAACATGCACTTTATACACAAAAATAACCAGTGACTAAATGATAAGGTGGTTTAGAGAGGAAAAGTGAGAAAATATTCCTCCATGCTGGTTTACTGGTTGTGACAGGTTATGTCATCTGTATTTTTCTACTGGAACAGAAGTTTCATTTTAACCTGTGATCACTAGCCGCCGTGGTCGCCATGAAATCCACAGACACAATCCGCCATTTGAACTAAAGCTAATGGTGATATAGGGCATTTTGAAATTATGTCTTTTGCCCAAAAAAGCATTCAAAAACACTAGACTTAGGGACCATTCACATGACCGTGTGAATGGGTCCGCATCTATTCCGCAATATTACAGAATAGATGCAGCCCCATTCACCTTTATGGGAGCGGGCAGCCGCGGCACGGAGCCAGCCATAAAAAGATAAAACATGTCCTATACTTGTCCGCATGAGCAGACAAGTATAGGCATTTTCAATGGAGCGCCCGGCCGTGTGTTCCACAGCGCTACGGGACACACGCCAGGCGGCAGCCGTAGTAGTATTGCAATAATACGGCCGTCTGAATGGGCCCTTAAGCAGCAGTTTTAATGGTCTTTCTTTGCATGGCTTGTGTTCCTATATAGGAACATAAATGCCCCCTATAACGTATCTTCCACTGTACAGCAGTATCAGAAAAATGGATTGATTATTTAAAAAAAAAAGCCATGCAGCAATGTCAATTGAAAAAATGCAACAGACAGGACTGAGGGGGAGATTTATCAAACTGGTGTAAAGTAGAACTGGCTTCCACCTTTCATTTTTCAAAGGAGCTGTTAAAAATGATGGTTGCTATGGGCAACTAAACGGATACCGGTCGTGTGCACTCTTTATTTTGTGTAACTGAACATCCGGCCCATATTAATTCGGACTATAATAGGACACGGTCTATTTTTTTTACAGAATGACCATGCGAACATATGGACACGGAAAACAGAGTAATTTCCGTTTTTTTTGCGGTCCCATTGAAGTGTATGGTTGCGCACATGGGTCGCAACAAAAACGGAATGGTGGACACGGAAAAAAATCTGTTCGTGTGCATGAGGGTGCATTATACTGTTTTATAACAGGAATCTGTTGAATTAGGTCTCATGCACATGGCCTTTGCCGAATTTTATATAAATTTTTATTTTTTTTTGTAGTCTGCAAAATATGGATACCGGCCTTACACGTTCCACATTTTGCGGAATGGAATGTCTGCCCGTAATACAGACAGGAATAGGATTTGTTTTATATATTTGAAGGGCTGCAGTATGGACATATGGATGCGGATAGCACAGGTGAATGAGTCTACATCTCACCCGCAAGAAAATGCGGATCGGATGTGGACAAATAATACACTTGTGTGCATGACACAAACTGACATAATGCTGTCAGTGCATTATAATAGATTCCAGGACACTCAGGGTTGCACAGCATTATGAATCAGTATAATGCTCTGTGATCCTGTCAGAGGAGCAGAGGTCAGAACGGGACCTCTCATTGACACATGCTGAGAGTTCCTCTCATTTAACTCGCTCTTGTGTTTGGTCTTAGGGTTGTCTCTACTCCATATGAGGAGATCAGTATTATAAAAGACACACGATAAATGGGCCACCTTGTTACAGATTTTTCTTGTCTCTGACAAGAGTGGATACATTTCAGTAGACCTTACTTGCAGGGCACTACAGCAGCCGGTATAGTTCTCATAGTAGCCAAACAATAAGAACTTCCAGCAGGCACCAGCACATTAATATCTAGACACGTGGACCTCATTGGTCCAGGGATTTACCCATCCTTTCCTTAATATACATCAGGAAGGACACACATTTTAGAATTTAACTGTGTATCCCAGCCCTGGAGACCTGAAGAGCGGTCACTGTAGACACATTCCCCATGTATCCGTTTCCTCCACACTTTATTTTCAGGTGGTGCTGTATGCTTTATGCTCGTATTGTCTCATTCTGCCCATAAAAGTGAGATACTGTGAATAGAATCTCTTTTGGTATCTATCACCGACTTTAGTGGCCGTGATGACAAGATTCACAATGTCCATCTGTTGTGCGGAGTCTCATGGGAATTTAACATTATTGTAAAAACACATTTATGAAGGCATCTTGGTTGCTTTTGTCCTACGTTTGCAAAATAGTTCATGAGCACAAATTTTAAAAGGACAGTTCCTTATTATGAAGCCATAAAAGCTTTTAATTGGTTATCTTAGGGATGGCTACACTAAGGCCAGACTTGTACGAGAGAGTTCAGTGCAGGTAACACTGTGTGTGAGTGATTTCTCGTCCGGACCTCCGCTCCTCTTATAGAAGAATAATCAGAAGATATCTACTCATTTGTTCTTACTGCATAAGTTATGGCTCTCTTAGGCAGATCTCAGACAAGCGTATTCAGCTCCATGTGGGAACAGCATTTCCCGGACTGAACACTCCTCTTCCAATGTGAACTCACAGCATCATAATGATGTCTGAGTCTTCTGAACTGTAGTCACATAATGCCATGACTACAGTTCAGTAAACCCTCAGTGAGACAAGAATCACAGTATCATTAAAAGGTTTTCTGTCACTTTAATACTGATGATTTATCTTCTGGATACCCGGAAACCCCACTGATCAGCTGTTTGAGAATGCACCAGTGGTCGAGTGAGCGCCACGACCTTCTCTCACCAAGCACAGCATCGTACATTGTCCTTGGCTGTGCTTGGTATCACACTCAGCCCCATTCACTTCTATGGGGCTGAGCTGCTGCTAGGCCACGTGAACGAGGAACGTCTCGTCACACGACCTAGGAAAAAGCTGGAGAGTGCTGCGGCACTACTGCCTTCTCAAACAGCTGTCAGACCCCCACCGATCAGATACTGATGGGTCAGAGGATAGGTCATCAGTATTAAAGGTTCGAAAACCACTTTTATCATTAAGATGCTCCGAGTTCACATCAGAGGATCAGTGTTCAGTCCAGGAAATGTTTTTCCTATATGGAGCGCGTGTCCCGGAGGAAATACGCCAGTCTGAAACGGGACTTGATGTGGCACCCCCTAAAAAACAGTTTTTATTATTCAAAATGTAAAAAACGTTTGGAATATTTGGCTTCACCCTATTTATATCGACCATGAGTCTTGAAACATGTCAGCCGGCTGTGTGGACCAATGTTTGTCTTTTTAGTTGAGGCTGTAAGCCAAAAAAGTTAGAGATTTTAGCAGATGGAGATAGACATTCCTCTTCTACTTTTCATACATCCTATATTTGATATCCAGCAGGGGTCCGTACTCCCTGCCTTGGATATCAGCCTTATCCATGAGGATATACAGACTTACGGCAGAAGGTGAGCTGTACACATTTGACTTCTAGAATAAAGTTAAAGAGGACCTTTCACCAGTCCTGACATTACAATATAAGTACTTGGCATTGTAGAGCATGTTGAGGAGATGTCCTCCCGCTTATTTTTTTCCCGAAGGGCTGCTTCTTTCCCCTGCTGTGCCTCCGGTTCTGGTTTCCCACCTAGTATGTAAATTCATACCATCAGTACAGGAAGGGAGCTGATCCCAGCTTTTCTAAGGGGGTGTCTCCTTCTCCCTGGCTGTGAGCTGTCCAATCACCACAGACCGTGTCACACCGGGAGAAAGAAAAGCTCACCTTCTTCTTGGCTGTGACATGGGCCGCTGCATCAAAACATCCGACGACTGAGGGGGGGGGGGTTGGGGGTTGTCAGCCAATAGCAGACTGCGATGGGGGTGAGCCTTCCTAGCATCACCCGCGATTAGGGGAATCGCTATAGGAGTTGGATAACCCCTTTAAGAGTTTGATGAAAAGACTATTTTGTTGCTGGTAAAGTCAGAATGAGGACTGTATGAATGTTTCTGTATTCTCACAAGATACAGGGTGTTTAAATATGGCAATAGGCACATGCCAATGAAAATCTCAGTAATATTCTATGACTACACATAATAAAACACAAAGTAGGGCCTGTGGTGGTCTCTATCTATTATATATGACTGCAATTTTAAGGACATGTAGAACCATGAGAAAGACATCTTGTCCTCAAACACCTATGGCTGTTGTTTCCCACTGACCTTCTTATGATAAGAGCTCAGATACTTCCTGGGCATAGACTTTCAGTCTTAAGTGGCAGAAGATTTTATGAGTTGAGTAAAACCGTTAGAGGAATAGTGACAGCCATCTAAGAGACTCTTAAAAGCTTTCTTAAGAAAGATAGTGTGAGTGCTCGAAGTGTATGGGAATCTGAAGAATACAACGTAGGAGGAGGTGATTTAAATGTTATTTCTTTCAAGATTCATGCATAGTTGTTTTATGGGTCTGTGATGTAGTTCAGTGCCCAAAGAACTCTTTGGGACCATAGCGTATCTCCACATTTCTCAAATTTTACAAGTTTTTCCCTTCCAGGTTCTGTAAGAGAGTTGTGAAGTGGGTAAGCTGCAGGCCCAGGATCCAGATATCCAGCACCCCTAGAGCTCTGCAGACAGAGCCCAATTCTTTATGTACCTTTCTGTTGATATCTGGTCTTAATTGAAAGGCCAATAAAATAAAGGTGACTGGAGTGATCTAATGGGCCTCTTTAGTCTTCAATATTTTATTCTTCTCGGGGCATGAAGTTTGGTTTATTGGATCACTCCTCATCATAAAGGTAGAAGTTTGTGGCTACACTCACATGGCGGGTTTTACCTCTGGTGTCGCATACTCTGAGGTAGAAACCGTTATGGTTTGTGCCCCAGTGTTTCACTTTGGATGCCACGGACTAGCTTGTGGTTTAGCCCAATTGTATGGAGTCATTTGGGCACCGCACCAAGAAGGGAAATTCGAACCACCAGAGTTCGCACCAAAATTCTGTGTAAACCTGCCTGATGGAGATATAGTTGGGGATTGCTGTGAAAATGGAAGATACTATTTAAAAAAAAATGTTACACTCAGGCAGCACCCGGCCTGAACATTGACCCATTAAAGTCAATTGGTCAATGCACATGAGCAACTTATTTCAGGACCAAAGGTCCATGTCAAAATTGTAGCATGTAATATCCTGCTCCAAGTAAGTAGGTCTCTGAGAAAATGGACAGCACACGGACACCACTTGTGTGGTGTGCTGAATGCTGATTCCTGTTTGGTGTCCAGGACATGGAGGTCCTCCTTATCGTCCATCTGAATTCAGCCTGATGGGAATTTGTCAGCAGTTTTACCCCTCAAAACTACTGACAGCACTATATAGGTGAAGGGAAGAACAGTGTACCTGGTGTGATGGTCAGAAAGAATGCATGACCAAAAAATCAAGGTCCCTCTTTCTTAGCAATGTTGGGAGTCTGAGAGGTCAAACCTTCAGCTAAGGCCCAGTTCTCATCACCGTTTAGTTTTCTGTTCTTCTGATCTGTCAGTTTCCGTTATGCTCAGTTAGGGCCCATTCAGACGACCAGATTATTGCAGGTCCGTAATAATGCGGACCTGCAATACTACGGCTGCCGCCCGGCTGTGCTGCGGAAAACGCGGCCGGACGCCCCATTCAAAATGCCTATACTTGTCCGCTATTGCGGACAAGTATAGGACATGCTTTATTTTTTTATGCAGAGCTGCGGTACGGAGTTGGCTCTGTGCTGCGGCTCCCCGCTCCCATAGAGGTGAATGGGGCCGCATCTATTCCACAATATTGCGGAATAGATGCGGCCCCATTCATACGGTCGTGTGAATGGGGCCTTATGCACATATTGCATCCATTTTAGCCATTTCTGTCTCAAATCCGTTATTTTAGACTGGAAAAAAGTCTTGCATGCCGAATCGGACGTATGGAAAATTAAACTCTGATGTGGACCCGACCTAACTTGGGTTATTGTGGGACATGATTGGCGATTAGTCTGTATGATTAGTGTTCATTTCCAGCTGATAGTATATCACCAGCACCATTTCCTATGATTACAGCTTTCCACACATCTGTCCCACTGGTTTCATTTTGGGCATCCAGAGGTTTCCCTTCTCCTGTTAATATCTGTATGAAATTTGCAGATACGATGACCTCCACAATATGCACATTCCTGCTTGTTTATGTTGAAAGATACATTAAGACATGAAGATGGAAGCCAGAAGTCTATTTCTTTTGGATCAGATAAGGCACGAGGCTAGACCCAGGAGAGATGATTCTGATAGCTGGGCTCTGGTATCCATTGCCTTGACAGCTTTCCAACTGGTGCCCGAGGCAATGCTAATGTTTTGTCTTCAGAGCATATCAAATGGTTACATTCAGTTTCCAGCTTCTAGTGCGGTATATATGAGGTCACCCAAAGTCAAAATGAAAGTGATCCTCATGTCCTTCAGTCTTTAACCAGGGGTTGTGAAGAACAATGGCACACAGCCTGCCGGTGGACCGGGTCTCCTCTTATATTTCTACATGTTTGACCTCCCAGTTCCTTCACAAGAGGACCCTCAGTATAAATTGGCGAGCACATACAATTTTTAAATAAGTCATGTTTCATAGTCATCCATACAGAATCATGGCAGGTATATAATATCCCTCTGCGGGGAACATGCAGAAACGAATCCCAGCTGTTTCAGTGAGGAAGCCCTCCTGGACAGCATTTGTGAATGAAACATCTAATCAAGAGCAGCGGTAGGTTTTCTTTCATAGGCTGCTTGTATTCACATTCAGTTTCATGGTATCTACTCGCCTATAAAATGATTTTTAATCAAACCTGCACCCCAGAACTTTGGCTCCCATGACAGGATATCTTGAAAATAAAAAATGATGAGTTTTGCGGGTGGCCATACCACCATAGATAGATGTGATCCAGATTCCTCAGGGAATAAGACACAAGCGAGCTTTCCTTGTGGAGGCAAAGCATCCAGACTGAATCTTAACCCATTCATGTCAGTAGGTCTGTGCACATAAGCATCGCTTCTCACTGACCATCTCTGCTTTCAGGAAAAATCGCAGCATATTCTATAGTGTCTGTTTTTCACACAGCTCTGGCTCCATAAAAGTGAATGGGGCTTGCCTGAAAAACGGAAGGCATTCCGGCACGTTTTTCGCTGATGGTGTCTAGGAGATGTTGTAGGTTATTCTTCTTATTTTAGTACATGCATCTTTGAGAGCCACAACTTGTTTTTTTGTTGTGTGCCTTTTTTGGTGATACATTGGGTTGTTATTTTTATTTTTTTTTTATTTTTATATTAGTATTATTTTTTCTAGACCCAGAAATTGTAAAGAAAAAAGAAAAAAACATCCCTGCCTTTTCTTTGGAGAGCCTGGCTGCATGATTAGCGTGCAGTTGCTATCTCTACAAGGACGTTCAAGAACATCCTTACAGAGTGATATGCTTACCATCCGAACATTTAAAGTCTGTGGGTGGTTGGCAAATGGTTAAAGGGGCTTTATGGGATTTTACTACTGATGGACTAACCTCAGGATAGGTCATCAGCATCTGATCAGTGATTTTTTGCAATAACATTCGGCTTCTTCTCACTAGCTGTCTGTATCGGCTAGTCTCCTCTCAATGTATAGATATGACACCTGCACGCCTTGTAGATAAGAGGTGCTCTGAGGAGGACTTGACAGTCAGAAAGCCTTAGAAGAAAATTCCACAACTTCATAGTTTTCAATGATTCTGATTCTTTATTTATATACAAAACGTATCCAAGGGAGGGAGGTCCAGGAAAAGCCTGCTAATTGTACAGTAGACTATGAAGAGCCGGGCATTCTCAGTGGAACATGTCTATAAAATACATGGATTTGTGAGTAGGATACTGAGGGAACCAGCCTGGTTACCACACAAATATACACATACTAAAACAAGAAGTCACCCATGTTAGTTCATAACAACCAAAGATTATGACTAGGGATGAGCGAATCGATTTTGGATGCTTCATCCGAAGTCGATTCGCGTAAAACTTCGTTGTAATACTGTACGGAACGGGAGCGCCGTACGGTATTAGAATGTATTGGCTCCGATGAGCCGAAGTTATTACTTCGCAAAGTCTCGAAAGACTTTGTGTAATGACTTCGGAAATTAATGTTTAGTGTAAAAAACCTTGATACAGTGGGAAGTACAGTTACACCTGGCAATATGATTACAATTAGATGTGTTTAACCCTTTCTACCCAGAGGTTTTTTCGGTTTTGCGTTTTCGTTTTGCGCTCCCTGCCTTGATACAGCCATAACTTTTTTTATTTTTCTGTTCAAATAGCTGTATGAGGGCTTGTTTTTTGCGGGGCAAGTTGTACTTTCAAACGACACCATTTAATATTGCATATGATGTAGTGGGAAGCGGTGAAAAAATTCCAAATCGGGTGAAATTGCAAAAAAAGCACAATTCCTCTACAGTTTTCCTGTTTTTTTTATTTACGGCGTTCGATGTTCATTAAAACTGACCAGTTACTTTCATTCTACTGGTATGTACGAATCCGGCGATACCTAATATGTATAGTTTTTCTTGTGTTTTGATAGTGATAAAATAATTATAAAGTTGGATTTTTTTTTTTTTTTTTTTTTTGGTCGTCATATCTGGACCCCTGTGTACGGAGCTGTATGGGGGCTAATTTTTTGCGGGGCGATCTGAAATTTTTATTGATACCACTCTGGGGTGCGTATGACTTTTTGATTGCTTTTTATTTAATTTTTTTAGAAAAAAAAAAGCGACAAAAAACAGCGAATTGCCATTTGGACGCTTTTTTCTGCCACACAATTCACCATATTGGAATTTTGGGCGTTTTCGGTCACGGTGATACCCATGATGTCTATATTTATTGTTATTTAGGTATTTCTTTTTTAATTATACGGAAAGGGGGGTGATTTAAACTTTTATATTTTTTTATTTTTTATATATTTTTTTAACATTTTTTTTAATTTTTTGTGATTATTTTAAAGCTCAAATATGAGCTAATATATTGTGTTTTTTTTTCTTTATGAGCAATCAGGGATTTACTAGATGGAGATAAATCCAAGAATTGCTCATTTCTTATCCTGGCCTGAATCACCAGCGAGGATTACAGTTTTCATATGGTGTACAGACACCCTGATTGGCCACTCGTGGCGTCTGTACACCACCCGGAAGCGTACGCTTCCGGGTTCAGACGCATCCTGATGCATCAGAAGACGCCGCCAATGGCGGTAAGTAGCGGCAAGTCTCTGCTGTTAGAAACAGCAGAGACTTGCCGGCCATGACGCTCGCCTCACAGGCGAGCGGGCGTCATGTCCCCGCACTGCCCCAGCACCGTACATGTACGGCGCTGGCCGGGAAGGGGTTAATGGATATTACATAACACATACAAGACGAATCTAAAAAGTAAGAGAAAAAGATAAATGTTAAAGAAAAAAATTTACTTTTGAGGTTAAGATTAGAGATGAGCGAATATGCTCGGCAGAGCATGCTCGAGTGCCATTTTTGCGTATTTGCGTACGCATTTTAAAATTTGTACGCTATACATACGCATATTTTAATCTATACGCAAATGCGTACGAATAGCGTACGAATAGCTCATCTCTAGTTAAGATATATTGGAAATGATTCCCTTTCTGTGAGCATGGATACCCTATCACCTCCCCGTCTAGGACCGGGATCAGCTGCTAAGAAAGTACAGCTCCCAGCATGCACACTTAGGCCTCGTTCACATTTCCGTTTTTTTAACTGACTTGTTCTGTTCGCATTTTCCACAGACAGTATGCATTTGTTTTAATGTGTCTGCACAGATCAGAATTTTTTTAATGACTGTGGGTAAGTAAAAAAAAATAAATCAGGGAGACATGCACTACTTTGGTCTGTGATGCAGACAAAACAAGCTCATTGAAGTCTGTGGATCCATGAAAAACGTCAGTTTTTCAAAGGAGGCTCATAGGGGATGCTTTAAAAATGAAGTTACAGCTCAGCAGCGTCCGTGGAATACGGATGACGTGCAGAGGGTAAAAATGGACACACGGATCCTTCATGGACATCTTCACGGATGAAACATGGACCCTTTTTATCATGGATGTGAAACTGACATGGAAATGTGAACAAGGCCATACATGGCTGTCCTTGTAACTCCCATAGAAGTGAAAGGAGGATTCTGGGAGTTGTAGTTTCAGAACAGCTGCACTGCCGGAGGTTACTGATCTCTGGTCTAGGATGTGGGAGATGTTAAAATACTTGGACACCTGATTTTGACACCAAATAAAATTAGCATTTGCAGATAGCAATATGTTTTTGCATCCAATGGTTGATTTATGTTTGGAGACTGGATCCTCCTCCTGCACTAGATTTGTTCTCTCTAGTCTTGCAGTTATCTGGATCCTCTTTACCCTTGTAAGCTGAGAAGGTTGGAGTGACTCTTTAGTTCAGTTGTTGTGGTCAGGTGGCTGTGACTGTATAAGTCCACCTTTACTGTCACCTCCTTATCCTTTTTGATGGAAGGAACTAAAAAGCTAAAGTCTTTTTTGTTGATGAGTAGAATAAAGCCCAGCTCTGGATATAGATTGTTGAGGATTGCAAAGAATTCGGAGATTATGGGTTCCCAGGTCTATGCAAAAGATATCAATGAAGTGGAGCCAAATTCTGGCATGTTTTTGAAATATTGTATGTATATACGCATGACCATCTTGAAATGAGATCATATAGACATTTGCCTACGTGGAGCCACATTCAGCTTCATTGTGGTCGCCTGTTTCTGACCAGATTTTTCCATCAGGATCAAACTTGAGAAATGCAAGAGAGTTCCCGTTAGGACAAATGAAGTCCTAAGCAGTAAAGGATATATTGGACGGGCAGATTTTCTGGCAGATGATAGCAATCATCTGGCAGTCTAATACTGCCTCCAAATGCCCGATGAACATGCAAACACTCGTTCATCGGCAATTGGGATTTTTAAGCATGCTTAAAGATTACAGTGGTGCCAGCGGCAGATCGCACCATTTAATAGCCATCTGCCCCGGGACACTGCTGCCCTGTGGGGGGCGAGCTATGGCATAACAATCACTCCTCCCCATGCCACAGAAGACATAAGTTCATGTAATAGCAGCGGTCTCCTCCGCTAGCTATCTGACTATTGATCGGCAGGAGCGTTTCCCTCCCAACAATCGTCTCCAGCATCATACACCCTACACAGGTTACTGGGCGTGTAGCAGCTGCTTTAGCTGTTTGGTGTTCTTTCGAAGCGTACAAACTATTTACATCTAAAAACAAGAGAAAACAGTCATCTGAAAAAATAGGTAAGGCTGAGATCACTACAGTCTGTTTAAGGAATATGTTGAAAAAAAAAAGAACACAGCACACCACACGTTTGCATCCTGCAGCGTCCGGTATAAACAACGTATGACAGTTTAAAACAAACTTTATAGTGATCACAATGATTGGCTGTCCTGGTGATCACATGTCCAGAAACAGACCATGTTGTCACTGAGCAGATGTTGGGGAAAATATTTCCATGCCTCAGGATCCTACTGATAGGCCCAGGCAGGATAACGCTCTGCTGCATTGAAGTAGGATTCAGATTTATCTGGCTGCAGCATGGGGTATGGATTGCTGTAATGTAAACCTAATTAAATGTCTCGGGGTTAAAGATAAAGTCCACCTTTGTGTAACATTCCACTTTTGATATGACATGTATTATGTGGTATTAGGGTTTTTTTCACTTTGGGGGTTGTGTTTGTATTCTTTTCATTTACCTCGGTATTTGTAATGACACAAATCTTTACAATGAAATATAGTGTGCATTGCTTACTTGTATTTCTTAGATGAGAGGATCCTTCCTTTTGTATATGTAAGTTATTTTAACATCTTATGTTTCCTTTCTTCTTAGTCTGCCATATTTAACTTCCAAAGCCTGTTGACGGTGATCCTACTGCTAATATGCACGTGTGCGTATATCCGAGCCATGTTTCCCAATCTTCTTGATAAAAACAAAACTGGGTATGTAACTTCATCGGTGCTATGCAGTGATTTCTAATAACAGATCTATAAATGTGGAGAAATCATCATGGCATATCCGTAACTCTGTCCTGTATTATAGCTGAGGGCCTTTTTATATAGATAGTCCACAGCTAAGGCTTAAATTGCTTTACATATGTCCCAATTCTATAACCCAAGTGTGTTCTTATACCTTGGGTTGGTGATTGCAGCTAGAAAATGTTCCTTGATGAAGCGTCTGGAAGATTAAAGGGATTCTCCTCGATATTAACCTTCATGGCCTCTCCTAAGTACAGAGGAATCATTTTAATGCCACCTTTTTTCATAACTTCACATTTCAGGCTACTTTCTAATATTACTGACTATAGACCAGTGAATGTATAAATCTCATTTAAAGGGGTTATCCGCAAATTTTTTGATGTTTTTTTACATCTCCAATTTATGGTTATGTTCGCTTATGATTAAATGTTCATGGGCTATCTCCCACTGAATGTTGAGCGTGCATGCGCCGTCGGATGGGCAGTGGAAGACGAGGAGAGGTGTCGTGGGCAGGAACAAATGGCACAGGACAGAAGACACAATGGATTGTGGACTTCTCAAGCTTAAACACACACACACCCCAGATGTAACTGAAGAAACCTGGGGGGAATTGGGGAGTCAGAGAAAGGAACCATATGATGCATGAGGTACAGTGGAGGAAATAAATATTTGATTCCCCACTAACTTTTAAAGTTTTAATACTAATGAATAAATGAAACGTCTCATAATTTTATGCCAGCTTTATTTTAACAGTGCCGCATAGAATATCAAAAGAAAAATGGAGAAAATTACATGAAATGAGAAATAAAAAATAATTTGCATTTCTTTGAGGGAAATAAGTATTTGATCCCCTAGTAAAACCATGACTAATGTTGGCTCCCACAGACCACTGACACACCCTAATCACAGTGAAGTCGTTACCTGGATGAGAGACACCTGTCCCAAATTGTCACCTGTATAAAAGACCACCTGCCAACAGTCTCACTGACACTCCAACATCTCCACCATGGGAAAGACTAAAGAGCTGTCTAAAGATGTCAGGGACAAAATTGTTGACCTACACAAGACTGGAATGGGCTACAAAGCCATAAGTAAGAAGCTGGATGAGAAGGTGACAACTGTTGGTGCAATTATTCGGAAGTGGAAGAAGTACAACATTACTGTCAACCGACCCAGGCCTGGAGCTCCATGCAAGATATCACCTCGTGGAGTCTCATTGATCATGAGAAAGGCTAAAAATCAGCCAAGAACTACACGGGAGGAGCTGAGTAATGATCTCAAGGCAGCTGGGACCACAGTCTCCAAAAAAAACATTGGTAATACACTGAGACGTAATGGTTTAAAATCCTGCAGTGCACGCAAGGTTCCTCTGCTCAAGAAGGCTTACGTCCAGGCCCGCCTCAAGTTTGCCAATGAACATGTTAATGACTCCGAGAGAGACTGAGAGAAGGTGCTGTGGTCAGATGAGACCAAAATTGAGCTCTTTGGCCTCAACTCAACTCAATGTGTTTGGAGGAAGAAAATACAGAATATGACCCTAGAAATACCATCACCACCGTCTAGCATGGTGGTGGAAGTATTATGTTTTGGGGGTGTTTTTCTTCTAAGGGCACAGGCCAACTTCACCGCATTGACGGGAAGATGAACGGGGCCATGTATCGCAAAATCCTGGGTGACAACCTCCTTGCCTCCGCCAGGGCACTGAAAATGGGTCATGGATGGGTCTTTCAGCACGACAACGACCCAAAACATACAGCCAAGGAAACAAAGGAGTGGCTCCATAAGAAGCATATCAAAGTCATGGAATGGCCTAGCCAGTCTCCTGACCTCAATCCCATCGAAAATCTATGGAGAGAGCTGAAGCTTTGCGCTTCCAAATGCATGCCTAAAAACCTTAAGGATATGGAGATGATTTGCAAAGAGGAGTGGGCCAAAATTACTCCTGAAGTGTGTGCAAACCTTATAAAAAACTATAAGAAACGTCTGACTGCTGTGCTTGTCAACAAGGGTTTTGCCACCAAGTATTAAATGATGTTTTTCTAGGGGATCAAATACTTATTTCCCTCAAAGAAATGAAAATTATTTTTTATTTCTCATTTCATGTAATTTTCTCCGTTTCTCTTTTGATATTCTATGTGGCACTGTTAAAATAAAGCTGGCATAAAATTATGAGACGTTTCATTTATTTTTTAGTATTAAAACTTTAAAAGTCAGTGGGGGATCAAATACTTATTTCCTTCACTGTAGGCGCTAAAAGGCTTTCATTTAGGCCCCATTCACACGACCGTGTAAATGGGGCCGTATCTATTCCACAATATTGCGGAATAGTTGTGGCCCCATTCACCTCTATGGCGCACAAGGAGAGGGGAGCCGCCGCATGGAGCTGGCTCCGTGCCACGGCTCCATATGAAGCATGTCCTATACTTGTCCGTGCGTGCGGACAAGTATAGGCATTTTGAATGGGGCCGCCCGGCTTGTGTTCCGACCCGCAATAATACGGCCTTCTGAATGGGGCCTACTTTATTTTGTGTGTATGATAACATTTTGTGTGCTCTTTAACGTAAAAATAACACTTTTCCTTTTATTGCAGAATACTGGGAATATTTTGGAAGTGTGCAAGAATTGGTAAGTCTTCAGGTTTTCAATTCTTGTGATATTCTTTTACCTCAATAATTCCAACAGGAACTGACCATTCCATTTGAAGTTAAAGGGGTTTTCCAAGATCTTTTTACTGATGATCTATCCTCTGGATAGGTCATCAGTATCTGATCGGTGGAGTCCAACACCCGGGACCCCCGCTGATCCTCTGCTGGAGAAGGCACGTACAGTGGTCACATAGCAGAGGCATGAATTGAAGTGAATGGAGCTGTGCTGCCATACCAAGTACAGCCGCTATCAAATGGACGGTGCCGGTGCCTTCTCAATGAGCTGATCGGCAGGGGCTTCTGGGTGTCGGACCCCCACCGATTACATACTGATGGCTTTGCAGCTATTGACTAATTTTATTCCAAGTTGTAACCACAGTAGGCAGAAATACACAGACAGTGAGCCCTAGCGGGAACCCCGCCTGCCTTCCCTTCCTACTTGCAGTGCGAGCCCTAGATGGCAAGTCTACAACTGGTTAACATTCCCTACTGTGCTAAAGTGCAAGACAAAAACGCCAGCTTCTATGGTGACTGGGACCACTGGAGTGGGCATAGGGTGGCGCTTTTTTCTATCGTGTACAAGCACGACCACCACTGCTGGATTGCAGGGTGGTAGTAGCCATCGAAACGAGACGTGTGTAATCCAGCAAACGAAGCAAAATGGACAATCACAATACATTATTAGGTTCTTTGTATTGACTATCTACATAATGAATACCATTTGCTGAAGTGAGACAACCCCTTTAAGGCTACTTTCACACTAGAGTTAGAGTTTTCCGGTATTGAGTTCCGTCATAGGGGCTCAATACCGGAAAAAAATGCTTCAGTTTTGTCCCCATTCATTGTCAATGGGGACAAAACGTAACTGATCAGAGTGCTCCAAAATGCCTTCTGTTCAGTTTAGTTCCATCCCCAGACCGGAGAGCAAACCGCAACATGTTGTATTTTGCTTTCCATCCTGGGATGCAAGCAAGACGGATCCGTCATGACCCTCAATGCAAGTCAATGGTGACAGATCCGTTTTGTCTGACACAATAGAAAACAGATCTGTCCTCCATTGACTTTCAATGGAGTTAATGACGGATCCATCCCGGCAATGTTAAAGATAATACCACCGGATCTGCTCATAACAGATGGTTGTATAATCAGTAACCGAAGCGTTTTTGCCGGATCCAACAAAAACGCTAGTGTGAAAGTGCCCTAAGTGTTTTTTCTTATATTTAATTTTTTGGTGCTTTGTTCTGCAGAAGATATATTTTGTGTTCACTTTTTTATTAAACTTCTTTTCTTTAAAATATCTGATTTTGTATATAATACCATCACATTTTGCATCAAACCAGGAAGCAGAAGGTCACACATCCAACACCCAAGGCACTAGTTTGACAGTCATGATCTATGAACTTGAATAGATTTTTTTTTTTCATGATTCAACACATTCATCTTAAGAACATTCTCCAGCCAAGTCAAACAATCCCAAATAAATGTGCTCACATACAGCCCGGGCTCAAGCAATATCCATGCTTGTCTAAATCATCACAGATTGTTTAGCTCCTTACTGTACATTATAGCAATCTACCATAATGTTTATAGCAATGATTGACAGGCCTCCTTGTTCAGAGAAATGCTTGACTTCAATCTAGTTTAAGGTGACTTCAGATGCCAAAAACATGTTAATCTTGGATTTTGTCCATCACTTTTCCACATCTTGTAATTCTTATCACTGATACAATATGCAAAATGTTTTTCTGTCAATTAGGAGGAAGTGTGATTATTACAAATTTTCAAGAGTTTGCAGAAAGGCATGAAATGTTAATTTTCCTCAATGTATTTATTTAAATCATTCATCTTTTTAGGTGAAAGGAAGAGTCCATATGTGGCCATATGCTGTGTGGTGATGGCTTTCAGTATACTCTTCATGCAGTAATCTGCCAAGGATTCCAGCGAGCTCCAGTTGTTTTACTTGTGGATTAAATATCTTTGTGATTGTTAATATGTGCATAAATCATTTTTTTGATACACAAAGTACCTGGCAGATTAGGCTTCATGTGATGGTTCCAAGATGGGTCGAGGAATACCTAAGATGTTTAAAATCAGAAAACAAGTTGGACATCACCAATATTTTTATTTTTCAAAATGTCATTTTATGTTGAAAGTGATATTTATGTTAAAGGTAATCCTTTTTGAAAAGTTTCAGTTAAATGTTTCAAATGCTACGATAAAAAAAAAGATGTTTTCCACCGTGGTTTGAATTAGTAAATAAAATTGATGATGTCTTTTTCAAAAAGTAATTTTCATGCATTTTGCTTGCAACATGTAATGTTCAAAGCTTTTTTTTTTTTTTTTTACAAGAAATAGTTGCCATATTTTTCACCATATAAGACACACCTGCCCATAAGACGCACCTAGCTTTTAGAGGAGGAAAAGAAATTAAATATATTTTCATCAGACACCCTGTATTTATCAGACCCTCAGTCAGACCCCTAATATTTTTCAGACCTCAGATCGGACAAAAAAAAAATAAATCAGCTCACCTCTCCTGCCCCAGACGAAGATGCCCTCGGGGAGATCCTCTTGCTGATTTGTTGTGCTGTGACCTGATGTTGTACAGCGTGAGGTCACAGAGTGCGCTCATGTCCTTGCACTTTGCGCAGGTTTCAGGCCAGCAGGCAAAGATCAGGGAGTAATGAGTATAAAGTCAGCGCAGGGAGCACTGTATTCACCATTACCGTACTAATCATTTACATAATAGAAGAGGTCATTTGTATTCTCCCCATAAGACACACTGCCATTTCCCCCACTTTTGCGAGAAAAAGTGTGTCTTATAGGGCGAAAAATACGCTACATATTTTAGTACAGTTCAATCAGGGAAGAGAAGATGTGGATGAAAGGAAGGCTTTAATATCAGACTGTATTTCCCCTGGTCCAGTAAAAGACTAAAAATCCAGAAGGCTTGTGCCAATCGGCTGTGATAGAGAATACATTTCTTCTGACCACAAGTAGCCAAATAAGACTGACCCAGCATTCCTACTATTATTTCATGGACTATTTTAATATATAAAGAGAATGTCACCAGCTAATTCCCTTATAAACCAGGTATAATTTCTTGTAGCACTAGCGCAACTGAATATGTTTCACTTAGCCACAACAGTGCCGTTCCTTGGATCCACCAGAGGAAATTATTTTTGGGACTCAAACTCCATATCATCAATAAAATCCAACATGTTTTGAATCAACAAAATAAACCCTAGTGGCAAGTCATAGCTTCAAATGGGATTTATCACCTGGATCTGAGGCCCGCTGTGGCTTCAGAGACTGGGCCCACCAGAGGATCCCCTGCTTACCAAGCTCTTGCTTAATTATGAAAGAGAAAAAGTACAAATATTCCATGTGTATTTAAGCAGTTAAGTGCGCAAAGTGCGAAACCAAGCCACTCTGTTTGATTTTGCACCTTCTGCTTCCTTTGCCTGCCTCTCTATCTTGATTGACAAGACCAGGTTCCTGCACAGTCAACTCTTCTGGCCCCGTCAATTAAAGGGGTTATCCCACGAATAATGTAAAAAATGAAAATCAGACATCATATAGTCCATGACAATACCTTTCTAACAAAGCTAGAACCAGCCCTGTACCTCACATGGATCCAGAGATCTCCCCATTCATTGATCTGCTAGATTTATATCAAGCTGGCAGCTCAAGGGGAGTGTCTTTTCTGCTGCAGCTAAGGAGGCGTGTCCATGCTCTCCCCATAACAGCTCAGTAGGCAGTTAAAAGTTGAAACTGAGCATGTGCGGCCTGCTCAGTGAATAGGTCAAAGAAATAAGAAATTAAGTGGCACTATACAGATACATGTTATTGAATAACTCAGTAGCTATACAAAATTTTTAATGATATGCAATTACAAAAGTATTCAGATCCAGGTGCTGGTTTGAAAACTGTAGAATATTTTTCATGAGACAACCCCTTTAAATATCCCTTTTATATATTGCTTAAAGAAGAACTCCCGCAAAAATTGTTATTCTCTGACCTGTTAGAAAGGTGCATGATATAATCTGTAGTGATTGTCATTTTCTTATCAGTGACTGTTTCTGTGAGTAAAAACCTCTCTTCTTATTGTAGCTGGGTCATGTGACCAACTCCCTGACCTCCAACTGACCCAGGACAGAAAGCCAGTAACTGCTCTATTCATTCATATGGGAGCCTCACTTTCAGTCTCATAGGAATACATAGAGAATTAGACTTCCTGTCCACACATAAGTCTATGTGTGAGTTGGTGGGTCTAATTGCTGGTCACATGACACAGATAAGAAACTTCAGGATGATATAAGTCAAAAATTCAGACACTGGTAAGAAAATGACATTCACTACAGATTATATCATGTACATTTCTATCAGGACATGGAAAAAAATTTTTGTCGGGAGTTCTTCTTTAATGGAACATTCGTGTCTGCACATTATTTTACAGTGTTTATACTGTGTTACGCCTGTTGCATGGCCTGAGGGGCAGTGTATTAAACCTCATTCACACGTCAGTGTTTCACGGATGTGTGCTGTACGTGTTCTCCATGGACAGCACACATCCCAATTCATTTGAATGTGTGTGTTCAGACATCAGTGTTTCATCATGGTCCGTGGTTCAGTTTTTTTTAGCATGGATGCATGTCCTGTCTTGATCAGTGTTCCCAGATCCCTCACGCCCATTATAGTCTATAGGTCCGTAAAAACCACAGATGCAACACGGATGCCATCCGTGTTGCATCCGTGTTTCACTGATCACTAAGAAGAGATACTTTGAAAATTATTTTTCAGCTGTTCAGTGTCAGTGAAACACGGATGCAACACGGACAGCAAAAAACCAACACACAGACCCAAGACAGATCCTTCACAGATGCCTCACTTACCACATTCTCACAGATTTGAGCACGGACACGGACGTGTGAATGAGGCTTAACTCAGGGATTCATAGAACAGCAAGGAGACACTCTCTGTGTCATGCATCCACCCATTAGGAACTTCACTAGGCATAAAGCAGGGTAGGAATTGTGCCCAGAGTGTTCCTTTAATTTTTTTTGCTGTTGCAGGGAAATATTGTTTTTTACGTTTTGTTCATATGGACATGATTAATAGATTTAATGATTTAATAGTCTGATATAGTACAAATTCCCTTTCACAATTTTTGGTGACAGATTTCCTTTAAGCATTATTAATTGGATTTTAGCTCTTTCTCTGATTTTTCCTTTGGGAGACAGGTGGTGGTAGCTCCCAAGGGGTGTGATTCCTAGTCTCTCTGGTGCTGTCATAGGTGAAGGAAAAAAATTAATAATTACATATACTCACCAATCATTAGATTTTCCATGACAGCACTTTTCATTCCCAACTATTTTTTCTGATCACATTATCTGTGGGTTCAGTCATTATCTTACATGGTATAGCAGCGCAAAAAAAAAAACACATTTTGCTTAACATACACTAAATGCTCTGTATTCCACTGAAATGTGGAGAGAGGCTCCGCCCTTTTATGTGCTGTTGAGAGCTTGATTTAAAGAACATCTGTCGGCAGATTTGTACCTATGACACGCACTGACCTGTTACATGTGCACTTGGCAGGTGAAGGCATCTGTGTTGGTCCCATGTTCATATGTTCCCGCATTGCTGAGAAATATGAAGTTTCCATTGCCATTTCCGTTGTCATTACTACTAGAGGCTCAGCTGTGCAACAAGGGCATTGCTGTTACCTTGACTTGACAGGACCAGGCAGTATAAACATCATCACATATGGCCCTGACCTTCTACAGTCTCAGGCACAGTACAGAAGGGAGGCTCTTTCCTTTACTTTAAGCACAGCGCAAGACTTTAGGAAAAGTTAGGGCTGACCATGATCACATTTACTCTGCCTCGCCTTGTCAATCAAAGTGGAGAGAGCGCTGCAGTTGCAGAGAGAGCAGAGCCTCTAGGTGTAATGTCAACACCCCCGTTGCTCCTAGAGGCTCCTTTGCATATAATAAAACTTTATTTTTCCTAGCAATGCAGGAACATATGAACATGGGACCAACACAGAGGCCTTCAGCTTCCAAGCATGCATGCAACAGGACCTGCAATGTAATGCCCCATCATTTGCTTTAGGAAAACAATTATTTCTGTTATTCACCCGCTGTATAGATATTCACATGAGCAATGTGGGAATGGTTTTAATAAGAAGTGTGATTTGCATGCTGCCATTAAAATGAAGATTCTGGAAGAGAAACTCTGCAAATTCCCTTTCAATCCAAATGCAACATTATCATGTAAGCTTCATGTGTCCTGTGGGACCTTGGCATGAGATGTTGGGAAGTCTTCAAATCTGGATCAAAACAGTCTTCTCTGTCTGGGAACATGTACCCTCTGGGATACAGGGGCCTAATCCCAAACTAACCATGTCATGAAAATGCTTGCTTAGAGGAAAACGACAAACAAGATATGGTTTGTTAGAATGAAAAGAACATATTGTAAAGTTGGAGTATTTTCCACGCCATTAACAGAGTGGTTGCCGTGTTACATAGCCTATTTTTGGCACCAGTAAGAGAACATGTTCACAATGAATGTACACTAGGGTATATAGCCAGCTTTGCCAAGTGTACGTCTATATAAATATTCCCTAATGCTGTTTCTTACCTACAAATACTTATTGTTGTCTTTGGCCCAATAACAGAGGTAAAGAAAGCATCCACCATTGTTTAAATAATTTGTGTTTTTTTCTTTAAAGGCCCCCAGATGACGTTGGGGGAAGAGAAGGATCAGGAGAAATGAATCTTTTTGCCTGATCCTTTTTTGTCTGCCGGGAGATACGTTTCCACCAGAAGTCTGTGACAGTGGCTTTGTCCTCTCCCCCCATTAAATACACATACAGGTTCAGCTGTGCCAAATGTGTATTTGTATGGGGGAGCTGGGAGGGAATCGGATAGCTGATCGATAAACCAACAGCTGTTGAATGTGTCAGGGCATGATGGGAGTTGTAGTTTTGCAGGAGACCTATAGTTTGGTAAACATAGGTCTATAGCATTGCTGCAGTAAAATGAAAGCTATGCTGTGATTGGTTTTTATGGGCAAAAACTGTTTTAGACAGCATATGTAGAGGGATTAGAGACAATGTAAGAATAAAAAAAAAAGTTTTCTTTAAGACAGCACATGTAGGGAGATTACCAAACACAACCTTATTTTATGCCAACACATGAGAGACAGCTCACATGAGGACAGTTACTATATCTACAGGCCTCAACATTGGAATTCCTACACCAAGAAGGAAAAGTCATGGAGCCTTGGAAATCACAGGATTGCTCAACATGTTAATCCCTTAAAGGGGTTTTTCAGGCTTTTAATATTGATTGGCGCACGTGCCGTCTCCTGTCTCTTTCTGCTCACCGCTGCTATGACGATAGCAAGTAAGAAGAGAGAGAGAGACAGGAGACGGCACATGCCTTCTCTTCATACAGCTGATCGGCGGGGATGTCGGACCCTCGCCAATCTGATATTGATGACCAGAGGCGTAGCTACCGGGGGGGCAGGGGGGCGACGGCTCCGGGCCCAGTGACTCAGGGGGGGCCCAGCAAAGATGACTATCAGGCGAATACAAGTGAGCGCTTCCATTATGGAAGCGCTCACTTGTAATTAGGGACCCCCATCAGACCTCAGATCAGCCCACCCAGCCACATAAGATTAAAATAAAAAACCTTTCTTACCTGTCCCGTGCTGTGGCTGCCCTCCGGTCCAGCGCGCCACTGTCTTCCCTGGCCGCACTATGACCTGACGCTGACCTGGGCTGATCTGAGGTCTGATGGGGGCACAGTAGGCTGATGTGAGGTCTGATGGGGCACAATACGCTGATCTGAGGTCTGATGGGGGCACAATATGCTGATCTGAGGTCTGATAGGGGCATAGTAGAGTGATGTGAGGTCTGATGGGGACACAATACGCTGATCTGAGGTTTGATGGGGGCACAATACGCTGATCTGAGGTCTGATGGAGACACTACGCTGATCTGAGGTCTGATGGGGGCACAGTAGGGTGATGTGAGGACTGATGGGGGCACAGTAGGGTGATGAGAGGACTGATGGGGGCACATTCTGCTGATCTGAGGTCTGATGGGGGTACAATACGCTGATCTGAGGTCTGATGGGGCACAGTAGGCTGATGTGAGGTCTGATGGGGGCACAATACGCTGATCTGAGGTCTGATGGGGCTCAATACACTGATCTGAGGTCTGATGGGGCACAATACGCTGATCTGAGGTCTGATGGGGGCACAATACGCTGATCTGAGGTCTGATGGGGGCACATTCTGCTGATCTGAGGTCTGATGGGGGCACAATACGCTGATCTGAGGTCTGATAGGGGGCACAATACGCTGATCTGAGGTCTGATGGGGGCACATTCTGCTGATCTGAGGTCTGATGGGGGCACAATACGCTGATCTGAGGTCTGATGGGGCACAATACACTGATCTGAGGTCTGATGGGGGCACAGTAGGCTGATCTGAGGTCTGATGGGGCACAGTAGGCTGATCTGAGGTCTGATGGGGGCGCATTCTGCTGATCTGAGGTCTGATGGGGGCACAGTAGGCTGATGTGAGGACTAATGGGGGCACATTCTGCTGATCTGAGGTCTGATGGGGCACAATACGCTGATCTGATGTCTGATGGGGCACAATACACTGATCTGAGGTCTGATGGGGCAGAGTAGGCTTATGTGAGGTCTGATGGGGGCACAATATGCTGATCTGAGGTCTGATGGGGGCACAGTAGGCTGATGTGAGGTCTGATGGGGCACATTCTGCTGACCTGAGGTCTGATGGGGGCACAGTACGCTGGTCTGATGGGGGCAGGGAACTGTTAGTTTAGTGATGTAAAAACTGGGGACAGGTTTTCTTTAACATAGGAGTCCCCTTGTTTTTTACTCCTATTACTCCTATATTTTACTGCATTATATGGTAGAGTATTTAGAGTAGGGTATGTAGAAAGTCTATTGTACTGTACTTAACAGCATAGATGATCTAGCAGTTTATACAGTCATCTTTCTAATACAGTATTATAACCACAACTAGTAGTATGTGCCTGTGAAGTTGGAAATGTGCGTTTGGGAAGCCACTAAGTGGGGGGCCCACTCAAGTATGTTTCGCGCCTATCCTGAAGATAGGTCATCAATATTAAAACCCCTTTAATGTATATGTAATAGTATATGCTGATATGGGTTTCTATAGCAGTCATTACTGGGCTTTTTGCTAGGCCACCATGTTTCTATAGCAGCCTAGAAATGATGCTCGGGTCTTGGCTTTCACATGACATCTGGGCTCCTGCTGTAAGACTGATCTGGATGCATCTTGACAAAAATCAAGGTCTAACACAGCTCCAGTTATAGGTCTTGGGATGGAGCAATGCAAAAACCTTTTCTTGGAAAAAAAAGGTGTGGAAAAAGTACTAAAACTTAAAAAAAATGTATTTGGTATCACTGTAATTATACTGCCCCAGACAGTAGAGTTTTCATGTTATTTATACCACAAATTGAATATTGTAAAAGTTAACAGTAACATAAAAACTCAGTGGTATTGCTGTTTTTTCCCATCCCTTCAGAAAGAGTTAATAAAATCTAACTGGTAAATTATGTGTACCCCAAAATGGTATATCGAAGGAAAGAAAATAAAGCTTTTGGAATGAAACCATGAAAAAATGTTACTAGGCCCCCAAAGCGTACAGGGGGAAGCGTATATCATTTGATATACAAATAATAAAAAAATGGAAACAAAATATTCAAAACATCTCAAATTATTCAGTATCGAGTGTGAGCACCATGCACAGAAATACATCTACTTGCACACCTTGGCATGCTCTCAATCAGGTTACAATGGTTGTCTATGGAATGTTCTGCCACACTGAATGCACTTGGGAACGCAAAATCATCAAGATCTGCTGACCCATAACATCCCTGATGTTCTTGATGGAGACGCTGCAGGCCATGGTAGCACTTTTAGGCTAATCAGGCTACTCTTAGTAGCACGAGCAACATGTGGCCTGGTGTTATCCTATTGTCCTGAAAAATGGCTCTTGGGACACTTTGGAGAAATGGTTCCACAACCAAATCATTATAATGTTGAGCTGTTAGTGTGCTTGAAATGAAGATTTGAGTGGTCTGCCTACCGTACATTGTCACCCCACACCATAATCCAAGGAATAGGACCGGTGTGACTGCTTTGTGAAGGCCTCTTCATGGCGTTGCCAACATGGTCTCCAGAACAATCTCCAGCTATAATAGTGTCCCAGACAAAAGCATATCTCATCTCTGAAGAGGATAGACCTCCATTCCGGCCTTCATTGCTGTTTTCATGATAATCTTTGACAGTGGTTGTTATGAGGTCTATGGAACCTATAGCTGGACATCTAATTTGTAGCCCAGTGTCATGCAAACTTCTTCTGATGGTTTGTGTAGACATTGTTTCACTCCCTAGTTTTCGGATTTGATGTCCAATTTTACTTGCAATACAGAATACAAACAATTCGTCCATGCAGTGGGTCACCTTTCTGCACCTCTTGCCGTCATTCCAGTTCGTGGTTGTTCTCCTACAATGTTTAACAGTGCTGACATCTCAGCCTGGCTCAATCTGCTGGCATGATAAACCACCGTCTCACAGTTCAGGGATTATGTCCCTCTCAGTTTGCAACAAGTGTTGATAGTTGTCACGTTGACGAACAGAAGGCATGGCGTGATCATTTCACACAGCTTGATCTAATTTTTTTAGGTTTCATGTGGCTAAAAAACTTTGCTCTGGTTTTTATGCCCCTGCCACATGTCACAAATTGGAGCTGCTTGAAAGTGTGGTCATTTTTAGATCTTAGAGAAAACGTCTACATCATCGATTGGCATAACCTTACGACTAGTCCTTCTTGGTGTCGCAATTTCAATGTTGAGGAGAGTTATCTTATACTCTCTTGCTCAACAGCAATAGAAGTCATAGACAGTAATGCATACGCATAGCCCTAGCTATGCAATTATTACAACTGTCTATGAGAGTGTGAACAACATTTCTCATGTACTTTAAGCCAATGGTCATAGCATTTATTGGTCTCAACTGGGACATACAGTTACCAGAATTTACTAGAATTTCTTTAAATTGCACATAAAGCGGATTCATTTTCATAGGAACAACTGCCTCAACAGGTGTTCAGACCATCCAGTCTGGTGATGTCATCACTTAAAGTACCATATGTTTTGGTGGTTTTTAAGGTATGGATTGTCTTGTGCTATCAACTTCTTAAAAGGATGTCCACATATAATGTAGTAGTTGTCTTAGTACAGGGGTCAGCAACCTCCGACACTCCAGGTGTTCTGAAACTACAACTCCCAGAATGCTCTATTCACTTCTATTGAGCTGCCTAGCACTTTTGCATGCTGGGAGTTGTAGTTTCGCAGCAGCTGGCGTGCCGAAGGTTGCTTATCCCTGTCATAGTGAGTAAATTAGAAGTTGGAGTGGTAGATAAAATATTATAATTATGTTTTGTTGACACAATTACTTTTTATTCAGTTGCAGTTACTATTTTTGAAAAAGTGACTCAAATATTGAATATTTATTCAAAGATGAAAGCTCATTCCTGATAATTGTCCTGTGTAAATGTGCCACTAATCACCTGATGAATGAGCAAACTTTTGTTCTATGAGTGATCGCATTATTAATGCAGCACCAAAAATCATTATTATTTGCCAGCAGCAGAATGGCCTATGTAAACAGGCATCTTCTGCCAGCAAATAAAAAATCTGTATGGGCTCCCATACAGACGGGATGATTCCTGCATTTGAATTCAGGTCTCCCTTCTGCTTAACAATAGGCAATTATTGAGAATAAACGGTTTGTTTCCAATAATTGCCCCTGTAAAAAGGGCTTTTACATTCTTTGCACCTGGGGTTCTCTTTAGCTCTCTGAGCCCCAAGGGATCATGACACCATCCAGTATTTAGGGTTAACGGAAGCCCATAAGCAAGGGTATAGGTATATAAAGGGGTCTGCATTAATTAAGGGAAGTCTAAATGTATTTATGGGTCTGATTTATTTTATTCTACTTTCTTAGTATGCATAATCTGTGTCGGCCACTATACCATACAGCCTTTAGCTCCCTGGAATTATAATGAGTGCTGTATTGTGTAGACACTGCTGAAGAAAAGTCCACCTCTTTCTTCCCAGCAGCCATTGTAAGGACTTTAGGATTAAAGGGAACCTGATCATGAAATCAGCTGGGTTTCTGACTGGAGCTCCATACAGTGCTTGATACGTCCTTTATATAGGTCTGTTAATTTAGTTTTGTGATTTATTTTCTGATATTAAAGAGGAACTATATAGGGTCATTTAATAAGACTTGCATTTTATACACCAGTCTTAATAACCCCTGAACTAGCGGTGGATTCGCCGAAAGGTGCCGGACCCTACATAACTTAGGCTCATCCACCACCTGTCTAACTCTACACCAGCTCCCTTGGCTGACAGACAGGCCGTCCCTTCTACGACCACAGCACGCCCCTTTTTTAGACCTGTCGTGAGTAGAGAAAAGTCACAGATTCATCTGCAAATCCCCTTTGCAACCTAATCTGTGACAGATATACCAAAAATTGGCATATATCTGATAATAAATGACCCCATAATATCTATTTCAGCAGATACATCTATTTCTCATTAAATAATTGTGGGGCTTCTATTTTTAGAACTCTGCCTTGGGGCTTTCTGCCTTTATTCCTCCTGGAAATGTAATATATTGACACTTGAGAAACTGTAAAGTGTCTAGCAAGGTAAAAGAGTTGTCTCATGAAGCTCAGGACCCGTATCTAAGAGCCAAAAACAGAGCCACTCTTTGAGAGTGGTTTCTGTTGTGGTGGACTCAAGCTGTCTTTCATCACCTTTCATCTGAATAGCTGCCATATAAATCATTAAGAAATTATGAGATATAAATATATATCATACATAATACACCTCTCTTATTGGGTCTGATTTGAAGATTAGGTGTAAGAAATGAGACACAAGAGTGAGCGTATAAAAAAGGTATATTGTACAGTGTGCAAAAATTGATATTACAATTAATATTATCATTGGCAAGTATATAATAATATCAGTCCTACTGGTCTAGCCTCCCCACACGGTCCACAAATGAAGCAGACACATGTGAGCTGAATGTTGAACTTTAAGGCCCCATTCACACAACCGTATATTTTGCGGACCCGCAATAATACGGGGAGCCGCCCGGGCACCCTATTTAAAATGCCTATACATGTCCGTGCGTGCGGACAAGTATAGGACATGCTTTATATTTTTTGCAGAAGAACTTCCGTAATATACGGATGCAGAATGCACACGGTGTGCATTCAGCATTTTTTTTTTCTCCTATGGAAAAATGAATGGGTCCATATGTTCCGCATCTTATCTGCAAAATTGCGGATAAGATGCAGAAATGTACATGCAGTCATGTGAATGGGGCCTAAGGTTCAACATTTTTCAAACCAGTACTATTCATTTTTCCTAGAATTGCTACATATGTACTTTATTTTATTTGCGTTTGAAATGTTGTCCATTAGGTTCATGTCCTATATAAATTGACGGGTCAGAATAAAAAAACATGTGCTTTATGCTATTTGCAATGCCATTTCCTCCTTTCTTCAGGATCTTCCCTTTCTCACCTCTCAAAAGTTGGCCGGTATGGTTATGTGTCAAATGACCAAAGCATATTTATATATCACATGGTTGTTAAGTGTGGAAATAAAAATGATGCAATCAATATAATGATTACATTGTTTGCATCACTTTTATTTTCACATAAAACCATCCTGATGCATTGCACAACTCGCTTGTCACCATCTTCGGAACATCTGGTCTCCCCCTAGTTGAATTTCTGGCTACACCCCTGAAGGGGTGTGTGTGTTTTTGGAAATACTGTAGAAGTGAATTAATAATGGAAAATGGCCATTCCAATAATATTAGTCCTGAAGATGGTAAAGTAGACATTTTGACCTCATTAACCACTTCCCATCCGGGCCATTTACACCCTTCCTGACCAGGCCTAATTTTGCAAATCTGACATGTGTCACTTCATCTGGTAATAACTTTGGAACGCTTTTACTTATCCAAGCCATTCATAGATTGTTTTCTTGTGACACATTGTACTTTGTGTTAATGGTAAATTTGAGTCAATATATTTTACCTTTATTTATAAAAAATCAAAAATTTACTGAAAATTTTTAAAAAAATCACAATTTTTTAAATATTAATTTCTCTGCTTTTAAGTTGCATAGGGATATCTAATAAAATTGTTATTAATGAACATTCACCATATGTCCACTTTATGTTGGCATAATTTTGGAAATGTAATTTTATTTTTTGAGGACTTTAGAAGGCTTCGAATTTTAGATGTAATTTTTAAGATTTTCATGAAAATTTCCAATAGTTAATTTTAAAGGACCTTTGCAGTTCTAAAGTGACTTTGAGGGGCTTAAATAATAGAAACCTCCCATAAATGAACATATTTTAGAAACTACAGCCCCCAATGTAATCCAAACTGATTTTTACAAAGTTTGTTAACCCTTTAGATTTCCCACAAGAATTAAAACAGAAGGAAGGTGAAATTTAAAAATAAATACATTTTTTTTGCAGATTTTCAATTCTTAATTCATTTTTCCTATAAGATAGCAAGGGTAAACCGCAAATCAAACCTGAATATTTATTTTCCTGATTCTGAAGTTTGCAGAAACACCCCATATGTGGTTGTAAACTGCTCTGTGACCGGCAGTAATGAGAGGGAGATAGTACAAGCATTTGTGATGGCTTTAACAGCTTGTCAGAGTGATCAAAAGCCTGGAGACCAGGAAAAAAGGTCTCAGGTTAAAGCTCCATGCTCTTGACTGTCAGGAGGCAGCTGAGTCATGGAGCTTCTATGTACAGGTGCTGCACACAGGGGGCAAAGCTCAAGGACGTTTTAAAACGTCCATTCAGATATAGAGATCCACTACCAAGACGTTTATAGTCAATGGGCAGACTGGAAGTGGTTAAATGATTGGAATAATGATGTGATCACTTTTTATGTTCCCTAGTATAGTACTATGAAGAAGTTTTAGACAGATGTGGGCAAACTGCTGCAAAGTAAGAATTCTTTCAAAAATAGAAGTATTCATAGTTTATTTTTATCAATTAACAAAATCAAATTAGATCCAATCAATTTATGTGTGACCAGACTTTGCCTTCAAAACAGCATATATATATGACCCCGTCCACCCATAGTAACAATACTTTAATGCTCCTCCGTCCCCCTCCCAGTGCCAGTATATTTTGCTTCCTCCGTCTAATGCCAGCATATAATGCCTCCCCCTTGTGCAAGTATATAATCCTCCCCCCTAGTGCCAGCATATAATGACTCCCCCTAGTGCCAATATATAATGCTGCCCTCCAGTGCCAGTATATAATGCTGCCCCTCCTAGTGCCAGTATACAATGTTGCTCCATTGGTGCCAGTATATAATGCTGCCCCGCAGTGCCAGTATATAATGCTGCCCCCCTTATTGCCAGTATATAATGCTCCCTCTCCCCAGTGCCAGTATATAATGATCCCTCTCCCCAGTGCCAATATATAATGCTGCCCTCCAGTGCCAGTATATAATGCTGCCCCCCTAGTGCCAGTATATAATATTGCCCTGCCCCCCTTAGCAGAAGTGTAGCTAGGCTTTCCAGCACCCGGGACAAGGATTCAGTATCGTAACCCCCGGCACTTGCCATTTAAATTTGCCCAGTACATAATTATACTCACCTAGTCCCGCTTACCTAATAAAATCTATCATACATGGCGGTATCAATACATCTTGTAATGAGAGCCTTAATGTCAGTTTCATAGGATCAGAAGGGAGTTTATAACTCAAGAATACAGTCACTGATGAGAAGATTACATTCACTACAGATTGCAGAAAATCAAATTTTTTGCAAGAATTTGAATGGGCTCTTTAAAAAATGTAAATGTAAGGATCAAGTCTTATAGAGCAAGGAATTAAAGACCAAACAAATAAGACATGAATGGGAAGTAGTGTAAGTTTGAATTATTAGTATTATTATTATTATTATTATTATTATTAAAGTGCCATTCATTCCATGGTGCTGTCCATATGAGAAGGGGTATACATACATAATACAGACAATTGCAATAAGCATGAACAAGGCGAGTTACCAACTGGCACAGAATGATTGAGGGTCCTGCCCGCGAGGGCTTACAATCTACGAATTTCACTGTCATGTACATAGTAATCTAAAGCAGAGACAGAAAGGGCAACATAAGGGGGGTATAGATAATTCTAGCAGCAGTTTTTATGTCTTTTTCAGGAAGTGAATCAAATAAATTATATGTTTTCTGTAAATGAACAAATCTGGCTGACCAGATGGGTTTGCTGCCTCATTAACTGATTTGGTAACCATAGGCAATATTGTCTTCTGGTTTATTGCCCCCAGTGTCTCAATGTTATGAGAGATCCATGATGTTTCTCTTCCAAGGTTCCAGACCATTGTCAGTCCACCCCTGACCGTATATATTGAAATATAGTTAGCTACTTAGGGTTTGTCTGACTTGTGGATGTTATCATAGGCTTAAAAGAGACCTGTTGAAGGCTAATGCACACGACCATAGCCTGTTTTGCGGTCTGAAAATTACTGATCCAGAAAACAAAGATACCGGCCATGTGCATTCTGCATTTTGCGGAAAGTCCTGACCTCTATAGAACAGTCCTATCCTTGTCCGTAAAATGGACAAGAATAGGACATGTTCTAAGTTTTTGCAGGTGCAACAGAACGGACATAAGGATGCGGACAGCACATGGTGTGCTGTCTCCATCTTTTTGGACCCCACTGAAGTGAACGGGTCTGCATCCGTCTAAACAAAATGTGAATCAAATGCAGAAAAAAAATACATTCCTATGCATGAGCCCTAAGGGTCAGCTTTAGATGGTGATATTGGTCTAACAAGGGTCTCTGTGATCGTTACATAAAATAAAACCTTGAATCTAAAGGTAAATCTAAGATATGTAAGATTTTCAGGTTATAATTTTTCTTTAAATGTAATTGCGCACATTCAGCATAAAATACTGTTAATTGTCCTGAAACATGGCATCAATAGAATTAGCATTAACTTTTGGTTGAAGTGTGACTTTCATGTGTACAGCCAACAACTGTCCACATCGTCTTGTCTACAAACTGTGTCAACTAAAAACATTGGTGATAGCCAAGAGCTGAGCAGCATGGAAAGAATGGAATATATAACCCCAAGGACAAGCTGGCCTTTCTGTATGAGGGAAATGTGGAGAACATTTCATCGATTACATGCTGAGCAAAAATACAAATACAAACAATCATTAGGCTGGGTTCACAGTTTTTTAATGTTGTTTCTGCTGACTTTTGCAGGGTTTTTTTGACGTGCATTTTTGGAGCATTTGTGTTTCTGAAAAATTCCAACTCCAGATGTCAGGTAGTCTATGGGAATTATGAAATGCAGTACACACATTTTTTTTTTTATAATGGTGTTGTGGTGCGTTTTTGTGTTCATGGCGTTTTTAAATTTCAGCATGCTATGGCAATTGGCATTTTCATTTTTTTTTTTCATACTATTTTCTATAAGAGAACTTGCCTAAGGAAAAATGCCACTAAATATCCTATATCCTATATCATATCCTTTCCTCCCTTAAACATTTCAACCCCGGGCCTGTTTTCACCTTCCTGCCCAGACCATTTTTTGCAAATCTGACATGTGTCACTTTATGTGGTAATAACTTTAGAACGCTTTTACTTATCCAGGCCATTCTGAGATTGTTTTCTCGTCACATATTGTGCTTCACGACAGTAGTAAATTTTTGGCAAAATATTTCATTTTTATTTATAAAAAAATACCAAATTTACCAATAATTTGGAAAAATTTCCAAATTTCAATTTCTCTACTTTCAAAATACATAGTAATACATCCAAAAATAGTTATTTTACATTCCCCATATGTCTACTTTATGTTGGCATCATTTTATAAATGTCATTTTACTTTTTTAGGACGTTAGAGGGCTTAGAAGTTTAGAAGCCATTTTTCAAATTTTCACCAAATTTTCCAAAACCATTTTTTTAAGCACCAATTCAGATATAAAGTGATTTTGAGGGGCTTACATAATGAAACCCACCCATAAATGCCCCCATTTTAGAAACTACACCCCTCAAATTATAAAAAAAACTGCTGTTGCAAACTTTGTTAACCCTTGAGGTGTTCCACAAGAATTAAAGGAAAATGGAGGTGAAATTTCAAAATTTCACTTTTTTGGTAGATTATTCATGTTAATAATTTTTTTCTTGCAACCCAGTAAGGGTTAACAGCAAACTAAACCTCAATATACATTGCTCTGATTCTGCAGTTTACAGAAATACCCCATATGTGGTGGTAAACGTCTCTATGGGTTTGTGGCAGTGGTCAGAAGTAAAGGAGCGCCATATGGATTTTGGAGGCAGATTTTGCTAGAATAGTTTTTAGGCACCATTTTGTAATTGAGAGACCCTGACGTACCCCTACAGTGGAAACCCTCAAAAAGTGACCCATTTTGGAAACTACACCCTTCAATGAATATATTAAGGGGGGTACGGGCCACTTTGACCCCCTAAGTGTTTTACGGAATTTGGAAACACTTGGCTGTGAAAATGAAATTTTCATTTCTTCCAATAAAATGTTGCTTTAGCCCCAATTTTTTTTATTTTCATAAGGGGTAACAGGAGAAAAGCACCCCATAATTTGTTACCCATTTTCTTCTGAATATGGCAACACCCCATATGTTGTGGTAAACTGATGTGGGGGCACATGGCAGGACTCAAAACAGAAGGAGCGCCATATGGATTTTACAACACAGATTTTGATGGAATGGTTTGCTGGAGCCACTGATTTTTATTTTTTTGAGTTACTGTCTTATGTGGGGGCTCATTTTTTGCGGGATGAGCTGATGTTTTCATTGATACCATTTTGGGGTACATAAGACTTTTTGATCGCTTGGTATTACACTTTTTGTGAGTCAAGGTGAAAAAAAATAGCTGTTTTGGCATGTTTTTTTTTACATTTTTTTTTTACAGCATTCACCAGAGAGGGCAAATCATGTGATATTTTTATAGAGCAGGTTGTTACGGGTGCGGCGATACCCAATATGTTTAACATTTTTATTTTTGGAAAGTTTTACACATTAGATGCATTTTTGAACAGAATAAAATCTTTTTTTTGTGTTGTTATTTTCTGAGAGCCATATTTTTTTTTATTTTTCGGGCGATTGTCTCAGGTAGGGCGCCTTTTTGATCACCTGCTATTACACTTTTTGTAAGGGAAGGTGACCAAAAAATGGCTGTTTTGGCACTTTTTTTTTTTTTTTTTATTTACTGCGTTCACCTGGCGGGGTGGATGATGTGATATTTTTATAGAGCCGGTCGATACAGACGTGGCGATGCCTAATACTTTTCTTTTTTCCCCCTTTTTTTTTACAATTTTTTTAACTTTATTTTGGGAAAAGTACTTTTTTTTTTTTTTTTACTTGAAACTTTTATTTTTTTGCAAAACTTTATTTTTTTTCACTTTTTTTCCACTTTATTTAACCTTTGGGGGTCTGATCCTCTTAACAATGCATTACAATACTGTTGTATTGTAATGCATTGGCTGTAAGTGTATTACTCATTGTAATACACTTACAGCCTGCTTCCTGTGCGATCCATGGGGCTGGATAAGGAAGGCATCGGGCTGCTAACCAAGCCATCGGGTCCCCGTCACAGCAGCACGGGGACCCGATGGACCCCCCTTCCTCCCGCATCGCATGTGCCTCGGTCAGCGCTGACCGCGGCACATCGAGGGTTAATACGCCCGCATCGGTGAAAACACCGATGCAGGCGTACGCAGCAGGGGTCCGGCTACTGGGCACAGTCGGTCCCCCGCAGCTGATCGGGCGGACGCAGCTCCTGCACCCGCCCGATCAGCGCGCCGTACTAGTACAGCGCTGGGCGGCAAGTCCACTCCCGCTGCGCCGTACACATTATATTTAAACACATTTATATTTTGCACATTTTTAGATTATATAAACCGTATACCATAGCAAGTCATTGTAGAATTATTTGACTATGTTCCCTAACCCTCCCTCCTCTTTCACACATCTCATCCAATCCCCCCCCCAACGAGAAAAAAAGAGAAAAAATAAAAAGGAAAAATGGGGGAGAAGACCCAACCGCAGTTCTCGTCTCTCCCTCTCCTCCCCTTTGACCTTGAAAGGCTATGTACACATTTGGGAGCTATTTTATTTTTGGTCTTTATTAAGAATATGGCTTCCTTTTTTCTGTACATAGTTGACTTGCTCTAGTACCACCCTTTTCTGTCTTTTCCATCAGACCAGGACCAGAAGGACTCCTTACCTCTGCTCTCTGACCGTATTAACGCTCATTATAGCTCAGTTAGGGGTGTTTATGACCTCTTAGTAGTTTAGAGATAAGGTTTATTAGATGACCGGCACAAAGTGAAAGTACCAGTCACACAGCTAGAAAAAACTGTTAACCCTTTGTGACAGAAGAAAACAATATTTTTTATAAAGGCCAATTGAAAATGGTCATTAAAGCCTTTAGATACCGCCATCAAGTGAGATCATGACATCTAAAGGGGAAAAACCTTACCCTGGATCTCTCTGAAGAGACCAAGGGTACTGAAGCTGCAATTCTTATTTTGGCCAGCAGTTTAGAATAAAAAATAAATACATAAATAACAAAAAACATCATGGGCATCACCACGTCTGAAAACGTCCATATTATTAAAATATAAAAATACTATTAAAATCTACTATTACTAAATACTATTAAAATACTATTAAAATGTTTCAATACGGCAAATGGCGTAACGGGGAAAAAGGGTCAAAATGGCCAATTTGCAATTTTTTCATCACTTCAACAAAAAAAATGTAATAAAATGTGATCAAAAAGTCCCACACTCTCCAAAATGGTATCACTAAAAACTATAGATTGTCGAGGAAAAAAAATAGCCCCCCCTTCCTCACAGCTCAGTAGATATAACTATAAAAAAGTTATGGGGGTCAGAATATGATGGCGTAAAAAAGTTGTTTTTTTTCAAAGTTTACATTTATTTTTACACTATTTAGACATAAAAACCTATACATATGTGGTATTTTTGTAATCACACTGACCCAGAGAATGAAGGACACAGGTTAGTTTTGCCGCAAAGGGAACATCGTGGGAACAAAACCTGTAAACGGTGGAGGAATTGTGTTTTTTCCCAATTTCACCCCATTTGGAATTGTTTTCCCGCTTTCCATTACATTTTATGCCATATTAAATGGTGGCATTAGAAAGTACAACTTGTCCCGCAAAAAATAAGCCTCGTACAGCTTGTGAACAGAAAAATAAAAAAAAGTTATGGCTCAAGGGAGATAGGGAAGAAAATTGAAAACAGAAAAACAAATAAACCTTTTTTTTTGTTTTACAACCCAACCCAAGAAAATTGTGCGTGAAGGAGGCCTAAGTAAGAATATCTAATCTGTAAGGCAAATTATCAATACTTACAGTAATTCAGGAAGTCCTATATTGTCTGCTTTGGTTTCTTGCTAAACTTTGTGTTTGTTTTATTGCTATACAGTAGAGGGGGAAAAGTGGAGTCACTGCCATGACATGGTATTTGATTAAATAGAATTTATCTTAAAAAAAAGTTGATTCTGTTCCATCAGAAGAACAGAAAAAAAAGGATCCTGTAAAAAAATGGATGTTGCATGCAGTACTTTTTTCTGTCTGAAAAGAAAACGAAATGGCTCAAACAGATGCCAAATGAGCATATGTTATCAATTAAAACTACAGATCGCCCCGCAAAAAAATGAGCCCTAATACAGCTCAGTACCCATAAAATTAAAAAAAATATGGGGGTAAGAATATGGCGATGCAAAGAAAAAAAATGTGGTTTTTGTTTCCAAACTTTTTCTTTTTTTAATATTAAAATGAAAGAAAACTGCCCAAATGTGGCATCGTAATCATACTGGCCTCTAGAATGAAAGTAACAGGTCAGTTTTACCACAACAGAAAATTTACCACAATAAATAGTAGCTGCAGCAGTGAGAGGAGACAAATGCTGGGCAAGGAGCTATAGAGGAATTGTACAAGAACAGGTAGGGAGAATTTCCTGTGTGTATCAGCAGTGTCATTGTACAGCTGGGACTTGTAGTCCTACACAAACAACATGCTGCTGGGTATCCCAGCAGGCAGACATGTACTCACAGCACTTATATTCACTGCCTTTGCAGAGAAGGGGGGAGGGGCAGAGATTGTTATTACTGCATGTAAACAAAGGCCAGAAGAGAACCAGGGAAATGAGGAAATATAGATTTTTTTTGCCTAAAACTTCCTGAACTTAGTAATATATTGCTGCCCATCAGATTTACAGTGCTATATTTTTTTTTCTATAACTTGGACAACCCCTTTAAATGGCTATTCCTATCTTAGACAATAGTGGCATATCGCTAGCCAGAGGTGGGACCTACATCTATATTGAGAACGAAGCAGGGAAATGAACGGAGGGCGCACTGCTCATTTCAATGGAGCCGCCGAAAATAGCTGAGCACTAGCTGAGCACTAACGGTGCCCTCCCATTAATTTCTATGGAAGCAGGTGGTGGCCGGACCTAGTGATATGCCACCATTGTCTATGATGGGAATACCCCTTTAAGAAGTTAACATTGTAGTCTATGGGAGATGGATGGAAACCTAAAACATTACATTTCGCTACTCAAGTCTTCCACTTTCTAACCTCCCAGATTCCGGCACACAGCGTGAGACTTCACTGCGTTTGAAAGACTTTGCAAATACAGGGCTTTAGAGAGAGGTACTCTCTCCTCTATCTATTCTATCCTGAATTTGCCACCCCCAGACACCAAATTGGCATACATGCATGGATGGGAGGTGGATTTAGGGGAGACCCTCACACTAGAGCAATGGTACGAATGTTGTATGACAATTAGTAAGGGCAGTTGGCAGGTTACCCTAATGGAAACCTCTTTAAAGATTCTACATAGAGTCTACTTAGTGCCTTCCAGATTACATCTTCGTCGATTCTGGTCCAATATAAAAAGAGGACTGTTTGAAGTATTTGTAAAAGATCTCTCCCTGTCAGCGCCAGTATATCTCCTAGGCCTTAAACCACCGACGTTCAATAATACTACCTATAAACTCCTTCAATATATTCTGATGTCCGCCAGGATACACATAGAATCTAGGTGGCGAACTCCCTCTCTTTCAGTGTCGGCAGTCATACATAGAGTTAACCATATAGTTTTATATGAAAAATTAAATGCTACACTGACAGACTCCTAATTTACAGTACTTCCTGTCTCTCTAAATGAATGCTCTGAACTCTGGAAGACTTCCTGCATACCCCTACCCCTTTTCCTTTCTTTCTCTTGACCGGGGGAGTCCCCGAGGGCTGCACTCCTCTTTCTCAATCCTACTTGTCTCGATTACTCCATGTTTAATGATGAGACCACACTGTTCTTTAATTGTTATATTTTAATGATTGATGCCTCTTTTCAAAGATGTTTCCCATCTGTATACAACTGTAGGAGAACTTTGTTACTCCATTATGTATTGTCATGTACCTTGTACGCTTTCTCCTCTCTGTATTTTTTGCCATCAGTCAAATAAATACATTTTGAAACTAAAACATTACATTTCTATCCATTAAACATCTGGGGGTTTTTTTACAAAAGTTTAAACGTACCCCTTAAAAAAAAAAAATGTGCAACTATACCAAAATTTGCAAACCATATTCCCGCTCACTAAAGTGTAATTATTTTTTTGTAAAGTGTAGGGGCAGTGACAAGGAAAGTTTTTGTAATATACTTTATTAAGTGAATTTGAACATTTGTATGAAAAAAACTGGCTCTGAAGTGTCCCTCAGCATCTTTTGCTTTATACCTGATTATAAAATGCTCCTATGTTTCAATGGAGGAAAATCAGTATCAGACCCCCAATCTGTATCACAGCACAGACCTCAGATCAGACCCCAGATCTGTATTAGACCTCAGATCCCCCCCCCAAATCAGACCCCAAATCTCTATCAGACATCAGATCAGATGATAAAATATATAAATGAACTTACCTCCCCTGCTCCGGGTGACACACTCTTCCTGCACTTATCTCTCCCAGGTTTTCTGCCAACCCCACGCTCCACCGTGACCTCACGTTGTGCAGCTTCAGGTCATATTGCACGCTTATGTGCTCTACGTCCATCCTCATGGACACAGTGCAGCACGGCACCCGGAAGAAGACCAGGGATCAGTGAGTCAAGCCAGCGCTAGCAGTGCTATACTCACTGCTCCCTATGCCTCCTTTATACTAAAGAGAGCTTTCATAATGAAAGAGCTCATTAGTATTCTCTTTATAACATGCACTGCCATCTTCTGAGCGTCTTATAAAGCGAAAAAATACAGTAGCCCTGACAGTGTATATAATTGTTCTGTATCCCCGGCACACTGAATAAATAACTAGCCACCAGGAGACAGGGACATTATATATATATATATATATATATATATAGAGAGAGAGAGAGAGAGAGAGAGAGAGAGAGAGTATATATTGTCAGTTCTATTTATATATAGGAGGGAGCAGTGAGTTCAGCAGCAGTGATCACATCGTCTTTACACTTCAGTACTGTCCTGTGCTGTGGAGAAGCATATTCCTTAGTAATGCTCATTTAGAGACCACTGCTGAGGGACGCCTCAGAGCCTGTTTTTTTTCATACAAATGAACAAATTCACTTAATAAAATATATTAGAAAAAACTTTCCTTGTCACTTCCCCCATACATTACAAAAATAAAAATTCAAATGACAGCTACACTTGAAAAAAAAAATGGAGACATATCTCTGAAATTGCATACATTTGTATGTGTATTTTTCATGTATGCATATTTATTTGGCTGACAGCTATTTCTCCTCTTGCCCCCCTTCCTTCACAGACACAAGCTTGTATTGTCAATAGGAAGAAGGGAATTAGCCGTTTCCAAATACCTCTGACAGTGGCTTATTTTCCTTGAAATTCAACACGCCTGACTCTTCTTTTCTCAGAGTGCGCACACCCCCATACCTATTAGATGATTGGCCAAAATCAGTGGTTTTGGCTGACCTCCATCTAATATGTATACCTTTAGGATTAGGATAAGCAATGCAATATATCATAAATTTATTTAGCTCAATATGTAAGACATTCCTGCCATGGTTCTCAAATGTCTCTGGTTTTTAGCTGCTAGCTCCTTGCTCTCCACATGGTCTCTGATGTTGACCTAAAACACCTCTAAGTTTTATGGAAGAGACTATTAACAAGGAACTGATGATGGCTACGAACAAGGAGGACTCCATAAGGAGAGACAGATTAGTTGGCTCTATAAACCACATGCATTGTCAAGAAATGTCTGAACAGTGAAGAGCAGTCGATGAGGTAAGTGCATTCCCCACAATAGGCACCACACTACCTGTTGATAAGAATCACTCAGAGTCTTCCGACTCAGCAGTCACTTGTAATTTCTACCTAAAGCGAGGAACATTAGAAAAGTGCTATGAGTGGATTAAGGAAGTACAAAATATAGTTTTTTATGCAGGCTTTCCTTCTTTAAGGGTATGAGTCATCAGAAAAAGACCTATGGTTTGTTTCACATTTTTGTGTTAAACATATTTTTAAAGAATTTTTGGTGATGTTATTTTTAATTTTCCATGTCCCTATGTATATAAAAAAAAATATCCTAAAATCTACCAGTTTTGCAATTTTTGTATTGGCCACTAAGCATAATAACAGGAACCACTTTGTGGTCTGTACAAATCACTTTTCATCATTATCATCGTAGGTAGGATTACAATGACAGATAACGCCTCTATCCATAAATCCAGCCTTCACAATATGTGATATCACAGCTTATCTACTCCCTGCTGACCTCTGCACAAGTCACAGACCATGCCTAGAGAACTCTCACATAAGTCAATGAGGTCCCCTCCTGTCCATTGTGTACAGTGCCCTCCTGTCCATGGCCCATGGTGGCTGCTGTAAAGCATATCAGTAAACCCTGTTAAAGGGTTTCTCCAGGAATTAATTTAAATGGCCGCAAGCAACCTGTCCTAGAATGTGAGCAGGACTGGTTGCCTCCACTTGCTGAGCTGCCTAGGGGGCTGATAAGGTGAGGCCTTAGTACACACTAGACTGCTTTACAACAGATGGTGATGATATGATCCTGCCTACAATATACCATCATGGCTGAGCAGCCTGACAGGAATACTCACCAATGTGTAATATATGCAGGTGCTAGAGGATAGTGTATAGTGAGGCCCTGCCCCCTCACACCCCTAGGCTGCTCTTCAAGTGGAGTCCACTAGCCCTCCTCACATTCTAGGACAGGTTGCTGGCAGCCATTTTAAATCATTCCTGGAGAACCCCTTTAAGAACAGCTCAAGGAAAATGGCTGCCCCCATAATCATGTTCAGAAAACAGAATAAAAAAAATCTGAAATCTAAAATCAAAAAGTAAAAACAGATAAAAAAAATGTAGGTAACACATTCCCTTTATTTTCTATTCTATGAATTTGCATGACTAAGTAAAACTACATCAAAGTAATGCTTTTCTCAAAAGTATTGCTTAAAGGGGTTATTCAGGAAAATATATTATGAGTGTCAGATCTGCAGGGTTGTTAAACCTGGGACCCCAACCAATCAAATTTTGGAAGAGGCATTGAAAGCCGCAGCCTCTTCCTAGGTCAGTGACATCACTGTACATCTGTCTCATGGCCTAGTTGCAGCTCAGCCTTATTCAAGTCAATGGGGCTGAGCTGCAATACCAAGTACTGCCACTATACAATGTACGGCATTGTGCTGGGAAAGGTGCTGGGAGCCTGCATCACTCACCAGAGCTCTTGTGATCTCAGCTGCTCCCAAAAACAGTTGATAGGTGGGGATGCTGGGCCTTGGACACCTGTTGATGTGATAATGATGACGAATCTTGAGGATAAGTCATAAATATATTTTTCAGGACAACCCTTATAATCAAACAAATTGTGGAGACAAGGCCACATACTGGAACATGGATTCCACATAGGTTCTTAATATGCACCTGTAGACGCCCCATCTAATGTAGTATGGTCTCTGTGTGCCAACAAATTCCTCCCTAGAACTAATGCATTCTAGGGGTAAAATATAGCTTGAGATGGAGCACAGTACAAACTATTTGTATACCTATATACTGTAAGATTGAAGGTGCACATCACTAGAGCATAGGGTCATACAATTTCTCGTTATCACTCACAGGTAGATTACTGCCCTACCCTGTGTCTTGTAATAATTACATATATATGTTGGTTTAGTTAAATCTAAAAATCCCCTGCATGGAAATGGAATTCCTGGAAACGGATGATTGAGGCTTGACGCTCAATTTCACGTTAACACTCACAGGTAGATTGCTGCAGTACCCTTATGTCGCTGCAGAAATCACATATATATGCTAGTTTAATTAAACTGAACACTTAAAAAAAAAAATTTGTAACCATGTGGAAACTGAATATATGGAAATGGACGATTGAGGCCTGACCCTTATTATCTTGTTAACACTTACAAGTAAATAGTTACCCTAGTGTGTATTGATGTACTAATCACCTATATGTTAGTTTCATTAAATTCAATAACACCCCCCCCCCCCCCGCAAAAAAAAAAAAATTGGAACTGAACTGTGTGTGGAGATAATAAATGGATTTAGCCCTAATATTTTGTTCTGAATCACTGATGTATACAGTTTTTTTTTTTCAAATTAAAATTAAAACAAAAAAAGACACTGTAGATGGGAAATTACATTGCCTTGCCACAAATGATTTAGTGCAGTGTAAATTTCAAATGAGAATTGGTGAATGCATTTCTTCCCATAAAACAAGACAAAACGTATCATGGAAAACTCCAGCCCCCAGCACTTTGCCCAGCTGGTGTTTTAACGCTACATCCCAATTGCAACCGCACAAGGAGGTTTTTTGCCAAGAATGTGAACTTTTATTACTTTAGGGAAAGAATGCTGTAGCCAAACAAGTAATGAATGACATAAAATGTAATATTTTCTGGGCATCTCATTGTTATTTAACGCAAAACATTTGAATATTATTGAAAGCTTCTGTCCATAGGTCATGTCATCGCCGAGATATCCAGTTATACTGCACAAAGAATGGTTCCTACAGTATATTACCTAGAGATACGTGCAATGTTCAAGAGCCAAGGTTATGTAGTGCTTGACCAGGGATGGCCAACCTGCGGCTCTCCAGCTGTTCTATAACTACAACTCCCAGCATGCTTAGACTGCCTACAGCTTTCAACCTACAGCAGGGTATGATGGGAGTTGTAGTTTTACAAAAGCTGGAGAGCCGCAAGTTGGCCGTCCCTGTGCTAGAGGTATGTACCTGCCACAGATCCGGAACCATAGCAGTAGATAACCTAAATACAATTGTATATAGCTGCCAGCTAGTTGTAAGGGGAAGGGCATACTATTTTGTCATAAAAGGGTGAAGGAGATATTTTGAGTCTTGGACCTTTTAATAAATTTGACATATCTTCTGGTAGTCCACGCACCACACCAGTTTTCGGACTGTGACTTAAACTATAGAAAATCTGTTTTTCTGTTGGAGGTGCCTCTTACTAAGCGCCAACCACTGTTCCCCAAGGTGGAAAGGGGTGAAAAATGAAAAAGTTACAGATTTTTGTGCAGAATACACCTTACACAAAAATAGGTGACTTTGTATGCCAGAAAACTGTTGTAGAAGATGTATGTCACAGGTCATACACCACTGCAAGACTGAAAAAAGCAACAAGACACCACGTCCACAAGGTCTTTCCCAGGTAAAGGATTCAACATTCACTGCCAAAAATGACGTTAAAAAAGAAAATAATAAATATTTATTAAAGGGGTTGTCCGGGTTCAAAACCCTTAATTTCACGCAGGCAGCTTGCCTGCCACTAGGACGTCTGTATCTCCTAACTCTACTGCCCCCTATATAATGCTCGACGCTTTTCTATTCAAAGGAATGTCATCAGGAGCAAGGGGATAGTCACAAATAGTAGAGAATGCACAAGAGAGCCGCAGCACCGGTGGTGTGCAGCGGCGTCCGGCACTGGTATGGCCATTCCAGGTAAAGGTTTCAAAGCAGATTGAGGTTTGAAGGTGTGCTATTCTAGCTCTTTTGAATAATCACAAATAAAAGGGCAATGTTGAGGACCGTAGATGCAATGGTCAAATAAGGAAACAGCGCAGCAGATGAAAGACACATCATACTTACTTCACTTTGAAATGTCCAGCAGTGCCATCAACCAGGTACAGCAGATACTTATCCATCATGCAATAACATCAGGTCCTGTAGGTGTCTGATTGCCTCTAAGTATATTCTAAAGCAGGATAATGACCCCAAAGATACAGCCAATGTTATTAAGAAGTATCTTCAGAGTAAGGAAGAACAAGGCGTTCTGAAAGTGATGGCGCCCCACAGAGCCAATGTCACCCAATCTGTTTGGGATTACATGAAGAGACAGAAGGATTTGAGCAAGGCTACATCCACATCTGTGGTTAGTTCTCCGAGATGTTTGAAACAACCTCCCTGCTGAGTTTCTTCAAAAACTGTGTGCATGTGTACCAGGTAAAATTGATGCTGTTTTGAAGGCAAAGGTGGGGTCACACCAAATCTTGATCTGATTTACATTTATCGTTTATTAATTCACTTTGTAATTTGTTAATTGATAACATGTTTACTTTGCACTATTTTTCAACACTTGCCTGAAACTTTTTCAACAGTACTATAATTGATAAAAAAAAAAACACCATTTACCACAGCACATGGCCAGCACTAACCCCAACATCTATTACCCCGGCACCCACCGCCACCAGGGGTGTCGGGAAGAGCCGGGTACCCGCAGGACCAGACCTTCTAAATTGAGGGTCCGGTTCTGGGGCAGCTGCAGGCTGGTACCATTAGGCTGGGAATGGCTAATAACCGTGTCCCTTCCCACACTGGTAGTGTCAGGCTGCCGCTGCTGGTTGTACGCCATTTTTTTTTTTAAATAATTAAATAATTTTAAAAAATGGCGTGGGGTCCCCCCTTTTTTCCTTCTCCAGTCAGATACAACCAGCAGCGGTAGCCTGGTACTACCAGGGTGGGAAGGGACACGGTTATTGGCCCTTCCCAGCCTAACAGTAATAGCCTGCAGCTGCCCCAGAGCCAGACCCTCAATTTAGAAGGTCCGGTCCTGCAGGTACCCGGCTCTTCCCGGCACCCCTGGTGGCGGTGGGTGCCGGGGGAATAGATGTTGGGGTTAGTGCTGGCCATACCGGCAAGCACTAAGCCCAGTATTAGTAATCAGGGCCGTCTGTAGATAGCCATGATTACTAAAACTGCAATGTTGTAAAAAAAAAACACACACACACACTTATAAAATATTTTATTGAAATAAATACTCCCCCAGACCCCTGTTTGACCATTTTATTTAAAAAATAAAAAAGCTGGTCCGACGTAATCCACCGAATCCGACGTAGTCCTCAGCATTCACCACCCTGAAAAATAGAAAACAAACAAACAAAAAACAAACAAACAAACACAAACCACTTACCTCCTCAGGCTACTTCTTTGTAGTGATTCCTCCCGTCCACAGGTGGCGCTGTGGTACAACTTACAACACTGCACGCTGTCTTCCGGCTGGGAGGGAGCTGCCAGGAAAGGTAAGTAGTGTGTCTGTGTGTCTGTCTTTGTCCTTTTTTAAAAAATTTTGGGCACTTGTGTAAACCAGGCACCCTCCACTCTTCCGAGCCTGGTTTACTCCCATAGACTTCAATTATGCTCGGGTGCTCGGCTGAGCACTCGAGCACCCCTGAGTGCTCGACCAGAGCACCCGAGCGTACGAGCACCGTGGTGCTCGAGCATCACTATTTATTATCCCTGTACTGTGACATCACTGTATTTATTATCCCTGTACTGTGACATCACTGTGTTTATTATCCCCATACAGTAAGGGGACTGGGTGATTAGCTTATAGTGGGTGGAGTTAGGGGCGTGGCCTAGTGCTGAAAAAAAAATGTCTCTCTTTGTCTCTTTACAAAGTTGGGAGGTATGGTTACCTGCGACAGTGCGGCAGTATTGCTGCGCTGGCCAGGAAAGGGCTGTATGAAGAGCGCTCAATGAGCCCTCTTCATACAGCGCGGCTGTCTGCATTGGTGATCGAGCAACCTAATTATTCCGCTCGATCACCAATTTAGTAAAAATAAGATAAAAATAATAAATATTATACTTACCCTCCGCTCTGTGCTGCTCCTCTCACTCGTTCCTGTCTTCTAATGACAGCCACGAGAGAGCGGCGCATTTAATGACGTCAACGCGCCGCGAGCAGCTGTCATTAGAAGACAGGAGCGGAGCAGCGCGGACTGGAGGGTATGTATCACCCTCTCAGCATTGCCACCTGGTCTAGTGTCGACTTTGGGCACTGCCACCTTGTCTGGGGTGGCAGTGCCCAGAGCAGACCCCAGGCCAGATGGCAGTGCCCAGAGCAGACCCCAGATCAGGTGGCAGTGCCTAGATCTGGGGTCTGCACTTGGCACCGCCACCTGGCCTGGGGTCTGCTCTGGGCACCATCATCAGGTTTGGGGTCTGCACTGGGCACCGCCACCTAATCTGGGGTGGCAGTACCCAGAGCAGACCCCAGATCAGATGGCAGTACCCAGATCTGGGGTCTGCTCTGGGCACCGCAGTCTGGTCTGGGGTCTACCGGGTACTAGGCTGTTAGCTGTTAGGCCAATGACTGATGTCTGCATTTTTTTTCCCCTTTCTGTAGGATCGTGTATGTGGAGTACGACCTCGGAGGATGAAGATCACATCTATCAATTTTTTTTTCTTTCAATAAAATGGTGAAGCAGGGGTCTGGGGGAGTAATAATTTCAATAAAATATTTTGTGATCTGTGTGTGTGTTTTTTTCCCCCACATTGCAGTGTTAGCAATTGTGGCTATCTTATAGACGGCCCCAATTTCTAATACTCTGACTTAGTGCTGGCCATACCCGCAAGCACTAACTCGAGATATTACCCCGGCACCCACCGCCACCAGGGGTGTCGGGAAGAGCCGGGTACCCGCAGGACTGGACCTTCTGACGTGATGGTCCGGTTCTGGGGCAGCTGCAGGCTGGTACTGTTAGGCTGGGAAGAGACAATAACCGTGTCCCTTCCCACCCTGGTAGTGCCAGGCTTCCGCTGCTGGTTGTATCTGGCTGGAGAAGGAAAATAGGGGGAACCCACGTGGTTTTTTTTATTTTATAATTATATTTTTTCAAAATAAAAACTACGTGGGTTCCCGCCATTTCCTTTGGGTACTGCCATCTGATCTGGGGTCTGCTCTGGGCACTGCCACCCTAGATTAGGTGGCGGTGCCCAGTGCACACCCCAAACCTGATGATGGTGCCCAGAGCAGACCCCAGGCCAGGTGGCGGTGCCAAGAAAAGCTGGGTGGAAGTAACGCACAATGAAAGAGTTTCTCAGATCAAACTCAGTCATGCACTACCACCCTAACTCTGCTACCTGTCAGTGGAGAAAATCCCTGTGGTGGAGGAATAATCAGCATGACAATTGGAAATAACATTGCTGACTGTGCCTCCTATGCTATCACAGTGCAGACCACAACAAGATGACCGCTGGACACTGTATTGTGGAAGACAATCTCTTGTTATCAGATAAGCAAGTAAGAGCAGTGTGATGTCACAGGAGGTGTGAATAACCAGATAACAGTTTATAGCACTGGGCTATAGACCGCTTCCCTACACTTAACTTTTCAGTTGTGCTCCCCCTGCTGGTCAACATAGGAAGTTCTACACAATTATTATGAATTTTTTAAATATTTCCTTTAATGGTAAAAAAAAAATTATAAGCACAAAAAATTCTAAAACTTACATTGCATGTTTTAACATTTTAGATATATTTCTAATTTTTGACAACAGTTGTCCTTTAAGTTACTGTGTTTTGCTGTAGCCAATACATCTAGGGCGGGATGGTGATGCTGCTTCCTTGCAGCCAGGATGGGCCACCCACCTTGTTAACTCCGCCCCCGGCCCCCAGCCCGTTTAACCCCGCCCTCTGTTATCTCCACGGCACTGGTTGGGTCACATGACAAACAAACTTGCTAGTGCTGCCATTAGGGAGAATTGTTGGGAGTGAGCATCCAGAGAGCATCTGAGCAGTGAGCAAACTACATTGACTGACGTCAGTACTACTACTGCAAGTTTTGGGGGTAAATAATGATGGACCACATGTCAGTTCACAAGATCAGAGACTTCTCCCACTTTGTACTAACTACTGCTATTAGAACTTCCACCCAACTCCTCCCCATGGTAGCCCTTTTATGGTGACAGTGGACATTTCTTTCTCCTCTAGACCAGACGCCATAAACTCTGTTTCCTGGGAAACACTAATGCTCTAAATGTGTGGTGGTAACCCAGTTTTCAGTGGCCCAGAACAATGAAGGAGAGCAGGCAGACATGAGGGGGCAAACAAGCACCATCCATCCACTCATCCATAGAGACTATTCCTCCACTCATCCATAGAGACAATTCCTCCCTTCTAAATTTATATATATATATATATATATATATATATATATATATATATATATATAGGACTAGGTTCATCTGTGCTTTTATTTCCATTTTCTGCTATACGAGAAAAAAAATGTCTGTACCGTGATGGACATAAGCAGTGCATGATGAACCCCATCCTGGTGTTGGTAATTTAGTGAAAAGTAATGCTGAGCTATTTTGGCTTTTTTGATACAGTCTGTAATGGAACCTAGCCTAATAGAAGCTTTATGCAGTAAAAGGCTCCATAAAGGTGGAGGCTCACATTAAAGTATTTCTCCTAGACCTACAGTCTTTTCTCATTCATTCACGTGTTTACTTTAATTGAAGATTCCATTTTTTATTTTTTTTTAGTCTCTCTGTTACGCTTTTACAAATTAAGAGCAGTTCTGTTATTGTTAGTGTCTTCCTAGGCTTTCCCTTTTCTGTAAGTTCCACACCCTCTAATTCATAAACTCACTGCTCTCAGACATTCCCATGTGATTCTTAAAAGTTTCGACTTGTTTATTGTTAGCTGTTTATTACCAGTTGCGTTAGCTGAAGTAGTCAGTTCCTGTAACCTTCTCATCCTGCATATGATGGAGGACAGACTAAGTGACATAGGAGCACTCCACCCAAACACTTCGCTTTAACTCTCACCATGTTGCTCACAGTCTAAACACTAGGAATTCAATTATTCATTTTTTTGAACAGTGACAATCTATTCATAATTAATCCTTAATGATTTCTGAACATTTATCATGTCTGTCTGACAAAAGCTAACATCCATTCTGTCTCTGGATGTTTAAAACACAACTGTCTTATATTTACTTTTTGTGTAAGGACATTGATTCTGTTTTAGTAATATACTGTACTTTATTAGTCAATTTTGTATTAGAAAAAAGTCCCCAAAGCGTCCCCTTAGCAACTTACTGATCTTTGCTAAGAAGAATCTGTCTTCAGCATGTACTGTATTCTGAATACTGATAACTCTAAAATGCAGATTGCAGACAGTTAACCCCTCAGATGCCATGGTTAATTGCATCTAAGGCGGCTTTTCCTGGGAGTTCTGCACTCCAGGTCCCCAAAAAGCTTCCCCATACTGAGATTGGGGAAACTGTTCATTGTTGGTGATAGGCTGAAGCCTGGTAAAGGCTATCAGACCTATCACAGGTATATTCTCATGGACGCCTGCAGGTGGCATTGCTTTGTAGGAATATACAGAATTTCCCATTTCCCCGTATTAAATCACAGTAGTGTATGGTAGAAGCAATCTAAAGATCACAAGTTCAGGTCCTCTAGGGATTAAAAAAAAAAGGTAAAGGTTTCCCCATAATAAAAATAAACAAAAAAATGAAGATCATTTGCACTGCCACATCCCAAAATGCCAGAACTAATATAAATGTATTTATTCCATACAGAATGGAGGGAAAAGAATCAAAATGGCTGATTCTCCATTTTTGATTCTTCTGTTTATTTGTCCTGCTTTTTCCAACAAGATGGGGCAACATGGAACTCACTGGCATAGTTTCATGAACTGTTTACAGAGGAACGAATTGTGAGCAAGGCGTTATGGCCACCACCAGAAGAAGGGGTGGTGGTAGCAGCCGCTGCAACAGGTCAGGGCTGCTACTGTCATCCAGTGGTCGTGTTTTGACCAACAATCCAGCTGTACTGGAATGGTTGTGTCATGGAGAGCCGGCGACGCTCCCCATCCTTGTTATGCCGTCGGTCTCCCGTGTCTAGTTTCGAACAGGGACGCGGCAAGTGTCCTCGTCTCCATGGTGATCGGAGGGAGGAGGAGTCGGCCGCAGACAACCCAGGGGAGCGGAGGACTCGGCAACGCCCATGAGTCAGTGCTCAGGTGTATTAAGGTTTCTGATGGGGGTCACGTGACACTGGCCACGTCACGTGACCCATCTGCTGGGTCTTTTTAAACCGGCAGGCTGCTGGCCATAGGTTTCATGTGATTGGTCTTTAAACCTGAACTTGCTATTTTGAAATAGCAAGTTCTGTTCTGTCTTTGTTTATTGTATTCTCCCGTTGTTCCCCTCCCTGTACGCCCCTGCATGTACCTAGGCTAGGGACCATCGACAAGTTGTACGCCATTGCCTAGGATGGGCCTTGCAAGTAGGAAGGGTCAGTGGTGGGGTTGAGTTCAGGGCCGCACATTCCCCTGAACTGTGACAGGTTGACTTGCTCTTCAACATCATCTCAAGTGACAACAGATACACACAGCCAGGAATAGGTGAATTCCTCTGACACCATGCTTAGTTGGTATGGCCCAGGAACTCCCTTTGTGCCCTCACCAGTCCTTAACCTGCTTCTTGCTTTTGCTGCTCCTTCTGCTAGCCAATTAATGATAACTCTGGCTCTGTTCCGCTTTTCAGCAGGGATAAGCACTTTGACGACAGTCAGCAGTTACAGGCCAGCCCAGACTTGGAGGAGAGGTAGGCTGCAGATTCCTCTAAGGTCTGCAACTACCGATGATGACAGTCAGGTGGCAGCACATTTTTCGAGTGGTCAGGGATGTGCGCAGGAGACAGGTGAGGGTGAAATTAGTGAGGAACAAACCGTTGTAGATGATGATGTAGCCAATCGCATGTAGGAGCTAACACTAAACAGCAGTTTTCTTCAGCTGCTTACTGAAGAAACCACCCAGCACCAGCAGAACCTCAGCCAGCAAGAGGTGGCATACTTGGACTGCACCCTGTCACCCATGATCCAAGATCCACTTACCTACTGGGCATGCAAACTTGAAGTGTAGCCACAACTGGTCAAGTTTGCCATGGGCATGCTTTCCTGCCTGGCCAGTAGTGTGTTCAGAGCGGGAGTTCAGTGCTGCGTTGACTATAGTTACCCTTAAGAGAACTCTCCTTTCCTCCCAAAATATTACACAAGATTTCCAGACACCGGTGCCGGATGCAACAGAATAGATCATTCTGCCACTAATGATCATACTGTAGTGTGCTTCCACACGGGATAATGGGCCATTAATTCTGGCCACGTGCTGCTGCCACCCACCTGCTGCCACTACTGCCATTCCTAGAAAGGGGCTTCTTCGCCTACTGATATTACATGTTATTTCTTTTTAACTGCATGCCACTGGGCCTTTGCTATTACACTGCTGTTGAGTTCTGCTGCTGCCCCTCCTCCCCACTCATGGGGCCACTTATTATCCCTGTTACTGCCACTGCTGTTTGTCCTCATACTCACTCTGTTATTGGGCCACTATTGTCCCTGTTTGTCCTTGTTCATGTCGTAGTTTATTTTTCCCTTTTTCAAAGCCATTAGAAGAACAGGAAAAAAAATCTTATATTTTGAGAATCCATGTGGCCTCTTTCACATGATAAGTCAGTTTTTGATCAGAATTTGAAAGTCAAAAGCAGGAGTGGGTCCAACATACAGATGAGATGCAAATAATTCCATTACATTTTATCTCTCTTTTTCCACTCCTATATTTGGCTTACAAATAATGATCAAATACTGATGCAAAACACTGACCAAATAATGACCATCTGAAAGAGACTATTAAAGTCCTGCATAAAGGACTTTTTTTTCCTAGTTAAAAAAATTATTTCAGAAGTAAATGGCCAAAAACGATGCAAATTTAGCACAAGGCATCTTTCAGACGCTCAGTATTTTGTCAGTGTTTTGCCTCAGCATGTAATCAGAATTTGTAAGCCAAAAGCAGGAGTGGGTCCAAAACACAGTTGATATGCAAATAATTCCATTACATTGTATCTCTGTTTTGGACCCACTCCTGAGTTTGGCTTACAAATACTGATCAAATACTGATGCAAAACACTGTCCAACTACTGACCGTTTTAAATAGGCGTTATGGTTGCTCAAAATACAGGATTTGTTAAAAAAAAAAAAACGGAAAAATAAACAGTAATGTTAACACAACATTACAGCATCTGCTGCTGCTCCACCTCCCCACTGTGACATGGGGTCACTACTGCTGCTGCCACCATCAGCACTCTGTCATGGGTCCACTACTGTCAAAGTTACTGCTGTTTTCACCAACATCCCTACTCTGTCATGGGGCTGCTACTGCTGTCACCATCCTCACTCTGTCATGGGGCCACTACTGCTGCTGTCACTGTCCCCAATGTCATGGAGCCACTACTGCTGTTACCACTGTCCCCACTCTTTCATGGGGCCACTATTATCCCAGTTACTGTCACTGCTGCTGCTGCCACTGCCACTTTCCCCAATCTGTCATGGGGCCACTACTGCTGCTGCTGCCACGACCATCACCTGCACTGTCATGGAGCCACTACTGCTACTGCTGCTGCCACCATCCCCACTCTGTCATGGGGCTACTATTGCTACTGCCACCATCCTCACTCTGTCGTTGGCCACTACTGCTGCTGCCACCATCCCCACTCTGTCATGGGGCCACTATTGTCATGGTTACTACCACTGTTGCTGCCACTGTCCCCACTCTGTCATGGGGCCACTACTGCTGTTGCCACCATCCCCACTCTGTAATGGGGCCACTACTTCTGTTGCCACCATCCCCACTCTGTCATGGGGCTACAGTTGTCATAGTTACTGCCACTGTCCCCACTTTCTCATGGGTCTACTACTTTAATTTTTTGGGGCATTGCAGGGTTAAGTACATGGTGATAAATTATACCTGACACTGTTATTGACCTGTAATACTGACGCACAGTGATTCAACAGTTAGCAGAAGGGATTAAAAGAGCCATTTGGACACAGCTCCTGCAGGGGAGTGCCTGTTTTTTTTTTTTTTCGCTTTACTTAAGGGTGCTGTATGCTTTTCTTTTTAACAGAAGGGGTTAGCTATGAATCTTGGTGCACACAGTTACTGGCACTGCTGCTGACGACTTCAATCTTGGTGCACTGCACAGTTAAGGCCACAGCCATAAATTAGACCTGATACCTTTATTAACCTTTAATACTTACGCACAGTAATTTAGTAATTTGACAGCTAACAGAAGGGATTAGCTATGATTCTAGATGCCCTGCACAGTGATGTAGACGGCAATAAATTACAACTGCCTTTAATACTGATAGAACAGTACCTACAGAATGGATTAACTATGAATGTGGATGCACTAGAACATGTGGGATGAATATGATTAGACAAAGGGGCCTGGGTATACTAGATTTATCGCAAATCGTGACAAATTAATTAGGAACAAATGAAATTTCTTGACAAAGTTCGGTGAATCATCCAAATCAAATTTTTCAGAAATTTGCTCATTTCTAATGAATATCAATGCTTTCTCCTCTTCTCCTCTCCTGGTTGTTGGACTACCAGGAGAATCACTGGCTGTGGGCCTCTTAAGTGGTTACATACAATATACATTAAACATTAAGGCATTGTATACATTTACCAGAAAAGATTCTGCCAACATATTCCAGAATCTCAGAGGTAACTTAGAGCTTGAATATCTTTCTCACAAGAATCCTAGCCTTGATATCCCCATAGGAAATGGCATTGCATGCACATCCAGAGCCAACGCAAAATAGGAAACAGATTTCGTCTCACCGCAGCGTTGGACACACAAGAAGAAAAAGAAATATTGCTCTTAAAGGTAGATTTCCACAGATTATATTCACTTTTATGAGAAGCATTTTGCAATTTTTACAAATACAGTGATGAATAAATGGTAAATATATTCCATTGTGCCATTTAAATATACTGTCTAATATACTGCATGAAATTACAGTGTGTAACTGCAACATTGCCTTAGAACATTTTATAACTTTGAGTTCTGTATAATATATATAACACTGATTATCTCGTGACAATGTCACTTTTTAATTTGTGGGATATATTATACAACAGTCAATTCGTGAAGTTCATGTGTTAAAGAAAGAAAGACAGACAGGCATAATGATCTGAGCAACGTTCATAAGGGTCAAAATATGATATATATCTGACAGCATTCAGTGCTTAGTACCTGCCAAAGAAGGTCCATGGAAGGGCCCCCTGAAATGTTGCTACTACCACTTTAAGGTCTGTACAAATAAAAGGGGTGACAGCATCATGCAGGTGAAATCATCCATTTAAGGTCTCTCTAGGTATAGAGTTTTAGTTTGCCAAGAAATGGCTTCAGAGCTGCCAAAAATGCTGCTTTTAAACAGACCTTTATCTACAAATGATTAATTGAAAACCGTGTGATATAAAATAAAATAAGTGGATTTGTTACACTGAGCCAAGCTTTCTAAAGGTAAAACATTATTATTTAAATAATGTGAAACCTTTTCAGTAAATATTTTAATTTTATTTTATAGATTCTAATTGTGAGTAAAGGTATTTTGGAGGCAATTTAGGCCTCTTTCACACTAGCTTTAGCACGGATCCTAAAGGGTGCCACCGGAGCAGCGCTCCGGCCCCACACATGACACACATTGAAACAAGACACAGACATACATACAAACAAACATACAGACATACATACAAACATACAGACATACATACATACTCACGTACTCCAGGGATGCCGGCAGAACGTCTTCACGCGCCTCCTGCGCGCAGTGATGACGATTCCCCACAGCGGCCTTTGCTGGGCGCAGTGGGGAAACGTCATAGCTGCGCGCAGGAGGCGCGTGAAGACATGCTGCCGGCGTCCCTGGAGTATGTGAGTATGTATGTATGTCTGTATGTTTGTATGTATGTCTGTATGTTTGTTTGTATGTATGTCTGTGTGTATGTAGCCGGATTCGGAATGACCCCCCATTGGAAATCAATGGAGGACAGATCCGGATTACTGGTGTGTCCACACCAAACGGATCCGTCCCCATTGACTTGCATTGGGGGTCATTCCGGATCCGTCTTGGTGCGGATGCCTGGACCGGAGAGCAAACCGCAGCATGCTGCGGTTTGTTCTCCGGTCTGAAGACGGAACGGAATGCTTTCAGGAGCATTCCGTTGTCTTCAGTTCAGTTTTGTCCCCATTGACAATGAATGGGGACAAAACTGAAGCGTTTTCTCCGGTATTGAGCCCCTATAACGGAACTCAATACCGGAATTTAAAAACGCTAATGTGAAAGTAGCCTTATACAGTCAACCGTACTGTAAGTGACATCTTTGTGGTCTTCTGCTCCTTTTTTTATTCATAGATTATAAGGTCGCAAAAAGACACAGGTTTATCAACTCCAGTCTATAATCCTACTGTAGTGATCCAGAAGAAGACAAGAACCCCTATGAGGTGGTCACCAGTTGTCCCATATTAGGGGAAAAGTCATTCCTGGCTCTACATTTATGAGAATACATTTTAGATTCATGACCCTTTACCAGAAACCTAGCACTCATAACTTGTGTTATTATGCTTTCAAGAAAGGCATCTAAGTCTATAATGAATTAACTATCACATCCTCCTCTGGCAGAATCTCTGACTATGTTGATGCTGAAGCCTTCTTTCTTCTAGACTTAGAGACTGCCCTCTTGTAATGGTTACATATCTAGTTATAAAAAGATCATTAGTAAGACCTCTGTACTGTCCATTCATATATGTATACACTATGGGAATAAACCCAAGTTTGATAACTTGTTGATTACATTGGTTGCCTTCCTCTGCCCCTGCTTATGTTCAGCTACATGAGATGCCCAAGTCTGTACACCATATTTCTTTTGTACTATGTTCTTGCCATGAGCATCTTTGCATTTGATGCATCCCACCAATATCGCAAGTCTTATTCATCAGAAGTTTTACCCAATGTTTAAATAATTTACATAAGTTTTACATAATTGTACATATTTTTTCCACCCAAGTGCATAACTATTGTTTTGAAATTATCAGATGGAATAGAACGTTACTTCCTCTCTAGTTTTCAGCAAAATGGCCCATAAAGTGAACCTGCAGCAAACTAAGGAATTTTCTCTCCTTTGCCCTTGAAGCAGAATCACAACCCCAGTCAATATCTGGGAAGTTAAAATTTCCCGTTATCTCCACTATACCAACCTGAGCAGTCGGCTCCATCTGTTAATTGAGCTGGCCTTCTATTGCTTCTGTGATGTTGAGAGGGGGATGTGTAGATTGCACCAAAGATATTTATTCAGTGTTTACCTCCCTTTGTAAATTTACCCTCAAGGTTTTTGATGTCGTCACAATCTTCCCCTTTCATGCGTACTTCCATATCACTTTCATTTCTGACATACAGACATATACTTCTACTTTCCTATTTGCCTTGTCCTGAAATTGTGTAGAACCCTGAAGATTGACAGACCCATCATATGAAGAGTCTAGACTTCTTAAATCGATATGTTCCTCCAGTAGGAAGGCCCCCCTTTTTATTTGCAAGACTTATGCTATTTTAAATAGAAACATTAGCCGTATGGCCCTCACCATTAAAATCTCAGCAAAACTTTTATTAAACTAAGTCAACACACATGCACATGGGTGTAGGATATCAAGGTTCTTTCACAAAGATTGGCACAACGGCTATTTTGCGTCTCATGTGACACTTCGCAAAAGTGTGTGACCCAAGTATCAAATATGCTTACACTCCATACTCCTGTCTAGCCAGCACCAGAATGAGTGTGGCTTAAGGGTACAATTCTTGTTGAGAAATATAGTAAGCCTATAAAGGTGTAAATTTAATTTCAAGATACTGTACCTTAAAGGGGTTGTCCAGCAAATATTATTTTGCTGTTAAGCAGGCTCAGAATGGTGTAAAACAATACAAGACTAATACTCACTTCATCAATCACCCACTGTCCTCTTTCCAAAACCAGAGATTCCCTACCAATCTCTGCTTCAAATCACAGGCTGAATTAGGTCATCTCTGCAGCTTAAGATTGGCTGAGCAATTGATTCCGGTGTGTCGAGAGGTCCTGGGAAGCATTATAATGGCAGTTGTGAGGGAGCGATGAGTATTTATTTATTTATTTAAAGGGGGTCTGCATTTGTTTAAAACTGATGATCTATCCTCCGGATAGATCATCAGCATCTGATTGTCGGGCGTCCGACACCCGAGACCACTGCCGATCAGCTGTTTGAGAAGGCAGCCGCGATCCAGGAGTGCCGCGGTCTTCTCTGTGTTTTCCTCAAGCCCAGTGACGTCACGACTAGTATCACGGGTAACTCCAGGAATGGGCATGGCTAAACTCCATTCATGTGAGCAGAGCTTAGCCCCACCCAGGCCAGTGATACTAGTCGTGGCGTCACTGGGCTTGAGGAAAACACAGAGAAGACCGCGGCACTCCTGGAGCGCGGCTGCCTTCTCAAACAGCTGATCGGCGGGGGTCCTGAGTGTCGGACCCCCGCCGATCAGATGCTGATGATCTATCCAGAGGATAGATCATCAGTTTAAAACAACTGCAGCACCCCTTTAACTTACACTGTAAATCTAAATAAAAAAAAATATATTGTTTGGACAACCACTTTAATAGAAAGTTTTTTTGTTAATGGGGAGATGAGGGTGCCTCATTCATGGTTCTCATCTACTACCCAGAGGAGAAAGCATCTATAAAGTACTTCTATTCTACTACAGATTACGGCGGGTTGTTTTGAGGTCCCCTGTAATCAGCTTATTATTGGGGCCCTTCTAACTAAAAGAGATTGTTGAAAATGAAGATCACTTACGGTAATTGGATTTTCCAGAGCCCACGACAGCACTGTGAGAGAGAGGATCCGCCCCCAAGACAGGAAACCTGCATGAATAAAAAGGCAGAGAACCTCCTCTCCCTCAGTGTGATTATCCGAGAATGAGAGATATATAGTAGAGACTAAGCTCCATTCAAAACACTATTCTCCTTTTTTTTTTTTTTTTTTTTTAATGCACACCCGTGAAGAGCCATCACCAAAAAGTAGGGAAGGGAAATAAGGGTGCTGTCATGGGCTCTGGAAAATCAAATTACCGTAAGTAATCTTCATTTTTCCCTTCACCCACTACAGCACTGTGAGAGAGAAATACCAGAGAACTGATCAGGGAGGGATAGCAACAGAAAGAACCTTTCTCCCAAAGGAAAGATCAGCGCTAGCCGAAAGATCGAGCCTATAGTGCTTAAAAAAGGTTGATGGTGAAGACCAGGTAGCGGCCTTATAGATATTTTCGATAGAAACAGAGGACCTTTCTGCCCATGAGGCTGCCATTGCCCTGGTTGAGTGCGCTCTGAGGCCCACAGGAGACGGTAAACCAGAGGATGTATAGGAAGAAGCTATCGCAGAAGTAATCCATCTTGCCACAGAAGCTCTAGATGCTGCCTTGCCTTTATTGGGACCCTGGAAGAGAACTAGCAGGGAAGAGGACCTTCTCCAATCTTTAGAAAGAGCCAAATAATGAAGCAGGGTTCTCTTGACATCAAGGCAATGAAGACTCTTCTCTTCCTCGGACTTCGGGTCATTATAGAAGGTAGGAAGGATAATCTCCTGCAACCTGTGAAACTTAGAAGACACTTTTGGAAGAAAAGCCGGGTCAGACCTAATAACAACCCTGTCCTCTAAAATAGTGGTGTAGGGAGGCAAGGCAGAAATCGCTTGAATCTCGCTAATGCGACGGGCCGAGGTTACTGCAATTAGGAAACATAACTTCCAGGTAAGGAATTTTATGGGAATATCCTCCAAGGGTTCAAACGGTGGATTAGTCAGGGCCCTAAGTACAACATCTAAATCCCGAAGGCATTTTAGGGGAAACTACGGGAGTAGATCTACTAATTCCTTTGAAAAACCTAACTATCCAAGGGTTGTTAGCTATATTTTGATCAAAAAGGGCAGATAGGGCCGATACATGAACTTTCAAGGTACTACCGGACAACTCTAGCTCTAAACCCTTCTGGAGGAATTCTAGGACTAGAGCAACCGGGGCAGAGATAGGAAGGCTAGAAAAATCGAACTTTGCAAAATCTAAGAACTTTAGCCAAATCCTACAGTAAATGGAAACAGTCACCCTCTTCCTACTTTTCTGTAAGGTAGAAATTAGGTTACCGAAAAACCCCCTTCTAGCTAGAAGGCTCCGCTCAAGTTCCATGCAGTCAGGTGTAGGCTTCTCACTCCTGGATGGAAAATGGGACCCAGACTGAGAAGATCCCTGGACTCCGGGAGAACCCAAGGGTCTGAAATCGAAAGCCCCCTGAGCCAGGTAAACCATGGCCTTTTCGGCCAGAAGGGAGCGATCAGAATGACCCTTGCTCGGTCCTCCCTTATCTTCCTCAAGACTCGATGGACAAGATGAAGAGGAGGGAAGGCATAGGCCAGAGGAAAGTCCCAATTGTGAAGAAAAGCGTCCAGACCACAAGGGGATCCCCCGGGATCGAGAGAAAAAAACTTCTGCGTCTTCCTGTTTACTGAGGTATCGAATGGATCTATCTCCGGAATACCCCATTTTGAGGTTATCTCCCTGAAAACACTCTGTTTTAGGCTCCACTCCCCCTGGGGCAGGGTATGACGACTGAGAAAATCTGCCTGAAAGTTCTCCGCCCCCCTGATGTGAACCGCAGAGATGGAGAGGAAATTTCTTTCCACTAGGAAAAGAGTTTTCTTGGCTTCTAACATCAAAAGGCGACACCTGGTACCCCCCTGTCTGTTTATGTAGGAGACTACTGTCCTGTTGTCGAACAAGACCTTTACGTTCCTTCCCCTGAGGCTTTCTAGGGAGGACAAGATTGCCATTCTCACAGCTGTTAGTTCTTTCAGATTTGAAGACTGCTGAGACATAGTCCAGTCCCATCTCCCCTGAAGGTAAAGGCCCTGAACATGGGCGCCCCACCCCCAGGGGCTTGCGTCTGTTGTCAGACAAACAAAATCTGAAATCTTCCAGGGAACTCCCTTGATCAGGTTGTTTTTCTTTAACCACCAGGAAAGGCTCAACAGTGTTGACCTGGAGAACCTGAGTTTGGAATCCAGGAGAACACTCCCCCCTTTCCAATGGGAAAGAATTTCCCATTGGAGGGAACGGAAGTGATACTGAGCCCACTCCACCGCCGGAATACAAGCCAAGAGGGAGCCCAGTATAAACATTCCCTTCCTTAGAGAAATCAAGGGATTCTCCTTTAAGTTTAGTATAATCCGAAAAATGTTTTCCACCTTGGAATCTGGTAAAAAACACCTCTGGATTCTGGAATCCAATATGATTCCCAAAAAAGTCTGACGCTGGGAAGGAACCGGATTTGATTTCTTCCAGTTGATGATCCACCCTAACCCCATTAGGATCTGGGATACCGTGGATACTGCTTCCCTGCAAGAGGCCTCTGTTTTTGCTACTATCAAAAAATCGTCCAGGTAGGGCAGAAAAAGAATGTCCTTCTCCCACACATGAGCCCCCAATTCTGCAATGATTTTGGTGAAAACCCGGGGGCCAAATGGAAGGGCCCGATACTGGAGGTGCAACAGACTCCCCCTCACCCAAACCGCTACTCTCAGGAATTTTTGATGGTCCTGACAAATGGGAACATGGTAATAGGCGTCTTTGAGGTCTATTACCGCCATAAAACAAAAGGGGAACAGAAGATTGATCACTGATTTTATTGTCTCCATTTTGAATTTTGTTATGTACAGGTAACGGTTCAGCATCTTTAAGTTTATGATACTCCTGAATGAACCGTCCGGCTTCTTCACCAGGAATAATGGGGAATAATACCCTTTCTCCCTGAGGGATGGGAACGAGAACTTCTTTTTCTAAGAGATCCAGAACCTCACTTTCCATAGCAGACAGACCTCGACCCGACGACTGAACCTTTGATATTATAAATCTTGCCGGAGGGGGAACACGGAAATCGAACCTCAGCCCTGAACCGATTACCTTTAAGACCCAAGAATTGCTTGAGATTAGAGACCAGGCAGTGAGAAAATTTCTTAATCGTCCCCCTACCTGACCCCTGGCATCAAAGATCAGGCTTCTTTTTATCTCCACTTGACTGGTTAAAAAAGAAGCCTTTATTCCTCCTCTGGCCCCTATTCTTGTCTTCTCTACCATCCCTACCATCCCCTTTCCTATTGCTTCTGAAGGAATGAAAGGGATTCCTAGGTTTTTCTCTGAAGGTAGAGGGCTGAAAACCTGGAAATTTTTTCTTGTTATCGGCAGCTTTTTCAAGTAGATCATCCAGCGCTGGCCCGAACAAATATTCTCTTTCACAGGGTACCTCACACAACTTCATCTTGGATGGAAGATCCCCCCGCCAATTCTTAAGCCAGAGGGCTCTACGGGCTGAGTTAGATAAAGCCGACGCTTTGGCTGCCAACCTAACAGAGTCAGCAGAGGCATCAGCTAAAAAGTCAGCCGCCTTCTTGATAGTTGGAAGAGTAGCTAGCAAATCTTCTCTAGGGGTTCTGTTCCGAATTTGATTTTCTAGCTCGGACAGCCAAACCATAAGAGATCTGGCGGTGCAAGTAGAGGCAATGCCGGGCCTGAAGGAGGAAGTGGATGCTTCCCAGGACCCCCTAAGAAGGGCTTCTGCTTTTTTATCTAAGGGGTCTTTTAGGATACCCGTATCCTCAAAGGAAAGTGTGACCTTCCTAGACACCCTAGAAATTGCTACATCAATTTTCGGGGCTTTACTCCATGTAGCACAGTCTTCCTCATCAAAAGGATATTTTCTTTTAAACCCTTTAGAGATGAATACTTTTTTATTTGGCTTCTTCCATTCTCCCTTGATCATGGCCCATATATTTTTATGAATAGGGAAGGTCCTGTGATGACGTGACTCTAAACCCACGAACATAATGTCCTGGACAGATCTGGGCTCCTTTGTCTCCTCAATACCCATAGTAGCTTTAACAGATTTTAATAGCTTCTCAGTATCCTCAGCCGGAAAACAAGATCTTCCTCCATCTTCATAATCATCTGAAGAGGACAAAGAGGAACAATTGGAAGCCAATGCTCCCTCTTCTTCAGAATCTGAAGAAGGTCCGTGGACAGGAGGAGCCTGATGAGAACGCTTCACCCCCCCCATCTATTCCTCCGCTGGACATAGAAGAATTAACCTCCGACCTGACAAGGGCCTGGAGACATCTATAAAAGGAAGGTGATTCCTCCGCCACAGTTTTGTCAATGCAAACTTGGCATAACTTTTTGTCCCATTCCGAGCTAAGAGATGCCCTACAGATCCCACACTCCTTATTCTTTCTTTTGTTAGGTACCTTTTTAGGTTTTACCTAAGGGAAGGTGACAGAGAAGAAGGGGAAAAAATAAAACAGATTGTCCCCCATAACAAAAATCACCAACACTCACTCTCTCACTCAAGTACCAGGGTGGGATTAGCAGGAGTGTCCTCAGAGGCTTTTTCTTCCTCCATGCTGCGCAGACAGGATTACACCAGCAGAAATCCAGATAGTGTGACTTCTTCTTAGTATCCTCAGACAGGAGGTAACTGCCGCCCGAACTCCGCTCAGGAGCCGCGTAATTTCAAGTCAGGAGCGCGTCTGATGTCATCCGGGTGCGCCGCCCGGGCTCCCGCTCTCTGACGTCACTTCCCACCGGTACTCAGGCCCGGAAGTGAAGCTGCTCCTCCTCCTCCTCCTCCTCCCTCACTCGCGCGTTGGCCAGGAAGCGCTTCCATAGCGCAGATGCACCGCCACCACAACTAGTCCCCCAATGCTCCAGAGCTCCCTCCGGAGATGTAGCGTCTCTGCAGCCCCAGCCACCATCCTTATGGAGTCCGCAGGTAAGGGACAGGGAGGGGAGGGCAATCCAAATCTTCTCCCAGAAAGGGAAAGCAGGCTTCCTCCTCAAGACAGGAAACCACACTGAGGGAGAGGAGGTTCTCCACCTTTTTATTCATGCAGGTTTCCTGTCTTGGGGGCGGATCCTCTTTCTTACAGTGCTGTCGTGGGTGAAGGGAAAAGTTGACTTTTTTAAATTACTCTTTTTGAACAGAAAGGTCTACGGTGTTCTCAATGATTGCATTTTCTTTAATCCAGGAAATACAATTCGGTTATTTATTAATATCAATAAACTTTCTGTGTATCACACAAGCAGTATGTAGTTTCAACCTGTCAGATGTATTTACTTTGAATTGTGTTGCTTATGGAAGATCTAATTTGTGAATGTATTTTCTATTTGGGAATGTTGTCTTGACTACTCGGGGCCACGCTATCGAAATCCATCATAAAGTCATTTTCTTGCCTTTCCTCAGAAAACAGGAAGCGATTATTTAGAAAATAGGATAATTAATCTGCAGTTACAGGAAACCTTCATTATAATGCAGTATAATGATATACGAGCCTAAGAAAATATTACTCTCCCTTTCTACCGAACAACAACAATGTCTACAAAGAGTCGGAGCCACATATGGGTCCATAGTAAGGAGATCTTTATTAAACAGGATAAAGGCCTCTGTGCTTTATACGATATGGGAGCCAGTCATATGTGCAGAAGTGATTTGTATGCTTATTTATGTATGGCTGAGTGAAGCATATAAAAGGTAATTCATCAACAGTGATACCACTTAGGGGAGCCATTAAAATGAAGTTAAAGTGTCCCTGACACCGGGGGCTACTACCCAATGTCAACAGATTTATTATCGGGGCAGCTTCATGGCTATAAACAACATGTCAGCAACTTTATTACATGCATGGGAATTTCTCTTATGGACTACTTCTCTGATGGTGTAACAAGGAGTACATGGGGGTTACTGTAGAATATTATATACAAATGTATGTAGAACATAATGGATGCTAAGATATTCCAGCAGCATTGAGTAGGTGGTCGGTGTGTTCCCCTAAATCTAGCCATACAGATAAAATACGTTTCTGAAAATATCATGTTTTTTGTGCCGAGGTAGCCACAAATTTGTATTTGCCTGTTGAATGAAGTGAATGTGGTAGCCTGTTAGTTAGGCAATGTCCCACCTCACTGACACTCACTTATGTGAACTTTCTGATGTGTCTTACTGATATGAAGAGCAATGTAGAGAAATCCGCAGCACTCATCCAATTTGGTCAATGGTGTTCTATTTAGTAGTTAGGCAGCATACATAGCGACGTTCAACCCACAGGTCTTTATCAAACGACAAAGGCTCGCTAAAGACAAATCTATTTTATAATAGAATCCTAGTCAACAATACTATGGTATTTTCTTACATGCCATTATGAATTAAACCATAAAAACATACAAAACACTAATACACATACAGACTGAAGTAGATTTTTCCCATGCTACTTTTTTGAGAACTCCTACAAACCTCCATAAGGACAGTGTCAGCATATAATGAGAGCCCTATGTTCTCAGAATAATAGCCAAAACCCCTTATTACTTGCCAGAGTCAAAGACGGCCCACTCCCTGACTAAGCACTCATATGCTTTAACCATTCTTCCTATAAGTTCCAGCAAACTTTTACTTACAATGTCCCCACAAATTACATCTCCAGTGTCCCAATAAATATCCCTGTAACAATAACAAGTGAGCAGCTGTAAGGGGTGAAGAGGTAACAGTCACACCCATGCTGTAGAAGAGGAATAGTGCCAGTAAACTCTTAATTTGCCACCTATCTTCCTTCACCACTCCACTTAGTAGATTTAAGGATACCCCTAAATGTTCAACAGAGCCCACTGCAATTGCTTGGATTTGACTTCTAGGGACCCTAGTTACATCTGTGGAGTCAGGCAGCAGATCCACCAGATGCATAGGAGTAGCAGGAGAGAAGTACAAGCAAGAGTCTAAGCAAACCAGGTCAGTGAAAGCCAAATCAGTAGACAAAGAGTTAGTTCAAAAACAAGCCAAGGAGTCGAAGCCAGGTGAGTTAGTGGAATCCAAATCAGTAGACAAGGGGTAAATCCAGAAACAATCCAATATATCAATACACAGAAAAATCTAACCGGAATGCAATGCTCACTGAAACAAGTGCAAACAAGAGTCAGGAATCAGAGAATGGACTGACGAGCCATAAAATCCATTCTTAAATCCCATGCTTTGGGACTGGATGCTGAGTCATGAATCTAATAGACTCGACACAAAGGCATAAAGATAGGTTGACCAGCCGAGGTTTGACTGGTCAGCATGGCAACTCTCCTATCAGCCATACAATGGATCATGGCTGGGTCAGTTCCTGACACACTTCATGCTCTCTTTTTGTAGTCACGTCACAGATGCATGGATAGCTGTAGGGATCATGCACCCGGCCATGTTCAGGCTTAGTTTTATAGAGAGCCATAACAGAGCTCCCATGGAGTTGCATGTATCCTCCTTATGCTTCTGATTTAATACAAAGGGAAAGTCTCCCCCCCCCCATCAGATTCCTAGCAAATCTGGCAAATAAATTGTGATATGTTTCATCAAATGCTGTATGTGCAGAAGTATTCTCTCCTAGAAGCATTGCTAATTCCACCAAGCAGGTTGAGCAATATTTTTTTGATGGGAAGTTAGGTGTATAAAATTACTATGCAGGCAATGACCATGTCATACATGCTTATCTGCCAAAAGAAATATCAGTTTCCCAAACAGTTAATCCATTGGAACCAGTGTTGTACATTATGTCCATATACACCTCAACACCCTGAGATTTTATGGAAAGAAAAAAAAACTAGAGACTAAAATGCTGTGTTATAGTAAAGACATTAAGGCAGACATTTTCCATGATGGCTTTTATAGTTCTGAGCAACATTTTTAGCGGTTTTCGTACGATCACAAGCTTACAAAGTGGATCTTTTGTACAGAGTATTGCTTTTGCTCATTTACCTAACTGTTGAGAAAGTAAATGCAACTTATGTGATTCAGCAGGAAAAAATGTCAAAAGGTAATAATCACCAACATGTTTCATCAGGTTTGGAGGGGTGCCATAAGGATAGGGGATAGCTTGTACTGTAAATGGGATAAAGTAACTGCCAAGCAGTTAATTAATCAGTACATTAAACAAAATAAATATTGATGCATACTGTATGTTTTGCTTTATAAGACAGACCTGTTGATAAGACGCAACCCAGGATTTAAAGTAGGAAAATAAGAAAAATATATTTTTCATCAGACCTCATATCAGATCCTCAGATCAGACTCCCATGTCAGAGCATCAGATCAGACCCCCATATCAAATCCTCAGATCTGACCAACAAGACATTACGTCACACCCCCATAACAGGATAACACGTGAGCCCCCCATATAAGGACATTACATGACACCCCCATATCAGGACATTACATGAGACCCCCCATATCAGGACATTACATGAGACCCTCATATCAGGACATTACATGAGATCCCCATATCAGGACATTACATGAGACCTTCATATCAGACCCTCATAAGAACCCCATCAGATCTTCTTCAGACCTCATATCAGCCCTCCATTTCAGACCCCTATACTAGACCCTCATCAGACCTTAAAATAAAAAAAAAAAACTTCTCTTATCTCTCCTGCGCCGCGGCTCTACTCTGGGTCTGGAGGTCTCTTTAGAAGTCGCGCTCCCCTGTCTTCTCTGGCTGGTGCTGCACAGTCACATGACTGCATGCAGTGTCGGGTCATAGTACAAGCACTACGTCCTGAGGCTGTACGCAGTCAGTACAGTGTGCCTGCGTCCCCAGGAAGGAAGGGTGAGTACAGGGAGCGCTCACAGCGCTTTACTCCCCTCTCTCGCTACATAATGCATACTAGTGAGGGCTTCCATAATTGAAGCGCTCACTACTATTTGCTTTATACTGTAAGACGCACGGCCATTTTCCCCCACTATTGTGGGGAAAAAAGTGTGTCTTATAAAGTGAAAAATAAAAAGTATAAAAATATTCTCACAATCAATATAAGCAATTAATTTTCCAGGTTTTTTTGTACAGGTTTAAAGCATTTAAGTAACATGTATCTGTTCATATAAAGTGAAACAAAAAAGGGAAACCTCACTCAAAAAAAGTGAAAAATAATGAATTAGCATTCCTCTTTAATAAAATATCTGATCTAACATGCCACACTTTTTTATCTGTTGGATTAAAGTTGCTTTCTGACCTATCCTCAGGATAGGCCATCAGTGTCTGACCGCTGGGGGTCTGTCTTCGAAAGCCTCCAGTGATCAGCAGTTTGAAGAGGCCGCTACACTTCTATCAGCCCTACCGCCTCTTTCTAGGCCACTGATGTTGCATTCATCAATCACATTGCCTAGGCACAGCTCAATCCCATTCAAGTGAATGGACTTGGGCTTTAATACCAAACACAGCCGCTATACAACGGACAGTGCATTGCTTGGTTATCAATATATTTCTTCCTGAAAACACTTTTATGTTCATCTCAGTATAAAATTGGAAACATATAGTATGTAGGTACAATAGCCCCATAGATTTCTACACAGAACTTGTACAGAGCCATGTGAGCTTCATCCCACAGCTTTTCTGAAAGGAAAATACAACCTGTACATATTTAAAAAGGTTCTGCAGTTCTGTAAAACTGATGATCTATCCTCTGGATAGATCATCACCATCCGATCGGCGGTGGTCCGACACCTGGGACCTCGCCGATCAGCTGTTTGAGAAGGCAGTGGCGCTGCAGGAGTGCCACTGCCTTCTCTGTGTTTTCCTCAGGCCCAGTGACGTCACAACTAGTTTCACTGGCCTGGGCGGGGCTAAGCTCTGTTCACTTGAACCTCCCGTAAAATGACCTCTGGCCTCAGATATGACTATTTATTCAATGTTACCGGTTGCATTTAAGGGGTTTTCTGGGACAAAAACATTAATGGTTTATTTGTCCTCAGGGCTTTACAAAACTAGAAATTAGCAGCAGAGCTGAATCTATGTTAAGACAGAAAACATGGGTGTGAATCCAATGTTGTAGGAGAGGACATGTGGAAAGAATAGAATGGAACCTAACATGCAAAAGCAAGAAGATCAAAAATCTGCGGGTCTGGGTATGAATGGTTGGGGACTGGATTAGAAGGGTCTTCAGTAGAGTGTATGTTCCTAACCATATAGACGATTCATGCAATGGTTTGAAAATGTCATGTGTGGCTTATGGCCCCATTCACATGGACCCATTATAGCTTTGCACAACCTCTAACAATAGTACATAGCTGTAGTATGGTACTCATCAACCTCTATGCGTCCTTCTATACTGTAAAATGAATAACAAAAGACAGCCAGCATTAACCGGTTGAGAAAATCATTAACTCTTATCAGTAATTAAACCCATTGACAAAGGTATATTTGGTAATAATAAATAATAAAGATAAAAACACAGTGCTCATGAATATCCTCACACATGTAATAATGTGTAAAGCCATGAGTGATGAGAAGACATATATGGCAACAGTAATTGACACAATTAGTGATTGTCTGCTGATCCAAAACCATTTTATTCCTTTTTAGGAAATGAAGGTGTAAAATAAACACAATGCAAGTGATTTCACACAAATATGAAAATACATCAGTGGGTAGCTATAGCTGAAAAGAAAAAATGAAGTGGTCAGCAAAAGAATTATTATGATTAAATGAAACAACTAAAGTTCTGTTGTTCATTTAAGCCATTGGGGTGGGTGGTTTTCAAATAAAAAATCCATCTTGCTTCTCTTTGAAGGATTTTCCTATCCCAATTGCCACCTCTTCCAGACAAACGGACACTCTCGATACCCATAAAGGAAAGACACGCCTCCCTGCCTCCATGTATGTTATTAATGTGGCGGGCTATCGGTGTGTCCCTTTTGTTGGAAACGTCACCCACGTGTTTGCTAATTCTCCGGCGTAGTTCGCGACGGATCTTCCCGATATATTCTAATCCGCACTCACAGGTCATTTTGTAGATCACCCCCTTTGAGAAGTGATCCAGCTTCTGATCATATATACCTTATTGGTCATCTTTATTGCCCCTTAGTGTATTTTCACCTTTATGTATGTTTCCCCTTAAGCAACATAAGAGACTTTGGGCTCTCTGTATTTCATTACTTTTCTGTCAATTCATCTCTATACACTTCTATATTTTTTACTCAAAAATCCCGAGGAGTCCCTTGTCTGGGACGAAACATGCCATGTTGGGAAATGAGTAGGATTAGAGTAAGGGATTGTGATTAGAGACAGGACCGCGCCAGGGACAGGTTCCTGACGGGGTCGCCCTTGTCGGGGTGGGTGCTCCGATTTGACTAGGCAGAGCCTGATAGTTTCCCTCCCTCTATTTTATAGGGTTATATAGGGAATTTTAGACAGGTCCCTAAAAGTGCCTGCTTGGACTTCTGCACCCGACACCTTGATTTCTCTCTGTTGACAGAACGGTTTTACCTACCTACAAAATATACCAACCTTTCTTCTCTCCAAGGAGGTGGCAAGAATTTATTCATTATATTTTACATTTGCCTGTGCATATATTATCTTTACTGGGGTTTTTTTAAGCATTTTGTAGTAAAAGTTATGTTTTAACTTCCCATTTCCCTTTTGCTTCCTACTATACTGTACCTCTACATAACTCCAATTTGTGAGAATCATGTGGTATAATTTGAACAATATTAGGATCCTCTTGCTATCTAATTGTCTTTTTGTAGCCCCATTGGCCATTCAGCATATGTACACATTTTACATTGCATACACATACAGCATATATCTTAATTAAAGGGGTTATCCAAATAAATCTTTGTCGCACACTATGTGGAAGCTGTAGATAGGGTTCCAATCTTAAGTAGTGAATATAACCACAGCTTGAAACATCAAATATTCATCAAGAATGTTACTTTATTTAAGCACTCGGCTTAGTTTTTAAGTGACATTTCGGCACGTAGGCCTTTTTCAAAACACTGTCCTTATAAAGAAAAATAAAACAAAAGAAGTAGGGTTTTTTTGCAGTTTTTGCAGTTTTTTTGCTGAATTTATTGATGGAGTTTTAAGTACCTGCGTGTATGACATGGCCATTGTCTAATTTTATTTTGTTTTATTTTTCTTTATATGGACAGTATTTGAAAACGTCACTTAAAAACTAAGCCGTGTGTTGAAATAAAGTAACATTCTTGATGAATATATGGATTATCCAAAGTCACACAAATCCTCCCCAGTGTCCGGGCCTCTCATATAGATTATGCTTACCCTGATCCTTGGTACCCGCATCGCTCCTGATCCCTGGACGACTGCCGCTGAATTTGGGAAGCGGGGTAAGTATAATCTATATGAGGGGCCCAGACATTGGGCGCATGTGTTAGACTTTGGATTACCTCTTTAACTATGCCTGGCAGAATTATTGTTGCGGAACTACCAGGATTACCTACACCACATATTGAAAACACAGAAGTTGGGATGATACAGTGCATGCATTTTATGAGATGGGTGTTGCCTCCCTTTTGAATAACTTCAAATTTCCTTATAAATAAAGGAAATGTGATTATTGGCTCAGCCATAAATCACCATGGTGGCAATCTCGGAAAACAAAATTAAAATGGATTTTGGACCCTCATCAGCAATTTTCTTCAAATACCAGACCAGATGTTGATTCTCAGAAAAATATTATGATAAAAAGCAAAAAAAAAAAATCCCAAGACATGGCTCAGGCTGTGTAGTTATATTAATAAAATTGGAGAAATATAATTTGGATATAATATTACATAATTATAAAATATAATTTACACAGCAATTAGACTGTTGGATAACTGCATTTTCTTTGCGTATTATGGATTTAGCTATTGATTGTATTCTCCTGGAAGAGTTTTATATTTGTTATATTTATTCATTTTTAAAAATCCATTCTTTAAGTTTTGTTATTTTAAGAATATGATCTAATGCAAAATCAATAATGTCACGGTTTATTCAAACCAGCGGTGGTTGTTTCTACACAGATATTTTTTATTTACAGTATATTCTCCCTATGGCTATATTCACTTTTTCAAGGAATGGCCTTTAAAGGGGTTATGTCACTTTAGCAAATAGTATTTATCATGTAGAGAAAGTTAGTACAAGGCACTTACTAATGTATTGTGATTGTCCATATTGTCTGCTTTGCTGGTTGGATTCATTTTTCCATCAGAAAGAAAATAGAAAAAGGCGCAGCTTACAAACTGGTACGCAGGATATGGCATTGCTCTGTACATACCATCTGGTGTGGTGAGTCTGATTTTGCACAAAAGTGGGCATAACTACGGTGAGACAAAGGTGGGCATAACTACTATGAGACAAAGGTGGGTATAACTACAGTGAGGGGTCTCAAGGGTATCTTTAATCTAGATGGTCGGAATGGGCTCTTCGCGCACAAATGGTTGAGGAGATTATGTTTTTTTGTTTCTTACGGCCATTTTAGAGAAAATGGATTCCTGATTAATCATTTTTTTCCTGAAATTTGAATCGAAGTCAATTTGTATGACTTTGCTTCGCTCAACACTAGGTCAGGGCGGTTGTGGCTAAGCATGGTCACCACTGTGTGCCAGTGACTGGTCTGGTTGCCCATACAGTATAGGATTCAAATTAAAATCGTCCTCACCCTCAAAGCTCTCCACAGGGCTGCACCTCCTATATCTCTGTACTCATCTCCATCTACCACCCTTCCTGACCTCTATGCTCTGCAAATAATCTAAGACCAATATCCACCATAATCCGAGCCTTTCACTCCTTTCTGCAAAACTGCACCACGTTTCTGGAATGCCCTACCCTCTAGGGTAATTCCCAGCAACACAGTTTTAGGTGTTCCCTAAAAACACATCTATCACATCTGCTAATCTAACTCTTCTCTGTACCTTCCCTTCAACCTTCTTCTTCAGAGCCTGATCTATCATCCAACACTATCCACCACACACCATGCACTCAGAAGCACTACAGATATTGGCAGGTGATTGGCTCATGCAGCTTAATATGTGCTCCCCTATTTTGTTAAGATGCGTGGATCATGGCACAAAACAAGCACTTTTTACCTTTTATGCCACCCCTATCCCTTCATAGATTGAAAGCTCTTGTTTTAATTGTTGACTTGGTCATTGCTATGTAATTTATCATTTTCTTTGTACGTGAACCCTCTGATTCTATTATCATGTAGTAGTATTATTATTATTATCGTGTGTGTTTGTAATCAGACAACCCCTGTAAAATCAGAGGTGTAACTTGAAGCTCGAGGGTTCCATGCAAAATTTATAACTGGGCCTTTAACACATTATTTATACTACAGGTCTCCTCCTAGGGAAAAAAGAGACAATGTTAGTAACTTTCCTCAACAAGCTAATAGGAGAAGATGAGACAGGAGTAAACTGCTGCTCACAGCATCCTTATAGTGTAAAGAATATTACCTTTGATAAATTATCTAATATCTAGTAGAAAGAATATTACATCATTCTTTACAGGGGATCTTGGTGTTTTGATTGTGTAAGGCTTCATTCACATCACCGTTAAGCCTTTCCGTTCTCATGCTCCGTTTAGGAGCAGGAGAACGGAAAGGACGGATTCGGCACATAACTGAGCCGAACGGAGCCTAAGGACCCCATAGACTATAATGGGGTCCGTTAGGTTTCCGCTCAGAAGATGATTTTTGAAGCGGAGACAAAAGTCCTGCATGCACAACTTTTGTCTCCGCTCCAAAATCATCTTCTGAGCGGTAACATAACAGACCCCATTATAGTCTATGGGGTCCTTAGGCTCCGTTCGGCTCAGTTATGTGCCGAATCCGTCCTTTCCGTTCTCCTGCTCCTAAACGGAGCAGGAGAACGGAAAGGTTAACGGTGATGTGAATGAAGCCTAAGAAGAGTGAAAGCTCCTATGACCCTCATATCTCAGGAAGCCAGATAAAGCTGGTAAGATTTATGGATGTGGAGGCAATCTTAAATTGATGGAAAGTAAAGCTGGGTTTCAAACTTTTGACGCAGGTTACATTTGCTGAAATTTTAGGTTTGGTTTGAGGTTATAGCCTTGAGTATAGCTGCTTGTTTTCTGTGTGTAATGTAGAATTTAATGGAGCTATTGCAACATGCCACCCATATGCACTATTATGATTATCTCTTTTGGGAGTGTCTTTTTTGTACACTGTGATAGTCATGCTCTGTGAATAATGAGTTGACCTTTTCGAAAGCTTTACTTTTAGCTATACTGTATATATAAAATACAACTTTTCCATTTAATGGAATTAAATCTATTCCACTGCTTTGCTGTTATCCTCTGTGTCTACTGTTAAAGGGGTTATCAAAACCTGTAACTCCCCCACCCCCACAATGCCCGGCCCCTCATTCAGAGAATACTTACCTGGTCCCCAATGCCTGTGTCCTTCCAGACCCCCCCACAGCCATTGCTGTGTTAGTGACCTGCTATTGGCTTCATGATCTGCATCCCTCCGTCACCGAATGTTTGATCTGTATGACGGGGAGATGCAGAGATGGCCGTGGAGGGATACGGAAGGACCCAGGCGTCGGGGACCAGGTAAGTATTCTCTGCATGAGGGGCCCAGGCATTGTATGTGTGTGGGAGGGGGCGTTACAAGTTTGGATAACCTCTTTAATTTCCTTTTGAAAAATAGGTTTGTAACTATTGATTATTGTTAATAAATAGTTACAAATCTATTTTTCAAAAGAAAATTAAAGGGGTTATCCAAACCTGTATACCTCCCCTCCCCACACACACAGGGTGTTAGCTCTCTGGGATATTCTCATTAATATTATTGTCCAGCTGTTGACATTTTTATGCTCCTCAGACCAGATGCATCACTGCTTTTGGTTTAGTCTGGCCATGGGAGTATTTAGAAGTCTCTCTTGAAGTGTTTTGGCAAAAATATTATAACAATACATTAAATCTATCTCCTTTACACGCATAGTCTGACCTCACTGTCTAATACAAGCCCATATTTAAGCAGTTTAATCTCTGTTGAAGGAATCTACCCCGATGACGGTACAGGATGCTACTGTATCCCATGTAATGAATTATCAGTCAAAAGATTTCTAAGTCGACTTTACATTGTTCGTTTGAATCTTCACAGAAAATGTTACATTGATACAATTTGGTTTCATAAGTTAGCCTGTATTCGTCTATCCTTATGTCTGTCTTCTATAAGTCAGCAACAGATGTCTGCCATAATAAATCTCAAAAAGTAAAACAAAACTGCATTGTTTAAACATATACTGTCACTAAATAAGCAAATAAGCATGATTTATCTTGTGTTTCCAAACCATCTGGGTTCTTTATAAAGAAAAAGTGCATCTTACGTTCAGAGGAGGTTTAATGACATAAATATGAGTACTTGTAGGTTGGAGAGTTTACAAAGCCCTCTTTTTTTATTTTTGCGCCCTCCTTTCCGTAAATGTTTATTTTAAACATTGGTTGAAGCCGTTTGAGTTAAAACTCTTGATGGTCTGAAAACCCATGTGTTTACAATCCATGCCACTTTACCAGCCTTACTCGGTTAACCACTGCAATGCCAATGAGTACTATTGGATTATATAATATTGTATAATCTTGGTTAAATGGTTTGGTAGCCCAGACCTCAATAGGAGGTCCTGGACCTAACCCATTTCATTGTAGCAGTGGAATCTTGAACTTTATATGTGAGGTGAAAAGATAAAGAATTGTACAAAAACATCTTCATCATTCACAGGCTGTGTGTCTCAGCTATTTTCTTGCAATTTCTGGAACTGAAGCAAATTTGACTAAAGTTGACTATACACCAGACATTGCATTCAAACTACTGACAAGTTCAGTCTGCAGCCACTTATTCAGGTTTTTTTTATGCAGTTTTGGAAGCTAAAATCACATGTTGATCATAAAAGGAGAGGAAGTATTAAGGGCAAATCCAACTTCTCCACTCCTGGTTTTGGCTTCAAAAACTACATCAAGAAAAAGTGAACATGTGTCAGCACCCTAAGTGAATAATATTGATTATCTAATGGCACCTGTTGGGATACATTAATCAGCAAGTGTATGTGCAAGTGTAAGAATCTAAGCTACTCTGACAAGGCTCAAAATGTGATGGCTAGACTGAGTCAGAGCATCTTTAAAACAGTAGGTCTTGTCGGGTATATAGTGGTCACCAATAGTGTTCCAAGCAAGGTCAACTGGTCATGGTGAGTAAAGGTTAGCTTGTTTGGTCTAACCCTACACAAGAGTTACTGTAGCACAAAGAATGTTGTCTAAGGGCATGTTCACACCAGGGCTAATCATTTTGGTTGCTCAGCACCATTAGAGGAGCAGAACAACAAAAATAATGGACCTGCTGGATCTGATAAATAACTGAACAGTTTTGAACAGTCCCCACTGACTACAACCCCTGGCAAAAAATTATGGAATCACCAGTCTCTGATGATGTTCCTTCAGTTGTTTTATTTTGTTGAAAAAAAAAAAAACAGATCACAGACATGACAAAAACTAAAGGCATTTCAAATGGCAACTTTCTGGCTTTAAGAAATACTAAAAGAAATCAAGAAAAATAGCCAGTAACAGTTACATTTTTAGAACAAGCACAGGGAATAAATTATGGAATCACTCAATTTTGAGGGAAAAAATATGGAATCACCCTGGAAATTTTCATTACAAACAATAACACCTGCATCAGATTAAATCTGCTCGTTAGTATCCAGGTAAAAAGGAGTGATCACACCTTGGAGAGCTGTTGCAACAAGTGGACTGACATGAATCATGGCTCCAACACCAGAGATGTCAATTGATGTTCGTTCAAAAAAAGGAGAGGATTATCAAACTCCTTAAAGACGGTAAATCATGACGCAGTGTTGCACAAGATGTTGGTTGTTCACAGTCAGCTGTGTCTAAAACCTGGACCAAGTACAAACAACATCGGAAGGTGGTTAAAGGCAAGCATACTGGTAGACCAAGGAAGACATCAAAGTGTCAAGACTTAAAACTTAAAGCAATATGCCTTGAAAACAGAAAATGTACAACAAAACAAATGAGGAACAAATGGGAAGAAACTGGAGTCAACGTCTGTGACTGAACTGTAAGAAACCGCCTAAAGGAAATGTAATTTACATACAGAAAAGCTAAAAGAAAGCCATCACTAACACCTAAACAGAAAAAACAAGGTTACAATGGGTTAAGGAAAGGCAATCGTGTACTGTGGATGACTGGATGAAAGTCATATTCAGTGATGAATCTCGAATCTGCATTGGGCAAGGTGATGATGCTAGAACTTTTGTTTGGTTCCTAAGAGATTTATGCAGACGACTGTCTGAAGAAAACATGCAAATTTCCACAGTCATTGATGATATAGGACTGCATGTCAGGTAAAAGCACTGGGGAGATGGCTGCCATTACATCTTCAATAAATGCACAGGTTTACATTGACATTTTGGACACTTTTCTTATCCCATCTATTGAAAGGATGTTTGGGGATGATGAAATCATTTTTCAAGATGATAATGCATCTTGCCATAGAGCAAAAACTGTGAAAACATTCCTTGAAGAAAGACACAAAAGGTCAATGTCATGGCCTCCAAACAGTCTGGATCTCAATCCAATTGAAAATCTGTGGTGGAAGTTAAAGAAAATGGTCCATGACAAGTAGAGATGAGCGAATCATTGAAAAAAATTATTCGCCGAACATTCGCCGAAGTTTTCCTAAGATTCGTATATTCGACGAATAGATTCGTTGTATTTGCGTACAAAATATACGTTATTATGTGCTATTAGCGAACATTCGCGCACTAATAACGAACGTACAGTTAAAAAATGTACGCAACTTCTTAGAAGACGTACGCATGAGCGTATAAATAGCTTACGAATCCTCAGCGAACTATTGTGTACGCGATTACGTAATACGCAGGCATGTACAACGAGAGGCCGCGGCGTGCACTCCTCAGAGGCAGAGCGAATATTCGAAAATGGCATCCAGACGATCCTCATCATTTAGCTCTGCTGCACAGCTGAAATACATAGTCCGGCTGATGGACCGCCAGGATTACGATTTACGATGGCACACACCGCCACCCGAACCAGCATAAAAAGTAGGTGATCCAGCAGGTGATCCGAGGCTTGCGTCATAGTTTTGACACCTTGGGGACCCCAGGCCACATCCTGTGTAAATGGTCAGATCTGAAATCGCCCTCAGAGGCAGTATGTATATTTGAGGTAGATCAAGTAAGGTGCTGTCTATCTGGCTATGGGCATAGTACAATCATCCACAATACTATAAAGTGAATATGAGGACCCATTGCGGTACCTGTAAAGAAATACACACAATGGGCAACATACTTGAAAACGTTGCTGAAAGGTAAAAACATTAGTGCAAACAATCCAGTGCAAACAATCCAGTGCAAATACATTATATGTATAATGTAAACATTTTGTGTATCACCTACCTAGTCTGCTCACGGACACGTTTAAGTCTCTTTTCTTCTTTCTGACGCTTGTCATAGAACTGGAGCAGAGTCCCAAACTCAGTTGCAATTTGTAATCCACATAGGTAAAATTGTAATCCAAATGGGTAAAAAAATAGCAGCAAAGGTTCCTTAAAAAAACATCTTTCAAGGGGCTTCCCAATAACCTGAAAAGGGGGAAAAAAAGGGATGAGGCACACGTCTGCGCAACTTGGTTAAAGCAGCCTCGGGGACCATAGAATTTTGACGAAGGGAGTAGTCCTTCCGCGGCGGAGCGGGAACTCCTTCCGCCTCCGCCGTGCCAGCCAGCGAAGTGAACACCTCAGCGGGCACCTCAACCGACTTCTTAGGCTGCCGGACATATTGAGAGACGTAGATGTCCTCCGGTTCCTTCTCCTCATAGGGGTCGGTGCCCCACACCATGCCTCCCCAGTCAGGACCTCGCTGTGTCGCCATCTTAATTTCCTGAGTTGCCTCGTGCCTTGTCTTCCTCATGCACTGGAGAAGGGGGCGGGGCTACCAAGGAGGAGTCTGCATCGCAAATCAATTGGATTTGTACGCAACAGCGTATAGAGTAACTTATATGTAGCAATAGCATATAATTCATAGGACAAACTACGTAGCGAATGCGTATAAAACCAAAGCGAAGCACCTAATATTTGGATTCGCTTTGCAGCTAAAAAATCCCAAGATTCGATACAAATCAATGAATCGACGAATCGATTCGCTCATCTCTAATGACAAGGCTCTAACCTGCAAAGCTGATCTGGCAACAGCAATCAGAGAAAGCTGGAGCCAGATTGATGAAGAGTACTGTTTGTCACTCATTAAGTTAATGCCTTATGACTGCAAGCAGTTATAAAAGCCAGAGGTGGTGCAACAAAGTACTAGTGATGTGTTGGAGTGTTATTTTGTTTGTTTTTCATGATTCCATATTTTTTTCCTCCGAATTGAGTGATTCCATAATTTATTCCCTGTGCTTGTTCTAAAAATGTAACTGTTACTGGCTACCACAATTATTTTCTTGATTTCTTTTAGTATTTCTTAAAGCCAGAAAGTGGCAATTTGAAATGCCTTTAGTTTTTTGTCATGTCTGTGATCTGTTTTTTTTTTCAACAAAATTAAACAACTGAAGGAACATCCTCAGAGACTGGTGATTCCATAATTTTTGCCAGGGGTTGTATAATCAAGTCAGTTTGTTTTCCGGATGCCACTTTTTACTGGAAAGGTAAGTCCTGTATGCAGGACTTTTTGTCCACTTTTTTTTGCGGAATCTGCAATGGAGGCCCTGGACAGAGCCTCTGACATATATATGAACATGCCCCAAATATGTCAATGGATTGCCAGAATTTGATGAATTACCACATATATTTATGTGGTCCCTGTAAATGAAAACTAGATATGCTGCAAAAACCTTCAATGAGCAAATAAAATATGATTGACTGGTTTACAGCATGACATTACTAGAACATGACTATACAACTAATAATAGTAAGATGGTCCTGCTTTTTCCTGGACTGCTTCTAATGATGATGTCATCAAGACCTGCTATTTAGGGACTCCTCCCCATTAACCCAGTGATAAAGCACCCTAGGTTCCTGCAAAGTGGTGTTTTTCCTGTTGTCTTTCCTATTTGTGACTTGTCTTGTCCTGACTTTGTACTCCTATCTTATGCCTCCTCTGACTTTCAGCCTGACAGATGACATGTTTTGCTTCTTGATTTGGTACTGTAAATCAGTGTTCCTTCTATCTCCGCATCTGCTAGGTGAGCACGTATGCCAGTAGAGCATACCCAAAGTCTTAACTGTAGCAACCCAGATTTTCCACCAATATGTTAATTCTTATGTAATTACTTAACTAATAAAGGCCCCCATTTCCTTATTTCCTTCTGAATTGATAGACAGTAGCCTATGGCTACCCTGAAGAGTGATTAATTACTACTGAACTGTTCCATTGATGGCCCCTGATTAACCTAAATACACCTCTTTCTGCAAACACACCTTGATGAGATTATGGATCTTTAGTTCTCGTCTTAGGCTACATTTACACAACAGTGAAAAAACGGACGTGAGACGGCTTTCAAACGTCCGTTTTAAGAACAATGGTAGTCTATAGGGTTATCACACAGCAGGTTTTTTTATGGCCAGTAAATAACAGACATCAGAAAATAGAACATGTTCTATCCTGTCCATTTTCATTGACCGACAAACCCCAAACAATCCGTTTCTAAGAAAAGCACTAGTGGAAAAAAAGTTAGTTAAAGACAGACAGGTTATCCGTTCTTAACAGACATTTTTCAAGTGTGAAGGTAGCCTTAGAAAAGTGAAAGGTTTTTGTCCATAGTGAATATTAGGGTATTACGGAATGGTATCCCTCATTAGGGCAATTTCTCCATTAATTTCTTGAAGACAGGAAAATAAATTAAGACAGTATTAATATGGAAATGGAAGCCCTTATAAGTGGAGTACTTCCCCCCATTGACGATATGACCATTATTTTGCCATTGGTTTAGTGAAAACACTGTTTCTTTTGATATCTGGTAAATGGGACACATTTTTATTAAATAAATATATCATAATTCATGCTTTTTATTATATAATCTTGAGCTATCAGTTGCTATGTTGGTCTATGTGATTCTGTTACTATGGATTTTCCCTTTAGTGGCCAAAGCTAAGGAAATGTAATATTACCTGATGGCCTATCAAATGAATGATGGACCATGTAACACATGGAGATGGACCAGGTCTACCAAAGAGAGCTGAAAATTACATTCATATGGAAAGGGGCTATCACACTGATAAAACCCCTTCAAACAGACTTTAAGAGATTCTTTAAGCTCCTACGATATATTTCTTGTTCAGCCAGGAGATCTTACTGAAAGTTGTAATAAGCATACTTAATAAAGAAATACATTTTAAAGTGTAGATACATGAATGGTATTTTTTTATGCAGAATACAGAAGATGTATATGAGAAGCATAGGAAAACATGTCCCGTGTCTATTGAATCCATATCTGTAGGTTAAGCCACCCAAGGGCACTGAATAATTCTGATGTAATGTTCTACATTACATTAACATGGCTACATGGGGCTGTCTACATTTCCTCAGCTCTCTGAATGCTCACACTAAATGTGTCATTGATCATCCGGGTAAGAAAACATCCTGGTTGCTGCTTGTGGTCACATGAAATGTCCCTGGGGGATAGATGTAAAACCTGGCCTCTCCAGATGAGAATTTCTAAAGTCTGTGAATTGAGTGTACATCACAATGCACACAATACGTAAGATTAGATAAATATAAGGTCTATCATAGGTCACACAGTAGTCCCCTATCCTCTATGGGACAAAGCAACAGTGGGTTACATTGATGGATACCAATGCACAAAGTAGTGGACTGTGAACATTATTGTATGTTCATGAAGAAGATCTGAATTCAATGAAATGAGACATAAAATAATTATAAGTCTTACAAATGCACTGAAAAATAGGCTAGGAGAGTGTGTACAGTAAAGTCACAGATAAGGCCTCTTTCACACTAGCGGCAGTCCGGATCCGGCAGGTGAAGGGTGCCGTTGGATCCGGACTGCCGCGGGGACATGTGTCACACAGTACCATATACAGACACATGTCACACAGTACCATATACAGACATACACACACATAAACACAAACACATACATACTTATATACTCCAGGCAGGCAGGCCGCACGTCTTCACGCCCAGGAGGCGCGCAGCCATGACGATTCCCCACAGTGCCCTCTGCTGGGCACTGTAGGGAATTGTCATAGCGCCGCGCCTCCTGCGCATGAAGACGCGCGGCCTGCCTGCCTGGAGTATGTAAGTATGTATGTGTTTGTGTGTATGTGTGTGCGTGTGTGTGTGTGTGTATGTGTGTGTATGTATGTATGTATGTCTGTATGTGTAGGTGATGGATCCGTCCTGAACTCCATTGAAAGTCAATGGAGGGCGGATCCGTTTACCATTGTGGTCACACCAGACGGATCCGTCCCCATTGACTTGAATTGGGGGTCATTCCGGATCCGTCTTGGTGCAGATGCCTGGACCGGAGAGAAAACCGCAGCATGCTTTCAGGAGCATTCCGTTGTCTTCAGTTCAGTTTTGTCCCCATTTACAATGAATGGGGACAAAACTGTGAAAGTAGCCTAAGCTGTGAAACATACAGTACAGACCAAACGTTTGGGCACACTTCTCATTCAAAGAGTTTTCTGTATTTTCATGACTATGAAAATTGTAGATTCACACTGAAGGCATCAAAACTATGAATTAACACATGTGGAATAATATACTTAACAAAAAAGTGTGAAACAACTGAAAATATGTCTTATATTCTAGGTTCTTCAAAGTAGCCACCTTTTGCTTTGATTACTGCTTTGCACACTCTTGGCATTCTCTTGATGAGCTTCAAGAGGTAGTCACCTGAAATGGCTTTCACTTCACAGGTGTGCCCTGTCAGGTTTAATAAGTGGGATTTCTTGCCTTATAAATGGGGTTGGGACCATGAGTTGTTTTGGGCAGAAGTCAGGTGGATACACAGCTGATAGTCCTACTGAATAGACTGTTAGAATTTGTATTATGGCAAGAAAAAAGCAGCTAAGTAAAAAAAAAAAAAACGAGTGACCATCATTACTTTAAGAAATGAAGGTCAGTCAGTCTGAAAAATTGGGAAAAGTTTGAAAGTGTCCACAAGTGCAGTCGCAAAAACCATCAAGCGCTACAAAGAAACTGGCTCATATGAGGACCGCCCCAGGAAAGGCAGACCAAGAGTCAAGTTCATCCGAGTCACCAGCCTCAGAAATCGCAGGTTAACAGCAGCTCAGATTAGAGACCAGGTCAATGCCACACAGAGTTCTAGCAGCAGACACATCTCTACAACAACTGTTAAGAGGAGACTGTGTGCAGCAGGCCTTCATGGTAAAATAGCTGCTAGGAAACCACTGCTAAGGACAGGCAACAAGCAGAAGAGACTTGTTTGGGCTAAAGAACACAAGGAATGGACATTAGACCAGTGGAAATCTGTGCTTTGGTCTGATGAGTCCAAATTTGAGATTTTTGGTTCCAACCACCGTGTCTTTGTGCAGAAAAGGTGAACGGATGGACTCTACATGCCTGGTTCCCACCGTGAAGCATGGAGGAGGAGGTGTGATGGTGTTGGGGTGCTTTGCTGGTGACACTGTTGGGGATTTATTCAAAATTGAAGGCATACTGAACCAGCATGGCTACCACAGCATCTTGCAGCGGCATGCTATTCTATCTGGTTTGCGTTTAGTTGGACCATCATTTATTTATCAACAGGACAATGACCCCAAACACACCTCCAGGCTGTGTAAGGGCTATTTGACCAAGAAGGAGAGCGATGGGATGCTACGCCTGGCCTCCACAGTCACCAGACCTGAACCCAATCGAGATGGTTTAGGGTGATCTGGACCGCAGAGTGAAGGGAACTCTGGGAACTCTTTCAAGACTGTTGGAATACCATTTCAGGTGAGTACCTGTTGAAGCTCATCAAGAGAATGCCAAGAGTGTGCAAAGCAGTATTCAAAGTAAAAGGTGGCTACTTTGAAGAACCTAGAATAAAAGACATAGTTTAAGTTGTTTCACATTTTCTTGTTAAGTATATAATTCCACATGTGTTAATTCATAGTTTTGATGCCTTCAGTGTGAATCTACAATTTTAATAGTCTTGAAAATACAGAAAACTCTTTGAATGAGAAGGTGTGTCCAAACTTTTGGTCTGTACTGTAGTTCACAGAGCTACCAAGAGATCTCTAGGGGTAATGTAGACCAGGAAGTTGGGATGTTTTATCTTTCTGGAACCCAACTTTCTCTGCAGTCAAATTTGAATGGTTGCCAGGTATATACTTGCTATCTGATACTAGAGGTGTATGTGATTTGGAACAGGCATACTAGAACCAACCAGGGGTGCACCTAGCCTTTCTGCTGCCTGAGGCGAAAACTGAAATGGCGCTCCTCCCTCCCCAATGCCAATTTCTTAACCTAACTCCTTCCCTTCAGCCCATGGCCCTTTGGCTGCCCCTCTCTTGCACCTACCTGGTGCTGTCTGAAGTGATCGCCTCACCTGGCCTCATTGGAGGGGCACCCCTGGAACCAACCACTGCTGTGATCTCTGCTGCCTCTTCAACTGCCCCCTCCACAGTGGCTGGGATCAGAAGTAACTCCAATCTTGGCCATTTAGCCTTTAAGATGCTGCAGTCAATATCAGTTGTGGCATCGGAGTGGCTAGACAGTGGGAGGACTTGAACACATTTTCTGGATCAATGGTATGACCTCTAGCCTAAATCATATAACTCAGGAAAGGCAGTTTTTGCTTCTCAAAACTACAGCCTCAATTCACAAATATTTGGGACACTGTGTAAAATGTAAATACGTGTGAATAAAAACAGAATGCAATGATTTGCAAATCTCATACAGTAGACCCATATTTTATTCAATTTAGATCCTACAAGACATATCAGATGTTGAAAGTGATTTTTCAGTACAGAATCATGCCCGTTTTTAATGCAGTGCCACCTGGGAGCCTGTAGATCATGATCATCCGGTATTGACTGTTGGCCTTGTACCTTTCTCACATGGATTTCTCCAGATTTTCTGAATTTCTTGCAGTTTTTGCAATTTTACATTGAGGAAACTTTTTCTGAAATTGTTCCACAATTTTTAGACATAAATTTTCACAGATTGGTAAACCTCTGCCCATCTTTGTTTCTGAGAGCCTCTCTAATGTGCTCTTTTTATATCCAGTCAAGAAACCTAAGAGCAAATTGCTCCTCCAGCTTTTTTTTCTAGCCTTTTGTCGCCTCTGTCCCAATTTCTTTGAGATGTTGCTGCCATCAAGTTCTAAATGAGTTATTTTTTTCATGAAATGATCTCACTTTTAATATTTGAAATGTGTTCTGTGATCTATTGTGAATAAAATATGGGTCTATGAGGTTTGCAAATGATTGCATTCTGTTTTTATTTACATTTACACTAGTATTATTTATATTTACATTTTACACAGTGTCCCAACTTTTTTGGAATTGTGGTTGTAGCACTTAACCATCTGGGCTTAAAAATTATTCTCATAAAGATGGAGCAAGGCAGAAAAAACATGCAGCCGATGAATCTTCATGTACCTGAAAAACATATTTCGATGCAGAACACCTCACAAAAATTCCATTAAAGTGTTTTTCCAGGATCTGCATATTGATGTATGCTGACAAGTGTGCTAAAGTAGACAGCTACAAGTTGACAGAGCAAGGAAAATATTAAAGAGGTTGCATTGGAATCACGATGTATTATGCAGAACGTCTTGTTAGACTAGCCTAACTGATTTAAAGATGCTCTGTCACCAGGTTTTAACCTATGTATTTTAATACATAGGTTAAAAGCCCTTAATTTGCCAATTATCCACATACCTGTATTGCAGAGTATAGCACAGCGGTTGTGCAGAAAAGTGAAGTTTAAAAATTAATGAGCCTTCGGAGCACCAGGGGGCGGGCTCTTTCCTCCTGAGCACCGCTTCTTCACCGCCCCCCCGGGCCCGAGGCTCTCCCCCATGCCCCTGCAAGGGCTTCCATTCGTCTGCGCACGCGCCGTCACTTCCGGGTTCAGGGAAGTGATGGCGCGTGCGCAGATGAATGGAAGCGCTTGCAGTGTTCGGCACTGCAAGCACTAATTCGCATGCGCCGGCCCCGATCCTGCTGCGCACGCGCGGGATTTCAGCGCTAGGCCAAACGGTCTAGCGCTGTCAGTCAATTTAAAGAGGGGCGTGCACTTAGGCATGGGGGAGAGCCTCAGCCCGGGGGGGCGGTGAAGAAGCGGTGCTCAGGAGGAAAGAGCCTGCCCCCCGGTGCTCCGAAGGCTCATTAGCATAATTTTTAAACTTCACTTTTCTGCACAGCCGCTGCGCTATACTCTGCAATACAGGTATGTGGATAATTGGCAAATTAAGGGCTTTTAACCTATGTATTAAAATACATAGGTTAAAACCTGGTGACAGAGCCCCTTTAAGCAGAGATTTTGGTGACATTATCTTAGCATGACTGCTCCATCTAAAAATGAGGACATACACAATTTTCCTTTATAATAAAACGTTATATTAATCGGACAGAATCTTAAGTCCTTTCAGCTGCGCAAACGAAAAGATTCTGTGATAACACACTGAAAATGACCCAAGGGAGCAGTCACAATGGTCACAGCCTTCTCAGTAGGTTTCTCTTAGAGATATGGTTAGCACTTCTGTTTTCAATCAGGAACCACAAAAATATATTAATTCTTCAGTCAACATCCACAAGCAGATACAGAACATGCATTTTATGTTCTAGGAGGCACTTGTGATTGAATTAAGCCAATCTGCTGATCAAGCTTTTGAGCAGTATTTGATATAATGCAAGGCACAGCTGCTCAGGAGTTCATCTGCTTCAAGAAAAATCGTCTAAATGAGTTCCACTGGACCTTGCATTGACCCATTGCACTGCATTTCCTCTAGCCTCTCTATAGCTTCCATGTCTTTCATGTCTCCTACTTCCTTTTTGTATCACTGGAGGGGACATGGCCTTTGAAGTCTCAGATTGTTTCCATAAACTACAGTGAAGCCTAATTTTTGTGATATATGTGGGTCGTAATGAATAGTATGCAGCCTGTGGCCAGTGGGTAACCTATGAACATTAACACTTTCTAGGAAGTCTAAGTTCTCAGAAATGTGTTTTATTGGAAAATATTTCTAGAAATGTATAGTGTGCTGCCAGCAGGAAAGATTTTCATATAGTTTGTGCAAGAATGATAACTACAATTCCCCCCAAAAAAGTGTATAAGTGAATAGTGAATTAGGGTACTTTTTACAATAGGAGGTGACATATGAACTTAAAAGTGCATTCATTGTTAATGGATCTTGCAGTGTAGTATAATACATAGTATGCTACCTCTGTGCATAGATCTTACATAGTAAAATAAAGTCATGGTGAGGGTGGGAGGGGGCATATCCAGTAGGGCCAGCACATTTATCTTCATTCACAGCAGGAAGCTACCATAGATTTTAGTCTGTCATTTGGCCTGCGGGAGAATTTGCCAAATTTATTCCGAGGCCTATGCCACAGCATAACTTTTGCGCATCCTCTTGTTGCTCAGGGGGAAGTAAAAACAGCATTGAAAAAGCCATCTTGATAGATGTCCCCCATACTATATAACTTGCCACATGGCCTCCTCGTGTTCTGCTCCATCGATTGCTGAATATGTATGGACTATTCTCCACTAGATGCAATGAGGGAGATTTATCATCTCCCTGTACCAGTTTTCTGACATTAAAAAGTTGCAAATCTTTTGTTTGCAGCTTCCTTAACGCAAATGGCGTTTTTGCACCACTTTTGTCACTTTCCTGAAAAAGGGACATTAGAAGGAAAAGGTCAGGGCCAGCGGGTCATGTACCACATATGAAAACATTATATGCAATATCACACTGCAATATCATGTGGTCACATTAGTGCAATTTCTCACCATGGTGTCCTGATCTAACAAGGGGTTCTTTGGACTACAGATATTGATAGCCAATTTTCTCAGGATCAGAGCTCAATTAAGTTTGGTGGCGGCTCCTGAGTGAAAGATCCGGTGGAGGCCCATCATTTTAACTGCAAGGGCATGATTTTTAATGACCGCATGGTTTGCAGGCAAAAATGATACCTGCAAAATTATGTGACAAATTAACAGTCTACAAGCGGTCAAACAAAATTGTCGTCAAGGACAGGCATAGGTCAGCGCTTACAGAATACACGCTATATGGTAAATGGTCCGAGGTCAAGTCAGAGGATGGTCAGAATCCAGTTAACTGGCAGAGGTCAGTACATGGCAAACAAACAAATATAGCACACCTTTGCAGGAAACTAGAATCCTATTGTTCAGGCACCCTCCCACTGGGGAAGGTGCTTTAAGTACCCTATGGCTGCGAGCCATTACCTATGGAAGATTAGGGTGCACATTCCTGGCCCATTAAGAGAGGAAAGAGCACATGTTCTATGAAGAGAGGAGGAGAGGCATTGGAAGCAAGCAGGCCGCAGCCTGCATGAAGGGGCAGAACAGACCTGGCAGCCTGCCAGGCTAAAGGCTAAATGCTGCCACTGTAGCAGTGGGAATTTGGCATGGTTAGCTATGTTAATGAGTTTCAGTCAGATTTATTACTGCAACTTTTTAAAAAGATGCAAAAAAAGTTGCAGACTCACTCCAGTAGAGAAGTGACTTGTAGGAAGTTTATAGATGCACTAAATTTAACATTGTGAAACAGTATCAGAGCAGCCTGCCAGGTCTGCTCTGCCCCCTCATGCAGGCTCGGTCTGCTCCTCTGCGCATACAGCATGTCCTCCCTCCTCTCTTAAAGGGCCACCACTGTGAGTCAATAGGGCCCTTTAGGTGCTGTTTGCTATCCACTGTACATTTGATATGCCTCTGTGCTGTGGCTTTTGCTATATACAGAAGCCAGAATATACAGTAAATGGGGTAACATATTTATTACAATTATTTATAAAATTCAATGCATCATGCACTGGTTTCTAATACCTTGCTACAGTAGGGCAGTCCAGCCCAATGAGCTTTCAATCCACAAGAAATTATATGCACATTTCATTTTAGATTATAAAGTTATCTAGGAAGCATTTTCTTTGTCTTTTACCATATAGTATACAAAATAAAATAATAATACATAAAGGGGTATTATGTCTTCAGCAAAAAAGCTTATTCTTTGTGTATTGGGAAATTTCATAATTCAAATTTTCATTATACAAAGAATAACCTTTATTTGCCGAGGCTGTAATATCCCTTTTAAAATTGCAGAAAAGACAATCATGAAAATAGAAGGGCATTGCTTCTGCGTGCCTATTGCTGCGTACAGCGCTTTTACTCAAATATCATATTACACTTTATTAAACAGGCATGGGGAGGACGGACACGAAATTGCAATTGCCATTGGGCAAACCATAGGGTGGGATATAGTAAACGTATCCCAATCACTTTCAGTAAATCCCTTCAGCCAGCTCATAAATTGCAAGAAGGGAATAAAATATTCATTAACCTGTTGTCTCTACATTATCATGGGGATATTATAATTTGCTTCAGTTCCTTTTTACTATTCCAACTCCTCGGTGACTTGTAATATATTTATGAAGAGCAACCACATTGTGTCTGCCTTGTTGTATGTATTATTCCCGAATGCTTTGGTAAATCCGTTATCTGGTTTTTCCTATTGAGTGCTGGAAACACTAATTTTAGAGCACAGATACATAACCTTAAAGATATAGACACATTTGTATTGTCGTTAAGTCAAATATATACTGTACTGTTGGCCGACGGCATAAACATGTAGGGGCCCACCAGCACTAGTGCCATATATGTGCTAAGTATAGTGATAACTATCAGAGGCTTAGAACATATTATCTACTGTTATAATAACACTTTACTATAGAAAGTCCTAGCTCTTGACTCACTTACAGTATGAGGAGCAGGACGACCACCCAGCTACCGGTGTCTTTTGCAATTTACTATTATATTTTTCATGTGGAATGATTCAAATGTTACACAGACAAGACATGATTTATTTTCAAGTCACAGTTTCTCCATATGCTAAACCCCCAAAGAGGTGATGTATAAATACAGTGAACTGTATATCTAAAATGTTGAGAAAAGTGGAGCTATCAATCATATGAACATTAAAAAAAGTTGTGGAAATACAGAGGAGCTGAGTTTGTCAATGTGTCAGAGTTGTGGTTGGCATTTGGTAGGGCAAGTCGTGATATCATAGTCAATGTCAGTTGACTTCCATAGTGCTATAGGTTAAACAGGTAACGTAAACAGGCACTGTCACCTCTACCACGGGCGGACTGGTCATAGACCCTACAAGAAAACTTCCCGGTGGGCCAATTCTCAGGGTGCCACCAAAGCTATACTCACAGCTGCCAGCCAGGTATGTAATGATCTGATGGTTCCAGAGTTAATGAACTCTGGAAGCACTGATAAAGAATGCACTCTACATCCGTTACTATAAAAATGAGACGCTTTATTATAATGTAGGATTAAAATACAAATACAGATGAGGCGCCAAAAGTGGTCACATATGACACAGTAACAAGAGCAAAATTCAGCCAAATAAAGCAGGACATACATCCAAATGAATATACAAGACCACACACATAAAATAATACAGACCCCAAATGGCGCCTCAAACCAACCCCAACATGTGTTTTGCATTGCCACCCCCTGAGGAAGCAACGCGAAGCACATGTTGGGGTTGGTTTGAGGCACCATTTTGGGTCTGTATTATTTTGTGTGTGGTCTTGTATATTCATTTGGATGTATGTCCTGCTTTATTTGGCTGCATTTTGCTCTTATAGCTGTGTCATCTGTGACCACTTTTGGCACCTCATCTGCGGTGTCAATGTCAATACCTTGTAATTGTATTTTAATCCTGCATTATAATAAAGTGTTTCATTTTTATAGTAATGGATGTAGAGTGTATTCTTTATCGGTGCTGTTAGTTTGGTATGTGCACCTGCAATGTTTCCAATGGGCCCTAGGTTTATGGGTGATTAACTCTAGAAGCGTCAAGTACCTATGTACCTGACCGGCAGCTGTATGCGCTCTCTAGACTTCTGAACTCAACTGTATTGCCTTCCTGAAGCAACTGGAGTAGGAGGACAGAAGGTGGCAGCTAGCACCGGCCACCACAAAGGGCAGTTTCTTGGAGGTATTTTGTGCTGCTGGTGCATTATTTTGTGATGCACTGCTGTATCAAGTTCTGCTGGGTTGGTATATTACACTACACTGTGGTATTTGACTCTGCTGGTGGTATTTTGTTCCACAATATGGTATTACTGGTGTTGACCCCATCTACTTATGTTGGCCCTGCCTTTTGTCAATTTGGACCCACTTACAACATAGAGCTACTTTTAGTTTTTTCCACGGCCACTTTAAGTTCCCGGTCCGCCCCTGATCTCTCCTACAGCATTTGTTTTTGTAATGACTTGCATTCCCCACATCACAACCATTCTGGAACATCTTTTCCTATGAATCCTGCTGGAAGTTAATGGATAAAAGTACAGCTAAGAGACACCAGTCAGGGGTGTGTCCCTATACAGTCTGCCACTGGCATCACTGATAAGACAATGTTAAACTGTGCAGGGACACCTCACAATTCCTCGGGATAGGTCATCAATATCAGATTAGTAGGGGTCCGACGCTTGGCAGCTCTTGCCAAACTCTGCATTGTCCATCTGACAGCGGCTGTGCTTGGTATTGCAGCCAAGCCCCGTTCACTTGAATGGGAATGAATTGCTCCTAGAATGTGTGACCAATGTACTTGACAGTGTATGGCCTAGGACAGTGGTGGTGAACCTATGGCATAGCTGCCAGAGGCGGCACTCAGAGTCCTCTCTGTGGGCACCTGCACCCTGGATAAAGTCTACGGTGTACCAATATGCCTTAGACTTTTCCTGCCATTTATCAGCGCAGGGCACACTATGAACAGCACAGGCAGTGCACCGAATGTAGGCAGGCTGTTATAGCTAAATGGTAAAGTACATGGAAGATACACTATAGTGGTATTCAGGTTAATCAGTATGAAAATAATGAAAACAAACCATTAAAGTGGCAAATTTGGTATTTCTGTAGAAATGAATACAGTTGATGTACAGTTACCCTACAAATATGAGTCTAGCACTTTTCCATCTCTCCCTGCTTCTCCACCAATGATTGATGGCCGTTGATGTATATGTCTGCATACTATATAAGACAGCTATCAGCCATTGGGGGAAGGGGTGGTAGGAGGAGCACAGATATAATGAATACAGTATATTCATAAGCATGTGCTTGCCATGCTCTTTTGCATAGTTATGCAGGTTGAAAAAAGACACCAAACCATCAACTTCAACCTGTTTCAGACCAATTATACAACTTTAATTGTTAGATTAATTATAACCCTATATACCATTTGCTATTAGATTAACCTCCAGTCCTTTTTTAAATGCTGCCATAGTACCTGCCATTACTACCTCTTGGGGTAGGTCATTCCATAGTTTGACATCTCTAACCGTAAAGAATCCTTTCCTTTATTGATATCTGAATTGCTTTTCCTTTAAACATAATGAATGTCTCCTGGTAATAAATCAATCCTCTCTCAGTTCTTTTCCCTGACTACACATGTAGTTCTACATGTAAATGAGATCACCTCTAAGTCGTCTTTTTTCCAAGCTGAACAAGCCCAATTTATTATGCCTCTCATTATGAGAGAGACCTTGCTTGTAATAATCTGCTTGCCTGTCTCTGAACCCTTTCTAGCTCTCCTGTATCTTTGATAGTATGTGGACCCCAAAACTGAATCCCATATTCAAGATGTGGCCTTATGGGGGATTTAAAAAAGGGGTAATATTACATTGGGATCATGGGTTGGGATAAAGGCTTTTTATGCACCCTAAAATCTTATTTGTAGCTGCTGCATGAAATTTAGTACTGCTGCTTAGCTTACCTGTAACCAGAATAACCAAGTCCTTCTCTTGTTCTGTTGTCCACAGTTTTACTCCATTTAATGTGTATGCAACCATACAATTAATGAGGCCTAGCTGAATTACATTTATCAACATTAAAATGTATTCTCCATGCTCTTGCATGGGGGCGCCAGGCAGCAATTACTTGAATGAGGGCCAAGGGAGCCTATGGCTCCCGTCCCCTCTGTTTTTCCTCATAGGCTTCAGGCTAGTGGCCTGAAGCCTATGAGGCTGTAGAGCGATTGTAGTGACTAGAATGTAGTTGCTCCTGGTAGGTATGATGTCATGGTGAGGGGCGGAGTTTCATCATCCAGAGGGCGGAGCCTCCTGATTTTCTGCACGTTCGACAGAGCAGGATGTTGGAGAGAGGAGCTGAAGCTGCAGGTCAGTATATGGAGAAAAATGAATGTTATTTTTACTTGAGGGCCTTTTTGCAGGGGCTGAAGGGAGGAGAAATAATGCTTGTACTGGAAACTGCATGTTAGAGGGATCTGAAGGGGGGGATATTATTTACATGGGACTGTCTGTTGGAGGGGCTAAAGGCAGGTGAGGTGATATTATTTTACATGGGACTGTTTGCAATAAGGGCTGAAGGCAGGGGGAGTGATGCATTTTACATGGGACTGTATGCTGGAGGGGCTGAAGGCAGGGGGAGTGATGTATTTTACATAGGACTGTATGCTGGAGGGGCTGAAGGCCGGGGGAGTGATGTATTTTACATGGCACTGTATACCGGAGGGGCTGAAGGCAGAGGAGTAGAGTATTTTACATGGGACTGTATACCGGTGGGGCTGAAGGCAGGGGTAGCGATGTATTTTACATGGGACTGTATGCTGGAGGGGCTGAAGGCCGGGGAGTGATGTATCTTACACGGGACTGTATGCTGGAGGGGCTGAAGGCAGGGGGAGTGATGTACTTCACATGGGACTGTATGCTAGATGGGCTGAAGGCCGGGGAGTGATGAATCTTACATGGGACTGTATGCTGGAGGGGCTGAAAGCTGGGGAGTGATGTATCTTACACTGGACTGTATGCTGGAGGGGCTGAAGGCAGGGGGAGTGATGTATTTTACATGGGACTGTATGCTAGATGGGCTGAAGGCCGGGGAGTGATGTATCTTACATGGGACTGTATGCTGGAGGGGCAGAAGGCCAGGAGTAATGTATCTTACACGGGACTGTATCCTGGAGGGGCTGAAGGCAGGAGGAGTGATGTATTTTATATAGGACTGTATGTTGGAGGGGCTGAAGGGGGACATAATTATTGCTATAATACAGAGGGGGACATTATATATTATAATTATACAGAGGGCATTATACTTATGGGCAGGGGAGGGGAGGTCTATTATCTGAGGATGATAGTAAAGTGAGAAATCTAAACATTTTTCTGTGAAACTCTGCAGAGACGAAACGCAGCTGAAAGAAGGCATCATGGCGGTCCTATCTCTGAATGAAGACGCTGAGGAAAGAGTCTACATTACAGGATCACAGGAGACGTCACTGGATGGATGAGGTATGTGCTGCTGTAATCTGTATATAATAATGTCCATCCACATATCTGTTTTTTGGGAGGGGGGGTGGATATAGAATTTATCCCACACTGCCGAAGACTGGCCCCAGACTTCAGGTCACACTGTGTGTGTTCTGAATTCTGGGGCTTCACACCTATCTACTACATTATCTGTACTCAGAGAGTTATCACTGTGCTATCTGTGGTGTTACATAGGACTGCAGGTGACATCTACTACATTATCTGTACTCTGAGAGTTATCACTGTGTTAACTGTGGTGTTACATAGGACTGCTGGTGACATCTACTACATTATCTGTACTCAGAGAGTTATCACTGTGTTATCTTTGATGTTACATAGGACTGCAGGTGACATCTACTACATTATCTGTACTCAGAGAATGATCACTGTGTTATCTGTGGTGTTACACAGGACTGCAGGAGACATCTACTATATTATCTGTACTCAGAGAGTCATCACTGTATTATCTGTGCTCTTACATAGGACTGCAGGTGACATCTACTACATTATCTGTACTCAGAGAGTTATCGCTGTGTTATCTGTGGTGTTACATAGGACTGCAGATAACATCTACTACATTATCTGTACTCAGAGAGTTATCACTGTGTTATCTGTGGTGTTACGTAGGACTGCAAGTGACATCTTATGCATTATTTGTAAAAAGGGTGTGTAAAAAGGGGCATGGTCACAGGTTGGGGGGGGCGCAATACTTGGCTTGCCCCGGGTGCTGGCAACCCACGCTACGCCACTGGCTGCCAGTTTATATGGGACTTTCTTATCTGGGACTTTCTGTAAAATTTGAATTATGTAAATAATGGGCAGCACGGTGGATCAGTGGTTAGCACGGAGCCTTGCAGAGCTGGGGTAAAGGCAGGGTCACACCATCAATGAGGCCAGGTGAGACGATTACCTCAGGCAGCACATGGTAGGGGCAAGAGGAGGGCAGCGGAAGGGCCATGGGCAATGATCACTTTCATTGTGGCGAAGGGGTTAGGTTAAGAAATTGGAATGGGAGGTGCCATTTCAGTTTTTGCCTTAGGCAGCAGAAAGGCTAGGTGCACCCCTGGGTCCGGGATTTGAATCCGACCAAGGTCAACATCTGCATGGAGTTTGTATGTTTTCCTCGTGTTTGTGTGGGTTTCCTCCAGGTTCTCCGCTTTTCTCTCACACTCCGAAGACATACTGATAAGGAACTTAGATTGTGAGCCCCCTTGGGGATGGCTTGATGCTAATGTCTGTAAAGTGCTGCTATATAAGTGCGTAAAATAAGTTAAAACTATTTGTGATTCAATAGTTTTTTTTTTATTGTTTTCTTTGACAACAAGAGTATAAAGTACACAACATACATATCCATTGCAGGACAGAAGAAAAGGAGAAGTACCTACACCATGGTAGGAAAACAGGCCGAACTGGATGGACAGATGTCTTTTTTCGGCCTTATATACTATGTTACTATGTTATCATCATTTTACAGTTACAAATATATTCAACTACGTCGAGCTCACAAGATGCGCTTACATCACTGGTTACCAAGACGTGACGTTACATCTCCCTACAAGCACGTAAGATCAGTTACAGTTTACACAGATGCCTCTTGTCCACGCAGGCAAAGGGAGACAGGGGGAATGAGCGGCAGTGGTCCATGCACCTCTGGGGTAACCCTACTTTCAATCACAACCCTGACAAGCTGAGAGAACCTTTTCACTGCCCCAGTGAAAACAGAACTTTCTCAGCCTGGTAAACTGCCACCAGTTCCTTGTTTAATATAAGCCCGGTCCACTAGCAGGAACCACCCCCAGGTAGATATGATTATGCCAAAACATGGATGTGGGGATTCGTGATCGAGATACAAGAAAAGCACAAGATTAAATTATATATTTAATTGCCTTCAGGGCACACTAGATATACGCTATATACACAGAGAATGGATACAGTGGTCTGATGTGCAAATGCAGGTGGTATAGTACAAACAGAGTTAAACTGAGCAATAGTCAGTTACTAGGTGGATGAGTAGTGCAATAGATTATGATGAGTACTGGGGTTGCTGTAAGGCCTGGCTGTAATCACATGGGGGAAGTGATATCAGCAGTCGGTCCACGGTCCCTCCAAACACATTACTCAATGTGACCCCCTTTCAGAAGAAGACCACGGCCTCTGTCCTGTGTGCCTTTTTTTACCTGCAGCCGGACACTCCCCTCCCTCCCTCTGGGAGGAGTTCATCCTCCCTTCCTGGTCCTGAAAGGCAAAAGACCCACAAAAACCATTATGGCTCATAGCTCCAGACTGGAAGGTCCCAGAGAAATGGTTCTGGTACCAACGGATCTGCCTGGTTTCCAGCTACAGGTGGAGACCAAACATGACACATTTATCAGGTTCCTGCTTGGAGATCTCCGTATCTCCGCTTCCTGACATGTGATCACTAACCTATGACCACAGGCATATGCGATTTGGCCTCTGTGTCGCAAATATATAACTGGTTTATGCCTGTGATGGACGGGCAATTCATAATTCCTTATGAATTCCTGGTTCCATGCTGTCTGGGATTTCAGTGATCTGGCTATCAAGCCGACGCCCCCTACTAATGGTTTTACCTGGAGGATGACTTTGCCTCCATGCTGGCTGGATGAGGTGTGAATTATACACATGTGGCCCGCTTTGAAGGCAGGACCCCTGTGGCGATTACTCCATCTGCTAATTGACAGCAAATGGCACATATTTCACTGTGCATTATTAACTTGGTTGTAATTATATACTCTCAATAACCAAACACCTCAATAGACCATTGATTCTTTGAGGCATAGTAAATGTATATAAGTAGATTGTAATACCAATGGCATACAAAGCCATGCCTGCTTTATGCATTCTTCAAGCACCAGAATGCCATGCATGTGCATATGGAAAATAAATGAAAATAAAAGTGATACTTAGAATTTCTGCTGATGGTCTGATTGGCAGCAGATCTGGCCAATTCTCTGTAGGTAGAGGTAATCTAAGACTTTCTGATTGTAGAATTAACAGCCAGCTTATAACAGTTCTGGGTGTATAGAAGTCTTATATCATCAATTCAATGTTTTCCTTTTCTTCTTGTTTCTTTTTTATCTTTTAGAAGTTTGATGAGTCTTGTATATATTTCTTAATGAGGATGTTGAAATGTGTATAATGGCCTTATGTTCCGCTATGAATCATAATAATTATTAAAGGGTACACACCCCAATCGCATCCACTAGGGCAGGGCTGGCCAACCTGAGGCTCTCCAGCTGTTGTAAAACTACAACTCCCACCATGCCCTGCTGTAGGATGATAGCTGTAGGCAGACTGGGCATGCTGGGAGTTGTAGTTTTGCAACAGCTGGAGAGCCGCAGGTTGGCCAGCCCTGCACTAGGGCGTCACCAGTTTCTTACAGCTTATACACAAAACCAGTGGTTAAGATTCCATCTTTTGACATCAACAAAACCTAAGCTTTTTTGATCCCTTGATTGTGAAGCCCTAAGCCATATGTAAAAACAATGACCAAAACTTAATTTTACTGCATAACTTTTCATACAATACTTACTTAGTAAAATGCTATCTTTCAGTATTTCAGCTAAACTGACTTTTTATCACCAGTACTGTGAACCGATACGTGGGTCTTTCAATATGGCACCTAATCCTAAATCCCCAAATGAATTTATAACAAGTACAAGGTGCCCAGCTGCTGGAAAAGCTTTCCATTTGTCATCCTTCAACCAGAAGTGCCTCCATATTTAAAACATGAGCATTCGAGATCTTTCACAGACACAGGGCCCTGGGCATTGTATTATTTTATATGTTGCGTACCCGAATCGGTGCTGAAAGAAACATCTCCTGCCGTCGTGAGTGTTGGCGGTGAACTGGTGTTGAAATTCTCCTGCCGTTTATATGGTGGATGTTTCATTTTCAAACATTTTTAAACAAGTGAAATGCTCAGCTCTGACATGAAAGCTGCAATGTTTTTGTCTTCTTTTACGTATGGATTTAAATGATCCAATTAAGTGGAAAGGGCCTTTCAGTACTCATTGATGTTGCTGTGAGGCAGGTGCTGACCTGCTGGCAAATGCTCCCCAGTGTGTAGAGACCGTAGGAGCTGTTTCTAGCCAAGAATATTAACTGCAGGCTTGCTCCTGGCATGGTCTTATATCTGCTGACTTTGCTTTTGAACCTAATCAGCTCCTTAGAGACAAGTGTTCAGAATGAATCCAGCAGGCATAAAAACTTTTTTCTTCTACTAATAAAATAAACCATTTTCTCATATTGCTTATCCTAATACATTTGTGGGATCAGTGTAAATTTTCTATATTGACGGGAAAGAAATATGAAGGTTGCAACTATAACCAACATTGTAATTCTTCATAGAAGTCTTATTGTTATGGGTTCTCATCATCACATGTACTGTTGGGGGATATGGGCATCTTGCTATTGCTTGAACTAAATAATAGATTTCCCCCCTAGAAGCATTAGAAAGAAAACCAATATTAACATTGTGAGATATAATATTATTTGAGATGAGTGAATCGATTCTAAACTAAACTACCATATTTTCACTTTATAAGATGCACTTTTTAGCAACAAAAAAAAATTTTGCTAAAAAGTGCCTGCATCTTATAATCTGACAATCACTAGTAAAGGTGCACTGCGGCGGTAATGCAATTGACTATATATGGCTAAACCCTCACACTGATGTTAAAATGAGACTTTCGCCAATATATTCTTATATCAAGAACATACCGGAGCCCGAGCACCGCATCAAGGTATCTCAGAGTGGCTCGGAACTTAGCGCTAACCTACCTTGCCATATGGGCAATTGCAGAAGGAGCATATAGGCCGACACACAGCAACCTACTCCTAGTTACCTCAAGTGTGAAATCACACATACAATGGGATGAGGGAGGAGACTATGAGCCCCACCTACCAATGACTCATGTGACTCAGGCTACACAGGTGCTCCAGAATGTTACCATAAGATGTAAATAATGGTACATTCAGACCTGGAGTTGCCACATCTCCAGATATAAATGTTCAAATACAATTGCAGAAAAAAATGTGGTCTAAAATGGCAGAAAATTGCTCAGACCCCATATGCTGTTGCGCATATCAAACCGGGGGAGCAATTCCTGGACATGTGGTACTCTGCAGGCATCCTCCATTGTATGCATTTTTGCTGGGGATTGTTGTTAGCAACGGACCACATGTACAGGAATTGCTCCCCCGGTTTGATATGCATTTCTGTGAACTCTGATGTGACCATCAATGGCAAACAATAGTGTTCAATATACCTTTGTGGCATTTTTTTATTATTGCATTTTGCTCATTTTGGGATCATTTTTTTTCAATTAGTCTTTATTAAAAAATATTCAGCAGCTTTGTCATAAAGGGTTAAATTCTGCCTAGCTGTGAGAATTGTACTTTTACTTTCACTTTTTGCCTGTGTAAGAAAAAACAGAGAGCATGCTACTAGAGAATCTCAAGGATGTACAGAGAAAGGATCAAAATTTGTAATAAAGACCAATTGAAAAAAAAAAGATTTTTAGCTGAAAATTAGTTCAATGCAATAATAAAATGTCCCTAAAGGTTTCCATACTATTTAAATAATACTCATTTTTTTTATTCTTATTTTATAGTACAATGATACTAGTTAATGATCAATGCTTTGTTTAAGCTTGAAATATTTTTATATATGGTGCAACTTTCATATTTTTCTTCTGGTAGCTTAAACATTACAGTAGTATGCAGTAATCAAAAACAAGTATGAAAATGCCAAAAACCTTTGTTTCTTTTTGGTAAATAAACTTGACATTAAGATTATTTTTTCATTTTTTTTCTTCCTAATTCAGTTGACTTTTGTAGGGTTGTTCAAGCATCTTGTTCTTGGAAACATGATAGATAATTTTTGGAAAAGGTAATTTTCTAATATAACCTAAGGCATAATGAGATCCTAGAAAGCAGAACGTGAAATGATTATATCTGAGTTGTATACATTTTACTAGAGAAAGCTAATGTATTAGAAAGAATTAAACAATTAACTCTTCCTGCCTTCAGATCCCAATGTTTAAGGTTTGAGACCTGGGTTGGATTAAAGCCAAACTGATGTAATTTATTAGACTTTTTTATAAGACAGTTAGGGTAAACTAAGCCATCTGCTGCCCTATCATTTCTTCTGGTTCTTATTTCCTTTAGTATTACCAATGGAGTTTTAAAGGACGTAATGGTAATGAATTCCCTGTTACAGTAAACGTACAACATATCAGAAGATATGGGCCTTAGAAAAATAATCTTACAGCATGTAAGAATTAGTAAATTAGTTCTTCTGATAGGTTGCAGGCTGGCTCAGGTGGCGCAATGACGTCATTATCACCGCCTGAGCCGGGCAGCACACAGCAGGGACACAGGCCAGAAGAGGCCCGCATCACTGCTGATGGAGGTACAGTGCCTTGCAAAAGTATTCGGCCCCCTGGAACTTTTCAGCCTTTTGCCACATTTCAGGCTTTAAACAAAAATATATAACATTTTAAATTTTTGGTGAAGAATCAACAACAAGTGGGTCACAATTGTGAAGTGGAACGAAATTTATTGGATCATTTAAACTTTTTTTGTAATAATAAAACTGAAAAGTGGGGCGTGCAAAATTATTCGGCCCATTTACTTTCAGTTCAGAAAACTCACTCCAGAAGTTCATTGAGGATTGCTGAATGATCCAATGTTGCCCTAAATGACTGATGAAGATAAATAGAATCCACCTGTGTGTAATCAAGTCTCCGTATAAATGCACCTGCTCTGTGATAGTCTCAGGGTTCTGCATCATGAAGACCAAGGAACACAACAGGAAGGTTCGTGATACTGTTGTGGAGAAGTTTAAAGCTGGATTTGGATACCAAAAGATTTCCCAAGCTTTAAACATCCCAAGGAGCACTGTGCAAGCAATCATATTGAAATGGAAGGAGTATCAGACCACTGCAAATCTACCAAGACCCGGCCGTCCCTCTAAACTTTCATCTCAAACAAGGAGAAGACTGATCAGAGATGCAGCCAAGAGGCCCATGATCACTCTGGATGAACTGCAGAGATCTACAGCTAAGGTGGGAGAGTCTGTCCATAGGACAACAATCAGTCGAACACTTCACAAATCTGGCCTTTATGGAAGAGTGGCAAGAAGAAAGCCATTTCTCAAAGATATCCATAAAAAGTCTCGTTTACAGTTTGCCACAAGCCACCTGGGAGACACACCAAACATGTGGAAGAAGGTGGTCTGGTCAGATGAAACCAAAATCGAACTTTTTGGAAACAATGCAAAACGATATGTTTGGCGTAAAAGCAACACAGCTCATCACCCTGAACACACCATCCCCACTGTCAAACATGGTGGTGGCAGCATCATGGTTTGGGCCTGCTTTTTATCAGCAGGGACAGGGAAGATGGTTAAAATTGATGGGAAGATGGATGGAGCCAAATACAGGACCATTCTGGATGAAAACCTGTTGGAGTCTGCAAAAGACCTGAGACTAGGATGGAGATTTATCTTCCAACAAGACAATGATCCAAAACATAAAGCAAAATCTACAATGTAATGGTTCAAAAATAAACGTATCCAGGTCTAAAAATCAAGTCAAAGTCCAGACCTGATTCCAATTGAGAATATGTGGAAAGAGCTGAAAACTGCTGTTCACAAACGCTCTCATCCATCCTCAAAGAGCTCGAGCTGTTTTGCAAGGAAGAATGGGCAAGAATTTCAGTCTCTAGATGTGTAAAACTGATAGAGACATACCCCAAGAGACCGCAGCTGTAATCGCAGCAAAAGGTGGCGCAACAAAGTATTAATGCAAGGGGGCCGAATAATTTTGCACGCCCCACTTTTCAGTTTTATTATTACAAAAAAAGTTTAAATGATCCAATAAATTTCGTTCCACTTCACAATTGTGACCCACTTGTTGATTCTTCACAAAAAATTTAAAATGTTATATCTTTTTGTTTGAAGCCTGAAATGTGGCAAAAGGTTGAAAAGTTCCAGGGGGGCGAATACTTTCGCAAGGCACTGTAAGTATTAGTGTTTTTTTTTTCTTAATAGATGCTACATAATAGATGAGCACCTGGCATTTCTCACTGGCCCTTTTTTTTTTTTGGGGGGGGGGCTTGCACTATGGGGGCATCTGGCAACTGGCAATTTCTTACTATCCCATTTTTTTGGGGGGCACTATGGGGCATTTATTTCTTGCCTATTTTGTGGGGGGCACTATGGGGGCATTACTTTACTGGCATTTGGTGGCACTATAGGGGCATTATTTGGGGGCACTATGGGGGAGTGGAGCACTATGGGGGCATCTGGTGGCTCTAAAGGGGCATTTTTTTAATGGCACATTATAGGGGGCACTATAGGGGAGAGCAGCACTATGGGCATCTGGTGGCACTATAGGGGCATCATTTGGGGGCACTGAGAGGGCATCTGGTGCTCTAAAGGGGCATTTTTTACTGCCACATTATGGGGGGCACTAAGGGGAATTTTTTTCTGGCACATTATGGGAGGCACTATAGGGGAGAGCAGCACTATGGGGCATTTGGTGGCACTATAGGGGCATTATTTGGGGCACTATGGGGGAGTGGAGCACTATGGGGGCATCTGGTGGCTCTAAAGGGGCATTTTTTTTACTGGTACATTATAGGGGGCACTATAGGGAAGAGCAGCACTATGGGGCATCTGGTGGCACTATGAGGGCATCATTTGGGGACACTATGGGGGCATCTGGTGGCTCTAAAGGGGCATTTTTACTGGCACATTATAGGGGCACTATGGCATCTGGCACTAAGGGGGCAATTTTTACTGGTGCATTATGGGGGAGAAGAGCACTATAGGTGCATCTGCTGGGGCAATAAGGAGGGGCATTTTTTACTGACATATGGGGGACACTATGGGGGAGAGGAGCAATATGGGGGCATTTACTGGGTACTATATAGGGGTATTTTATACTGGTATACATTAATGGGGACATTAGCTCAACTGCGAGCACTAAGTTGGGGTATTATGGTGAGCTTTCCTACTACTGGGGGGCTATGGGGAACATGATTACTAGTATGGGCACTATGGGGGCATTATTACTACACTGTGTTCCAAATTATTATGCAAAATGTGTTTAGGAGTGATAAGGTAAGAATTTTTTTGTTTGTCAGTTAAACTCATTGATGGTGATGTGTGTGAGGGCTCTTTATATCACTGAAAGCAATTGCAGACACCTGTTCTAATTAGTTTGGCAGGTGTGTACAATTAAAGGCAAGACTACTTAAGAAGGCTGTCCCACATTATTAAGCAGCCTACATTTTCAGCTAAAATGGGAAAGAAAAAGGATGTGTCGGCTGCTGAGAAGCAACAAATTGTGGAGTGTTTAGGTCAAGGCATGACTACAATCAACATTGCCAAGACACTTCATCGTGATCATCGCACAATCAAGAAGTATGTAGCTGATTCACAGCACACACGTGTGCGTGTTGATAAGGGAAAATTGAGGACTCTTTCCAACAGGCAATTACGTCAGGTTAAAAGAGCAGCTGCAAAAATGCCTTGTCATAGCAGCAGACAAGTTTTTGAAGCTGCTGGTGCCTCCAACGTCCCCCGAACAACAACATGCAGGGTCCTTCAGAGGTTTGCAGCTGTGCGTAAGCCATCCTGTTGACCTCTTCTATCCACTGCACACAAGCAGAAACGGCTCCAGTGAGCCAAACAATACATGAAGACTGACTTCAAGACTGTTTTGTTCACCGATGAGTGCCATGCAAGGCTCGATGGTCCAGATGGATGGAGTGGAGGATGGCTGGTTGATGGACACCCCATGCAAACACGGCTACGGCGCCAGCAAGGAGCAGGTGGAGTAATGTTTTGGGCTGGAATCATGGGGAGAGAGATTGTCAGCCCCTTTAGGATCCCTGAAGGGGAAAGATAAACTCCATAATGTATGTGGAGTTTCTCAAACAGCACTTCCTGCCATGGTTCAAGAAGAAGAACCGTGCATTCCGCAGCAAGATCATTTTCATGCATGATAATGCACCGTCTCATGCTGCAAATAACACATCTGCATCTCTGGCTGCTATGGGCATAAAAGGGGACAAACTTATGGTGTGGCCCCCATGCTCCCCTGACCTCAACCCCATTGAGAACCTCTGGAGCATCATCAAAAGGAGTGTCTATGATGGCGGGAGGCAGTTCACATCTAAGCAACAGCTCTGGGAGGGTATTCTGTCCTCATGCAAAACAATTGAAGCAGAAACCATCCAAAAAATGACAAATTCAATGGACAAGAGAGTTCAGAAGCTCCTTTCAAACAAGGGGTCCTATGTGCAAATGTAACATCACCTAGAATAAAGTTTTGACTTGAAAACTGTTTGATTTCAGTTTGTAATAACCTGCTAATGCTTATAATGTCACAAATGACCATTTTTTTTTGTTCTTAATAAAAATGAAAAGGTTGAAAACTCTGCTGTGCATAATAATTTAGAACATGCATTTTGAGTGCATTTTGAGTGTTTATTTTTTTTTTAAATATACTGTTATCATAGGCAGTTTGTTCAAAAACCTTTCAATTATACTCAAATCGTTGATGACTGGAAAATTACAATGACTGCAATATAGGTAATTTTGGAAAATATGAGAAAATATTATTTGCATAATAATTTGGAACACAGTGTAAGTGTGCTCTGGCAGAGAATTATTTCCATTGGTGGAATTTTTGGGAGCACTGTTACTTTGGGGGGCACCCTGGCACAGTATCAGTTCAGCACAATTATTTTTTGGGGATTATCTTTATACTATTAGTGTCCGGATGCATTTATTTTTTAGGGCACACTGTGCCAATAATTGTTGAGGGGGGCACTATCTGTGTGGTCCTAGTATTTTCAGGGGGAAAAATCATCATGGCAGTCTGGTCCGAATGGAGAAGATGAGGAAAGAGAACGTCAACAAAGGTGACATCACTGGATGTAACAGGTATGTGGCGCTATGTAGGAGAGGATATGCTCTGGCTCCTCCCCCTGCCATTTGCAGAAGGAGGATTCAGAGCTGGGTGAGGACGGCCAAGGGGGGCAGCAGGCCACAGGCAGGTGGCAGATGGTGGGGTGAACCACAGGCCTTAAGTAGGATCTGGGGAGGGAGGAGAGCGGTGGAACTTCTTGGCTGTAGCTTGCTGTTTATTGTATAATGTGAAGCAGGCAGTGCAGCCAGGGCACGCCCTCCCCTCTCTGTATAATGTGTAGAGCCTGGCCTCAACAATATAATTTTAGCTGTACAGTGTTGGGAATGGCCTCTTATATTTAGGAGGAGCTTATAATAATGGGCAGGACCAACATTTTTTGAGCTATGTGCGCCTCAGTTACACATGCACTAGGCACTTCAGGAAATCAGTGGGGCAAAAAATGGCGCGGAGCGCTACGCGTCCTGCATTTTTTCTTGTTGGACCCCCCTAGAAAAAATTCCTGGGTGCTCACCTGCAGTCTTCTACATAGTTTTCTCCCTTTCTCTCTAGGAGAGAACTGTCAATCATGAGCAGATGGGCAGGGAGTGCAGGAGATTATGAATACCCATGACTCTTCTCAAGTAGATTTAACTATTTTCAAGGCCTGGGCTGCAATGATTGTAAAGCTGGTTCTCAGCAACTACTTACTATTAGCTCCTGAGTGACACACCGCTGAAATCAGCAGTGAGGTCAGCATAAAGTTGATGACAGGTTCCCTTTAAGGACCAGGCCAAATTTTGGAAAACTGACACTTTAAGTGGTAATAACTTTAGAACGCTTTTACTTATCCAAGCCATTCAGAGATTGTTTTCTCGAAACACATTGTACTTCATGACAGTGGTAAATTTGAATCAATATATTTCCCCCCTTATTTATTTTAAAAAATCCTCGATTTACCAAAAATGTGGAACTTTTTTAATAATAATCAATTGGAAAAAAAATGATATGCAGTGATAAAAAATTGCCCCTGAGGGCAATGTCTGTAGCCATTAAAACGTAAAAACTACAGGTATAGGCAGAATTATCTAAAACATAAAACATAGCTACAACGAGATCACTATCATTGAGATTATTATCATTGGTGAAGCTCCTTCCTTCCCTGATACATCAAATAAATAATAATAATAATAATCATACTGTACAAACTACTTCATAACTTATTAAGGATACCCATCTTACCAAAGTAAGTACATGTTTCATAAGAGATGCACAGGCATGTTAGGAAACATCTAAGTGATGCCTTTAAAGGTCAAATGTTTTGTTAGAGACTGTGGCAGGTACAAGGAGAGAGCTGCAGCAGAAAAGACATGCCCCCCTGACCTGCCAGGCTGAAGAGCAATTGGAGAAGTGAATGCAGAGATCTCTGGATCCATGTGAGGTACAGTGATCGTTCTAGCTTAGAGATTGTCATGTACTACATGATGTCTGATTTTCATTTTTTACATCTATCAATACATTTGAGGATGCAGCAATTTTCCGTTTTATCGTTTTCATGTTTTACTCGCTGCCTTACTAGAGCAATACCTTTTTTATTTGTTCACATAGCTATATGAGTGCTTGTTTTGTTCAGAACAAGTTGTACTTTCTAATAGCACCATATTATATTACATACTATGTAGTGCTAAGCTTGAAAAAAAATTCCAAATGGAGTGTAATTAGAAAAAACGCTATTCTACCATAGTTTTATGGGTTTCGGTTTTACGACTTTCACTATGTGATAAAACTGACTTAATTCACTAGGTCAGATTATTGCAATATCAATTTTTTATGTTTTTCTTGTGTTTTAATACATAAAAAATATAAAAAATAAAAACTTTATGTCTACAGAGGTATGTAACGGCTTAATATTTGTGGGGCAAAATGTAGTTTTTAATAATACCATTTTGGGATGTGTGACCTTTGGACCACTTCTTATTCAATGTTTTTAGAAGGGGAAGTGACCAGAAAATGTTGAATTGACTATTTTTTCTCCATTACGCAGTTCACAGTATGAGATATTTTTATATTTTAATAGTATGGGCATTTTGGGATGTGGTGATGCTAATGATATTTATTTATTTATTGTTTCTTTTTATTTTTGTTAAATGGGGAAAGGTGGGTCACTTGAATTTTCATTATTTTAACATTGTTATATATTTTAAACCTTTTTTAACCTTTTTTATAATCCTCGAAGGGAATTTAACGTGTGATTGTCTGATCGGCTCTCCCATTGAGTGCAATTATGGGAGATTCAGTGCACTCCTATCAAGACTTTCCACACTAGCTGGTACACTTCATTGTGTGGACTCCAGTGCTCAGCTTGCTGGATCGGCTCAGAATAGACTTGAAAAAAATTGCTGGACCAATTCATATAAGTGGCCCAGCTCATTCATGGTTTTTCCCACTAGTTTAGGTTGTCCTCACATTGACAGTTCTCAGAAACCATGTCTTCTGATAAGAAAGTCTAATAGCCTCAATGATAATAATCTATTCAATGATCACAAACCAAATTAAAAATCTTTTTGTACGACCTTTTAGTGTAGTTTCCTCAGCTCTAGAACATCTTTTGATAAATTATTGGTAGGCAGTTTATGAGTTAATTTACATAAATTGTAGTTTATGGTATATCTCAAACCAGGGCTAAAACTGTCCCGAATGTTTTGTCCCAGGCCCCGAATGCAATACCTGCCAGATAGATATAACTGTATTGCCCTCCTCAGGATGGTAATACAATTGAATCTAATGCAGTGGAAGAGCTGAAGAACCTGTGATGACATCACAGTCCTGTGATCAGTGCTAAAGGCAGTGGTTGAGGACCTGTAATGATGTCACCATCATGTGACCAGTGTAGGAGAGGATGGCGCTCAGCAGTGAAGAGGAGAAGTCCTGGAGAAAAAGCTGGGGTGAGGTCTGCTACATGAGCAGATGTAAGTGAAGGGATGGACTACTCAGTGTGAGAGGCAGATGAATGCTGGGAGTTGTGGTTATTTAACAGAGACTGTATGTTAGGGCTGAAGGGAGGACTGTTATTTACATTGGACTGAATGTTGAAGGGTTGATGTTGTTTACATGGGATTGCATGTTGGAGGCGGCTGGGGAGGTGGTGATAATATTTACATGGGACTGCATGTTGAGGAGCACTATTACTATGAGGGGCACTAATTTTCTTCAGGATAGTATTTGGGGGTATTGGGGAGCACAGCGAGCAGCAGGATAACACTGTTGGGACTCCAGGTTGGGGGATGATGATAGAAACGTGAGGAAGCTAAGATGTATGTGTGTCAAACTCTGCAGAAATGAGCCATGGCTGAAAGAAGTTGTCCAGACCGAATGGAGAAGATGATGACGGAGAAGATCTACATCAGAGGAGACATCACCTGGGAGGCACTGGATGTGAGAGGTATGTGCTGCTGTATAGCAATTACAGTAAGATGCGGTGTGCAGGGGGACAGTCAACTTAGAGAATCAGACCATATTCATTGGGGCTTGGGCCTCAGATCTTTTGAGACCCTAGTAACGACCCTGTCTCAAACATACATCTTATACATTCAAGCCATCCCCTCTGATTGATCAAGCCAATAAACTGGCTCATTCATTGTATGTACACAGGAGGTTTAAAATTGTTCTAAGGTCTAAACTTCTAAGGTCTGTCCAAACAGGTAAGAGTTTGTAACTTTGCAACTAAGGCTTAATGTGATCAAAATACTGTGTTAAGAATGTGCAAGTATGTATTTTTGGAATAGTATACTGACAATCCTATCTTTGTAACATGGCATTTGTAGAGCTTATCATGTATAATGCCTAGACAGTTCACACAGAAGAAAAGTTGCAGTACATGAGATCAAAGTTACCAGACCTTGGTAGAATCCTTTAATCTCATTTTTCAGAAAAAAAAAACATATGTAAAACATCTGACAAAAAGATTTTACAACAGATTCTTGCTCACTTCTTTATGACACGTATATATAATTCCTACATACTGTAATTTACAGTGTGACTTTACAGTGTAACCAAGATTAAAAATAAATAAAATAAATATATACATTACAGTGCCTTGCGAAAGTATTCGGCCCCCTGGAACTTTTTTCAACCTTTTGCCACATTTCAGGCTTCAAACAAAAAGATAACATTTTAAATTTTGGTGAAGAATCAACACCAAATGGGTCACAATTGTGAAGTGGAACGAACTTTATTGGATCATTTAAACTTTTTTTGTAATAATAAAACTGAAAAGTGGGGTGTGCAAAATTATTCGGCCCTCTGTTGCGCCACCTTTTGCTGAGATTACAGCTGCAAGTCGCTTGGGGTATGTCTCTATCAGTTTTGCACATCTAAAGACTGAAATTCTTGTCCATTCTTCCTTGCAAAACAGCTCGAGCTCTTTGAGGATGGATGAGAGCGTTTGTGAACAGCAGTTTTCAGCTCTTTCCACATATTCTCAATTGGATTCAGGTCTGGACTTTGACTTGGCCATTCTAAGACCTGGATACGTTTATTTTTGAACCATTCCATTGTAACATAGTAACATAGTTTGCAAGGCCGAAACAAGACATCTATCCATCCAGTTCAGCCTGTTTTCCTACAAGTTGATCCAGAGGAAGGCAAAAAAAAAACCTGTGTGGTAGAAGCCAATTTTCCTCACTTTAGGGGAAAAAATTCCTTCCCAACTCCAATCAAGCAATCACAATAACTCCCTGGATCAACGACCCCTCTCTAGTAACTATAACCTATAATATTATTACCCTCCAGAAATACATCCAGGCCCCTCTTGAACTCTTTTAGTGAACTTACCATCACCACCTCCTCAGACAGAGAGTTCCACAGTCTCACTGCTCTTACCGTAAAGAATCCTCTTCTATGTTTATGTACAAACCTTCTTTCCTCCAGATGCAGAGGATGTCCCCTCGTCACAGTCACAGTCCTCGGGATAAATAGATGATGGGAGAGATCTCTGTACTGACCTCTGATATATTTATACATAGTTATTAGATCTCCCCTCAGTCGTCTTTTTTTTTAAAGTGAATAACCCTAATTCTGATAATCTTTCTGGGTACTGTAGTCCACCCATTCCAGTTATTACTTTAGTTGCCCTCCTCTGAACCCTCTCCAGCTCTGCTATGTCTGCCTTGTTCACAGGAGCCCAGAACTGTACACAGTACTCCATGTGTGGTCTGACTAGTGATTTGTAAAGTGGCAGGACTATGCTCTCATCACTGGCATCTATGCCCCTTTTGATGCAACCCATTATCTTATTGGCCTTGGCAGCAGATGTCTGGCACTGGCTTCTACAGCTTAGTTTGCTGTTCACTAAAATTCCTAGGTCCTTTTCCATGTCAGAGTTACCCAATGCTTTACCATTTAGTATGTACTGGTGACTTGCATTATTCCTTCCCATATGCATAACCTTACATTTGTCAGTGTTAAACCTCATCTACCACTTCTCTGCCCAAGCCTCTAGTCTATCCAGATCCATCTGTAGCAGTGTACTGTCCTCTTCTGTGTTAATTACTTTACACAGTTTAGTGTCATCTGCAAAAATTGATATTTTACTATGCAAACCTTCTACAATATCATTAATAAATATATTGAAGAGAATAGGACCCAATACAGACCCCTGTGGTACCCCACTAGTGACAGTGACCCAATCTGAGTATCTACAGTTAATAACCACCCTCTATTTTCTATGACTGAGCCAGTTACTTACCCACATACATACATTTTCTCCCAGGCCAAGCATTCTCATTTTGTATACTAACCTTTTATGTGGTACTGTGTCAAACGCTTTGGAGAAGTCCAAATATACGACATCCATTGAGTCACTGTGGTCAAGTCTAGAACTTACCTCCTCATAGAAACTGATTAAATTGGTTTGACATGACCGATCCCTCATGAAGCCATGCTGAAACTGAGTTATTTGCTTATTTTCATTGAGGTACTCCAAGATAGCATCTCTCAGAAAACCTTCAAACAGTTTACCCACAACAGAAGTTAAACTTACCGGCCGATAGTTTCCGGGCTCTGTTTTTGGACCCTTTTTGAATATTGGCACCACATTTGCTATGCGCCAATCCTGTGGAACACTCCCCATCAGTATAGAGTCCTTAAATATCAGAAATAAGGGTCTGTCAATGACATAACTTAATTCTCTTAGGATACGGGGGTGTATGCCATCCGGTCCTGGTGATTTGTCTATTTTAATATTTTTAAGACGTTGCTGTACCTCTTCCTGGGTCAGAGAGGACATTGTAGATTTTGCTTTATGTTTGGGATCATTGTCTTGTTGGAAGATAAATCTCCGTCCTAGTCAGGTTTTCATCCAGAATGGTCCTGTATTTGGCTCCATCCATCTTCCCATCAATTTTAACCATCTTCCCTGTCCCTGCTGATGAAAAGCAGGCCCAAACCATGATGCTGCCACCACCATGTTTGACAGTGGGGATGGTGTGTTTAGGCTGATGAGCTGTGTTGCTTTTACGCCAAACATATCGTTTTGCATTGTTTCCAAAAAGTTCGATTTTAGTTTAATCTGACCAGACCACCTTCTTCCACATGTTTGGTGTGTCTCCCAGGTGGCTTGTGGCAAACTGTAAACAAGACTTTTTATGGATATCTTTGAGAAATGGCTTTCGTCTTGCCACTCTTCCATAAAGGCCAGATTTGTGAAGTGTTCGACTGATTGTTGTCCTATGGACAGACTCTCCCACCTCAGCTGTAGATCTCTGCAGTTCATCCAGAGTGATCATGGGCCTCTTGGCTGCATCTCTGATCAGTCTTCTCCTTGTTTGAGATGAAAGTTTAGAGGGACGGCCGGGTCTTGGTAGATTTGCAGTGGTCTGATACTCCTTCCATTTCAATATGATCGCTTGCACAGTGCTCCTTGGGATGTTTAAAGCTTGGGAAATCTTTTGGTATGCAAATCTGGCTTTAAACTTCACCACAATAGTATCACGGACCTGCCTGGTGTGTTCCTTGTTCTTCATGATGCTCTCTGTGCTTTAAACAGAACCCTGAGACTATCACAGAGCAGGTGCATTTATACGGAGACTTGATTACACACAGGTGGATTCTATTTATCTTCATCAGTCATTTAGGACAACAATGGATCATTCAGAGATCCTCAATGAACTTCTGGAGTGAGTTTTCTGAACTGAAAGTAAATGGGCCGAATAATTTTGCACGCCCCACTTTTCAGTTTTATTATTACAAAAAAAGTTTAAATGATCCAATACATTTTGTTCTATTTCACAATTGTGACCCACTTGTTGTTGATTCTTCACCAAAAATGTAAAATGTTATATCTTTTTGTTTAAAGCCTGAAATGTGGCAAAAGGTTGAAAAGTTCCAGGGGGCCGAATACTTTCACAAGGCACTGTATATAAAAGAGCTGAAACCATGATCAGTGTATCGCAACATAATCAGAAATATACTGACATAAATATTGTCCATGGGGTGAGGACTGCATTTTTCTGTAACATACTCTTGTCTTATCCATTTGTTCTGAAATGTGCTGTCTGTGATAGCTACGTACAGCACATATTCCAATCCCATTAGGTATAGGCATTGGGGCTGCCTTCTACGGAAGCCTGTGATACACATGTATTGTAATGCATTGTAGAGGAGATCAGACCCCCAAAAGTTAATGTCCCACAGTAAAAAAGTTTTAAAAAAGTAAAAAAAGAAGAGTTTTTTTATAATAAAAAAATAAAATTTAAAGTAAAAAACGCCCCTTTCCCATAATAAAAACAATTTTTTTAAAAAATAGAAAAAAAAAGAAAAACAGTATAGGTATCACTGCATCTGTAATGACTGATAAAAATAACACATGATTTACCCCGTCAGATGAACGCTGTAAAAAAAATGAACCAAAATAGCCATTTTTGGTCACTTTGTTGCATTAAAAAGAGTGTAGTAGGAAGCGATCAAAAAGTTCAATGTATCCCACAATGATACCACTGAAAATATCACCTCATCCCGCAACAAATAAGCCCCTACACAAGACGATCGGCAGCAAAATAAGAAAAAAGGTTCTCAGAAAATGGTGACACAAACAGAAAATGCTTTGTGCAAAGTGATAAAATGTAAAAAAAAAAATCGATATAAAATTGGTATCTCTGTAATTGTACTGACCAGCAGAATAAAGATAATGTGTCATTTTTCCTGCACGGTGTTCCCCCCAATAACAAATTCCAAAAAGCAATGGCAGAGTTGCCGCCTTATTTTTATCCTGCTTCCCAAAAAGCTAAATAAAAAGCAATCAAAAAGTTGTATGTCCTCCTTAACAGAACCAATGATAAAGTTCTGTTGAGAGAAAAATAAAATATATGGTTGTCAGAAAATGGCTGTAATGGTCTCCAGAGGCTGATCAATAGCAACATGGCGCCCGTAAACCATTCCACCACCCACCATTCTGTCCTCAAGAAACCATATGGCGCTCCTTCTGTTCTGATCCCTGCCGTGTGCCCAAACAGCAATTTATGACTACATATAGGGTATTGTTGTTTTCAGGAGAAAATGCTTAACACAATTTGTGGTGTTTTTTCTCCTATTACCCCTTGTGAAAATAAAAAAAAATGGGGAGCTTTTGCAACATTTTATTGGAAGAAATTAGAATTTTCATTTCCACAACCAAGTGTTTCTAAATTCTATTAAAAGCCTGTGGAGTCAAAGTGGTCAGTATACCCCTCAATAAATTCTTTGAGGGGTGTATTTTCCAAAATGGGGTTACTTTTCGGGGATTCTACTGTGGGGGTACCTTAGTGTGCTTTCAAATGTAACATGGCGCCCAAAAAACATTCCAGCAAAATCTTCCCTCCAAAAACCATATTGTACTACTTTCCTTCTGAGCCCTGCCGTGTGCTTATGGAGCAGTTAACGACCACACATAGGGTGTTTCTGTAAACTGCAGAATCAGAGTGATAAATATTGAGGTTTGTTTGGCTGTTAACCCTTTCTGCTTTACAGGAAAAAATGGATTAAAATGTAAAATCTGCACATTTTGAAAATGTGCCTCCATTTTTCTTTAAATCTTGTGAAACATATAAGGGTCAACTAGTTTTGAATAACTTGAAAAAATTAACAGTTTTGAATAACAACTAAAATGGAGTCATTTATGGGTGGACTCTACTACGTATGCCTCACAAAGTGACTTCAAAACTCAATTGCGGCTTAAAGTGGAATCTGGAAATGTCCTTAAAAATTTGAAAATTTTCTTTTAAAAATAAAATCCTCCTAAAGTTCTAAAAATATAAAATGACATTGGCAAAATGATGCAAACATAAAGTAGACATATAGGAAATGTTATGGTTGCCAACATTTCAAAATTTTGGCCATTGTGTTTTGCTGAAGAGCTACAGAATTCTCCAGGGACCTGATCTCCTGAATCCGAGCATAGAGGTCTGGTCCCGAAGGTGGAGCGGCGCATTTCCAGTAAAGGGCGATCAGACATTTAGCCGCAGTTAAGATATGAAGGAGCAGCCTAACACCCCAACCCCTTAGTGTTCTTGGGGCTTCTTTTAAGGGTTGAGTCAATGGATCCCTGGTAGAGATGAGTGAATCATTCAAAATTTTATTCGCTGAACATTCGTCGAACTTTTCATAAGATTCGTATATTCGACGAATATATATTTGTTGCATCTGCATACAAAATATACGTTATTATTAGAGATGAGCGAACGTGCTCGAAACGAACACTGTACCGCTCGGCTCCCCTGTGCGAGCGCAGGGGAGCCGAGCGGTACAGTGCTCGTTTCGAGCATGTTCGCTCATCTCTAGTTATTATGTGGCGTTTAGCGAACATTCGCACACTAATAACGAACGTTCAGTTTTAAAAGGTACGCAACTTCTTTGAACACGTACGCATGAGCGTACAAATTGCGTACGAAAATGACGGGCTTTGCTGGAGAGGAAAGGTGGAGCAGGAGGACCGCTCTGAGTTTGACCCCTTGCTACATATGGATACTGTATCAGCAGATGACAGCAGGTCATCCGACTGAGATGAGTGTGCCATCCACTCCACTATGTCATCCACTTTCTCCTCCACTACAATTTTGCGTCTTGGTGGGTTAGCCTGGTGGAACACTGGCCAAGTATTGCGAATACTACTAAGTAGAAGCTCCGGCTACAGGTCCTTTGGCACTGCTGCCCTGTGCCACCTTCTCCTTTTTTTAGAGCTCGAAGTCTGGCTGGAACTGGGCCTCTTTTGCTTATCCATTCCAGATATTTTTCACTTCACTCTGTGGCCCTGTAACTGGTCTTTGTCTTTGTCCCTGTCTCTCTCCCTATCTCTCTCCCTGTCTCTCTTTCCCTGCCTGATTAATTACTAGCCCTGCACTGGCTCTGCACTTGCCCTGCAGTATCCCTGATGTGTAATATTGATTCCCAGAACAATTACACCCCAATTTCAACAACACAGGTCTCAGTGTCTCAGAACTTCACACACAGTGCGTCTGCTCGTCTCAGCAGTCGCAGCAAAAGTGATGCGTCACTGGCTTACCGAGCCTGAGCCAATCAGAGCAAGTCCTGCCCACTAGATCAGGTGTCCGCTTTCTTCCCTGGCTTTTGTGCACGAATAACGAACTAACAGTAAAAGTTCGCTAATTACTTGAATTCGTACGCAACAGCGTAAAGAGTAACTTATACGTAGCATTAGCGTACAATTTATCGGACAAGTACGTAGCGAATGCGTAGAAAGCCTTAGGAACATTTTCGAATCTTAACGGAGCGAATCACCTAATATTTGGATTCGCTTTGAAGCTGAAAATTTCCAAGATTCGATACGAATCAACAAATCGACGAATAGATTCGATCATCTCTAATCCCTGGGAATAGGAGTATCTAGGATAACCTGCAAGAATTGCATCATTTGCCTCCAAAATGGCGTTATAACTGGGCAAGAAGAGAATATGTGGAATACTGAGGCATTTGGTAGGGAGCACCTCCAACAGAGATCTGGCACCTCAGGGTTCATGGCATGGAGAACTGCTGGTTTACGGTACCAGAACATTAGGATTTTCAATTGATTCTCTCTATATGTTATAGAAGAGGAACTAGTATGCACCCTCCTCCAAATGATTCGCCAAGTCTCTGGGGGGGAGCTCCCTTTGCAACCAATCCTCCCATTTCAGCATATATGGATGTTTGAAATCCAAAGGGAAATCGGAAGAGGTTAAAATCTGGTATATGTCAGATATAAGGCACTTGGAGGAGGGGCTTCGAGTACAAATACGCTCACTCGGGGTAAGAGTGGGGACATTCATAGATCCCAGTATGCTCTTACAATAGTGGAGTATTCTGTTGAATTGGAATTTTAAAGTATATGGTAGCGAGAATTTAGCCTGTAGTTCTTCAAATGTGAGAACCCTATCAGAAAAAGGATCCTTCAGGTCGACAAGGCAATAAAACCCTACAGCTGACCATGGTCTAATCATCCCCGCCTCAGAGCTTCCCAGGAGATGAGGAGTGAAGAGAAATAAAGAAAGAGGGGAACGAAGAGTTGCTAAATTATACCTAATCCTATACCAAATCTCTCTCGTAAACAGCATGGGGACAAATAGGTTTAAAGAAGAGATAGGGGTAGGAAAGCCCCAGATCATAGTCCCCACATGAGTTGGTGCCAGCCATAGCCTCTCAATCTCAGTCCACCAGTTGTAGGAATGGAAGGCAGACCGGGAGGTGATATGCCTCAGATACGTTGCTAGGTAATAGGAAGTAATATTAGGAAGGGCTAAGCCTCCATTCGTAAGTGGGGCTACTAAAATCCAATAAGAAAATCTAAGACGTTTGTAGTTCCAGACAAACTTAGTGAAGAGAGGGCATCCCTGTCTCATCCCATTGCTAATGAAGAGAGACGGGGAGGGGGCATGGGGCAGCCTCACCATCGCTGTAGGGGAGAAGTAGAGGCCCCTCAGGGCAGTCAGGAATGGACCCTTAAAGCTGAAGTGATGTAATGTTCGGAACATAACGTCCCAATTCAGGCGGTCAAATGCTTTTCCGGCATCTAGACTAAGCAAGAGGGCCTCCACCCTCCCCCTGCAGGACACATCCACCAGACCAATGGCTCTTCTAGTGTTGTCCCCTGCCTGTGGGAACCGGACAAAACCGAGTTGGTCCTTATGAACCAGGTGATGGAGCCAGAGACTCAGCCGGTTCGCCAGCAATTTGGTAAAGATTTTCAGATCTGAATTCAATAGGCTGATAGGCCTGTAACTTGCACAATCTGCGGGGTCTTTGTCAGACTTGGGGACAACAGTCACATAAGAGCCCAGCATGGTGTCAGGGCTTCTATCTCCTCGTAGGAACCTGTTAAACAGAAAAGTCATGTGAGGAGTCAATAGTTCCCCAAATGTCTTAAAATATTCATAAGATAGGCCACACGGTCCAGTGACTTTCTGTTAGGTAATTCAGAAGTCAAGAAGGTCTTCCGGATTCTTGATGAATGCTGTGGCGCAGTTCTTATGTGCAGTGAGGCTGAAGGGGAAACCAGCGGTAGGGGATAGAGTGCTTGCGAAGTAAATCCAATAAAGGTTTCAAGGCTCTGCGCTTTTGGAGGGTGATCCAGTAGAGATCCTGAAATAAGGACACCTTATCTCCTTGGTAATCCATTTGTTGCATAGTACGTGTTTTCGCCATAATGTACTTTTTTAAGACCATCGATTTTTGTGCCCTATGGGCACGATCCATCAAGATGGGATGTGACGGGGGTGTTCCAGAACAACATTAAAGATAGTAAGGAGGATAAATCAGACGTCCTCCTCTCCTTGGGTCTCCGGCACCCTTCGCACGCTAATATTGTGGCGGCACCCCCCTATTGTCCAAATTCTCAACATGGTTTTGCAAATCGCGTAATTGGAGGGTATGCGAAGATGTTTGCTTTTGGAACGTACAAATCACTATGTGTGAAACGTTATGGTCCTCCTCTAGTTGGTGCATGCGGTGGCCTTCATTCTGTACATCTTGTCGCACCGCTGTTAGTTCCTCCTTAAAGGCGTCTTTTACTTCCGAAATTAGGGCCCGAAAGTCCTGTTTTGTGAGTAGTTGTTGGATATGGGACCACCAGTTGGGGGAGGTTCAGCACGAGAACCTGGACCATCAGAATCCAAAGAAGAGGATGAACTGCGCGCTGCTAGATGGGGAGCTCCCGCTGTGCGATGATGCGGTGAGAGTATTGCTGGGTGAGCATTGGTAGTCCTGAGACTTGTCGAGTCCTCTAGATCTCTGAGGGAGAGGAGGGAGCCTTCTGGCAGAGGAGGCAGCAGAGGGGGTGTCATGGGGATCTGGGGGTCTCCCAGCAATAGCTGTGGTTGAGTGGGTGTGCTCCTGCTGTAGCTCTATCATAAGGGAGGGGGGCTCTCTACCTCTCGCTACTTCACTAAAAGAACGTCCAATAAGGGATGGCTGGGGGGTCCCTAGGATGTAGGGACATCTTTGTCAATGTGCCATAGAAGGTTAACTCTGGAGCATCTTCCTGAAGCAGGGTATATTGCCTGTATGGCAGTGTCATTCCTCCAGCAGGCATTGGCGGCTGACTGGTTTGCAAAATGGTGTGCACCTCCCTCCTCCACAAGTTGGAGGGTCTCAGGGGGACAGGAGGTTGCATGCTCAGGGGACTGGGGCTGCGGCAGTGGGATTACAGCTGCCATGCTTACCCGCGCAGCTTGAGGGGCAAGGCGGGAGGAGCCGCATCTTCCATCTCCTGTGCAGCATGAGGCTCCGCCATCTTTGGGTCTGCGTATTCAGCGCTACTCAGAAAGTAGGTGTCCAGGGTTTGGGACTGAGGCGCTCTCTCATTCTGTGTCACAATTCTGGTGGTCTTCCCCACCTTTTTCTTGCCTATTGTGGGACTGGATGGTAGCTGGGGTAGCAAATAGGAGCCTGGGGTGGATGGGCGCCACTGATCTCATCTGCTTCCGGCTACACCCCCGCTGACAACTTCTTTAAGCTTTGGATGGCAGATTGATGAAAGGGGTAGGCCTTCTCTGATTGGGCAGGGCTTAGGGTGCATGGTCAGTTATGGGGGAAAGAGAAGTGAAGAAAGAAAATGCATGAAAATGCCTTACTACCTTATGCCACAGACAGATCTGACCTGGTTTATTGAAAACCCTGTGCCACATCCCAGTTCATTCTAAAAGCAGCTTCCAATGTCTTCTGTTTGCTTCTTCTTTTCATTAACGGAGATATCTGCAATGATGTGCCAGCCAAAGGATTTGGCTTCAGGCTAAACCTAAGGGCACTATTCTGGTGGTTCCCTGATTTTCTACCTTTAACTCCTATAAGAGATCTGGTCTCCACTGCTGGTAACACACTAGGCCTCTACCTCTTGGAGTAGTCTCTGTGATTGCCTGTTGACTCACACAGGTCAAGAGACACCAGTACATAGCACCGAAAGGACAAGCAAACCTGTAGTTGTACTATATCAACACTATCAACTAGCCAGTTTGATTTTAGGCTTGTCCTAAAGGCATTATCCTGGCGACCCCCTGGTTTTCACCATTTAACCCCTTCTGGAATTCACTTGTAATAGTATTGATGTAATTGGAAGCTTACCCACGGGGGTCAGAGACAATTGTGCAAAGCACCAACAGCTCAGACTATACTCGTAGTCGGTAAACAGGTAGAGGGACAGTATGGTAGACAGTCTAAGGCCAGCCAACTATCAGAGTCAGTAAACAGGCAGAAGGCTAATACCTGGACAGACAACCAGAATAGCACACCTTTGCTGGTTAAACTAGTAATGAGTGAGAGGGCAATACAACATTTATAGTGGAAGCTGATTATCAATTAGAAGCAGCTCCACAGAAAGCAGGTAGAGCAGGGAAGTGGTGGTGAAGGCACTCCAGCTGTTCTGAAACTACAACTCCCAGAATCCTCCTTTCACTTCTATGGGAGTTATAAGAACAGCCAAGAAAATGTGCATGCTGGGAGTTGTAGTTTCACCGCAGCTGGAGTGCTAAAGGTTGCTGATCCCTGGTATAGCATATTGACCAACTGTGATATTGCCCTGGTGCAGACATAGAAGGAAAGAAGTGGCAGATGTAGTTTGGTCAGCCTCCTCAAAGACCCTTTGGATTGTGGTTAGAAATGCCTGTAGGTTGTGGGTCACAGGATCACTTCTCTCCCAGAGTCCATGTGAAAACCTTCCCTGTCATGAATTAGACCTGGAAGGATACTTTAGCCAGGTCAGCATGGAATTGGTTTAACTTCAGCCCTGTCATCACCGTCAGAGATGGGCACATTCTTCTGTAACAGTAAATCAATGCAAAACTTGTAGCCACATGTCATCAATGGACATTGCCCACATATCCAATACATGATGGGACTACAAAATCACTGGCACTTTCTCATGTGCATCCTCCAATGTGGTATACATCATACAATGCACAAAGTGCTGCAATGATGCCATCTATGTTGGAGAAACCATGCAACATATCAGCTAGAAGATGAATTTACATAGGCACACAATAAAGGAAAAGTTGGATACTCCTGTGTGTAAACATTTCTCTTTTTCAGAGTACAGTGCCATGGACTTAAATCTTAAAATTTAAGACCAGCAGGGAGCGAAAAATTCTAGGAATTCCAACTGTTAAAAACATTCCAATTATTAAAAAGAGGACTCAATCTGACACCCGGATTTATGACCCACTACTTGTATACCCTTCCTCGCCATTAGGCTGACTTTAGCTTCTTAACCTCTATTGCCTACCCATCTGTAACAATAACTACATTTTTATTACTCTGCTTTATCTTGGTGATGCATCACCTCATGTACAAATGTCTGTAATATATTTTAAGCGTAGTGCCTTTCTCACAGTCATTCACTTGTATACTGCCAGATGAAGGAGCCTCTGTGCTCTGAAAGCTTGCAAACAGAAAACAATATTTGGTTATCTAATAAATGTATCACTGTTAAAATACTTTTGTCTTTTATTAACATCACATAAACAGCAATCTCAAACTTATAACACTGAGCTGTCTGGTATACAGATGCACATCCATGCCTCAGGCATATAGTGTTACTATCACAACATCCTCACAAGAACAGAACCCTTCATCACTAAGCTGTAGCTTATAGAATACAACAGACACAAATAGAGTACAAACACAATAAAGTCATCTGGAGAGAAACTGAAGAAAAAAAATACACAGTCAAATAGAGGATAGCCATTCTCACCTATAGGCAAAAAGTAAGCCCTACTTTTGGTAGCCCCATTTTTATGTAATAGAAAATAGCCCTCCCCTAGGCTCCAAACTATTCAGTCTTGCATTGACAGCATATTCAGTATACTGTCCACCCATTTTCCAGAGTTTGCTGTCCTTGACACTTCCCTTAACCCCTTACTGGCTGGACTGTTTTGGGCCTTAGTGACCAAGCAATTTTCTTTAATGTTTTCATCATAGCATTCCAAGAGCTATAACTTATTTTTCCATTGATTGATGTTTTTTGCGGGACAAGTTGTAGTTTTTAATGGCCCAATTTTGATGTACACATAACTCACTGGTTAACTTTTATTAACTCTTTCTGGGGGGGGGGTAGGAAAAACTATAATACCGGCACAGAGTTTTTACACTATAAGGCCCCATTCACACGACCGTATGAATGGGGCCGTATGCGTTCCGCAAAATTGCGGAATACATGCAGCCCCATTCACCTCTATGGGAGCGCACAGCCGCGGCACGGAGACAGCTCCGTGCCACGGCTCCGCATAAAAAGATAGAACATGTCCTATACTTGTCCGTACGCACGGACAAGTATAGGCATTTTCAATGGGGGCGCACGGCGTGTGTTCCGAGCGCTGCAGAACACACGCCGGGCGGCCCCCGTATATTTGTGGGTCCGCAATAATGCAGACCCGCAAATATACGGTTGTGCGAATGGGGCCTAAATTTTGTGGCCTTCATTTTTCAAGATAAATAACATGATAACTTTATTCTCTGGGTCAGTACAATTACAGTGATACCAAGTAAATATATATATAGTTATTTTAAAGTCTTACTACATTTGCACATAAAAACCATTTTTGTAAAAAAAAAAAGAAAATGTTTTTGCATAGCCGCAATACAAAGACCTATAACTTTTTTTATTTTTATTTCTATAGAATTGTGTGAGGGCTTGATTTTTGCAGGACTTGTAGTTTTCATTGGTATAATTTTGGAATACATACATAATTTTTTAATAGCTTTGTATTCTGTTTTTTTGTGGTTAATAAGAAATATAAATATATAATTTTACAGTGCAGGTCTTTACGAATGTGACAATACAAAAGAGAGGTTTTGCTATTTTTTCTATTGGAAAGCATTTTTCAAAGGAAAAAGGGTCTATTATTTTAACTCTGGCATTTTTTCATTCAACAAAACTTTATATAACTTTTATTTTTAACTATTTAGTAGTCCCATGGGGGGACTTGATGTTTGATCTTTTGATTGCTTCTATAATATACTGTAGTACTTATGTATTAGTATATTATACAGTCCTTAGGATACTGACAGGCACTATCTGATTGACCTCAAGCACAGCTTGATAGGCATACATTGAGTGCAGCCTGGGGACCTTCATTAGTTCCCTGGCTGCATTCTTTTGCCACCCCACAACCTCATTGCCACCCACAACCTCATTTGTGGTGGTGATGATGCCTGAGAGAGGGAGATCCTTCCCTCTAAGCCACTTAGATTCCACAGTTGCTATTGACTGCAGCTTGGATTGGTACTTATGCCGATCCAGGCTGTTACAGTAGGAGCCCAGCTGTAATGCAAGAGGCAGTCATGTACCCATGCAGCACTTAGCGGTGATCACTATAAAAAGGTAATGGACTAGCCTAAGACCCCTTACTTATCGCCCTAAAAAAGGGGTCTTGGTGGTCACCGGGGTGGGGGGAGGTGTGGTTTGACGGGTTAAACAATTCAGTGCCAACTTATCTTGAATTAGATGTACTGTAGGTGTGAGAACAGTATAGATTCTAGTTTGGGTAATCACTTATTTAGATCCATTGCATATTTTAGAGATATGTTGCTGACTACTTAACTGGTTCACTGTTATTTTCCAAATCAATACAATTTCTTAAAGATATGACTCATTTCAAGGATGACTGTAATAAAATTAATTAAAATAAAGCTGACATTTTTTCCAATTACAGATTTGTTTAAGTTACACTAAAACCTTATTGAGATGTCAGTTATATTATAAATGTTTACATGGCACCAGTTATTATAAAGCTGTAAAGTCTCAGCCAAACCATATGTTGAAGTTTGGTAGTTTTCAAACATTCACTGAAAAAAATCATAACCACACCTATTACAATCCATCAAATCTATGTTTACGCCATAATTTAACCTGACAAGTTGTTAACAGTCATTATTAAAACATTATTTAAAGAGTTTTCTGGGTTTTCTAGGATTACTACGGTTTTAACAGCTCATGTAGTGATGCTTACCTCAAGTACATCTTCTTCATGCTTTTTTTTCAGTTTGGACTCTTCTGACCTGTTTTCGCCATGTAAATCAATCATTCTGGTTTGTTTCCATCCTGTATATAGCACTTCCTGTTAGTTTATCCAACCAAACCCATGATGAACTTCTCATTTCTCTGCCACAGTTCAAGCACCGTCCCTAACAATGTCCAGCTAGTTTATAGATCCTCCCACAAGCTAGTTGCATAGACAATCCTCCATCACTGCCCCTGTTGCTACGTTGACATGCCCAAGGACATTACATCACAAGAAATAAGAAAGTGTTGCATGGACAAGGTCATGTGACCACAGCCTATAATGGAAGATAGGAGCAATAAAGGTAAAATAAACACATTACAAGTTACCTTCATAAATGATTATTTTAAAGGCTGTTGCTGATGCAAACCAGAAAATCGTACCTGAGTTTTAAAAAAAAAGTTTGCATAATGGAAGTGCTTCTTTGTACAATGATAACTATGAAGGAACAGTTATGTTTGGGCTTCCCTGATGTTTGTTACCTAATGTGGAGCACGAATAGAGCAACTACTTCGAGATGAAGTGCAGTGTAATGAACAGGAAGTGGCGCTGGCATGGAGTGCCACCTCCTCTACTAACAGCTGAGTGGCAGGGATCCCAGGTGTCAGACCCTCGCCAATCTGATATTGATGACCTATCCTGATGATGTCCTCAATATATATGGCTGGAAAACCCCTTTAAGTTCTTGAGCTTCCAGGTATTTCTTAGTGGTCTGTCATTTCTTGATGTCCTCTAGTAATAGTTGAACATATGTCCGTTTCCTTATGCTTATGTTAGAATCACCTATAGCTTACCCATTGAATGAGGTTTATTTTTGCAGCATCTACTGGGGATGGAGCAACATTTTTGAAAGTAGGAGTCACAGTATCATGGGACCCTGTTTATGAATTAAGAGAATATTAATCATAACTCATTTAACCAAAAAAAGTCTACCATGTATATGGAAGAAGATAGTATTGTTTTTCTCTATATAAAATCAAGTTAAGTGTACCATGCTGATGTGGGCCTCGATAATTACTTCAACATGCTTTTTTTTTTTTTTGGAAGATCCGTGCAAATATTTTTCTAAGCCATAAAAAGTAAAAAAGGGTCATATGGTATTATATGTGCTACTTATTATGATATTACACAGAAGAACAGACAAATAGGTAGACAAGAGCTGGATCATCTAAGCCCCTCAACATCTTAAAGCATTTCACTTGTCAAAGTAAATTATTAAGTTCATCAAAAGATTGTTGAGTGCTTGACATGTATGAACCAAGTGTATTGTTTCGTTACCACATATACTTTGTGTTCTTATAGGTGCAATGTTATTTTTTGTTGTCCTATGAATTTGTCTTACGAGTTATTTATCACATGGGATATGTCATATGCCATCAACCTGATATCATAAAGGGAGATCTGTTTAGAATATTGTCCATACATCTAAGTACACTCATTATGAACAGATAAATCACTGACATGAGAGATATCTAGAATCCTATAGATGAAAGTATTCTTTCCTCTGATTGATTCCTTCTTGCTATGGTCAGGAGGTTACATTTTCTGTCGCATAGTTTCCAGATAATTTGAAAGTTTTTCAAACAATATTAAATATGAAAAGGATAAATACTTTGACATTTTCAAAAATAATGAACAGGTGCAAGATTTTAATTTTTTTTTATGAGAACCCATTGTCTACATTATTCCATAGTTGATTACTTGATTGCTTCATATGTAAAAGATTTCCACATATTTTTATATCTAGAATTGAAATGTAAAGCATCCAAAAAGTTTTTCTTTGTTCTTTTTAAAATTTAAACTTCTGGGAAATGATCAGCTACTAAAGACAATAATTCAATGTTCATCTGGGACAAAATATTATGGAATTGTTTTTCAAAATGTAAAAAATTTGCAGTATAAGCTACATATCATATGGTAAAAATAACAAATATTCACATATCTTGAATTTTTATCACTTTGATGCAGCAATTACGTACATGTCTTCCTTGATGTGTGATAGTGCCAGCAAGTAACTGGCCACAGCGGGAACATGCACTGCTGTGGATAGGTAAATATAGACTGGTGGTAAACTATGGAATCAACTATGCAGTAATCATCTGTGAGTGGTGAGGGGTGTGAAAGGTAATTGTGTGTCTGTTACCCAATAGCAGTTGATACTTGGAAAGGGGTTTTGATTAGAGATGAGCGAATCTATTCGCCGATTCGTTGATTCGTATCGAATCTTGGAAATATTTATCTGCGAAGCAAATTCGAATATTAGGTGATTCGCTTCGGCTTTGTACGCATTTGCTACGTAGTTTGTCCTATAAATTAGACACTATTGCTACGTATAAGTTACTGTTGCGTACGAATTCAATTCTTTAGCAAAATTTTACTGTTAGTTAATTTATCGTGTGCAAAAGCCCGGGAAGAAAGCGGTCACCTGACCTAGTGGGCAGGGCTTGCTCTGATTGGCTCAGGCTCGGTAAGCCAGTGATGCGACTGCTGAGATGAGCAGAAGCACTGTGTGTAAAGTTCTGACACTCTGAGACCTGTTTTGTGAAAATTGGGGTGTAATTGCTCTGGAAATCCATATTACACATATCAGGGATACTGCAGAGCAAGTGCAGGGCTAGTAATTAATCAGGCAGGGAGAGAGAGACAGGGAGAGATAGGGAGAGACAGGGAGATACAGGGACAAAGACCAGCTGCAGGGCCACAGAGTGAATTGAAAAATGTCTGGAATGGATAAGCAAAAGGGGTCCATTTCCAGCCAGACCTCAAGCTCTAAAAAAAGGAGAAGGTGGCACAGGGCAGAAGTGCCAAAGGACCTGTAGGCGGAACATCTACTAGTAGTATTCGCAATACTTGGCCGTTGTTCCACCAGGCTAACCCACCCAGGCGCAAAATTGTAGTGGAGGAGAAAGTGGATGAGGTAGTGGAATGGATGGCACGCTCATCTCAGTCTCAGCCAGATGATCTGCTGTCATCTGCTGATACAGTATCCATATGAAGCCAGGGGACAGACTCAGAGCATTCCTCCTGCTCCACCATTCCTCTCCAGCAAAGCCCGTCATTTTCGTACCCACATTGTACGCTTATGCGTACGTGTTCAAAGAGGTTGCGTACCTTTTTACCTGAACGTTTGTTATTAGTGCGCGAATGTTCGCTAAAAGCCATATAATTACGTATATTTTGTACACAAATTCAATGAATCTATTCGTCGAATATACGAATCTTAGGAAAAGTTCGACAAATATTCGGCGAATAAAATTTTGCATGATTCGCTCATCTCTAGTTTGGATAAATCCTAAATGTCTTAATTATTAATCAAATCACTCCTGTCTCCATATAAACTATAAGTACATTATTTTTGAATAGGAGTGGAGACGCAGTAAGCTGGCACAGCCAGTACACAGTGGATGGGGCCTTCTGCTCCCAGCTCTGTCCACTGTTCAGTTTCCGGTATAAGTGGCTTCCAAATACAGCTGATTAGTGGGGGTGCTATGTGTCAGAACCTCACTGATCTGATATTTCTGACCTGTCCAAAGGATAGGTCATTAATATCAATAAGTTGGAAACTGTCGCCCTGATTTTGAACTATTATCTACAGTAAAAAGTGCATAGTACCACAGATAAGGAGTCCAGATCACTATTTTTTTTTCATTTTCCTACTGCCCCCAGTTTCCCCTGCTGTCAAAGCTGCACTGAAATACTTACATAATGGAAAGGACTCATGTGCATATGCACAACAGTCCTGACAATGTATTTCAATTCAGCTCCAAGCACTGACAGTGGGGGAACAGGCAGAAGAAAAATAAAAAATAGTGATCTACACTACATATCTACAGTACTACTCAGGTATTACTGTAGATAAGGGTCCAAAATTGGAGGGACAGATTTCCTTTAATTTTATTGTTTACTGTCATTTTCCTAGTACACTGTATATGCCAAGCATTCACCCTAAATGTGCTGTGTACCCAAACATAGGAACATGCAGAGAGTACCCTTTGACCCTTTTGCATTAGTTTTAGCAGGTCCACAAGATTCTGTTTTTATGAGATCTAGAAATTTCAAGATGGTTTTCTCTTCCTTAGCATTTTTGTTCCACTTTCAATAAATCACATTTATTTCTTTGAAATTTAAATTGTTGCTGTAATGTGTAATTTCAGGAGCATGAAAACCACCCTTGGTACACCTTTGCATCTCATAAATACTAAAATGAAATCTAAAAAACTGATACCATTGTGTAAGGCCTCATGCACACGACCATATGTATTTTGTGGTCTGTAAATTATGAATCCACAAAATACAGATACGGACCCCCTGACCTCAATGGGTCTGCAGAGCACATTTTGTCGCCAAGTATAGAACACGTTCTATCTTTTAGCGGAACTGATATATACATGTTGAAAGCATACAGATCCTCACAAAATGTAGACCATAGACCCAATGAAACCAATAGGTACGCAAAAAGAATGTGGCCAGCACTTGGACCCTATCTGTATTTAGCTTGTATTTGTTATCATTTAGTATTAGTTGTACAATAAAACTGTTCAAAACATTAAAAAAATCAGTAGGATCCTTTCTAAATATTTTCAAACAAGATCACAAGCTTTTTAGATTTACAGTACTTGTTCATGCATGGTTTTATACCTGACAAATTAGTGTGGATAAAACATGTTTCCATTTGGCCGCAAATCCTATTATTTCAATAAAAGCTGTTTACTGAAAATGCAGGTTTACAAGGGTTAAGTGATGGTTAAGCCAGAAGGCAACAAGGGAGCTGATAGGTAGAAGGACTCTGCTATAATGGGAGGGTAATTTCCCTATTATTACATGCTTTCTTAATGTGAACCAAACTGAGAACAGATCAGAGGTGACCAGGGGTTAACATTCTGGTCTAGATCAAAGCAGTAATTTCTTGAAAATGATACACCCAAAAATATGTGCATGTAATTATTAGGATTGTCAGGGGACACTCAAATGACTTTCATGTTCAGTTCAATGTCATATTTAATTGAATCTTTAAGAAAGATCGCATTTGGTTTTTGGTGTTACCATATTGTGATAGAGACTCTGAGATCAAAGATTCTTTTAAAGATCTTCTTTAAAAGAATATCCCATCTAATTCCATAGTCATAATGTTCTTTGCACCTTTAAAATGGACACACTCAACCGTGATCTGGGGTTCTGTCAGACTTTCTGATGGCCAGAACAGTACAGTCTATAACTACATACAGTGCCTTGCGAAAGTATTTGGCCCCCTGGAACTTTTCAACCTTTTGCCACATTTCAGGCTTCAAACAAAAAGATATAACATTTTAAATTTGTGGTGAAGAATCAACAACAAGTAGGTCACAATTGTGAAGTGGAACAAAATTTATTGGATCATTTAAACTTTTTTTGTAATAATAAAACTGAAAAGTTGGGCGTGCAAAAATATTCGGCCCATTTACTTTTAGTTCAGAAAACTCACTCCAGAAGTTCATTGAGGATCTCTGAATGATCCAATGTTGTCCTAAATGACTGATGAAGATAAATAGAATCCACCTGTGTGTAATCAAGTCTCCGTATAAATGCACCTGCTCTGTGATAGTCTCAGGGTTCTGTTTAAAGCACAGAGAGCATCATGAAGACCAAGGAACACACCAAGCAGATCCGTGATACTGTTGTGGAGAAGTTTAAAGCCAGATTTGCATACCAAAAGATTTCCCAAGCTTTAAACATTCCAAGGAGCACTGTGCAAGCGATCATATTGAAATGGAAGGAGTATCAGACAACTGCAAATCTACCAAGACCCAGCCGTCCCTCTAAACTTTCATCTCAAACAAGGAGAAGACTGATCAGAGATGCAGCCAAGAGGCCCATGATCACTCTGGATGAACTGCAGAGATCTACAGCTGAGGTGGGAGTGTCTGTCCATAGGACAACAATCAGTCGAACACTTCACAAATCTGGCATTTATGGAAGAGTGGCAAGAAAAAAGCCATTTCTCAAAGATATCCATAAAAAGTCTTGTTTACAGTTTGCCACAAGCCACCTGGGAGACACACCAAACATGTGGAAGAAGGTGCTCTGGTCAGATGAAACAAAAATCGAACTTGGAAACAATGCAAAACGATATGTTTGGCGTAAAAGCAACACAGCTCATCACCCTGAACACACCATCCCCACTCTCAAACATGGTGGTGGCAGCATCATGGTTTGGGCCTGCCTTTTATCAGCAGGGACAGGGAAGATGGTAAAATTGATGGGAAGATGGATGGAGCCAAATACAGGACCATTCTGGATGAAAACTTGTTGGAGTCCGCAAAAGACCTGAGACTAGGACGGAGATTTATACTCCCAGACATAAAGCAAAATCTATAATAGAATGGTTAAAAAATAAACGTATCCAGGTCTTAGAATGGCCAAGTCAAAGTCCAGACCTGAATCCAATTGAGAACATATGGAAAGAGCTGAAAACTGCTGTTCACAAACGCTCTCCATCCAACCTCTAAGAGCTTGAGCTGTTTTGCGAGGAAGAATGGGCAAGAATTTCAGTCTCTAGATGTGCAAAACTGATAGAGACATACCTCAAGCGACTTGCAGCTGTAATCGCATCAAAAGGTGGCGCAACAAAGTATTAATGCAAGGGGGCCGAATAATTTTGCATGCCCCACTTTTTAGTTTTATTATTACAAAAAAAGTTTAAATGATCCAATAAATTTTGTTCCACTTCACAATTGTGACCTACTTGTTGATTCTTCACCAAACATTTAAAATGTTATATCTTTTTGTTTGAAGCCTGAAATGTGGCAAAAGGTTGAAAAGTTCCAGGGGGCCGAATACTTTCGCAAGGCACTGTATGTTTGCCAAAAAAAACACTAAATCCTGATAGAACCCATAGTGTCCATCAGTGACTGCTTAGATCCACAGTTTGATAGTCCTATCACACCATTGTGTTTTTTTTTTATGAATGGAACCATGACCCTTGAGTGAGCAGAACCTTGAAAACATAGAAAATCTCACTAGAAAATGCATAAAATGGTGAACCATTACAGCCTTCACAAGCAGTGAATTCCTTGTGATATTTTAATGGCTTGTGGTCCAGGAATTCTTCAATGTTTACTTACTGTGTACAGTCCTGTACTCTGGCTCCTGTTCAGCCATCTTGTTGCCCTCAAATTGTTTATTTCCAGCCACGGTATGGACATGGTCACCTGCGCCGCTTCACTGGTTTCTAATGACTGGTTTCAGTGGTGATGTGCCAAGTAACCCAGCAGTGACTATGCCTATATCTGAGCCAGAACTAAACAAGCCAAGCACCAGAAGGAAGCTGAAAGGGAACCAGGATGCAGGACCACTGCAGAGGGGAACAGGTAGTCTTATTAGGTTATGCACACTAGGGTCTTATAAGTAAATAGTGAAGAATTCCCTGTAACACCTTTAGGTATTAGGAACTAAATACATTTCTTATTGTAATCAGAGTATGATCTGATAATAATGGGCAACGTTGCCGTCAATTCAGTGTTTTAGAATTTCGTGTTGGTTGCTTGATGTTATACACAATTTTTCACACTATGTATTCAGCGCGCTAGCTTTACCAACAGAAGGTTTTATAAAGCATTTAAAAAGTAATCAGACCCTTTTACTTTTTTCACATTTGATGTTGTGGCCTTGTGGGAAAATAAAAAATGTTTTCCCCCATCAATCTGCTCTCAATACCCCATAATGAGAAAGTGAAAACAGAATTTTAGAAATTTTTAAAAATGTATTAAAAAGCAAACACTAACATTTCACCTGGTATGTATTTTAGTAAATATTCAGACCTTTTGCTATGACACTTGAAATGTGACTATTGCAGCCTCCCATTTCTCTTCATCTTCTTTGAGATGTTTCTATGCCTTGATTTGAGTCCACCTGTGGTAAATTTAGTTGATTGGACATAATTTTGAAAGACGCACCCCAACAGCTGACAATGGATATCAGAGCGAAAACCAAGTCATGAGAAGGAAAAACTGCTTTTAGGACAGGATTATATGGAGGCACAGATCTAGAGGAGGGTACAAAAACATTCTGCTGCACAAGAGCACAGTGGCCTCAATAATTCCTAAATGAAAAAAGGTTGAAATAACCAGGACTCTTCCTAGAGCTGGCCACCCAACCAAACTAAGTAATTGGGGGAGAAGAGCCTTGGTCAGAGGGGTGATCAAGAACCCAATGGTCACTCTGGCTGATCTCCAAAGATCCTGTGTGCAGAAAGGTGAAATTTCCAAAAGATCAACCATCACTGCAGCCTCCAGCAATCTGGGCTTTATGACAGAGTGGCTAGAAAGAAGCCTCTCCTCAGTAAAAGACACATGAAAAAAAAAGAACCTAAAGCATTCTCAGCATGTGAGAATTTTTCTGCCCTGATGAAAAAAAGATTGAACTTTTTGACCTCAATTCCAAGCATCATGTCTAAAGAAAACCAGGCACTGCTCATCTTCTTCCAGATATCATCCGTATAGCATGGTGGTTGCAGCATCATGTTGTGGGGAGATTTTCAGTGGCAGGTAGACTGGTCAGGGTTGAGGGAAAGCTAAATGGAGAAAAGTACATATATATTATTAATGAAAACCTGATTCAGAGTGCTCTGGACCTCAGACTGGGCTGAAGGTTCATATTCCAACAAGACAATAACAACACAGTAGTGGCTTAGGGACAACTCTGTGAATGTCCTTGAGTGGCCTAACCAAAGCCCCGACTTGAGCCCAATAGAACATCTCTGGAGAGTCCTGAAAATCGCTGTCCAGCAACAGTCTCTATCCAACCTGACAGAACTTGAGAGAATCTACAGACAAGAATAGCAAAAAAGGTGCTTCAGCTAAGTCCTGAGTAACGGACAGGGATCGCAGAGCATTATATGCGATCCCTGTCAGTGCCGAGTCCAGCCCTGTAGATGCGTTGCGGGAGACATGCGAGTCTCCCGCTCGTGTGAAAGGGGCATAATAAATACATGCAGCAGATGCGCTCTGTCTTAACATACCCAGAGGACTGGATAATATAGAAAGAGGCAGTCACTGCTAGCCAGGACTGGTAATCCAAAGGGAGCTTATTAACTGTCTTCCTACCAGGACTTCATTTTAATGTGATGTCCAAAACCCCTAAAGAAGGCCAAATACTATCTATTCAGTTGAAGGCCAGATGTGGCTTGCACATGCCCATTTAGTTCACTTTATTAGGAGATGATGGCTAACTTTATATGTCAGACTATATGCGATTCTTAATTACTGGGCTTTTATGTTCACTAAGAGGTAATCCCCTCCCTCTTAAAAAATTCTTTTAAAGTATCCTCCTTGTAGTGTTGTTACCTTATACATTTCATTGCAAGAGTAACAGGATGGTTACATTTACAGATACATTCCCCTTGTTTGCATGAGGTAAACCACTTTTTTTTATAAACAAGATTTTGGATTACTGTGTCACGAGATACAGTATCTATTCTATATTCATATATGTGTAGGCACCCAGTGGTTGCAATGGGAGTTCCAGCCTGTCCAGTGTTTTGCATGCAAGTCACAAAATTGGTGTCCGTAAACACATTTAAGAAAAGATAAGGGTGGACACTTCTGTTTATGCTAATTATTAAAATTGCTGTGCTGTCCCTTGGAGGAAAGACTCAGTCTTTATGTGTGGGCAGTGAAGTAGGACTCACAGATTTGGCTTTCTCTATGTGTGGGTGGAAGAATCAGGGCTCAAGGTTTTTCTATGTGTAGACAGAAAGAGCATGCTTTCTCTATGAATCTATGCAGCTTTTAAACAGTTTTCCATAAAAATACTGAATGAAATCATAGAAATTTTGTATTCCACACTATCTACCTCTCTACCATTTGATGTCCTCAAAAACAGTAGCACATAGCACCTGACAGATCTAATTTAATCAGTTTTTGGTTATTTTTGTTTTTGTGGTTATTATACTCTTAGTTCTAAGTGAATTTCCCGGTATTCAGTAAATATGCAGAGGTTCTACAATGAGCTCATTTACATTTTTATGAGATTATTGAAAAAAAAAATGAACATTTTTGTGGTAGACTTAAATCTCAAAAACCTATGATCTAGCACATTCCTTCAGAGATGGAATAATTTCATCACACTGTTTTTGTACAGCCACACTTACCAACATGTTTTACTGTCTTGATCCCTGTTAAAACATACATATTTGTTGAAATATATTAGTGCACTAAAATGTTCTGTTTCTTAATGTCCCGATTTTAGACATTAATCCTTAGTCAAAAGGCCATTTTTAAAGTACTACTTTGAGCTAGGTTTTGGAAAAATATTTACTTTTTTTAGGGGGGGGAGGGCACAGCAATGTGGTAACATTGTATTTACTCTTTTCAGATCAATATGATTATAGTCATAACATTTACTCTATACTTTAGTTTTAATGTTTTATTACTTCTGCACGATAAAATAATTAAAAAAAGGAATGCATACGTACTAGAGATGAGCGAGCACTAAAATGCTCGGGTGCTCGTTATTCAAGACGAACTTTTCCCGATGCTCGGGTGCTCGTTTCGAGTAACGAACCCCATTGAAGTCAATGGGAGACTCAAGCATTTTTTGCAGGGGACCAAGGCTCTGCCTTGGGAAGGCTGGGTGAAAACCTGGAAACCTCAGAAAATGATGGAAACACCACAGAAATGGACAGGAAACAGTAGGGGCAGCATGCATGGATGCCTCTGAGGCTGCCTAATCCCACCATTACCCCAAATTCTCAGGCAACAGCCTGGTGGTTACCCTCATGGCAATTGTGCTCACCCAGACCAAGAAAGGCGAGGCACATACCCATCACATGTTAGGGAAGCACCCAACTAGGTGCAAAGAAAAATTGTTTAGAGAGAGGGCCTGTAGGTGGACCTCCGGAAAAATTGTTTGGAGAGAGGGCCTGTAGGTGGACCTCCGGAAAAATTGTTTACAGAGAGGGCCTGTAGGTGGACCTCCGGAAAAATTGTTTGGAGAGAGGGCCTGTAGGGGGCCCTCCGGAAAAATTGTGGTAAAAGAGTGCCAGTTGGACCTCTAAAAAATGGCGTTTTTTGGGTCAGTGTTAGGCAAAGACGACAAGGAGGAGGAGGAGTAGGAGGAGTAGAGAAGAGGAATCGGATACATAAGTAATGTTAATCTGTAGCTGCTTTCCCCCGGAGGAGATTTGAATTCCGGTGAAATCCAGGCTTTGTTCATTTTAATAAGCGTCAGCCTGTCAGCGCTGTCAGTTGACAGGCGTGTACGCTTATCGATGATGACGCCACCAGCTGCACTAAATACCCACTCTGACAGCACGCTAGCGGCAGGGCAGGCCAGCACCTCCAAGGCGTACAGCGCCAGTTCAGGCCATGTGTCCAGCTTTGAAACCCAGTAGTTGTATGGAGCAGAGTGATCGCTACGGACGTTGGTATGGTCAGCTAGGTACTCCCTCACCATCTTTCTGTACAGCTCCCCCCTACTCTGCCTAGACTGGGGACAGGTGACAATGTCTTGCTGGGGTGACATAAAACTGGCAAAGGCCTTGGAGAGCATTCCCCTGCCAGTGTGCCAGTGCTGGACAAGCTGCCTGCTCGCCTCCTCTCCCCCGCTACTTGGCCCACAGAACAATGCCCTCTGCCGCTAGCGGCGTCAGATGGGAAGGATTGTTTCAGCTTGTGCACCAGGGCCTGTTGATATTGATTCACTCTCATACTCCTTTCCTCTACAGGGATGAGAGTGGAAAGGTTCTGCTTGTACCATGGGTCCAGGAGAGTGAACACCCAGTAATCGGTGTTTGAAAAAATGCTTCTAACGCGTGGGTCACAGGATAGGCAGCCTAACATGAAGTCTGCCATGTGTGCCAGAGTCCCAACACGTAAGAATTCCCTCTCCTCACTGGCCTGACTCTGCATTTCCTCCTCCTCCTCCTCCAAGTCCTCCTCTTCAGCCCATACACGCTCAAGATTTAAGGACTGAGCACTGGTACCCTCTTCTGTCTCGCCGACATTCTCCTCCTCTTCCTCCTCATCCTCATCCCCCTTCTCCGATACGCGCTGAGAAACAGACCGGAGGGTTCTCTGGCTATCAAGCGACGTATCTTCCTCCACCGTCTCTTGTGACAAGCGCAAAGCATCCGACTTGATGCTGAGCAGTGAGTTTTTCAACAGGCAAAGCAGCGGGATGGTGAGGCTGATAATGGCGGCATCGCCGCTGACCATCTGTGTTGACTCCTCAAAGTTGCTCAACACCTGGCAGATATCAGATATCCACGTCCACTCCTCATTGTAGACTTGAGGAATCTGAGTGACCTGACTACCAGTTCTGGTGGAAGTTGACATCTGGCAGTCTACAATCGCTCTGCGCTGCTGGTAAACTCTGGATAACATGTTTAATGTCGAATTCCATCTTGTGGGCACGTCGCACAACAGTCAGTGAGCGGGCAGTTGTAGGCGGCGCGGCGCTGCCCTGAGAGTGGCAGCATCTGTGGTGGACTTGCGGAAATGCGCACAGATGCGGCGCACCTTGGTGAGCAAATCAGACAGATTGGGGTATGTCTTGAGGAACCGCTGAACTATTAGATTGAACACGTGGGCCAGGCATGGCACATGTGTCAGTCTGCCGAGTTGCAGAGCCGCCACCAGGTTACGCCCGTTGTCACACACAACCATGCCTGGCTTGAGGTTCAGCAGTGCCAGTCACAGATCGGTCTGCGCCGTGATGCCCTGTAACAGCTCTTGGGCGGTGTGCCTTTTGTCACCTAAGCTCAGCAGTTTGAGCACCGCCTGCTGGCGCTTACCCACAGCACTGCTACTGCGCCTAGAGCTACCGACTGAAGGCGCCGTGCCCACGGATGGTAATTCGGAGGAGGAGGTGGAGGAGGAGGAGGGTAGGCCCCGCAATCCTCGGTGTGGGCAGTACATGAGCGGCCCCAGGGTCAGTCTCGGTCCCAACCTCCACCAAGTTAACCCAATGTGCCGTCAGTGAGATATATGGTTAGGTGGACCTTCTCAGAAACAGGTCAGGGCACGGATGATGTTCTGTGACACGTGCTGGTGTAGGGCTGGGACGGCACATCGGGAAAAATAGTGGCGGCTGGGGACCGAATACCGAGGGGCAGTCACCGCCATGAGATTGCGAAAGGCCTCGGTCTCTACCAGCCTATAGGGCAGTATCTCCAGGCTCAACAATTTGGAGATGTGGATGTTGAGGGCTTGGGCATGTGGGTGGGTGGAACTGTATTTCCTCTTGAGCTCCAGCGTCTGCTGTAAAGACAGCTGAACGCTGCGCAGGGACACATTGGTGGACGCTGTGGAGGATCGTGGAGGCGAAGGTGTGGTTTTCCGGTGGGAGGCGCTCGTGCCGGGGTCCTGGGCAAGGGGTTGACTAGCAGAGGCAGCGAGTGACACAGGGGAAGGAGCAGTGGGGTGACCCGCAGGAGGTGAACGGCCTTGGTTCCATTGAGTGGGGTGTTTAGCACTCATATGCCTGCGCATGCTGGTGGTGGTTATGCTAGTAGTGGTGGCACCCCTGCTGATCCTGGTGTGGCACAGTTTGCACACCACAGTCCGTCGGTCATCCTCACTTTCTTTAAAGAACCTCCAGACTTGCGAACATCTAGGCCTCGCCACGGGAGCTTCACTACGTGAAACAGTTGCTGCTGATGCACCAGCTCTGGCCCTGCTTCTCCCTCTGGCCAACCTGTTCTGGTGCAGCACTCGCCTTCGCCTCAGAAGCACTGTCTTCACTCGGCTTATCAACCCAGCTTGGGTCAGTCACCTCGTCATCCCCCGATTTCTCAGTCTGCTCCCCCCTCGGACTTCCTGCCCTGACAACAACTTCACCACTGTCTGACAACCGTGTCTCCTCATCGTCTGACACCTCTTTACACACTTCTTCCACTAAGTCAACATTGTCATCATCATCATCACCCACAGACTGTGACAGTTGGAAAACTTGGGCATCGGGAAAGAGGTCAGCAGCAACCTGAGAAGTGGTTTGTGACTCTGGGAAGGGTCCAGAAAACAGTTCCTGAGAGTATGCCAGATCGCATTCCAAATTTTCCTGGGAGGGGGCAGACTGGGGGGAAGGAGGTTGAGGTGGAGGAGCCAGAGGAGTGCTCCCTTGGGTAACGTGGGTGGACTGCGTGGAAGACTGACTGGTGGACAAATTACTTGAAGCATTGTCCGCAATCCACGACATCAGCTGTTCGCACTGTTGTGGTTTCAACAGTCCTCTACCACGTGTCCCTGTAAGTTGAGACATGAAGCTAGGGAGTGTAGCTCTGTTGCGTTCCCCTGCTCCCTCATCAGCAGGTACTGTCTCACCCTGCCCAGGACCACGGCCTCTGCCCCCTGCAGTAATTGAATGCCCACGCCCACGCCCTCGTCCTCGACCCTTAGCCCTGGGGTTCAACATTTTCTGTATATAAGTGTATTATATAAAAATAAATAAATAAATTGGCCTGTTGTACTGAAACCCACAAACTTGTTCAATCTGAACAAGAAAACATATAGGTGGATAAGTTAGAGCAAAATTACCTAATGTTATTACGTACCGTGCAGTATGGAGCAATTACACTGAAACTATTAGATTAGGCAGACTTGGTCTGCTTAAGTGCAACCCAGACAAATGTCGCACAGAGATTTTTGTAATGTAGCTGTATCAGTGAGACCAAAAGACCTTTTTTAATTAAAGGGGTTGTCCGGGTTCAGAGAAGAACCCGGACATACCTGCAATTTCACCCAGGCTGCCCGCCTGAAGAGGGCATCGGAGCATCCTATGCTCCGATGCCCTCCTTTGCCCTGCGCTAATTAGCGCAGGGCAAAGGAATTTCGCCGGGTTCCGGTGACGTACCGGTCCCTGCCGGGCAGAGGCTTCCGCCCGGCAGTGAGTCGGTGACGTCATCGGCGCTGATGGACAGGCTTCAGCGCTGCCCTAGCCAGTAAAACGGCTAGGGCAGCGCTAAAGCCGGCCCATTAAGGCCGGTGACGTCACCGAACTCACTGCCGGGCGGAAGTACCCGCCCGGCAGCGAGTATTTACAAAACAAGAGACCTTGCCCTGCGCGATCTAGCGCAGGGCAAGGGGGGGGCATCGGAGCATGAGATGCTCCGATGTCCTCTTCAGGCAGGCTGCCTGGGTGAAATTGCAGGTATGTCCGGGTTCTTCTCTGAACCCGGACAACCCCTTTAAGTGACAAACAGAATGTGTCACCTGGACAGAAAATACGGATTGTGCTTTGTATATAGGTGGATAAGTTAGAGCTAAATTACGTATGTTATTACGTACCGTGCAGTATGGAGCAATTACACTGAAACTATTAGATTAGGCAGACTTGGTCTGCTAAAGTGCAACCCAGACAAATATCGCACAGAGATTTTTGTAATGTAGCTGTATCAGTGAGAGCAAAAGACCTTTTTTAATTAAGTGACATACAGAATATGTCACCTGGACAGAAAATACGGAGTGTGGTTTGTGGTGACCGGACAGCTGAACTGTGACACACAGAATGGTTCCACACAGCTGTATGAAATGGATTTGTATCACTGAGATAAAACAACAAAAAACTTTTTTTTTTTTTTGTATTTTTTTTTTTAACGTGACGTGCAAAAACTATCAGAGAGCTAACTCAGCCCCTGCTGACTGTGGCTATTTTGACTGCAACCCAGACAAATGTCGCACAGAGATTTTTGTAATGCAGCTGTATCAGTGAGAGCAAAAGACCTTTTTTAATTAAGTGACGTACAGAATGTGTCACCTGGACAGAAAATACGGATTGTGGTGACTGAACAGCTTAACTGTGACACACAGAATGGTTCCACACAGCTGTATGAAATGGATTTGTATCACTGAGATAAAACAACAAAAAAAAATTTTTTTTTTTAATTTTTTTGTATTTTTTATTTTTTTTTTACGTTTTTTTTAACGTGACGTGCTGAAACTATCAGAGAGCAAACTCAGCCCCTGCTGACTGTGGCTATTTTGACTTCAACCCAGACAAATTTCGCACAGAGATTTTTGTAATGTAGCTGTATCAGTAAGAGCAAAAGACCTTTTTTAATTAAGTGACGTACAGAATGTGTCACCTGGACAGAAAATACGGAGTGTGGTTTGTGGTGAGTGGACAGCTGAACTGTGACACACAGAATGGTTCCACACAGCTGTATGAAATGGATTTGTATCACTGAGATAAAACAACAAAAAAACTATTTTTATATATATATATTTTTTTTTATATATTTTTTTTATATATATATATATATATATATTTTTTTTTTAACGTGACGTGCAGAAACTATCAGAGAGCAAACTCAGCCCCTGCTGACTGTGGCTATTTTGACTGCAACCCAGACAAATGTCGCACAGAGATTTTTGTAATGTAGCTGTATCAGTGAAAGCAAAAAACCGTATTTGATTACGTGACGTACAGTATGGGTCACCTGGACACAAAATACGGATTGTGGTTTGTGGTGAGTGGACAGCTGAACTGTGACACACAGAATGGTTCCACACTGCTGTATGAAATGGATTTGTATCACTGAGTTAAAACAATAAAAAAAAAAGTGTTATATGTGGCGATAGCTGCTCTACTAGTGCCAGCCAGCCAAGCCAGGAGACAAAAAAAAATGTCTTAGAAGGGCTGTTGGGTTCTTTTCAGATCACTCCTGCCTAACAGAGAACTAAATCCAGGCCCTAACACTCTCCCTGAAACGCAGCAGCTCTGTCCCTAACGACATCCAGACAGCATCTGAGCCGAGCACCGCGGGCAGTCACTAGTATATTCCAGGGTCACCTGATCAGGCCAGCCAACCCCTGCTATTGACATGTAAGGGCCCCACGTGATGCTGGGTGTACCGCAGAGTCTCCTGGCTTGTGATTGGCTGAGTTTATAGGCGCCAAAAATTCAAAATGCGGGAGATGCCATTTCCTCGAGCATGGCGACATACTCGTCCGAGCAGTGAGCACTTACGAGTACCGTAATACTCGAACGAGTACCAAGCTCAGACGAGCATGCTCGCTCATCACTAATAAGTACCCCTTGACTGAGGTTTAAAGCAACCAGTGGATGTACAGTACTTTAATTTTTTTCCAATGAAACAAGCACTGTTCATTTTCAATTTTTGGTGAAGAATCAACAACAAGTGGGTCACAATTGTGAAGTGGAACAAAATTTATTGGATCATTTAAGCTTTTTTTGTAATAATAAAACTGAAAAGTGGGACGTGCAAAATTATTTGGCCCCCTTGCATTAATACTTTGTTGCGCCACCTTTTGCTGCGATTACAGCTGTAAGTCGCTTGGGGTATCTCCGTCCTAGTCTCAGGTCTTTTGCAGACTCCAACAGGTTTTGATCCAGAATAGTCCTGTATTTGGCTCTATCCATCTTCCCATCAATTTTACCCAGGCTTTTACCCAGGCCCAAACCATGATGCTGCCACCACCATGTTTGACAGTGCCGATGGTGTGTTCAGGGTGATGAGCTGTGTTGCTTTTACGCCAAACATATTGTTTTGCATTGTTTCCAAAAAGTTGGATTTTGGTTTCATCTGACCAGACCACCTTCTTCCACATGTTTGGTGTGTCTCCCAGGTGGCTTGTGGCAAACTGTAAACAAGACTTTTTATGGATATCTTTGACAAATGGCTTTCTTCTTGCCACTCTTCCATAAAGGCCAGATTTGTGAAGTGTTCGATTGATTGTTGTCCTATGGACAGACTCTCCCACCTCAGCTGTAGATCTCTGCAGTTCATCCAGAGTGATCATGGGCCTCTTGGCTGCATCTCTGATCAGTCTTCTCCTTGTTTGAGATGAAAGTTTAGAGGGATGGCCGGGTCTTGGTAGATTTGCAGTGGTCTGATACTCCTTCCATTTCAATATGATCGCTTGCACAGTGCTCCTTGGGATGTTTAAAGCTTGGGAAATCTTTTGGTATCCAAATCCGGATTTAAACTTCTCCACAACAGTATCACGGACCTGCCTGATGCGTTCCTTGGTCTTCATGATGCAGAACCCTGAGACTATCACAGAGCAGGTGCATTTATGCGGAGACTTGATTACACACAGGTGGATTCTATTTATCTTCATCAGTCATTTAGGACAACATTGGATCATTCAGAGATCCTCAATGAACTTCTGGAGTGAGTTTTCTCAACTGAAAGTAAATGGGCCGAATAATTTTGCACGCCCAACTTTTCAGTTTTAATTTTACAAAAAAAGTTTAAATGATCCAATAAATTTCGTTCCACTTCACAATTGTGACACACTTGTTGTTGATTCTTCACCAAAAATTTAAAATGTTATATCTTTTTGTTTGAAGCCTGAAATGTGGCAAAAGGTTGAAAAGTTCCAGGGGGCCGAATACTTTCGCAAGGCACTGTACATTAGTACTAGGCAATGCTCTGTCAGCTATATACATCAGTATTAGGCAATGCTCTGTTAGCTATATACATCAGTACTGTCAGTTATATACATCAGTACTAGGCAATGCTCTGTCAGCTATATACATCAGTTCAAGGTAATGCTCTGTCAGCTATATACATCAGTACTAGGAAATGTTCTGTCAGCTATATACATCAGTACTAGGAAATGCTCTGTCAGCTATATAAATCAGTACTAGGCAATGCTCTGTCAGCTATATACATCAGTACTAGGAAATGCTCTGTCAGATATATACATCAGCACTAGGCAATGTTCTGTCAGCTATATACATCAGTAATAGGCAATGCTCTGTCAGCTATATAAGTCAGTACTAGTCAATGCTCTGTCAGTTATATACATCAGTACTAGGCAATATTCTGGGTCTCACATTAAGGCCCCATTCACACATCCGTATTTTTGCACATCCTGGAAAACGGTCAGTTTTTTGCGGATCCGTTGTTCCGCAAAAAACTCAGTTTTTCCAGGACATCCGTTCCGTTTTTCCTTAAAAAACGGAAAGGATGTATCCATATGTCATCCGTTTTTTGTGGATCCTCAAAAAACGGAAGGATGAATAACATCTTTTTTTTCACCCCTCCTGGAACGGAATCCGCAAATACGGATGACATGCGGATGCAATTCGGGAGAAAAGTAGGACAGGAGGATTTCTTTATGCGGACAGTCGGAACGGACACACGGATGTGGACACCACACGGTGTACTGTCCACATTTTTTTGGGACCCATTGAAATGAATGGATCCGCATCCTATCCGCATAATCGTCCGCAATTGTGGAAACGGATGCGGAAAAGATGCGGACACATTATACGGACGTGTGAATGGGGCCTAAAGGAGTATTCTCTTCATTAACAATTTATTCTCCATCTCCTGTGGATAGGGGATAACTTGATCTAACCGGAATACCCTTTTAATGACATATGAGCAAATGCTAAAGGTAAAAAGTCAAGGGGGAGTAAAATGGATGTTATGTACTGTTATTATTACATATATGATTATATGTTTTTATTTTCTTAAATTATTAAATCAAATCGTGCAGTTAGTTTACAGCCCAACCCTCCTGCTGACGATAAAAGTTTTATGTTATGACTAGTGATTAGCCAAGTTTACAAAAATGCGATTTGACTGCTTCTCCGAATTTCACAAAGAAATTTGCTGTGTCACCAAAATAATTTCTTTGTAAGTTGAGGGTGCAATGACCGGCCACCCCCCGTCATTGAACCCCTCAGATGCCGCATTCATTGCTGATTGCGGCATCTCAGAACAATAGTGAGGGCATTCAGGGGTTAAACCATTGGGTGAAAAAAAAAAATTCTCGCCTTATTCATTTGAGCGTAAAGGGACCATACATCACCACACACGAGATTCTGTGCAGTATCTCCAATCGAAATGGCTGCGGCAGCCTCTTCACCCTCAAAAGGATGAGGTGAGTATGATTTTTTATTTTTACCGCCCTTTTAGGGAAAGTTGATTCTTTACCACCAAGTATGAGGAAATTCAGCTTCATGATGAATCAAATTTTCCCTGAAATTCAGATCGAAGTCCACTTGGGATACTTCGATTCGCTCAACACTAGTTATGATTCAGGCTCTCCATAAAAGTCTACTTATATAAAGTGAAGCTATTTGATTTTGAAACCTTGGCCTTTTTGATGTATTCTAGAACCCCCCCCCCTTAGAAAGATAGATAGCTATGAGACAGGCAGATCAAAAATATGGCACTAATAGATAGATAATAGATAGATAGATAGATAGATAGATAGATAGATAGATAGATGATAGATAGATAGATAGATAGATAGATAGATAGATAGAACACTAAAATAGAGAGATAATAAATGATAGAAAATAGAACAGATAAATAGAACCGTGTTTCCTTTTTTTTTGTAAGCAGGGATCCTTTGTGGAATTCAAGTGATGAAAATGAGCTCTTAACCTTGCATTTAAATTTTTCATGTGATAAAATATATCACTCAAACATAGAGGGGACTGTTAATAATAGAGCAAATCCTCAGTAGAGTGGATCTTACAGATGACTTTAATATCGAATTGTGTTTGACCTTCCCTAAAGGTCATTTAAAATTTGAACAGAAATCCAATGAGATTAGAGAACAAGTACAATTATTGATCTGAAGAGTGCTATAACCCACTAGAAGCAGGTCTGTGTCTCACAGGGCATAAATAATGGATAATTGTATCTACAAAATATAGACAATTGTCAATTACCAAGTGTTAAATAGAAATCTAAGAATAAACTAAATATCTCTTCAGGGCACTACATTTCCATCAGTGATTTGGAGACATACAGTGGGGAAAAAAAGTATTTAGTCAGCCACCAATTATGCAAGTTCTCCCACTTAAAAAGATGAGGTCGGCCTGTAATTTACATCATAGGTAGACCTCAACTATGAGAGACAAAATGAGAAAACAAATCCAGAAAATCACATTGTCTGATTTTTAAAGAATTTATTAGCAAATTATGATGGAAAATAAGTATTTGGTCAATAAGAAAAGTTAATCTCAATACTTTGTTATATATCCTTTGTTGGCAATGACAGAGGTCAAACGTTTTCTGTAAGTCTTCACAAGGTTTGCACACACTGTTGCTGGTATGTTGGCCCATTCCTCCCAGCAGATCTCCTCTAGAGCACTGATGTTTTGGGGCTGTCGCTGGGCAACACGGACTTTCAACTCCCTCTAAAGGTTTTCTATGGGGTTGAGATCTGGAGACTGGCTAGGCCACTCCAGGACCTTGAAATGCTTCTTACGAAGCCACTCCTTCGTTGCCCTGGCAGTGTGCTTGGGATCATTGTCATGCTAAAAGATCCATCCACGTTTCATCTTCAATGCCCTTGCTGATGGAAGGGGGTTTGCACTCAAAATCTCACGATACATGGCCCCATTCATTCTTTCATATACACGGATCAGTCGTCCTGGTCTCTTTGCAGAGAAATAGCCCCAAAGCATGAAGTTGCCACCCCCATGCTTCACAGTAGGTATGGTGTTCTTTGGTGCAACTCAGCATTCACTCTCGTCCAAACACGACGAGTTGTGTTTCTACAAAACAGTTCTCCTTTGGTTTCTTCTGACCATATGACATTCTCCCAGTACTCTTCTGGAACATCCAAATGCTCTCTAGCAAACTTCAGACGGGCCCGGATATGTACTGACTTAAGCAGGGGGACACGTCTGGCACTGCAGGATCTGAGTCCCTGGTGGCGTAGTGTGTTACTGATGGTAACCTTTGTTACGTTGGTCCCAGCTTTCTGCAGGTCATTCACTAGGTCCCCCCGTGTGTTTCTGGGATTTTTGATCACAGTTCTTGTGATCATTTTGACCCCACAGGGTGAGATCTTGCGTGGAGCCCCTGATGGAGGGAGATTATCAGTGGTCTTGTATGTCTTCCATTTTCTAATTATTGCTCCCACAGTTGATTTCTTCACACCAAGCTGCTTGCCTATTGCAGATTCAGTCTTCCCAGCCTGGTGCAGGTCTACAATTTTGTTTCTGGTGTCCAACGACAGCTCTTTGGTCTTCACCATAGTGGAGTTTGGAGTGCGACTGTTTGAGGTTGTGGACAGGTGTCTTTTATACTGATAACAAGTTCAAACAGGTGCCATTACTACAGGTAATGAGTGGAGGACAGAGGAGCCTCTTATAGAAGAAGTTACAGGTCTGTGAGAGCCAGAAATCTTGCTTGTTTGTAGGTGACCAAATACTTATTTTACACCATAATTTGCAAATAAATTCTTTAAAAATCAGACAATGTGATTTTCTGGATTTGTTTTCTCATTTTGTCTCTCATAGTTGAGGTCTACCTATGATGTCAATTACAGGCCGACCTCATCTTTTTAAGTGGGAGAACTTGCACAATTGGTGGCTGACTAAATACATTTTCCCCACAGTATAGAAATGAGATGTGCACACTCCCACCTGGAACCGTATGGAATGACTCACTGAAAAAATGTGTAACCCTCTAAATAAATTTATTGCACATTATACATAATAAGTAACCTAAAAAGAACCGTAAATTCATATAGCAATGCTAGAAAAACTCATAAAATGTAGTATTTCATAAATATACATACAAAGTACCAATAAAATCCACAAGGTGCCAGAGAATAAATATCCACCGAATGTTAGAATACTATATGCAGTATATCAATATAAGGTATGCCTCAAGTTCCAACAGTATACCAGTATCACACAAATTGCATGCAAGGTCCAGTGGCATCCATATTCTAAAAATTTAACATGTAGCTTATCAGTAGGCCAAGTAGCCCCATTGTAAGAATTGCAGTAGAGACTGCAGGATGGTGGCATTGGGTGGGTGGCAGCATCAGAATGGTGGCAACAAGACGTGGCCAGAAGTAACAGCCCATTTTGCAGAATATTCCAGTGTGGCAGCACTCTACAGTATGATCATTAGTGGCAGAATGATCTATTCTATTGCATCAGGCACCGGTGTCTGGAAACCCGGGATGATTCATCTTTATGAAGGTTAGTTTCTCAACATTTGTGCCTCAGTCACACGTCAGTGTTCGGTCAGTGATTTCCATCAGTGATTTTGAGCCAAAAGCAGGTGCGGCTCTAAATACAGAACAGGCACAGATCTTTTCTTTCCCTTATACCTTATCTCTGTGGAGGCTTCAATCCTGGTTTTGGCTCACAATCACTGATGGAAATCACTGACCAAAACACTGACATGTGAATGAGGCTTAAGGGAGGAAAGGCGAGTTCTCTTAAGGGTAACTATACCCCTCACTGTACTGAACACCCACTCTAATGCCACACTAATGGCCGGGCAGGAAAGTATGCCAATGGCAAACTCAGACAGTTGTAGCCACAATTGAAATTTGCATTCTCAATAGTTCAGGGGATCTTGGATCATGGGTGACAGGGTGCTGTCCAAGTATGCCACCACCTGCTGGTTGAAGTTATGGTGCTGCTGGGTGGTTTCTTCAGTAGGCGGCTGAAGAAGACTGCTCATTAGTGTTGATCGAAGTTTAGAAAAATTCGATTTGGCTGCTTCACCGAATTTTACAAAGAAATTTGCTTTGTGACAAATTACTTCATCACGAACCGAATTTCTTTGCAATTATTGGGTGCAATGACAGGGAATGGGGATTGTGCTGCCCCCTGTCATTGTACCCTTCAGATGCCATGTTCATCGCTGATTGCAGCTTCTGATAATAATAGCGAGGGCTTTCAGGTGTTAATCTGGTAAAAAACAAAAAAGGTTGAGTTGAGTTGGTTGAGCTTTTGCTGCATGTCCTGCTGCTGCTGGGTGGTTTCTTCAGTAGCTGGCTGAAGAAAACTTCTCATCATAGACTCCAGACTGAAGTTGCTGCAACATTGCTGCTCACCAGTCATGGCAGTGGAGCGTAAGAGCAGAGGGTCCTCCGGTCAGACCTTCCTGAGGAAGGACGATAGCGCTCGTAGGCGACCATTTGCGCAAACAACTCAGAGGGCCTCCCTGCCTCCTTCTCCACTGCATACTGCCACAGTCAGTCGAGGTAATCTGTGTTGTCTTCGTTGTCGCCCTTCACCTCCTCCTACTCCTCTCCTGTTGCTTGCGCAGATAAACCACCTACTTGTGTATAAAATTCCTAGGTTTTTACATCATCCTCCTCTGCCAGTTCATCCTACTCAGGGCTCTGGTGGCCATGAAATGTAGGCGCCATGTCTTCTTTCCCCTCATCAATCATATTTGTCAACACCCCCTCCAGAACATGAAGAAGTGGAATCACGTAGTTCTGCCGACTGACAAAAAAGTGACCTCCTCAATGGGCCTGAGCAAACGGCATGTGTCACCCATGAGCTGCCACTGGCTAATGTGGAAGTTACATTGGGGAGTAGACTTGTCCGCCTGCAGCATTAAGAACATTGCAATGAATCTGCACGTCTTCATCTCTCCTTATATACAGGCAGAATGAAAGGTGAGGTGGGATGGCAGGGGATCTCAAAGCCCGCTATTTATGTTACAGCAGGTTTGTGATAGCTTTTTTTCAGAGCAATCACAACTATGGCGACCAATCATATTGGTTTCCAAAACAATTTCCGAGCCCCTAACTGTGAGCTGCCAACTCGGGCTTGGAGATTTCAACACTGCATGCAGCAGGATCCCATTCTAAAGCACCACCATAAAAAGGCGTATTGGTGGTCATTAAGGGTTTAGCTTTGTATAGCATACAATTTTACCCACTTCTGTTTAGTTATAGATATAACTAATATGTGTTCTACTTGCATCTATGAAATTGATCTTCCTGGATCATTCCAAAGATAACCTATGCTGTATCATTATCCTGTATCTGGCTGCCTCTGCTGCGCACTCGCAGTTAATAATTCATTAAACAGATTAAACGTTCTACAATAGCATGTAATCTATCACTGAGGTCACTGCAAACTTGCAGAAAATGACACTATGTATTGTGTGGTCAGAAATCACATGAATAATGAAAAGCTATCAAGCCTGTTGAGTTAATGGGGACATTAATTACAGATTGTGTGCCGTGAAAATAAAAAAGGGAAATGCCTAGTATTATTGATGAGATTTTCTATTCATTCTTCTCCAGTTATTGTCACTTTGGTCACGTGAGAAGACCCCTAAACTCCATTCATACTGAACGTAGAAGAATTTTCTGGTTCAGATTTCATGGCATTCTCTGAATTTTCAAATGTGGAGACTGCCTGTATTGCTGCAGGATTTTACTAAAGCCTACTGTGAACACAGCAGACATAGCACAGCTGAAGAGGGTTCAGAAGAGGGCAACTAATGTAATAACTGAAATGGGTGGACTACAGTACACAGAAAGATTATCAAAATTAGGGTTATTCACTTTAGATAAAAGACGACTAAGGGGAGATCTAATAACTATGTATAAATATATCAGGGGTCAGTACAGAGATCTCACCCATCATCTTTTTATCCCCAGTACTGTGACTGTGACGAGGGGACATCCTCTGCCTCTGGAGGAAAGAAGGTTTGTACACAAACATAGAAGAGGATTCTTTACAGTAAGAGCAGTGAGACTATGGAACTCTCTGCCTGAGGAGGTGGTGATGGTGAATTCACTAAAAGAGTTCAAGAGGGGCCTGGATGCATTTCTGGAGGGTAATAATATTACAGGTTATAGTTACTAGAGATGGGTCGTTGATCCAGGGAATTATTCTGATTGCCTGATTGGAGTCGGGAAGGAATTTTTCCCCTAAAGTGGGGAAAATTGGCTTCTACCTCACAGGGGTTTTTTGCCTTCCTCTGGATCAACTTGTAGGAAAACAGGCCGAACTGGATGGACAGATGTCTTTTTTCGGCCTTATAAACTATGTTACTATGTTACTTTCACACCTGTGCTTGCCCTTTCCACTATTGAGATCTATCAGAGGATCTCAAAAGTGGTGGAAAATGCTTGTGACATAGTTAGGGGTTGCTTGCTGAATGGGAGATATTTTCCTCCCAGTATGTGCTGACAGCCAGGTGAGATCAAGCACTGGACCAGATCTCACATACCGGTTTGGGCTTCGCGGACACCTAGCTGTCTTAAAAGCCAGCTGGAGTGCAGTAGGTCTCTCTGTGTGTGAGCTTTGTTGCTGGATGCATAATTCAGTAAGTCACCTGTCTGGGAGGGCAGGTCAACGAAATCCAGCATTCATTGTCAATGGGGACAAAACTGAAGTGAACGGAACGGAGTACACCAGAATGTATTCTATTTGGTTTCACTGCGTTCCCATGATGCACATAAAAGCCCTGCAAGCAGTGTTTTTGAGCGCGTCATGGGATACTGATCAAGACGGATCCATTATGAAACACAATGTAAGTCAATGGTGATGGATCCGGCGCCCATTCACTTATAATGGATTTAGTTATGGGTCTGTTTTGTTCATTTGGGATATAATACAACCGGATCTGTTCTGAAAGGATGCAGACGGTTGTATTATATACCAGATGTGTTTTTGCTGAACCCATGACGCATCCAGCAAAAACGCAGATGTGAAAATAGCCACACAATCAGATTTGTCCATGTAGGTTTGGAAGGAACAGATCATAAAAGGAGAAAACTACAAAGGCCAGATATGACTTCTATTTTTTAATTCACTCCTGGTTTTAGCTTCCAAAACTGCATGCAGAAACTTGACGGTGTGGCCGTAGCCTTAGGAGTTCAACTTTTCCAAAGAATGAAATCCATGTCCAACCTACAATAAAACCTACATGTAGCACATGGATTTTGCCATGGATTACTAGTAGATTTGTCAAAATCAGTGGCTGAAAAAGTGGAGTCTGAACAGCCTAAAAAACAGCATCACATAATTTATTCATTTCTCTTTCACAATTCTGTAAAATATTTCTGTTTATAATGATGACCAAAACTACAAGAAACTTAGGACAGAAACAACAAGTAACATGCTGCATCATTGCCATCAAATGTGCCCCTATTCTCAGAAGAGTTACATAAAGCCAGTGTCTACTCTGTAATGGCAAGGAGCAAGAACGCTGAAGCAGTCTATAATACAGTCTATATACAGTCTCTGATTTGCCTGATATCCCGAGTTATGTTTCAAGGCTCTATAAATGCTTGGAAATTGACTTACAAGGTAAATACCTATAGATGGCACTAGAGAGACCATTTTCTTCCTTCTGGAGGAGGGCTAATTTTACATAACTTTTCCCAGGGAGCATTGCCTGTAATCACAAGGAGAACCAGTACCTTCCAAAAGTTCAGAAGACTTGAAAGTATTCCAACTCTTATCTTTATTATTATTTATTTGGAAACTCCTTTAATGCCATGATGCTGTCCATCAAGAGGAGATTACACATATATAATGTAAAAATACAAATAAAATAAACGAAACCATTAACAGGTACAAAGGGGGAGAAGACCTTGCCTGCAAGAGCTTACAATCTACTGTTTGGGTCATAAAAAGTAAGTACCATAAATATAATATACCGTAACAGTAAAGCTAATTTCACACCAGCATTTTCCTATCTGATATTGAGATTCCTCATAGGATCTCAAAACTGGAGAAAAACGCTTCAGTTTTGTCCCCATTCATTATCAATGGGAACAAAACTGAATGGAACAGAACAGAGTGCACCAGAGTGAATTCTGTTGCATTTGGTTGCATTCCCATGCTGGACACAAAACCACTGCAAGAAGCGTTTTTGTGTGCGTCATGGGATATTGTGATGGATGTAGCATGAAGCACAATGTAAGTCAATGATGCCGGATCCGTTTTCTGACAATGGTTTTAGTGCTGTTTCCGTCTTGGTCATTTTAGAGCTAATACAACCGGACCCATTCATAATGGATGCATATGCGGAATCTGCATGTTGCAAAATGCAGTCCCAATACACAGAATGCCCGAACAATGGCCGTGTGCATGAGCCCTTATTTTGAGCACCCTGCAGACTGGGATCTGGATTGTTTGGGTGATACAAACTGTAAGTTTGTTTATTAGGCTACTTTCACATCTGTGTTTTTGCCTGAAGGGATCAGTAAAACGCTTTAGTTAGGATAATACAACCAGATTCAGATTCAGATCAAATCAGATTCTAGACAGCAAACGTTTTTGGTCAGCAGACCTTCTTCAGGCCATTTGTTTGCCCAGACAGTGAGTCATGAGGAAAGCATTATGATTAGAGTTGAGCAAACGTGCTCGTAACGAGCACTGTACTGCTCGGATCCCCTGCGCTCGCATGGGCGCAGCCATCCGGATCCGTCCTCTTCACCCGACTGCACCCGATGGATCCGGATGCCTGCGGCCATCCGAGCGCAGGGGATCCGAGCAGTACAGTGCTCGTTACGAGCATGTTCGCTCAACTCTAATTATGATGTATTCGAACATAAGTTTGAAGTTTGTGAATTTAACCCAAAACACTCTAGTAGAGTATGGGCTTATTTTAGGCTATCAATGCTGTATTATGGATAATACGAAAAGGAACCTTAATCTAGCCATAAGCATAAAGCCTTCAGTGGATATCCTACAAGTGTCTAACAACACCTTGAATGATTCTGGCAAAGCCCATTGTAGTTCTATGGGGTTAATCAAGTGTTGTTGGTTTCTGTCATGGGTGGGGTTCTGTGTCTCTGTGTTTGCGGGCCATAATACAGGCACAGCCGGGCAACGGCTGTGTGCATGAGCCCTAAAATAGCACATAAATAGTAACACAGCAGCAGAGAAAAAATGTACAGCGACACTTACCAGTCCATAAAATATATTTCATTTAATAGCAGCATAGCGAACTGGATACAAACAAAGCCCAGGACAACAAACTGTACTCTGCACCCTTCTTCCTTTTCAGTTTTCCAGACCATTATTTGTATCCAGCTCGCTATACTTCTGCTCTTTTAAGCATGAAAATAAGGAACTATATTTCATGGACTGGAGAGTGCCACAGTAGATTTGTGCTCTGCTGCTGTGTTTGCATAAATATAGTGTTTTTCATTCTTTCTCTTGTGCTTGCAGGACAGATTTTTGTGAAAGAGTTACATTTCTAGAAGACCATTTTATGCACGTTAAGGTTTTACTGTAACTATTATAAGGCGGGAAAGTTGGCAGCCGATGTTACATTATATGTTTATGTTTTTCTAGTTGAGAAAAGAAAGAATCGGTAGTCTATTGCATGTGGCTGATCTCTGTTCATCACATGGAGAAAACTACATCTGGAGGACTTCAAGTCAAGCCAGGCATCCTTGATGAAACATCTGTTACACTCTGCATCTTTGTGTGTTGCTTGCTGTGTGAGAGGTGAGGATCCACATATTCATGCTGTGAGAGTGCAAAGGACATATCTGCTGAAGGAAAGGTTACTCTAACTTTGTTTAAAGTGAATATGGTGTTTGGAGAAATTAACAACACCATATGCTATAAAACAAAGAGATGGTTATGTTAATACCATCATCGGATCACATTTTCAGAAATGATAAACTCTTTTGTGTAAATTCACAGTAATTGATATGAAAACACTCTATAATCTCTTCAATGGAAACTACAATGTAGGGTCAGATCCACTACATGACAGAAACCAACAACACTTGATTAACCCCATAGAACTACAATGGGCTTTGCCAGAATCATTCAAGGTGTTGTTAGACACTTGTAGGATATCCACTGAAGGCTTTATGCTTATGGCTAGATTAAGGTTCCTTTTCATATTATCCATAATACAGCATTGATAGCCTAAAATAAGCCCATACTCTACTAGAGTGTTTTGGGTTAAATTCACACACTTCAAACTTATGTTCGAAAACATCATAATTAGAATTGAGCGAATGTGCTCGTAACGAGCACTGTACTGCTCGGATCCCCTGCGCTCGGATGGCCGCAGGCATCCGGATCCATCGGGTGCAGTCGGGTGAAGAGGATGGATCCGGATGGCTGCGCCCATGCGATCGCAGGGGATCCGAGCAGTACAGTGCTCGTTACGAGCACGTTTGCTCAACTCTAATCATAATGCTTTCCTCATGACTCACTGTCTGGGCAAACAAACGGCCTGAAGAAGGTCTGCTGACCAAAAACGTTTGCTGTCTAGAATCTGATTTGCCCCTTAAACGATGAAAAAATACTACTTGGAATGTGTGGAAGATTCAATTATTAAATTGTTTTGCCTGTTCGGGGACATACTATCTGCACCTTAGGCCTTGTTCACACGTCAGTTATTTGATCAGTTAATTCCATCAGTTTTTGTGAGCCAAAAACAGGAGTGGAGCCTACTCAGAGATAAGGTATAATGAAAAGATCTGCACCTGTTCTGTGTTTTTGACCCGCACCTGGTTTTGGCTCACAATAACTGATGGAAATAACTGATCAAATAACTCAGGTGTGAACAAGGCCTTACTGATATATGGAGTGCCTTAATTTAGGGTTTATCTAGTGTGGTTTCACCCATGTCATGTTTTGTATACAGTATATGACACTTTCGTTTTTGATGCTTTAATTTCATTCAAATTATTCTCTATGAGGTTACAGCACACATCCACTCTAGGCCAAAGTTGGGTGCTCGTCTTGTTCAGACCCTTGCTTCACCCCAAGGATACAGTCTTAGTATATATATAGGTAAGTAGACAGCACTCCACAGGTTTAATGCAATGTGAATTTTATTCCATTTCAGCTGGACATTATGCACAACATGAGCAACGTTTCGGGGTGACAAAGCCCTTCATCAGGCATAGAGGCGTTGTAGCAGCGTGTGGCCGACCTAACACACACTGCTACAACACCTCTATGCCTGATGAAGGGCTTTGTAAGCGAAACCTGTATGAGGTTTTTCAGCAGTAACTTAACATTGAGCTCTATAGCCCAGTGGTTAAGGTTCTTGCCTTTAATGTAGACGGTTGGGAGTTCGCATCCCCACAGAAACATTTTAAAAGTAGAGGCTAAATAAAACTTAAATACACAGGGTGTCACCAACAGTGAAATGTTTGATTTTATTGCAAAAAAAATGTCTCAAAACGTAAAATATGATCAAATAACACCCGTATTAACCCGCACCAACCTTCTTAACTTGTGTAACCAGTATTTTTTGTTGGGAAAGGTGGCAACCCTAGCAGCACTCCCTCATTAGGACTCACTTCGTAAAAAATTATCGCTTATTATGACCCTCATAACTTTTTTATAGTTATTTCTATGGAGATGTGTGGGGGTTCATTTTTTGCAGGGCGATCTGTCATTTTTGACAATAGCATTTTGTGGTGTGTATGACTTGGTCACTTTTTATTAAATTTTCTTTGGATGTAAAGTGATGAAAAAAGCTCATGGCGTCATAGCAACCAATGACGCTGTGCACTCCTGCCCTCAGAAGGAGCGCGGTCCGGGTTTTCATGGACCGTCCCGGACTGTGCTCCACGATCGTGTGAAAGGGCCCTTAGTCTGTATAGAAATCACTATATCACAATTCAGTGCTGACATCTAGTGGCCTGAACTGGGATATACCAACAATGAGCATGGAAGCCTAGTCCAGACTACGGCTCATTACTAGGACAGGGTGCTTTCCCCAATCTCCGCTGGGGGAAAGTGCGCCTGAAGAGGAATCCCACTCTTCTGGTTTTTAACACTCTCAGATGCCGTGAGTGAGAGGAACTCATTGCTGTGAGGGGAGGGGGCATGTGGTGTATTCTGGGGCCATGAGGGTGAAGATCTGTGTGATGGGCTTTAAAGGGGTTATCCCACGAATAATGTAAAAAATGAAAATCAGACATAATATAGTACATGAGAGCTTCTTTCTAACAAAGCTAGAACCAGCCCTGTACCTCACATGGATCCAGTAATCTCTACATTCATTGCTCTGCTAGATTCATATCAAGCCAGACAGCTAAAGGGGAGTGTATTTTCTGCTGAAGCTAAGGGGGTGTGTCTCAGCTCTACCTATCACAGCAGGAGGCGTGTCCATGCTCTCCCTATCACAGCTCAGGAGGCAGTTAAAAGTTGAAACTGAGCACGTGCGGCCTGCTCAGTTAGTAGGTCAAAGAAATAAGAAATTAAGTGGTCCTATACAGATACATTTTATTGATTAACTCAGTACCTATACAAAATTTTTAATGACATGCAATTATAAAAGTATTCAGATCCAGGTGCTGGTTTGAAAACTGTAGAATATTTTTCGTGGGACAACCCCTTTAAGGGATGTAAATCTGTGAGGGTGGGTTGGAATCGACAGAACGTAACTGTGTTGTTAGTACATTATTACAATATTTGGGGCCCCACTTTTGATTTTGCCCAGGGCCACATTTTGTCTAAAACCATCCCTGTGTGGGTGACCCTTAAAGGGGTTTTCCTGGATTTTGATACTGATGACCACATATGTGTAGTTTTGAGGGCTCATTTTTTGCAAGACAATTGGTAATTAATTTGGGGGAGTGTATGATTTTTTAATCACTTTTTATAAAAAATGTTTGTGGGAGGTGAAGAGACAAAAAAAACCAAAACGGTGAATTGGCCATTTTGACGTTTTTACGTTTTGACGACGGGCGTTTTTGCACACAGCGATGCCCATCATGTTAATTTTTTAAATTCATTTATGTATTTTTATTTGAATTTTGGGGAAAGATGAGTGATTCTAAATTTTTATTTTTTTTTACATTTTACATTTTTCTTCCCCCTAGGGAACTATATCAAGCAATCATTAGATTGGCTCTTTCATAGACTCCAATGTATTAGCATTCGAGTCTATTAGAATTACACTAAGTTCCTCTGGAGTCCAGCCACAGGCAGACTCTCCATAGGAACTAATGTGCAGCAACCCAGTAGCACTCCTGAGTACAGGGGCTGCCACTATATTCGACTCCCCCGATCCACGCAGGGGGGAACCGGAGCACACTTCCAAGATGCCATGGTCACATCTGACTGACAGCTTTCTCCTATGCACAATATACGGACAAAGCAGTTAGTCAGCGGTGGGAACATGAGGTTAGCCAGCCGCTGAAGAATAACGACTCCTGCATGTGACCTTATTTACAGTCTGTGTCTGATGCACGTTTTGCAGATCATAAGGAGGAACCATTCCTTTCTACAGAGCCGAAAAAAATGCGGACAGCACACAGCATCCGTGGAGTTTGTCTGCAAACCAAAGAACATGTCCTATTCTCCATTCTGAGGACAAGAATAGACATTTCTACAAAAAAGTTGTGGCATGCACACGGCTGGTATCTAGAATTAGGATAACAGGATAATTGGACTCTGACTCAGCTACAGCTAAGAATGAGTGATTTTATGGAAAGTATTAAAAGAAAGATGTACGTGTCTCAAAGCTGGACTCAGAATCTCTGTTTCTATGTAGGCCAGGATCGCTGAGCAGCGGTGATCCCATAGAAATGAATAGGATCGCCGTGGCAGTCTCAAGAAATTCAACATGTCTGGATTTCTTGCGACTGCCGAGACTATCCCATTAATTTCTATGGGATCACCACTGATCAGTGATCTTGTGTAGCCCTTGCCTTAGATAGGGCAGCATAAACCTGTGATGTATTTTGATTAGTGAACACATGAAAAAACAGCAGCTTATCTGCACTGTATAAATAATGCCTTACCTTGCAAAAGTTTAGTAAAGCTTTGTTGTAACTATTCTCTTATAGGTAGCCTCAAGTCCAAGCATTAGGGCTCTTTCACAAGAGCTAGTTCCAGAGCCAGAGGTTACAGGGAACAGCTGAGGAAAGGTGTGCAGGGTGTGGGGCCTCCACTGATTAAATATTCTCAGGATAGGTCATCAAAATCAGGAGCATGGAAAATACCTTTAAGGGCTCTTTCACACGAGCGGATGCCGTGCGTAGAATCCGCTGTGTGAAAGAGTGTCAAGCCCCGTTCTGGACAGCAGAGCTTTAACATGATTGATAATGCTCTGTGCCCATCTGTGACCTTTTTACTACAAAATCACAGTGACAACTTTATCTCACAGTTATTTTGTAGTAAAAAGGTCACAGAGAGGCATGGAGCATTATTAATCATGTTAATGCTCTGTGTCTCTGCTGTCCAGAATGGGGCTTGACACTCTTTCACGCAGCGGATTCCTTAAAGGGATTTTCCATGCTCCTGATTTTGATGACCTGTCCACAGAATATTAAATCACTGGAGGCCCCACACCCTGCTTCCTCAGCTGTTCCCTGTAACCTCTGGCTCTGGAACTAGCTCTTGAATGGAACAGGAAACACAGCCCCATTCACTTCAGAAGGAGATGCAATACCCAGCATGGCCACTACACTTTGAATGGAGCTATGCTTCCTGTTCCATTCAAGAGGTAGTTCTGGTGCAGGAGGCTGCAGGGAACAGCTGATTGGTAAGGGTTCGGGGTGTGAGACCCTCACTAATCAGATATAAGTCATGAATATCAGGAGCTTGGAAAACCCCTTTATTTTCAGGTTCTTCTTGTAAGGAGACACATTTAGTTGTTGCCTTGCGTAGGAAATGGGAGACTCCATGATATTGTTTTAAGTCTTGTTTTAAGTCACATTCTTTACAGGGCCATCAGAGCAGTATACATGAATGGAAAGTATTAGATTAGCATATGTTATACATAGAAAGGGAGTAAATTATATGTATTTCAGTGTAAATTGTTATGGGAATATAGACTCTTGTTTAGCTTGTTTAAAAGGATGTGGAAAGCAGCAGTTGTATTCCCTAGTAACAAAAGTTCCACGTATACACCAGCAATAACACAGAAAACATGCCGCTGCTTATGTGCACAGAAATACCAATGTATTTCTCATCTGCAAGAGGGCACGGAGGAAATAAAATACTGAATTAATATAGTACAAGTACAGTGCAGTACATATATGTAGAACCATAAGAAAGATAGAGAGCAGTGCATGACATGTAGTACAGGTAGAGCATAGTAAAGGTAGTACAGGTAGATAGCAGTACAGTACATGTATAGATAGAGTGCAGGACATTGCATGTAATACAGGTAGAGAACAGTAGAGTAGATATAGTACAGGTATATAGCAGTACAGTTATGTGGTATGGTATTGGACAGTTACATGTATGTAATTTCATGTAATACAGGTAGAGTGCAGTACAGTTACTGTATGTGGTACAGTAGTGAGCAGTTCATTACATCTAGTACAGGTAGACAGTAGAGATGAGCGAGTAGTGAAATATTCGAAAGTTCGAAATTCGATTCGAATAGACCGCGAAATTCGACTATTCGACCGAATATCGAATCCCATTAAAGTCTATGGGAAAAAAATGCTCGCCACTTGGAAATCGCAATTCGACCACTTGGAGGTCACCAAGTCCACCCTGAAACCTCAGAAAAGGATGCCAACACTGCTGGAATGCAACTGGGACAGCAAGGGAAGCATGTCTGGGTGCATATAACGCGCCCAAGTCGCACTATTACGCCACTATCACAGCCTCTCAACAATACACTCCAAAGACAATGTAACCTCTCTGTAAAGTGAGACCATACAAGGAAACCTTCTTTCCTCTACATTGCCATGGACCCCAAGCCAAACTAGACAAAAAAGAAGATAAAATTCTGCACCCCTTAAAATCACGTTGCCTATGACAACCACAGATGGCATAGGCAAAGGGGAAAGCAAATAGACCCCACCCCTAATTGTCATTGTGTGTGTGTGTGAGATGTGGTCAGACATGTCTTCTTTAAAATGTAAAAACAACTCAAACACATGCAGAAGCCTTAAAATGCCCAAATTGTTGGCGCTTGAGATGTCAGTGACTCGACCTGGCCCAGTGTCATGTCTAGCAGGTAAAGCAGTGGGGATGTTGAGGGATGCGTAGGACCGCAAAAGGCAGGAAGAGGCCGTGGGCTGGTCAGAGGCTCATGGAAAATTTTGTGGAGGCCCAAGAGGTGAGACCTGTTAAAAATTTTGTGGAGGCCCAAGAGGTGAGACCTTGATAAAATTTTGTGGAGGCCCAAGAGGTGAGACCTTGATAAAATTTTGTGGAGGCCCAAGAGGTGAGACCTCTTAAACATTTTGTGGAGGCCCAAGAGGTGAGACCTCTTAAAAATTTTGTGGAGGCCCAAGAGGTGAGACCTTGATAAAATTTTGTGGAGGCCCAAGAGGTGAGACCTCTTAAACATTTTGTGGAGGCCCAAGAGGTGAGACCTCTTAAACATTTTGTGGAGGCCCAAGAGGTGAGACCTCTTAAAAATTTTGTGGAGGCCCAAGAGGTGAGACCTTGATAAAATTTTGTGGAGGCCCAAGAGGTGAGACCTCTTAAACATTTTGTGGAGGCCCAAGAGGTGAGACCTCTTAAACATTTTGTGGAGGCCCAAGAGGTGAGACCTTGATAAAATTTTGTGGAGGCCCAAGAGGTGAGACCTCTTAAACATTTTGTGGAGGCCCAAGAGGTGAGACCTCTTAAAAATTTTGTGGAGGCCCAAGAGGTGAGACCTGTTAAAAATTTTGTGGAGGCCCAAGAGGTGAGACCTCTTAAACATTTTGTGGAGGCCCAAGAGGTGAGACCTCTTAAACATTTTGTGGAGGCCCAAGAGGTGAGACCTCTTAAAAATTTTGTGGAGGCCCAAGAGGTGAGACCTTGATAAAATTTTGTGGAGGCCCAAGAGGTGAGACCTCTTAAACATTTTGTGGAGGCCCAAGAGGTGAGACCTCTTAAACATTTTGTGGAGGCCCAAGAGGTGAGACCTTGATAAAATTTTGTGGAGGCCCAAGAGGTGAGACATCTTAAACATTTTGTGGAGGCCCAAGAGGTGAGACCTGTTAAAAATTTTGTGGAGGCCCAAGAGGTGAGACCTGTTAAAAATTTTGTGGAGGCCCAAGAGGTGAGACCTTGATAAAATTTCGTGGAGGCCCAAGAGGTGAGACCTTGATAAAATTTTGTGGAGGCCCAAGAGGTGAGACCTTGATAAAATTTTGTGGAGGCCCAAGAGGTGAGACCTTGATAAAATTTTGTGGAGGCCAAAGAGGTGAGACCTCTTAAACATTTTGTGGAGGCCCAAGAGGTGAGACCTCTTAAAAATTTTGTGGAGGCCCAAGAGGTGAGACCTTGATAAAATTTTGTGGAGGCCCAAGAGGTGAGACCTCTTAAACATTTTGTGGAGGCCCAAGAGGTGAGACCTCTTAAACATTTTGTGGAGGCCCAAGAGGTGAGACCTCTTAAACATTTTGTGGAGGCCCAAGAGGTGAGACCTTGATAAAATTTTGTGGAGGCCTAAGAGGTGAGACCTCTTAAACATTTTGTGGAGGCCCAAGAGGTGAGACCTCTTAAACATTTTGTGGAGGCCAAAGAGGTGAGACCTTGATAAAATTTTGTGGAGGCCCAAGAGGTGAGACCTTGATAAAATTTTGTGGAGGCCCAAGAGGTGAGACCTCTTAAACATTTTGTGGAGGCCCAAGAGGTGAGACCTCTTAAACATTTTGTGGAGGCCCAAGAGGTGAGACCTCTTAAACATTTTGTGGAGGCCCAAGAGGTGAGACCTCTTAAACATTTTGTGGAGGCCCAAGAGGTGAGACCTCTTAAACATTTTGTGGAGGCCCAAGAGGTGAGACCTCTTAAACATTTTGTGGAGGCCCAAGAGGTGAGACCTTGATAAAATTTTGTGGAGGCCCAAGAGGTGAGACCTCTTAAACATTTTGTGGAGGCCCAAGAGGTGAGACCTCTTAAACATTTTGTGGAGGCCCAAGAGGTGAGACCTCTTAAACATTTTGTGGAGGCCCAAGAGGTGAGACCTTGATAAAATTTTGTGGAGGCCCAAGAGGTGAGACCACGATAAAATTATGTGGAGGCCCAAGAGGTGAGACCTCTTAAAAATTATGTGGTGGCCCAAGAGGTGAGACCTCGATAAAATTATGTGGAGGCCCAAGAGGTGAGACCTCTTAAAAATTATGCGGCGGCCCAAGAGGTGATACCTCTTAAACATTTTGTGGAGGCCCAAGAGGTGAGCCATAAATATATAAATTTTTCTTATTTACGGAGCAATTCTACGGCGGTTAAGGAGGAGGAGGAGGAGGTGGAGGAGGAAATGGCACTTCATACAGATGGCACTTCACTTTTGGCTGCTTTCCACTGTTGGAGAAGCAAAGTCCGGGTCAATCCACTTGCTGTTCATTTTGATTAGCGTCAGCCTGTCGGCACTGTCGGTTGACAGGCGGCTGCGCTTATCGGTTATAATGCCCCCGGCTGCGCTGAACACCCTTTCTGATAGCACGCTGGCGGCAGGGCAGGCAAGCACCTCTAAGGCGTACAGGGACAGTTCCAGCCACGTGTCCAACTTGGAGACCCAGTAAGTGTAGGACGCCGAGGGATCGGGGAGGACAGGGGTACGGTCTGCCAGGTACTCCCGCAACATCCGCCGATACTTGTCCCTCCTGCTGATAGCGGGCCCCGCAGTGATGGAAGTTGCACGAGGGGGTGCCATGAACGTGTCCCACACCTTGGAGAGTGTTCCCCTGGTGGCTGTGGGCCTGATTGATGTTGTGGGACTCTGGGAGACCCTCTCCTCTCTGCCGCCAGCGATGGTGGGTGGGAAAATCTCCATCATGTTCTGCACGAGTTCCCTCTGGTATTCCAGCAATCGATTCGTCCTCTCCTCTACCGGAATAAAAGAAGAGACGTTATCTTTATACCGGGGGTCCAGGATTGCGAAGACCCAGTACAGTTTGTTCTCCACTATCCGGACAACACGTGTGTCCTGGGAAAAGCAGCCCAGCATGAAGTCAGCCATGTGTGCCAGACTCTGAATAGGCATGACCTCACTGCCCCCACCAGAAGGATCACTTGCCATTTCCTCCTCTTCCTCTTCCGCCTCCTCTCCGCCCCATCCGCGCTGAACCAATGGGACGCACACAGCCTGACTGCTACCCTCGCCGCCAGCATCCTCCTCCTCTTCCACAGCCACCTCCACGTCGTCCTCCTCCTCCTCATCCTCCTCCTGCAACTGCCACCGAGAAGCAGACAAAAGTGTGGTCTGACTGTGTAGCTCCGTTGCGTCTCCTCCTACCCCCGTCTCCTCTGCGTGCAATGCGTTCTCCCTTATTGCGATGAGCGATTCTTTAAGGACGCATAGGAGCGGGATGGTTACACTCACTATAGCGTCCTCGCTGCTGACCTTCTTGGTGGACTCCTCAAAGATACGCAGTACATCGCATATGTCTGCCATCCATGGCCACTCATGGTTGGCAAACTGAGGGAGCTGAGTTGGAGGCACGCGTGGATTCTTCATCTGGTACTCCATCAATGCTCTCTGCTGCTCACACACCCTGGCCAACATGGAATAGGTGGAATTCCAGCGAGTCGGCAGGTCGCACAACAGCCGATGTTCAGGCAAATGGAGGCGTTGCTGGAGTTTTTTTAAGCTAGCAGCAGCTACAGTTGACTTCCGAAAGTGAGCGCACAAGCGCCGCACTTTCACCAGTAGCTCTGCCAGGTTGGGGTAAGTCTTTAGAAATTTTTGGACTACCAGATTAAAAACGTGGGCCAGGCATGGTACGTGATCGAGTTCGGCAAGCTCCAGAGCCGCCACCAGGTTACGGCCGTTATCGCACACGACCATGCCTGGTCCTAGCTGCAGCGGCGACAGCCACATCTCCGTCTGCTGCAATATGGCGTCCCTCACCTCTGGGGTCGCTGTGCTTCCTGTCGCCCAAGCTGATGAGCTTAAGCACAACCTGCTGACGTCTCCCCGCGCCAGTGCTGCAACGCTTCCAGCTAGCGGCTGAGGGCGATGTTAAGGCAGAGGAGGAGGAGGAGGAGGAGGAGGGGGGTTTATCAGAACCCATGCTGGCAATCTTGGGCGGGGGTGGTAGGTAGGCCGTCTCTGTTTGCGACCCCGTCCCCACTTCCACTACATTCACCCAGTGTGCCGTCAAAGAGATGTATCGTCCCTGGCCGCAAGCGCTTGTCCACGAGTCAGTGGTCAAGTGGACCTTTGCGCTGACTGCGTACCTCAGGGCCTGCCTGATGTAACGCGACACGTGCTGGTGCAGGGCGGGGACGGCACTCCGGGAAAAGTAGTGGCGGCTGGGGACGGAATAGCGAGGTGCGGCAGCCGCCATCAGGTCGCGGAAGGCCTGCGTCTCCACAAGCCTAAACGGCAACATCTCCAGGGCCAGCAGTTTGGAGATGTGGCAGTTTAAGGCTTGGGCTTGGGGGTGACTCGAGGCGTACTTCCGCCTGCGGTCGAACGCCTGCGAGATGGACAGTTGTTGGCACGAGGAGTGTGAAGGTGCAGGCGAAGAGGCGGGGGAAGGGGAGGCTGAAGGAGAAGGCCCCAAAGTAGCCGAGGCAGAGGCAGATGTGGAGGTGTCCTGGCTGGAGGTCTGGACCGCAGTGGCAGCACACAACAAAGGGGAAGAGGCAGTGGCAGCAAGACCGGGCGCAGGTTGTATTGCGTTTGCTCTCTCCCACTCAGCCCAGTGCTTGACTTCCAAGTGACGCCGCATGCCTGAGGTGGTCAGATTGCTCTTCTCAGAGCCCCTACTCAGTTTTGAGTGGCAGAGTGTGCAAACCGCGCTCAGTTTGTCATCCGCACAAACATTAAAAAATCTCCACACCACAGAAGTACGAGGCCTCGATGGGGGAGCTTCGCGCGACTGCCCGCTGCCGGGAACAGCTTCGGCCCTGCTGGCTGTGGCCTCACTTCTCTGTCTGGACTGTCCTCTGCCTATGGACATCCCTCTGCCTGTGGACATCCCTCTGCCTCTGGACATCCCTCTGCCTCTGGACATCCCTCTGCCTCTTGCTGCCTTTTTCGGTGCTGCGCAGACCACCACCTCTCCACTGCTTTCCTCGCTGGACATCACCCCTGGCCAAGTGGGGTCGGTCATTTCGTCATCCACCACCTCCTCTTCCACTTCCTCACTCTGCTCCTCCTGCTGCCCACTGGACATTTCAACAGCCTCCCTTGATGGCAACTGCGTCTCATCATCATCATCGCTCATGATAACAGATGCTGGCTCAGGGTCCACATCAGGAGGAGATGGCGAAAACTCAAGTGTTTGGGCATCACTACAAACAAATTCCTCTGCTAGCTCCTGGGATTCTTCCGGCACATCTGAAAAAGGACCCGAAAAGAGCTCCTGGGAGGGGTCAAGGGTGGGATGACTCTGTTGGCCAGGTGTGGAGGAAGGAGGGTCAGAGTGAGACTGTGTGGATGACTGGCTGGTGGACAACTGTGTGGAAGCGCTATCGGCTATCCATTGCACCACCTGTTCAACCTGCTCAGGCCTCAACAGCGGTGTAACTCGCCCCCTGCTTAACTGTCCCATAAAGGCAGGGATTCTGGATGAGCGGGATCCTGGCTGACCCTCACCAGCATGCATTGTATCCCCACTGGCTTCAACAAGGCCCCCAACAGCATTTCTGCGCCCCCGTCCTCGTCCACGTCCGATTACGCTAGCCCCCCTCCGCATTTTATTTTTTTTTGGTTACAATATTTTGCCTTCACAGCCGTGAAAGTATTTTGCAAGAGAATGCACAGTACAGTTGCCAATTATAAGGCCTATATATTTTAAAGTTCAAGGTACACAGCCGTGTACTAACTGTTCAGACGGTGGGTATTAACACCAGGTATTTAAATTAGTTTGCAAGAGAACGCACAATACAGTTGCCAATTATAAGGCCTATATATTTTATAGTTCAAGGTACACAGCCGTGTACTAACTGTTCAGACAGTGGGTATTAACACCAGGTATTTAAATTAGTTTGCAAGAGAACGCACAGTACAGTTGCCAATTATAAGGCCTATATATTTTATAGTTCAAGGTACACAGCCGTGTACTAACTGTTCAGACGGTGGGTATTAACACCAGGTATTTCAATTATTTTGCAAGAGAACGCACAGTACAGTTGCCAATTATAAGGCCTATATATTTTATAGTTCAAGGTACACAGCCGTGTACTAACTGTTCAGACGGTGGGTATTAACACCAGGTATTTCAATTAGTTTGCAAGAGAAAGCACAGTACAGTTGCCAATTATAAGGCCTATATATTTTATAGTTCAAGGTACACAGCCGTGTACTAACTGTTCAGACGGTGGGTATTAACACCAGGTATTTAAATTAGTTTGCAAGAGAAAGCACAGTACAGTTGCCAATTATAAGACCTATATATTTTAAAGTTCAAGGTACACAGCCGTGTACTAACTGTTCAGACGGTGGGTATTAACACCAGGTATTTCAATTAGTTTGCAAGAGAACGCACAGTACAGTTGCCAATTATAAGGCCTATATATTTTATAGTTCAAGGTACACAGCCGTGTACTAACTGTTCAGATGGTGGGTATTAAAACCAGGTATTTCAATTAGTTTGCAAGAGAACGCACAGTACAGTTGCCAATTCTAAGACCTATATATTTTAAAGTTCAAGGTACACAGCCGTGTACTAACTGTTCAGACGGTGGGTATTAACACCAGGTATTTAAATTATTTTGCAAGAGAACGCACAGTACAGTTGCCAATTATAAGGCCTATATATTTTATAGTTCAAGGTACATAGACGTGTACTAACTGTTCAGACGGTGGGTATTAACACCAGGTATTTAAATTAGTTTGCAAGAGAAAGCACAGTACAGTTGCCAATTATAAGGCCTATATATTTTATAGTTCAAGGTACACAGCCGTGTACTAACTGTTCAGACGGTGGGTATTAACACCAGGTATTTCAATTAGTTTGCAAGAGAACGCACAGTACAGTTGCCAATTATAAGGCCTATATATTTTATAGTTCAAGGCACACAGCCGTGTACTAACTGTTCAGACGGTGGGTATTAACACCAGGTATTTAAATTAGTTTGCAAGAGAAAGCACAGTACAGTTGCCAATTATAAGGCCTATATATTTTAAAGTTCAAGGTACACAGCCGTGTACTAACTGTTCAGACGGTGGTTATTAACACCAGGTATTTCAATTAGTTTGCAAGAGAACGCACAGTACAGTTGCCAATTATAAGGCCTATATATTTTATAGTTCAAGGCACACAGCCGTGTACTAACTGTTCAGACGGTGGGTATTAACACCAGGTATTTAAATTAGTTTGCAAGAGAAAGCACAGTACAGTTGCCAATTATAAGGCCTATATATTTTATAGTTCAAGGTACACAGCCGTGTACTAACTGTTCAGACGGTGGGTATTAACACCAGGTATTTAAATTAGTTTGCAAGAGAACGCACAGTACAGTTGCCAATTATAAGGCCTATATATTTTATAGTTCAAGGTACACAGCCGTGTACTAACTGTTCAGACGGTGGGTATTAACACCAGGTATTTAAATTAGTTTGCAAGAGAAAGCACAGTACAGTTGCCAATTATAAGGCCTATATATTTTAAAGTTCAAGGTACACAGCCGTGTACTAACTGTTCAGACGGTGGGTATTAACACCAGGTATTTAAATTATTTTGCAAGAGATCGCACAGTACAGTTGCCAATTATAAGGCCTATATATTTTATAGTTCAAGGTACACAGCCGTGTACTAACTGTTCAGACGGTGGGTATTAACACCAGGTATTTCAATTATTTTGCAAGAGAACGCACAGTACAGTTGCCAATTATAAGGCCTATATATTTTATAGTTCAAGGTACACAGCCGTGTACTAACTGTTCAGACGGTGGGTATTAACACCAGGTATTTAAATTAGTTTGCAACAGAAAGCACAGTACAGTTGCCAATTATAAGGCCTATATATTTTAAAGTTCAAGGTACACAGCCGTGTACTAACTGTTCAGACGGTGGGTATTAACACCAGGTATTTAAATTAGTTTGCAAGAGAACGCACAGTACAGTTGCCAATTATAAGGCCTATATATTTTATAGTTCAAGGTACACAGCCGTGTACTAACTGTTCAGATGGTGGGTATTAACACCAGGTATTTCAATTAGTTTGCAAGAGAACGCACAGTACAGTTGCCAATTATAAGGCCTATATATTTTATAGTTCAAGGTACACAGCAGTAGTGCCAAATATAGTTTGGTATGTAGCAGAGCACCTAATACACCACTAATGCCTCTCTCTGTCCCTACTCCAGCAGCTATCCCTGAATACAGCAGCCGTTCTCTGTAAAGTCTATATTGTAGTAAAGCTATCACTGTACTGCACTATAGTAGCCCTGATAAGGGCTTTTAATCACGCTCCTGCCTGTCTAACAGCTAAAACCTGTCTCTCCCTTCTCCAGCCTCTGTCCCTGACTAAGTTCACGCAGCATATGCGTACGAGCAGGAAGAGCTGAGTTTTTAATATTCGAGGTCACATGGTTTTTCCAGCCAATCCATGTAGACGCCGTTTTCGCGCTGCCAGCGTGCTCAGTGTGCCTGTCATACCCCCCCTGCATGGTGATTGGTGGAAAAAGAGCGCCAGGGAAGGTGGGAGGGGAAACGAATTCTAAGTGCGCCATCGCCGTTATACTCGAACGAAATCGAGTACGCCGAATAGCGTAGTATTCGATCGAATACCAGCTCGATCGAACACTACTCGCTCATCTCTAGTAGACAGTAGTGCATGAACTACAGGTAGAGTGAAGTACATTGCATGTATTACAGGTAGAGCATGGTACAATAATGTAGTACAGATACTTACAAGTATTACAGTACATGAAGTACAGGTAGAGCATAGTACATCACAAGTAGTACAGGTACATAGCAGTACAGTACATGTAGTACAAGTAGAGCGCAGTGAGAGTTCAGTACATTACATGTAGGTAGAGTGCAGTACATTACATTTAATACAGTTAGTAGTAGAATGCATGACCTGCAGGTAAAGGGTAGTACATTACATTTAATATGGTTAGATAGTAGTAGAATGCATGACCTGCAGGTAGAGGGCAGTACATTACATCTAGTACAAGAAGAAAGTAGTACTGTACATGAAGTACAGGTAGAAGGCAGTACTGAACAGAGGGAGATAACTTTACTGCAGAGCAATATGACTAGACAACTAATTAGTGCATGCAGTTCAGTAATATGGTGCCCACTGGCTTTTCTTGCCCCAATGTGGTGCACTGATTGGTTATATAAAGAGGTCAATCACCTGTTTCACAAGTGAACTATAATGATCTGCAAGCTGTTCCCGCACTGTCTGTTGTATATTGAATGTAGTTATACTGCATAAAGACAAAAAAAGGGTCATTGTATGTTGAAAATATTGTAACCTGAGGTCATTGTAACCTGGTGGACCACTGTGATATCCAAAATATTCAAAGCTGTCCTCAAGGACTTATAGTACATACTGTGCACATAAGATACAGTGCCACACGATTCACAGGAGGATCATGACTGACCATGTAATGCAAACAACATGAAATATAGGAATTCATTAAGTAAATATATTTCAGACTAAGCAGGAAGGCAGTCAAGTAGTTGAGGATTATAGGAAAGGTCAGGTTTTTTTTTCATTACATGATGAATTAAATTACAGTCAATCACTAGTCTTTCCTACAAACAGCATTCATAGAAATTCTGAATATATTACAATGTAAATTGTTTAAAGTAAATCATATGCAAACATTTGGAAAATGTTCCAATTAAGATACACTGATTAAACAACAGTGCTTTAACAATTAGGGTTCGGCAACACAGCGACATGAGGCAAGAGATGTAATGTGCGTCAATATGGTCTAAATGCGATACACGACATGCTGCAACGCAACTAGGTTTTTTTTGTCACATGTCGCGCACGACTTTTACCCCATTGACTTCAAGGTCAGTCGCGCATGACATGCGATTCATCTGTGTGGTCCCAGCCAGTTTACATTTGTAAAATAGTTTTACGACAGCAAGTTTGCAGACTAGTTGCATGTATTTTTGTGTGACTTGCTGTTGCACCACACATCGTCGTGTTTCCAAACTCTTAGGCTACATGCACAAAAAAGTGAAAACCTGACATGTCATGTACATTTTTTTATGTAGCAGCAGGGATGACAGCATCAGCTCTGGAACAGGGAGGTTGTTTTAAAAGCTGAGTGAGTTTTTCTTTCTTTTGTATAGTTTTCCGATGCTCACTACTATTTCTTTATAACAGATTTGCTACATATCATGGATTTTTACAGCAAGAACATTGCAGACAGATGCCCGACACCCTATTGGTGCAAATGTATACTGGGGTTAAAGGATGTGTCTACTAAAGTATGTGGCAATGTGAATTTTAAGTTGATATTCATATCTCAGTTGTTCATGGCTGAGACTGTAACACGCGTCTTATGCGATGAATCAGATATGGCCGGGGTCATTCTAATGGGCTGTGCTATACTGTTTCCGTAGCTCCACTAGAAGTTAATAGGAGCTATGAAAGCCATGTACCACATGGAGCTCTGCTGTTTCTGTAACACAGGACCTATGTACACTGTATAGCTTGAGGTGCTATACTGTTTCCATAGTTTTCATTCACTTCTATGGGAATTACTGAAACTGATTACTACAGCCTACTTGGCTGTTTCTGTAACCCTGGTGTTAACCCGGCTTCCCAAGCCTGCTATTCTGTCCCCATACACAGGTATGGGCGCTGGGCTCCCTCACCACTCCCTGCTGCTGCATGGTGAGGGATGTTGACAGGAGCAGGCAGCTAAGTTTTTAGCTGTGGTCTGCACTCCTGTCACCAGCATCATCCCCCTTGCTCTGAGCAAAGCTTGCACTCTGGCTAAGAGTTCCTTGTATGTATTTAGGGCGTGTGCGGGCGTGTCTCTCCTCCCTTTATAAGGCAGCCTGCACATGCCTTCTATCTTTCCCAGTCTATGGCTGGCCTGCAGGAGGTATTTAAAGGCACCTCTTTCTACAGGAATGCACCTGAGCAACTTAAGTTCCTAGCTAGTCTAGTTTTCTGTCGGAGCTAAGGTGTTCTGTTGGTTCTTGTCATTCTGTGTACCAGATTTTAAATTACATATTACGGACTTTGCCTTATTGCCGCCTGCCCTGACCCTGGCCCTGACCTCACACTCTGGTCCTGATTCCCTCGTGTTCTAATTCCCCTCTGAGGTAGCACCTGGTACTTTCTTTTGGAAAGGCTCTCCTCACCATCAGAGGTATCAGGTGAAGAATGAGGGGTGTGCTCAGGCCTTGCTGTGGAGGGAGTTGGTCACGTGGGGCAGCAGGTTCTCACTTGCTGGTCATAACACCTGGCCATCTCTAGCCACCATCCATGAATAGCTGAAATGGGAATACCCCTTTAATTTGGACCTTGTTACCTAGTAATATATAAATTAAAGGGGTTGTCTGAGTGTTTAATACTGATGACCTATCTGATCGGTGATGATCAGACTCCTGGCAATGTCCGATCACATACTGAAGACCTATCCTGAGGACAACCACTTTAATATAAAACATTACCTAAATTGTATATAAAATACATAACTGATAACAAACCAATAATATTATAAACATCTCATAAGTTGCATAATAACGTAATTTTTGCAATCCTAGTTCCTACTTGCAGTAACAGGTGGAAGATCTTAAGAATGCAGAGCAAAGTTATTGGGGATGGGGGATGTAGAATTATATTGGGGGTCTACTAATGCTTTCTTTTTTGCAGTGTTTTTTATGGTTTCAGTTCAGGTCTGTCAGTTACAGCTTGCGTTACTGGTGGTAGAACCTTTATGTAAATCTGTCATGGAATCTTCACAGTGTATCAATTTTCTTTTATCTTTGTTTTACTGAGCGCTCACCATGATATTGTGAGCACATTATTTATTGAATGAGGAAGGCACAGCATGTAGGATAATTTGATTTTGAAAGAATTTATAAAACCTGCAGTGGAAAAGTTACTGATCTCCATGTGGAATCTGGATAATTAGATTCTCAGAAGTAACTGGACAATGGTTGTATTCAGTAGATTTCAGGGCATCATTCGAACATTTAGGGAATAATATAATAAGAATAGAGAAAAACATTAAAGCGCTTCTTTACTTCTGTACAGCACTTTATCATTAATATAAAATACATTTGTAAATTTAAAATTGATTCTGTAAATGTACATGTATAGTACAACTCTTCTACTGTTTGAGACTCATTTAGAAATATAACTAACTTTAATACAATCTATAAGAACTATCCAGACATGTGGAGCGACCCGCAGGTCGAGAGCCAGGAGGCGAGGGTAGTGATAGTGGCTATGATGATGGTCATAATACTCACAGTTCACACTGGCAGTCCTCACCCTGGCTCTCCCCAGGCCATGTACAGGGAATGGAGGGCTCCCCCTTTCTTCCCTCAGGGCACATCCCAGATCTGGGGCTTTTGTCTAGTGTTTGGTGGAGTGCCCTTGATGGTGAAGAGTTGCGAGGGTGTAAAGCAGGAGAGTAGATGTAGAGGTTGGTGGATAATAGAAGCAATGGCCAAGCACAGTGCCTTTACTAAGGATGATGCAGTACAAGCACACATTAGGCACAATTTTGAGGTTTTCCATAGAGCTTGCTTTTCCTAATGGCTGTGTATAGGCAGTGGCAATACTGTTGCTAGCTCTTCCTCAGTCTCACTCTAAACATTTTGCAATCTTCCCAAATTGACCATACGCATTGAAGTCTCTCAAACGTGGTAGGTGCCAGAAGCTGCAACTCATTCTACATGCACTAAAGTGTGGTAGGTGCCAGAGGTTACTATCCGTTCCATATACAACAAAATTCAACCCCTTCCCACCAAGTGCTGTACATGTATTTAAAGATGGCATCCACTTGCCACAGCCACCGGGAGCCTGCTGTTTTAAACCGCAAACATCCCTCGCTAATGTATGCGATGTTTGTGATCAACGTTATGATCAATTTCCTCCGATGCTGTGGACAAACGTGAACATGGTGTCTGTAAAAGCAAATACCCGGAAGCATGTGTACAGGTTCCCCGTGGTGCAGATTAAGGGAGCAAGGTTGGTGAGCTTAGCAGCCTCAGTCCTCCTGAATGAACCAAGGTGCACATAGGTTCCTATATTGCCCCTTTGTAATGGGGAGCCGGCAGCGCGCTCCCTCCCTACAGCGCCGCTGGTCTCCCGAGATAAGGAGGGAGGAGGAGTCGGCCCCAGACGAGGCCGGCATCCTCGTGTCCCTAACAACCCACGTCCTCCATCCCCTGGACAACAAGCAGCAGGATAGCTGAGCTCAGGTGTATTGAGGTTTCTGATGTGGCGAGCGTCACATGACCCATCTGCTGAGTCTATTTAAACAGGCAGCCTGCTGGCCACAGGTTGCCTGTGATTGGTCTTAATACCTGAACTTGCAATTTGAACTGCTAAGACCTTGTGCTTCGACTTCGGCTTGTATATTTGACCTCGTCCCCGTCTCTTAATTCTATACTTCGTTACCTCCCGGCTTTGACCTCAGCTCGTATGTTTGACCTTGATCCTGTTTGTTCCTCTGCTGTTTGACATGACTTCCTGGTTTGACCTTGGCTCGGCGATCTTCTTATATTGTGTGGGTTCTGTCTTTGTTTATTGTTTTCTGCCCATAATTCCCCTCCCTGTACGCCCCAGCATGTACCTAGGCTAGGGACTGACGACTAGTTGTACACCGTTGCCTAGGACAGGCCGTGCAAGTAGGCAGGGTCAGAGGTGGGGTTGAGTTCAGGGCTGCACATTCCCCTGAAAACGTGACACCATGTCTGTGGCAGAGCTCCATAGGAAGGTAATGTAATAATCATAGACTTCAATGCTAATGCATTGAAGTCTATGAGAGAAGCACTCTGATGATTTCTTGTTAAAGTTTCATGAGAACTATAAAAAAAGTAAAAAATAAATAAATGTTTTTTTTAAAAAAAATACTTTAAAAAAAAATATAAAAATTGAAATTACCTTGCTTTCTCAAAATATTTTTTCAGTATTAAAACGCAAAAAAAACTATACTATTGCTGTAATCGCACTGAAGTGGAAAATGAAAGTAACAGGTCAGTTTTACCACTTCCTGAACTTCGATTTGCTCAACACTACTATTCATTAACAAAATCCGGGCCATATACGGATTGCAAATATGCTTGTGTGAAAGAGGACTAAGGCAGATTCTGTAGCTAACTGGGTGAAAGGACCTGGTGGCTAGAGTGCTGAAAGAAATGCATGGTCAGCTGATTGTACAGTGGCTCTCACATTGCACACTATTTCAGGCAAGCTGCGTAGCTCTATAAAGACATTCTTTCTATTAGAAATGTTTGGTAGAAATTGTGTGAAACTGCCTGGTTTGTAGGTTGGGAAAGAAAAGGATCAGCTGAATACTCTTTTAGTAAAATGAAACACTCTGGCCCATGTTTATTAAGACTGGTGTCTCATATACTAGTCTAAAAAAAAAGATTGTTGGGGTCATTTCTGCTAAATTTAATAAGGTTAGTTTCACACTAGCACATACTATCCGGCAGGGAACAGTCTGCTGAATCTCTCTGCCAAAACCTCTAACCCCATACAGTATGTAATTCTTTAATGAATAGGTCATCAATTAAGATGAGCACATTGATTCTAAATACATTGAATTTGTCTCAATTTTCCCAAAAATCTGATACTAACCCAATCCAAATCTTTTACGATTTCATTTGAACAAATATCTTAAAATGACATCCACCATTTTACAGGTCAAAACATAGAGAAGAAGGCATCTGCCACCAAAACGAGATAATCCATAAGTGCAGTGACTAGCATCTACTTATTCATAGCCATATAGATCACTGTCACTTGTACATTACTAATTTTGTTAAAAAGCTTGAAATGAGTTGTATACAGTCCTAAGAGACAGAATGTTCCAGAATGTCATACCAAACTTTTTAGGGCAATCTGAGCACTTTCAATTTGGGTCAAATTTATTTGTAACTTACCCAGATCTAGAAATTCTCTCATCACTAGCCATCAATATCAGATCAATGTGAGTCTGACACCTAGCACTACCACCCATCAGCAGTCGCTGATGCCAGACATAACAGAGTAGATGGAGCTGGAAGCAAAAAGCTCCGTCTGCCAAGTTAGGGCTCCATCCATTGTTATTTTCGGCTATAGGCTGACATTTTTATGGAAAAAGCTTCTGTGTAATAAAATGTGAACATCTTGTTTTGAAAAATGTATGCAGGTTGTTGAGCTGAAATGATAAAGGAGTAAGAGAGTCTCTCTCTATGAAATAGATTATGATTGCATCCTACCTTTCTACAATTTATTACTATGTGTTAGATATATCGATATTATTACACATCTGCAGAACTACTTAATTTTCTGTGTGATCTCCTGTTTCAGTAAGTAAGTTTTAGCCAGTCACAGCTATGACATCATTATAATTGTAGACTTTACAAGGTAAGCTGCTACTGTATGTCATCACAAGTAGATTTTAGTATGGTAACAGGCTGTGAGATCACTGCTGTGACACAACCAGAGCATTTCAGTCAAGTAAGCTCCTGGGACATAACAACTTAGGGGGTCATTGCCTTCCTCTGGATCAACTTGCAGGATAACAGGCCAAACTAGATAGATGTTACCACTTTTTGACATATATCTGTCAAGGACATTCCTATGACAGATAACAGGAGGTCTGCCAGATTGGCAACACGTGGTATAATCTGACATGTTTTCTCTTTTTGTTGTTGGTATTTACCACACCCTTTTCTCTCAGGTGTTCCTAGTGTGGTAATTGTCCCTCCCCTATTTATTGCTTCTACCAATATTCCTTGCGGTTTATAGCTTCAGTTGTTGTGGTATGCAGCAGTTTGGTTTTTCAGCTGAGATCCTGGAGCCTCCATTTCTTCACTGAAAGATAAGTTTCCTTTTCCCTTCTGTGTGTTTTGTTATTAGGCCTTAGGGAGACTCCTGTTCGTCCTTCCCTTTGGAGGAACAGGTAGACTCATTCCTGTCATTAGTTCCAGGGTCCTATAGGGTCAGTTCGGTGTTTAGGTGTCACGAGTGGGCTTGCGCCTGGAATCAGACGCTCTGCGCGGCTTTCTAAGTGACATGTTTGACAGGCTTCCCTGTGGTTTGGGTGCTGTTCTCCACACCCCTTCCCCTCAGCTGTTGCCGCTTGGCAATTAGCTTTCTGCTATTTACCTCTTCCTCTCCCAGTATCCCTTGCGGGTTATATCTTCTACATCCCTGATTGAGAGTGGTGTGGATCTCGGCTGAGATCCAGTTGCTGAGTTCTACTTAAAGTTAAGTGTTTTCCCTTCCTTTGGTTATTCCCGTTTTGAGTCTCTTGTTCCTCCTTATGCTTGGAGGAACGGGTTACTCTCTTGTGTCACTAGACTGCAGGGTGATCTAGGGTTTATCAAGATTAGGTTCCTGCGTATGGGCTTTCCTACCACCCGGGTTAGCTCATACTGGTAGCCAGCTAGGGCCTAGTCTTAGGGTCCCCTGCAGGAGGTGACCAGTTCCCTGGTTTTGTCTGTTCCCATCCTTCTTACGCTCGGTGTGGCCTTTCCCCCCACACCAGAGCGTGACATTATAACCCGCCAACAAACAAAAATTTATGTCATTTTTGTGCTGACATGGATGCTATTGCTGCACTGGCTGAACGGCTGCAGGGACTCTGCTTGGAGGTGGCGGACATCCGCAACCAGATTCAGAGACCACCGGCTGGTGGTTCTGGGGGTGCTGAGTGTCAGGCCTGTTTGGAGCCTAAGGTCCCCCTCCCGGATAGATTTTCTGGGGAATGTGATAATTTTGTTCTATTTAGGGAGGCGTGCAAATTGTATTTCAGACTGCGGCCACGTTCTTCTGGTAATGAGGAACAGAAGGTTGGTGTGGTCATCTCGCTGCTTAAAGGGGATGCGCAGTCATGGGCCTTTTCTCTGCCGACCGGATCGCAGTCTCTCCGGTCAGTAGATGAATTTTTCAAGGCTTTAGGGATTATCTATGATGACCCGGATCGTATCTCCCTGGCTGAGACCCAGATACGTGACCTTTGTCAGGGTAAGCGGCCGGTTGAGACTTATTGCTCTGAGTTTCGGAGGTGGGCGACCAATACTGAATGGAACGATCCGGCTTTACGTAGCCAATTCTGTCAAGGTTTGTCTGAAAGGCTGAAGGACGCTTTGGCCTTTCAGGAAACTCCTGTGTCTTTGGAGGCCGCTATGTCTCTGGCTGTACGCATGGATAGGCGCCTGAGAGAGCGATCTAGGGGCCCCCGCTCTCAGGACATACTATCACATAGTGTACCGGCTTCTTATGACACTTTGGGTGAATATTCCCCTAGGTTGATGTCTGGGGATGAACCTATGCAATTAGGGGGAGCCACTCCTGTAGCCACCCGCAATCATCTTGGTAATAAAAAGGGTGTGTGTTTTTTCTGTGGTCAGAAAGGACACTTTATCAATGTATGTCCATGCTTTCTATCTCTAAAAGAGAGAAAAGAAAAGGGGGCGTTGAATTCTCATCTCACTCTTGGTGGAGTGGGTAGGGAGACTGAAAATGTGCATTTGTCTTCATCCTGCAGTACCCGTTTTCTCCTGACTGCCGAGGTGGCGCTAGAGTCAAAGGTTGTGAAAATTGAGGTGTTTATTGACAGCGGGGCAGGGGTGAACTTGATTGATGCTCAGTTTGTCCGTATGCATGGATTGTCACCAAGTTCTTTGGATAAGAGGATTTCTGTGTTTGCCATTGATTCTGCACCTCTCTCTCAGAAGTGTTTGTCTCAGATGGTGCATGATATCAAATTAAGAGTGGGTGAATTTCATCAGGAGCTTATTTCATGTTTTGTGTTGGAAGGTCTTCCTGCTCCTGTGGTTCTGGGTTTACCGTGGTTAAGCAAACATAATCCGTCCATTGACTGGCATACTAGACAAATTGTGGATTGGGGCGATTATTGTGTTGACAATTGCCTTAATACATCTTTTTCTGCTTTAACCACTAAGACTCTTCCTTCTTTTATATCGGATTTCTCTGATGTATTTTCTGAGGGTGGATGTCAGGATTTACCCCCTCACCGGGAATACGATTGTCCTATCAATCTTATCCCTGGAACAAAATTGCCTAAATCTCGGCTGTATAACCTTTCTGGACCTGAGAGAACGGCCATGAAGGAATATATTGCTGAGAGTTTGGCCAAAGGACATATTAGGCCTTCCAAATCTCCTGTGGCAGCAGGGTTCTTTTTTGTTAAAAAAAAGGACGGATCCCTTAGGCCATGTCTGGATTTCCGTGAACTCAATAGGATTACTGTCCGTGATCCGTACCCCCTTCCTTTGATTCCTGACTTGTTTAACCAGATTGTGGATGCCAAGGTGTTCTCCAAGTTGGACTTAAGGGGGGCATATAATCTGGTCAGGATCAAGGAAGGGGATGAATGGAAGACGGCCTTTAACACTCCTGAGGGCCACTTTGAGAACCTGGTCATGCCTTTTGGGTTGACCAATGCTCCTGCTGTCTTCCAGCATTTTGTTAATGACATTTTTCATCATCTTGTGGGGAGGTTTGTAGTCGTGTATTTGGATGACATACTAATCTATTCTCCAGATATTGTGACACATCAGGATCACGTGAGGCAGGTGTTACAGATCTTAAGAGATAATAAGTTGTATGCAAAATTAGAGAAATGTGCTTTTGCGGTACATGAGGTGCAATTCTTAGGATACCTGCTTTCATCTTCAGGTTTTCGTATGGATCCAGAGAAAGTCGGTGCTGTTCTGAACTGGGACCGACCTGAAAATCTGAAGGCTCTTATGCGATTTTTGGGGTTCACCAACTATTACCGAAAATTTATTAAGAACTATTCGACTATAGTTAAACCCTTAACTGACATGACTAAGAAGGGGACGGATGTCTCAGTGTGGTCTGAGGCAGCATTGCAAGCCTTCTCTGCTGTAAAGGAGTGCTTTTCCTCTGCCCCTATATTGGTGCAGCCAGATGTGTCACAACCTTTCATTGTGGAGGTTGACGCATCCGATGTGGGGGTAGGAGCTGTGTTATCACAGGGCCCGTCACCTGGTAAATGGCGCCCATGTGCTTTTTTTTTCGAAAAAACTCTCTGCGGCGGAGAGAAATTATGATGTGGGTAACAGAGAGTTACTGGCCATTAAGTTGGCTTTTGAGGAATGGCGTCATTGGTTGGAAGGGGCGATTCATCCAATCACGGTATTCACTGATCACAAAAATCTGGCTTACCTGGAGTCGGCTAGACGACTTAATCCGAGGCAGGCCAGATGGTCTTTGTTCTTCACCAGATTCAATTTCATTGTCACATACCGTCCTGGGGTTAAGAATGTGAAGGCGGATGCCTTGTCACGTAGTTTTCCCGGAGGTGGTGATTTTGAAGATCCTAGCCCTATACTGTCTGAAGGAGTGGTGATATCCGCTCTTTACCCTGATCTTGAGGCTAAAGTGCTTGAGGCCCAGGGAGATGCGCCGGAGTCTTGCCCTTCCGGGAAGTTGTTTGTTCCTTCTGATTTGCGTTGTAAGGTGTTTGAGGAGCATCATTCTTCGGTGCTTGCGGGACACCCTGGGAGTAAATCCACTGTCGACCTCATCTCTCGTAGATTCTGGTGGCCAGGTCTGCGTAAGTGTGTTGAGGAATATGTGTCAGCCTGTAGTGTCTGCGCACGCTCTAAGGTGACACATACTCGTCCCTCTGGACCCCTACTTCCATTACCCATCCCGTCCAGACCATGGACTCACCTATCCATGGACTTCATCACTGATCTGCCTGAGTCGTTTGGTAAGACAGTTATTCTGGTGGTTGTAGATCGTTTTAGTAAAATGGCGCACTTTATTGCATTACCCGGACTCCCCAATGCTAAAACTCTTGCACAAGTGTTTGTTGACAACATTGTGAAACTTCATGGCATTCCCACTGACGTGGTCTCTGATCGTGGGACTCAGTTTGTGTCCAGATTCTGGAGGGCGTTCTGTACCCGGCTCGGGGTACAACTGTCTTTCTCCTCTGCCTTTCATCCCCAGACGAATGGACAGACTGAGCGTACCAATCAGAATCTGGAGACTTATTTGAGATGCTTTGTCTCTGAGAACCAGGAAGAGTGGTCCTCGTTTTTGTCTCTGGCTGAGTTTGCCATAAATAATCGCAGACAGGACTCCACTGGTAAGTCACCATTTTTTGGTGCATATGGCTTTCACCCGCAGTTTGGCACATTTTCTGGTTCTGATACTTCTGGTATTCCTGAGGAAGAACGTTTTTCGTCATCATTGTCTTCCATATGGCGAAAAATTCAAAATAACTTGATAAATATGGGTAACAAGTACAAACGTGTGGCTGACAGGAGACGCATGAATGGTCCGGACCTAAATGTGGGTGATTCTGTGTGGCTGTCTACTAGGAACATTAAGTTGAAAGTTCCTTCTTGGAAGCTGGGTCCAAGATTTATTGGCCCATATAAAATCACGGCCATTATTAATCCTGTAGCATTTCGTCTTGAACTTCCTCAGGCCCTGAAAATACATAATGTGTTTCACAGATCTTTGTTGAAGAGGTATGTTGAACCTCTGGAGCCATCTCCCTTGCCACCCGTGCCTGTCTTGGTGGATGGTAATTTGGAATTTCAGATTGTCAAGATCATTGATTCTCGAGTTCTTCGTGGTACCCTTCAATATCTGGTTCATTGGAAGGGTTATGGTCCTGAGGAGAGGTCATGGGTACCGGCATCTGACGTGAATGCCGGTCGTTTGATTAAAGCCTTTCACAGGTGTCACCCTGATAAAGTTGGTCCTGGGTGCCCGGTGGTCACCCGTAAAAGGGGGGGTAATGTCACGAGTGGGCTTGCGCCTGGAATCAGACGCTCTGCGCGGCTTTCTAAGTGACATGTTTGACAGGCTTCCCTGTGGTTTGGGTGCTGTTCTCCACACCCCTTCCCCTCAGCTGTTGCCGCTTGGCAATTAGCTTTCTGCTATTTACCTCTTCCTCTCCCAGTATCCCTTGCGGGTTATATCTTCTACATCCCTGATTGAGAGTGGTGTGGATCTCGGCTGAGATCCAGTTGCTGAGTTCTACTTAAAGTTAAAGGGGTTGTCCGGGTTCAGAGAAGAACCCGGACATACCTGCAATTTCACCCAGGCAGCCCGCCTGAAGAGGGCATCGGAGCATCCTATGCTCCGATGCCCTCCTTTGCCCTGCGCTAATTAGCGCAGGGCAAAGGAATTTCGCCGGGTTCCGGTGACGTACCGGTCCCTGCCGGGCAGAGGCTTCCGCCCGGCAGTGAGTCGGTGACGTCATCGGCGCTGATGGACAGGCTTCAGCGCTGCCCTAGCCAGTAAAACGGCTAGGGCAGCGCTAAAGCCGGCCCATTAAGGCCGGTGACGTCACCGAACTCACTGCCGGGCGGAAGTACCCGCCCGGCAGCGAGTATTTTCAAAACAAGAGACCTTGCCCTGCGCGATCTAGCGCAGGGCAAGGGGGGGGCATCGGAGCATGAGATGCTCCGATGTCCTCTTCAGGCAGGCTGCCTGGGTGAAATTGCAGGTATGTCCGGGTTCTTCTCTGAACCCGGACAACCCCTTTAAGTGTTTTCCCTTCCTTTGGTTATTCCCGTTTTGAGTCTCTTGTTCCTCCTTATGCTTGGAGGAACGGGTTACTCTCTTGTGTCACTAGACTGCAGGGTGATCTAGGGTTTATCAAGATTAGGTTCCTGTGTATGGGCTTTCCTACCACCCGGGTTAGCTCATACTGGTAGCCAGCTAGGGCCTAGTCTTAGGGTCCCCTGCAGGAGGTGACCAGTTCCCTGGTTTTGTCTGTTCCCATCCTTCTTACGCTCGGTGTGGCCTTTCCCCCCACACCAGAGCGTGACATTAGGTTCCTGTGTATGAACTTGCCTACATTTGAGGCCTGTTCATACTGGTAGATAGACAGGAATTGAGCCAGGGTTTCTGGGCCTAATCAACTTTCCCTCCTACGCTTGGTTTGGTTTCCCCTGCCCCCCCCCCAACACCTGCGCGTGAAAATATCTGTGGCAGATTGCAGCACAAAAGTTATTTTCACCACAGTCTGCGACTTTTCCCTGCTCAAGCCGGGTCTAAATCAGGTGGCGTTGCATGGGTGGGGAAAGGGGTGGGCTGGCAGGCCCGTCTCATTTATCATTTTCTACGCCTGTTTTAGGCTTAGAAAATGGTCTAAATCTACGCCAGCAAGGCAGCTACCATAGATTTAGACAAACGATAGATACGCTGAAGTTGTGTAGAGGCCAGCGCCCCTACATAAATTTGGCGCATCTACTGCCATCTAAAGAGGTATTAAGACCAGCCGGTATTAATAAATGACCCCCTTACTTTTTGTCAGGTATGTGCTGTGGCATCATTACTGTTTAAGTGGGGTAGGCTACAGTGAAATCACAACTGTGTGATTAGCAATTGTGACATCACTAGTAGGTTTTAATTAGGTAAGCTGCAGAGATACCACAAGTGAGTTTCATGTGGCTAGCACCCTATGACATCCAAACTCAAGCAAGAACTGTGATATTGTAGCAGTGTTTCAGTCAAGCAAAAAGAGGTCACACCACATCTCTATTTCTGTCACCAAGGTGTGACATTTACAGAGTCTGTTATGACATCACAATTAGTTTTCATCAGGACTATTAACCCCTTAAGGACCCAGCCATTTTTCACCTTAAGGACCAGGCCATTTTTAGCAAATCTGACATGTCTCACTTTATGTGGTGATAACTTTAGAACGCTTTTACTTATCCAGGCCATTCTGAGATTGTTTTCTCGTCACATATTGTACTTCATGACAGTGGTAAATTTGAGTCAAAATATTTCATTCTTATTTATAAAAAAATACCAAATTTACCAAAAATTTAGAAAAATTTCCAAATTTCCAAATGTAAATTTCTCTACTTTTAAAATACATAGTAATGCCTCCAAAAATAGTTATGACTTTACATTCCCCATGTGTCTACTTCAGGTTTGGATCACTTTGAAAATTACATTTTATTTTTTTGGGACGTTAGAAGGCTTAGAAATTTAGAAGCAAATCTTGAAATTTTTCACAAAATTTCCAAAACCCACTTTTTAAGGACCAGTTCAGGTTTGAAGTCACTTTGTGAGGCTTCCATTATAGAAACCACCCAAAAATGACCCCATTTTAGAAACTACACCCCTCAAGGTATTCAAAACTGATTTTACAAACGTTTTTAACCCTTTAGGTGTTCCACAAGAATGAAAGGAAAATGTAGCCAAAATTTCCGAATTTCACTTTTTTGACAGATTTTCCATATGAATCATTTTATTCTGAGAATAAAGCAAGGGTTAACTGCCAAATAAAACTCAGTAATTATTACCCTGATTCTGTAGTTTACAGAAATGCCACATTTGTCATCGTAAACTGCTGTACAGGCACACGGCAGGGTGCAGAAGGAAAGGAACGCCAGGGCAGATTTCACTGGAAAAAGTTTAAGTTGCCATGTCACATTTGATGCACCCCTAGAGTAGGAAACTCCAAAAAACTGACCCCATTTTGGAAACTATGAGACAAGTTGGCAGTTTTGTTAGTGCTATTTTAGGGTACATGTGATTTTTGGTAGCTCTATATTACACTTTTTGTGAGGCAAGGTAACAAAAACTAGCAGTTTTGGCATTGTTTTTATTTTTTGTTATTTACAACATTCATCTGACAGGTTAGATCGTGTGATATTTTTATAGAGCAGGTCGTTACGGACGCGGCAATATCTAATATGTATACTTTTTTTATTTATTTAAGTTTTACACAATATTTTTGAAGCACAAAAAAAAAATCACATTTTAGTGTCTCCATAGTCATAGAGCTGTAGTTTTTTTATTTTTTGGGCGATTGTCTCAGGTAGGGGCTAATTTTTTGCGGGATGAGATAACGATTAGATTGGTACTATTTTTGGGGGCATACGCTTTTTTGATCGCTTGGTATTACATTTTTTATGATGAAATGTGACAAAAAATGGCTTTTTTTAGACAGTTTTTATTTTTTATTTTTTACAGTGTTCACCTGAGGGGAGAGATCATGCTATATTTTTGTAGAGCAGGTTTTTACGGACGTGGCGATACCTAAGATGTATACTTATTTTTATTTATTTAAGTTTTACACAATAATGTCCTTTTTGAAACAAAAAAAACATGTTTCAGTGTCTCCATAGTCAGAGAGCTGTAGTTTTTTTTATTTTTTTGACGATTGTCTCAGGTAGGGGCTCATTTTTTGCGGGATGAGATGACGATTAGATTGGCACTATTTTTGGGGGCATACGCTTTTTTGATCGCTTGGTATTACAATTTTTGTGATGAAATGTGAAACAAAATGGCTTTTTTTAGACAGTTTTTATTTTTTATTTTTTACAGTGTTCACTTGAGGGGAGAGATCATGCTATATTTTTGTAGAGCAGGTTTTTACGGACGTGGCGATACCTAATATGTATACTTATTTTTATTTTTTAAGTTTTATACAATAATACCATTTTTGAAACAAAGAAAAATCATGTTTTAGGGTCACCATAGTCAGAGAGCTGTAGTTTTTTTATTTTTTGGGCGATTGTCTCGGGTAGGGGCTCATTTTTTGCGGGATGAGATGACGGTTAGATTGGTACTATTTTTGGGGGCATACACTTTTTGATCGCATGGTATTACATTTTTTGTGATGAAATGTGACCAAAAATTACTTTTTTTAGACAGTTTTTATTTTTTATGTTGACTGGGCGGGCTGGATCATGTGATATTTTAATAAAGCAGGTTTTTACGGACGTGGCGATACCTAATATGTATATTTTTTATTTTTTTTCTATTTGTATGTGTTTCTTTATGGGGAATGGGCTTTTTTTTTTTTTTTGAAACTTTATTATTATTTATTTTTTTTTTTTTGTTAAAACACTTTTATTTAACTTTTTTTTTACATTCTACTTATGTCCCAGTAAGGGACTTTAACATTTCAGGGTCTGATCCCTGATTGAATGCAGCACAATACATCTGTCAGCGTCTCACAGAGTGACCGTTGCCTAGGAGACCCAGCGCTGGGCTTCCGTAGATGGGAGTCCCGATGCCTCTGGGCAAGGCATCGGGGCTTCCATCTCAGCCATCGGGCCCCCCCCACCGCCTCACGGGGACCCGATGGCTTTAAAAACTGCCGCAATTACCTTGTATGCCGCGGTCAGCGTGACCGCGGCATACAAGGGGTTAATCCGCCGGCATCGGTGTAATCACTGGTGCTGGCGGATACAGCAGAGGCCCGGCTGTTAGTATCAGCCGGGCCCCTGCTGTAGATTGCGGCAGCGGGCAGCCAGCAGCACGTTAACCCTAGGACGAGAATGCTCGTCCTAGGGCGTTAAGTAACGCCATATTAGGACGAGCATTCTCGTCCTAGGTCGGCAACGTGTTAAATCATGAAATTAGCACTTGGAAATCAAGGAACACATATGTAGACAAACAAGCCCTCTGCTGCTGTTTGCCTGTGTATCATTAGCACCATTGGAATAAATAACTGGATTCACATACTTTTCACACTATTTGATCTTTATATATATATATATATATATATATATATATATATATATATATTTATATATATATACTAGCAGAAAGACCCGGCTTCGCCTCGGTATATTTGATCTATTTATTTAATGTTTCTGTGTGTCATTGCAGAGAGAAAGTCAATGCAGCTGACAGAAATTGATTTTTACCTTAATTTTTTCAATCCCTATTGGCTGCGGAGTGGGAGGGGGCGTGGTTTAATGGGACACGGGGGGGGGTTAAGTCCTTCATTTCAGGGTGGCCTGAATTATAGGTTAATGCCTAGGTAATTTGAGTAATCACAATGGGTAGCAGTGAAAGAAAACATTGCTTTGCGCGGGTATATTTAATCTATTTCATTTAATGTTTCTGTGTGTCGTTGCAGAGAGAAAGTCATCCTCCCTCCCATCCCTGCAGCTGACAGATGTTGATTTTTACCTTCAATTGTTCAATCTCCATTGGCTGTGGAGTGGGAGGGGTCATGGCCTGACTGAGTCGGGGGCGTGACGTTGCAAGACCTGGGGCGGGGTTTTAAGTCCTTCTTTTGATGGTGGCCAGAATTACAGGTCGATGCCATGGTAATTTATGAGGACACGCCATGGGTAACAGTGGAAGAAAACATTGCTTTACACGGGTATATTTAATCTATTTCATTTAATGTTTCTGTATGTTGTTGCAGAAAGAAATCCAACTTCCCTCCCACCCCTGCAGCTGACAGAAGTTGATTTTTACCTTCATTTTTTCAATCCCCGTTGGCTGCGGAGTGGGAGGGGGCGTGGCCTGACAGAGTCGGAGCGTGGTTTCGCGAGATCTGGGGCGGGGGTCAGAGTGGCATGAATTACAGGTCGATGACATGGTAATTTATGGGGACCCGCAATGGGTAGCAGTGGAAAAAAACATCTTTTATTAGTACTGAATGGTCGTAGTCTAAAATTAGTCAATTTTATCTACGATTTTTGTGTGTTGTTGCAGAGAGAAATTCACCCTCCCACCCCTGCAACTGATTTTTTTCAATCCCCGTTGCCTGCGGAGTGGGAGGGGGCGTGGCCTGGCAGAGTTGGGGGTGTGGATTATCAAGATGCTTCGAACGGTTGTAGTCTGAAATTAGTCTATTTCATCTAAAATTTTGTGTGTCATTGCAGAGAGAAATTCACCCTCCCACCCCTGCAGCTGACAGAAGTTTATTTTTCCCTTCATTCTTTCAATCCCTGTTGGCTGCGGAGTGGGAGGGGGCATGACCTGACAGAGTTGGGGGTGTGGCTTAGCAAAGCGCTTCGCATAGGTGATTTAATCTATTTCATTTAATGTTTCTGTGCGTCGTTGCAGAATGGCTGCAGAGTGGGAGGGGGCGTGGTCTGACAGAGTTGGGGGCGTGACTTAGCAAGACGATTCGAACAGTTATAGCCTATAATTAGTCTATTTTATCTAAAATTTTTGTGTGTCGTTGCAGAGAGAAATTCACCCTCCCACCCCTGCAGCAAACAGAAGTTTATTTTTACCTTTATTTTTTCTATCCCCATTGGCTGCGGAGTGGGAGGGGGCGTAACCTGACAGAGTCGGGGGGCGTGGATTAGCAAGACGCTTCACATGGGTGTATTTAATCTATTTCATTTAATGTTTCTGTGTGTCGTTGCACAAAGAAAGTCAACCTCCCACCCATCCCTGCAGCTGACAGAAGTTGATTTTTACCTTTATTTTTTCAATCCCTGTTGGCTGCGGAGTGGGAGGGGGCGTGGCCTTACAGAGTCGGGGCGTGGCTTAGCAAAGCGCTTCGCATAGGTTCATTTAATCTATTTCATTTAATGTTTCTGTGTGTCGTTGCAGAATGGCTGCGGAGTGAGAGGGGGCGTGGCCTGACAGAGACGGGGCGTGGCTTAGCAAAAGGCTTCGAACGGTTGTAGTCTATAATTAGTCTATTTCATCTAAAATTTTTGTGTGTCGTTGCAGAGAGAAATTCACCCTCCCACCCCTGCAGCAAACAGAAGTTTATTTTTACCTTCATTTTTTCAATTCCCATTGGCTGCGGAGTGGGAGGGGGCGTGACCTGACAGAGTCGGGGGCGTGGATTAGCAAGACGCTTCGCATGGGTGGATTTAATCTATTTTATTTAATGTTTGTGTGTGTTGTTGCAGAAAGAAAGTCAACCTCCCACCCATCCCTGCAGCTGACAAAAGTTGATTTTTACCTTTATTTTTTCAATCTCTGTTGGCTGCGGAGTGAAAGGGGGTGTGGCCTGACAGAGTTGGGGGTATGGCTTAGTGAGACCTGGGGCGGGGGTTTTAAATACTTCTTTTAGGGTGGCCTGAATTAAAGGTCAATACCATGCTTATTTATGAGCCCACGCAATAGGTAGCAGTGGAGGAAAACATCTTTTATTACTACTGAACTGTAGTAATAGAAAAAAACATAAGTTATATTTATGGTAACCAGAATACCTTTAACAGTGTCAGTAAATAGAAATGGATGAGATCCTCAGCTGCTGATAATTACCTGGTTGTTATGGAAACCTGCCCTCCCTGTGTGGCTTTGCAGAGAATGGCAGTTGGAGTTTAAAACCAAAGCTCCCAGTTGTAATGTTGGCTAACGGAGATCATATTTTGGGAATATCTCGGGAACGGTACGTCCTAGAGAGATGAGACCTGGTCTAAAACCTTCCCGGACACCTGATGTACCTGTGTGCAGAATTTGGTGAAAATCGGTCCAGTAGTTTGGTCGCGCATAGAGACCAGACAGACAGACAGACAGACAGAAATTCATTTTTATATTATTAAGAGATATTTATATATATATACAGTACAGACCAAAAGTTTGGACACAGCTTCTCATTCAAAGAGTTTTCTGTATTTTCATCACTATGAAAATTGTAGATTCACACTGAAGGCATCAAAACTATGAATTAACACATGTGGAATTATATACTTAACAAAAAAGTGTGAAACAACTGAAAATATGTCTTATATTCTAGGTTCTTCAAAGTAGCCACCTTTTGCTTTGATTACTGCTTTGCACACTCTTGGCATTCTCTTGATGAGCTTCAAGAGGTAGTCACCTGAAATGGTTTTCACTTCACAGGTGTGCCCTGTCAGGTTTAATAAGTGGGATTTATTGCCTTATAAATGGGGTTGGGACCATGAGTTGTGTTGGGCAGAAGTCAGGTGGATACACAGCTGATAGTCCTACTGAATAGACTGTTAGTATTTGTATTATGGCAAGAATTCAAAAATTCTGCCTGCATATCTGTCTTATATCAGGCAGTTGACCGCTATATGCAGAAGAGTGGTATAGCACATGTGTTAGTCCTATGTAATCTGTCCATCCATAACCTAACTGAAACATGGCACTTGTCATGCGACTCTTTACACCCTGACATTCAGTAAGCAGTGTTACATGACATACATGTAATAAGTAAATAGGAGTAGCGGTGGAATCATGATTTTTATTGTGTTTATTACAGTAACTACATCAGGGTCATAGCTAAAGGGGCACGGGCCCCGGTGCAAGAGTTCAGGTTGGGGAGGGGAGGCCCTTTTTTTCAGTGCTTTGTAGCCAGGGGCAGAGAAGCACATAGCCTTCGTGCTGCCTGAGGCAACAATTGAAATGGCACCCCCCCATGCCAAATTCTTGTCCTAACCCCTTCCCTCCAACCGATGCCCAAAGGTCCGCCCAAGCCCTCCTCTCTGCCACTGACCAGGTAAATAATGAGCTCTCAGCGGTAATTAACACTGTAAGAATCAGGCACTCATGTACCCAGCCAGTAACTGCACATGCCCACCTGAATTGCCACTGCTGTGGCCCACACCTCACTTCTTAAGCCTCCTGCTCCTTATTTTAATCAGAACTGGAGGAGGAAGACAGAAAATGGCATCTTTTGATGGCCATCACAGAAGAACAGTTTTGGGGCAATTTATGGTGCTGCACTGTGGTATATGGTTCTGATAGAACAGTATTTTGTGCTTGTGTTGCGTCACCTTCCATTAATTTGGATCCACCCACAACATGGGGCCACTTTAAGTTCCCAGTCCACCCCTGCTGTCATGGAACCCCTCACATATGTCCTGTGATATAGCTCAGTTTCCGTCCAGTGTGATGCAGAAACCCCACAGGGAAACTGAAGCCAGAATTGATCCCATTGTGTTTTATGGCATCATTCGTATTCAATCGATGCATTAGTTATGATGTCTGATATCAAATAATGCCAGACAGCGTGAAAACAGTGTTTTTCCGTCCGGCACTATCAACTATGGATGGCAAAACTGTGCATTAAAGTACACATGCACGTATATTTGTTGTACACAAAGTTATAGAAAAATCTTATCGATATAGTGATTTAGTGACTATGATGATACCTGAAAACCCTTTAAGGGTGCTGTAAGTGCACAAAAATTTACTTTGAATACAGTTCATATTCTTCATATTTTTGTTGCAAAAACCTATTTGATTCACATAAGAAGGCTACGGTCCAGTGAAATGCCTATTAAAACAGGTCCTCAAAAGAACTGCAGGACCTAAATACAATAAAACCATAGTAAGCGCTATGTGTTACATATTATATGTTTGCTCTCACACTTGGAGACCTTCTAATATAAACCCAGCCACACAATTCTGGATCAATATTTATAGGGATTGTTCTTACAGCTGTTCTCTTTTATTTATTGCAAAAGCAAACCAGATGGGTCCATCAGTGAATCGAGGCAAAAAGCCAAATTCCTGTTGGTCTGTTGATTAAACTTTTTTTTTTATATACCTTTTTTAGGGGAGAGGGGGAAAGGTACAGTGTATATATTGTACATTTCATGTCATTCAAGAGGTAACGTTAATTATGGAAGCCATAAATTGTGTATGCATTGTATTATTTTACTGCCAGCTGTTTTCTTCATTAATGTTAATGTCAAAAATGTTAAACAGGCTCCAATTGTGCGCTAGAGTCTAATGGTAAAGAATTACATGTGTCTCAATGGAGCTCTCTTTGTAGACTTACTCTGTTTTACAGGTGTGTGCATAAATAAACCGTAACTTCATTATATCTGATCCATGTTTCAGCAACTGGATTTGATTGTTTTTAATTACATCTTCTGAAACCGCAGATATTATGAAGCCAAGTGCAGGTGGAAAAGGCAGGTTATTTAAACTTATATAATGGGACCTTGTGAATATTTTAGCGAGTGTATGTAACAAGATCTGTCATGTCATAGAGGTAATGCTAATAATACAACAGTGAAGAAACAAAAGAAAAAATATATCCTCGGTAGCACTAAATACAACATAAGTCATTTAAGTAAATGTCATATGTATCTTGAGAATCAGTGCAGAAGAAACAGGAGAACTGCAGAGTGTTTAAAAAATTCTGGTTTAGGGGTGACAATAATTATGTACAGGGGCATAGCTATAGGGGGTGCAGAGGTAGTAGTCACTACCGGGCCCAGGAGCCTGAGAGGGCCCAAAGACCCTTGTGCCATATAAGAAGACATTGGTATTATAGAAAGTGAATGCTGTTTAAATTTTTGCCTCAGGAAGCAGGAAGGCTATGTACTCCCCTGCCCCTTGTCACAAAGTACCGAGGGAAGGTGGCCCCGAGCTGAACTCTTGCCCATGAGCCTTTAGCAACTCCCCTGATTATATATAAACATATCAAAGATTAATAAAGAAATCTGTCCATTGAGCTATTTTATCCAGAACTGCGTTTCTAGAGCATTTCTACATTAACATAGAAGAAGATTATTTACTGTAAGAGAAGTGAGACTATAGATCTGCCAGAGGTTTTGATGATAAACTCACTCAAAGAGTTTACAAGGGGCCTTGATTAGAGATGAGCGAGCAGTAAAATGCTCGGGTGCTCGTTATTCAAGTCGAATTTTTCCCGATGCTCGGTGCTCGTTTCGAATAACAAACCCCATTGAAGTCAATGGGAGACTCGAGCATTTCTTGCAAGGGATCAAGGCTCTGCCTAGGAAAGGCTGAGTGAAAACCTGGAAACCTCAGAAAATGATGGAAACACCACGGAAATGGACAGGAAACAGCAGGGGCAGCATGCATGGATGCCTCTGAGGCTGCCTAATCCCACCATAACCCCAAATTCTCGGGCAACAGCCTGGTGGTGACCCTCAAGGCAATTGTGCTCACCCAGACCATAAAAATTTAGCGTGGCCCTGTATGGCTGTGACTACAGAGTGACCGAGTTACAGTGCAGGAGCAGGCGAAGCACATAAAATTTAGCGTGGCCCTGTAGGCTGGCTAGGTGACTTACAGGGGGAAGCATAAATTTGGCCTGATGCTGTACAGAGTGACCGAGTTACAGTGCAGGAGCAGGCGAAGCACATAAAAATTTATCGTGGCCCTGTATGGCTGTGACTACAGAGTGACCGAGTTACAGTGCAGGAGCAGGCGAAGCACATAAAAATTTATCGAGGCCCTGTACGGCTGTGACTACAGAGACTGGACCGAGTAATAGGCCAGTGCAAAGGGAGCAGGCGAAGCACATAAAAATTGATTGAGGCCCTGTATGGCTGTGACTACAGAGTGACCGAGTTACAGTGCAGGAGCAGGCGAATCACATAAAAATTTATTGTGACCCTGTATGGCTGTGACTACAGAGTGACCGAGTTACAGTGCAGGAGCAGGCGAAGCACATAAAAATTGATCGAGGCCCTGTATGGCTGTGACTACAGAGTGACCGAGTTACAGTGCAGGAGCAGGCGAAGCACATAAAAATTTATCGAGGCCCTGTATGGCTGTGACTACAGAGTGACCGAGTTACAGTGCAGGAGCAGGCGAAAGCACATAAAAATTTATCGAGGCCCTGTATGGCTGTGACTACAGAGTGACCGAGTTACAGTGCAGGAGCAGGCGAAGCACATAAAAATTTATCGTGGCCCTGTATGGCTGTGACAACAGAGTGACCGAGTTACAGTGCAGGAGCAGGCGAAGCACATAAAAATTTATCGTGGCCCTGTACGGCTGTGACTACAGAGTGACCGAGTTACAGTGCAGGAGCAGGCGAAGCACATAAAAATTTACAGTGGCCCTGTATGGCTGTGACTACAGAGTGACCGAGTTACAGTGCAGGAGCAGGCGAAGCACATAAAAATTTAGCGTGACCCTGTATGGCTGTGACTACAGAGTGACCGAGTTACAGTGCAGGAGCAGGCGAAGCACATAAAAATTTATCGTGGCCCTGTATGGCTGTGACTACAGAGTGACCGAGTTACAGTGCAGGAGCAGGCGAAGCACATAAAACTTTATCGAGGCCCTGTATGGCGGCGGTGACAACAGAGTGATTGAGTTAGACTGAGGTAGTAGGTGAACCACCCAAAAATTTAGCCTGACACAGCATGGCGGTGATACCACCAATGCCTTTGTCTGACTGAGATTGCAATCAAATGGCTGTAAGTGAGCCTCCCCAAAATTTTTTTTTGGAGTGTCTGAAGTTCACACTCCTGAAAAATTGTTTTAGAGTGTCTGTAGTTGATGATCCTGAAAAATGGTTTTAGAGTGTCTGTAGTTGACGCTACAGAAAAATTGTTTGGAGAGAGGGCCTGTAGGTGGCCCTCCGGAAACATTGTCTTAAAAGAGTGCCAGTTGGCCCTCTAAAAAATTCCCTTTTGGGTCAGCGTTTGGCAATGAAGAGAATGAGGAGGAGGAGTAGAGGAGAGGAATCGGATACATAAGGAATCTTATTCTTTAGCTGCTTTCCCCCGGAGGAGATTTGAATTCCGGTGAAATCCAGGCTTTGTTCATTTTAATAAGCGTCAGCCTGTCAGCGCTGTCAGCGCTGTCAGCGCTGTCAGTTGACAGACGTGTACGCTTATCGGTGATGATGCCACCAGCTGCACTGAATACCCGCTCTGACAACACGCTAGCGGCAGGGCAGGCCAGCACCTCCAAGGCGTACAGAGCCAGTTCAGGCCATGTGTCCAGCTTTGAAACCCAGTAGTTGTATGGAGCAGAGTGATCACGCAGGACGTTGGTATGGTCAGCTAGGTACTCCCTCACCATCTTTCTGTACAGCTCACCCCTACTCTGCCTAGACTGGGGACAGGTGACAGTGTCTTGCTGGGGTGACATAAAACTGACAAAGGCCTTGGAGAGCGTTTCCCTGCCAGTGCTGGACAAGCTGCCTGCTCGCCTCCTCTCCCCCGCTACTTGGCCCACAGAACCACGCCCTCTGCCGCTAGCGGAGTCAGATGGGAAGGATTGTTTCAGCTTGTGCACCAGGGCCTGTTGATATTGATTCAGTCTCATACTCCTTTCCTCTACAGGGATGAGAGTGGAAAGGTTCTGCTTGTACTGTGGGTCCAGGAGAGTGAACACCCAGTAATCGGTGTTTGAAAAAATGCTTCTAACGCGAGGGTCACGGGATAGGCAGCCTAACATGAAGTTGCCATGTGCGCCAGAGTCCCAACACGCAAGAATTCCCTCTCCTCACTGGCCTGACTCTCCATTTCCTCCTCCTCCTCCTCTTCAGCCCATACACACTCAAGAGTTAAGAAGGACTGAGCATTGGTACCCTCTTCTGTCTCGCCAACATTCTCCTCCTCTTCCTCCTCATCCCCCTCCTCCAATACGCGCTGAGAAACAGACCGGAGGGTGCTCTGGCTATCAAGCGACGTATCTTCTTCCCCCATCTCCTGTGACAAGCGCAAAGCTTCTGACTTCATGCTGAGCAGTGAGTTTTTCAACAGGCAAAGCAGCGGGATGGTGAGGCTGATAATGGCTGCATCGCCGCTGACCATCTGTGTGACTCCTCAAAGTTTTCTCAACACCTGACAGATATCAGACATCCACGTCCACTCCTCATTGTAGACTTGAGGAAGCTGACTGACCTAACTACCAGTTCTGGTGGAAGTTGACATCTGGCAGTCTACAATCGCTCTGCGCTGCTGGTAAACTCTAATAACATGTTTAATGTCGAATTCCATCTCGTGGGCAAGTCGCACAAGAGTCAGTGAGCTGGCAGTTGTAGGCGCCGCTGCGCTGCCCTGAGAGTGGCAGCATCTGTGGTTGACTTGTGGAAATGCGCACAGATGCGGCGCACCTTGGTGAGCAAATCTGACAAATTGGGGTATGTCTTGAGGAACCGCTGAACTATGAGATTGAACACATGGGCCAGGCATGGCCCATGTGTCAGTCTGCCGAGTTGCAGAGCCGCCACCAGGTTATGCCCGTTGTCACACACAACCATGCCTGGCTTGAGGTTCAGCGGTGCCAGCCACAGATCGGTCTGCGCCGTGATGCCCTGTAACAGCTCTTGGGCCTTGTGCCTTTTGTCACCTAAGCTCAGCAGTTTGAGCACCGCCTGCTGGCGCTTACCCACGGCACTGCTGCTGCGCCTAGAGCTACCGACTGAAGGCGCCGTGCCCACGGATGGTAATTCAGAGGAGGAGGAGGGGTTGGAGGAAGAGGCATAGTACATCTGAGAAACCTTGACCGAGGTAGGCCCCGCAATCCTCGGTGTGGGCAGTACATGAGTGGCCCCAGGGTCAGACTCGGTTCCAGCCTCCACCAAGTTAACCCAATGTGCCATCAGTGAGATATAGTGTCCCTGCCGGGCAGCACTTGTCCACGTGTCCGTGGTTAGGTGGACCTTCTCAGTAACCGCGTTGGTCAGGGCACGGATGATGTTCTCTGACACGTGCTGGCGTAGGGCTGGGACAGCACATCGGGAAAAATAGTGGCGGCTGGGGACCAAGTACCGAGGGACAGCCACCACCATCAGGTTGCAGAAAGCCTCAGTCTCTACCAGTCTATAGGGCAGCATCTCCAGGCTCAACAATTTGGAGATGTGGACGTTTAGGGCTTGTGCATGTGGGTGGCTGGAATTGTATTTGCGCTTGACCTCAAATGTCTGCTGCAAAGACAGCTGAATGCTGCACTGGGACTCATTGGTGGAGGTTGTGGAGGATCGTGGAGGTGAAGGGGTGGTTGTAGGGCGGGAGGCACTCGTGCCGGGGTCCTGGGCGGGGGGTTGACTCGCCGAGCCAGCATGTGACACAGGGGAAAGGGCAGTGGTGTTACCCGCAGGAGGTGAACGTCCTTGGTTCCACTGAGTCGGGTGTTTAGCACTCATATGCCTGCGCATGCTGGTAGTGTTTAGGCTGGTAGTGGTGGCTCCCCTGCTGATCCTGGTGTGGCACAGGTTGCACACCACAGTCCGTCGGTCATCCTCACTTTCAGCTAGGCCTCGGCACAGGAGCTTGACTCCGTGAAACAGTTGCTGATCTACCTGCTCTGGCCCTGCTTCTCCCTCTGGCCACCCCACTGCCTCTTCCAACCTGTTCTGGCGCTGCACTTGCCTCCCCCTCAGAAGCACTGTCTTGAGTTGGATTACCAACCCAGCTCGGGTCAGTCACCTCATCATCCACCAGCTCTTCCTCCGATTCCTCACTCTGCTCCCCCCTCGGACTTACTGCCCTGACAACAACGTCACTGTCTGACAACCGTGTCTCATCATCATCATCATCATCATCATCATTATCATCATCCGACACCTCTTCACGCACTACTTGCACTAAGTCCACACTCTCATCACCCACAGACTGCGAAAATTCTAAATTTTGGGCATCGGGACAGAGCAACTGCTCAGGTTGCTCTTGAGCAGTGGTTTGTGTCTCTGGGTAGGGTCCTGAAAAGAGTTCCTGTGAGTATGCCGGATCGGAATCCATATTTTCCGTGGGGGGGGCAGGCTGGGGGGAAGGAGGTTGAGCTGGAGGAGCCAGAGGTCTACTCCCTTGGCTAGCGTGGGTGGACTGCATGGAAGACTGGGTGGTGGATAAATTACTGGACGCATTGTCCGCTATCCACGTCATCACCTGTTCGCACTGTTGTAGTTTCAATAGTAGTGTACCACGTGACCCAGTAAGTTGCAAGATGAAGCTAGGGAGCGAAACTCTGCGGCGTTCCACTGCTCCCTCATCAGCATGTACAGTGTCACCCTGCCCAGGACCATGGCCTCTGCCCCCTACACTACTTGAACGCCCACGCCCTCATCCTCGACCCTTAGCCCTTGGGTTTAACATTTTGTATATTCACCAAACTGTCGAATTAATATCTGAGGCCAAAACCGTATTCAGTAGACAGTAGAATTACTATCTGAGGCAAAAAAATGTAGTCTTTAGACTCCAGCTATTGCACTGCAAACCACTCAATTTTGCACTGCACTGTAGGATATATAACTGAAAGAAAAAAAATGTATTCTCTAGACTGTGGCTAGTGTATCGCACACCTCTCAATTGTTCACTGGACTGTAGTTTATGTAACTGAGTGAAAAAACGTATTCTCTAGACTGTGGCTAGTGTACCGCACACCTCACAATTGTTCACTGAACTGTAATATATATAACTGAGAATAAAAACGTATTCTCTAGACTGCGGCTAGTGTATTGCACACCTCACAATTGTTCACTGGACTGTAGTTTATATAACTGAGAATAAAAACGTATTCTCTAGATTGTGGCTAGTGTACCGCACACCTCACAATTGTTCACTGGACTGCAGTTTATGTAATTGAGTGAAAAAAATTATTCTCTAGACTGCGGCTAGTGTATTGCACACCTCACAATTGTTCACTGGACTGTAGTTTGTATAACTGAGAATAAAAACATATTCTCTAGACTGTGGCTAGTGTATCGCACACCTCACAATTGTTCACTGGACTGTAGTTTATGTAATTGAGTGAAAAAAATTATTCTCTAGACTGCGGCTAGTGTATCGCACACTTCACAATTGTTCACTGGACTGTAGTTTGTATAACTCAGAATAAAAACGTATTCTCTAGACTGCGGCTAGTGTATCGCACACCTCACAATTGTTCACTTGACTGTAGTTTATATAACTGAGTGAAAAAACGTATTCCCTAGACTGCACTACAGATCCCAGCAAGCCAAGGTACAGCAGCAGCAAAAATGAGTACTGAGAGGACTTTGGGCAATTTCATTGGGGTCTGTGTGGACCATGTGCTGTCCCCTTTCTGTCACCAGTCGCTGTGCACAGTGTGCAGCCAAGATGGCGGTAGCTGCACTACAAGTCCCAGCCAGCAGCCGAGAGGAAGCCAAAAAAAAAATGTCGTTGTAGCCCTTAGAAGGAGCGTTGGGTTCTTTGTGGATGATTTCTGCCTAATCACATTCTAATTTCACGCCCTAACAGTGTGCAGCCAAGATGGCGGTAGCTGCACTACAAGTCCCAGCCAGCAGCCAGGAGGAGACCAAAAAAAAAACGTGCTTGTAGCCCTTAGAAGGGCTGTTGGGTTCTTTGTGGGTAATTCCTGCCTAACCAACATCTAAATTCAGGCCCTAACACTCTCCCTGACAGACAGCAGCTCTATCCCTAATCTCATGCAGACGGTGTATGACGCGAGCAGCGCGGGACCAGATTCTTATATTCCCAGGTCATCTGATCTGGCCAGCCAATCCCTGCTATCGACTTGTAGGGGCCCCACGTGATGCTAGGAGGTACCAAAGACTCTCCTGCATGTTGATTGGCTGAAAAAAGGCGGCTAGCATGCAGGAAGAGGAAGTTGCCATTTCCTCGAGAATCGCAATATGTTCGTCCGAGTAGCGAGCATATGCGAATACACTAATGCTCGAACGAGCACCAAGCTCGAACGAGCATGTTCGCTCATCTCTAGCCTTGATGCTTTTGCTGAAAGTAACAGTATGGGTTATGTCACCAGATTACTGGAAAAGGTGAGATGGAGAATGGTTGCTAATCCACAGATTTATTCTGATACCCCTATTAAGAGTAAAAAAAATAATTTTTCCATATTAGAGAAGATTTTTTTAATTTTTATTTCTATTTTTTTTTGCTTTGCTGTCCTGCAAATCAATAATCCAGGAGATTAGGAGAGGATCTTAGGTCTTTTTCAAACTTCCTACAGAATGTTACTACTGTATGGTTAGACCCTGCTTACATAGGTATAGCCATGAAAGATCAGCTTAAAGGGAACCTGTCATCTCCGAAACACCCCCTGAACTAAAGTAAGAGATGTATAGTGTAAGTGATTCTGAATCTGAATATGTAAGTTTTATCTTCATACTCACTTCCATTCCGACGCTGTGCTCCCACAAACCAGCAGTAAAATGCATTGAGAGGACTCTTCACTGAGTGCATTTTACTGCAGGTTTGTTGGAGCACAGTGTCGGAATGGAAGTGAGTATGAAGATAAAACTTGCATATTCGGATTCAGCATCACTTACACTATACACCGCTTACTCTAGTTCAGGGGGTGTTTCGGAGATTACAGGTTCCCTTTAAATCCATTGTTAAAATCATTATGATCAACTTTAGATCTCATTGAATTATTGAATTATAATTTAGGCCTAGGATAGATCATCAGTGTTTGATCAGTTGGGGTCTGTCCCGAAGTACCAGTGCTGATCATTTTTCGTCATTTTGATGATTTTTGTTTACAGAGGCCTCTTAAATGGATGAGCCAATGTACTTGTGTAAACAATTGAGAAATGATGCAAGTGGTAAGTACATTTGGCCCTTCATTCTACCGAATGCCAAAAGGTAGGGTTGGTTACAACCAACCAAGTATTTATATCATGGAAAAGCCCTCTAAGCACAGATGGTTAATAAAATCTTGAAATCATTGAACTGATGACTCATAAGCATACAGACACCGCATGACTAGACCATGGATAGAAGATCTTTAGGAAAAGTACATGAAAGAAAATGTTTCCAACAGCAAACCAGAAATAAAGTTTTCCAATAGCACCCTCTCAGTTACCAGAAATGAACCCAATTGTAAACCTATGGTCTGTATTGAAAAGGGTAGTCCACAAGCGACAACTGGAAATATTCTTTAAGAACGAGTGGGTCAAGTTTCTTTAACTTAAAGAAGCACTCCCACGAAAATGACTGACACAGTATCTAAGGCGTGGACAGGAAGTCATTTTCTATTTTCATCTCTATGGGAGCCTCAATGTCAGTCTCATAGGCATGAATAAAGAAACTGACTTTCTGTCCACACATAAGACACTGTATCAGTAGGAGTCAGAGTGACATCAGTCTCATAACACAGCTGAGGACTGGAAGGCAGTGGATAACTTACAAATACAGCTACCAGTAAGAAGATTATTGGGTGTGAGAATAAACATTTTCATGGGAGTGTTTCCTTAAAGCGTCACTGAGCTTTCAACAAAGTTTGCTTTAATCAGTAGTACAAAATGTGTGTACATGAGGAATAACACTATTTCTGGCCATTATATCACCCACATCTGACATTTTTTAGCGGTTTTCCTCTGTGCCTGAATATGTGATTTGTAGGTCTCTCAGGCATGGTGGGTGAAGATCAGCTGCACACACACAGAAAATAGACGATAATCTCCTTCCTAATTGTCTGACAGTCACTCAGAAGCCAGGATAATGAAGGACATTTCAGAGAAGTACTGACATGTGTTTTTTTTGTAAATGAAGCACTTCACTCCTCTCTGCTTGTGTAATAGGATCCTCCTATAAAGATGATTTTTCTGCAGAGGGCCATTTGGATATTTGTAACATCATGTGCAGGCCATACAAAATCCTCAACTTAAAAATTTGACTGGTGAAACATATAAGTGACCTAGTGGTAAGTTACAGAAATTGTGTTTCAATTAAAAAAAATTAGAGAACTGTATTTTTGCAGCACAAAATGGCGCCTGCACTATATATCACAAATAGTACAGGCACCATTTTGACAACATATAGCAGTCTGATTTTTAAGTTGAGAATGTTATATGTTTAGTACTTTATTTGGCATTAATGGCAACCAAGCTAAACCCAGAGCGGTCCAGAGAGGGGTTCACCCAGCTTTCACTCTCCCTGCCTCTTTCTTCACAACTGTCCCTGCCTTTGTCCCTTTCTCAGCCTCAGATATGTCCCCACCTCCATCAGCCTCAGATCAGTCCCCATCAGACCCCCCCAGCCTCAGACCAGCCCCCATTAGACTCCCAGCCTCAGATCAGACCCCCATCAGACCCCAAGCCTCAGCTCAGACCCCATCAGACCCTCCCCACCCTCCATTAGCCTCAGATCAGCCCCAATCAGACCTCAGATGAGACATTTAAAATAAAAAAATAAACTTACCTCTCCAGCTCCGGACAGTGCTGCTACTTGGCAGATTCACTTACCCTCCCTGGTCTTCTTCCCACCATGCTGTACTGTGACCTGACAGCACAAAGTGTCAGGTCATAGTGCGCATCTATGCGCACTACGGCCTGACACTGTACGTGTGAGGACAAAACGTGGGGCTGGAAGAAGGCCAGGGAAGGTGAGTACAGCCAGTGCAGCGCTGTTCCCATCTTCCTGTGGCTCCCGCATGCTAATGACTGCTTCCATAATGGAAGCAGTCATTAGCATTTTTACAATATGTTCTGGCAGGGGGCCGAGGGCCACATGAAATGGTCCCGCGGGCCATATGCAGAGGTTCACCATCCCTAGATTAAATAATCCAGAAAAATCGTAACTTTAAAATCCACAAATCTTTATTAATTCTGTATATTAAAAAATACAGGAATAGTTCATGGGACTTACACATTTCGGGCTACATGTGAGCACTTGTACACTACATAACACAATGGATAAGATCTTTGCTATATTAAACCAAAAACATGCAATATATTTTATATACTATGTGATTGGCATTGCAGTTCATAATATCATTGTCATATTTCTAGTTTTCCTTAGCATTAGTGAAAAAATTTGTTTTATTAACATAAATACACACACTGCATTTATGGCTGCCACATTTAAAAAAAAAAGCCTTTCTGACTGAACCACATCCTGCCTGCACCTGGAGTGCTTTTAGGTCTCCAGGTATAGACAGTGTGTGGTTCAGTCAGAAAGGTTCCATTGTAACAATGCCTGCCCTTGTCCGCAAAACGGACAAGAATAGGACATGTTCTATTTTTTGATTTGTGGATATATAATGCACATACAGTAATTTCCGTTTTTTTGCAGCCCCATTGAAATTAAGGGTTCCACATCCAAGACGCAAAGCCTCTGTTTTCGTATGCTGTTAAGGTCAAGGTCAATTACTGCAATATGGTCAAGTTGGTGAGTGTTGCTTCCTTTTCTACTTTATATTTGTGACTAGTGATGAGCGAAGTATAGAAAAAGTGTATTTGGTTACTTCGCCAAATTCTACCCAAAAATTCACTTTGTGGCAAATTACTTCTGTCACGAAATGCATTTCTTTGTAAGTAGTGGATGCAATAACAGGGAATGGCAAGTGACTTCATGCCCCTATCTGTAATTGCCCATACAGGCGTAGGTAGGTTAGCTTTAGGTCCCATGCCACTTTCAGAGACCCTGACCTGGTGCGACGGCTCCGATATGTTCTTGATATAAGAATATATTGGAGAAAGTCTCATTTTAATATCAGTGTGAGGGTTTTTCCCTATATTGCCAACTACATTTACCATTGTAGTTCACCACTGCTGTGATTTTTGTTTTATATAGCCAATCACTTTTTTTTTTTTTTTACCGCCATTCAGGGAAAATCAAAAGGAAATTTGGCTTTGCAAATCAAATTTTACCTGAAATTTTGATCAAAGTACACTTTGTGGATTTTGATTCGCTCAGCACTATTTGTGACCTAAACTTTTACTAAAATCACAAAGGTACAGCAGTGCTTCTCAGTGCGCTCTGCAATTTTGACTTTCATCGACTCCATGGATCCATAGAAAGTATATGGGATCTGTACTCAAGCTGGAAAAGCCAAGCAAAGCCCAAGGAGCAGAGTGCTATGAGAAGCACTGCTGCACCTTTGTGATTTCTGTAAAAGTTTATGGACTTTTTAATATATTGGTTGTAGCTCATTTCAATGAAGAGTGGCAGTAATTCTGGAGCTGACTGTGTACCTACCAAAACAAAATGCTGCATTTTTGGCTTCATGCCTCGGATTAATGTCAAAGTTGCTTTGAGAGTTAAAACAGCGAATAATGAAGTAGAGCATTTATTAATGAATTAATGCTCATATAAAGCAACTTAATTTCCTCTAGACACCATTAAATAAAATTGGAATTCAGTACTATGCAGGCATCTAAATGATCCCGTTAAAGAAACATCATTAAAAGTAGTTCAAAATTTAAGAAACATAAACGAATATTTTTTTTAAACCAAAGCCGACTTTATCCAGTCCTGAGAGGATCTTAATTCTTTTTAGTCAGAGCACTGACCAAGATAAGATTGTGCAACCATTATAATCTTTATTTGTGCAGTGAAAACATAGTCCACAGCCTACACACAAAGGAGGTAATAAAAAACTAAAAATGATAAGTAATCAAAACAAATGAGAAGATTACAATTATAATACTGCAATTATACAGTATTTTGTATCATGTTCACTTTTTCCGATTCCCATTATTTCATTAGGCCCTGCCTTCCCTAAATGGTTTACTTATATGCAGACCATTTAGGGAAGGCAGGGGTACTTCTGCTGAGCAGCATGGTAACTGGTAATACCAATTAATCTTTTTTTTACAGTGTACAGTACAGTAAATGCTTATAAAACAAAGACAAATATAATTAGTTCTATGTTTTAACAATTATTTATTAATTAATTAAATATTAAAATGAAAATATTGTAACCAATATACATTTCCAAGGTGAGACCTCATGATTGGCTTTATGGTACCCGTTTGCACATACGTACAGCAGATTGTGGACCTGCTGTTGCACTACAAGCCCTTTGGGACTCTGATTCCTTAAAAAGACTATGTCACTTTGTACCCCCTCCATAAATTACAATAATGCATGTATATTTTAAAGGACCCTGAGTCAAATCAGTAATTTTTATCTTTATATTCACTGCTGTTTCCTACCTGTGTGTCCACAAACTGGCTAGGGAATAAATAGAAGGGACTCCTGAGCGAGCACACATAATGGAGAGGACTCCAGGGCTAGTCTTTTGCTCTAACATCTGATTTGCAGCATACAGTGGGGGATCAGCACAGGTTATGAAGGTAATAAATACTGATTTGAATATGGATCCTTTATACTATTCATGCGTTACAGTACGGAGGGTCCAAGGGGACATGGTCCTTTAAGCAAAGCAGTAAACAATTGGACTCCTATTCAGTTTTAGCCCTTTTCATTCAATTTGATGAAAAGATCCACTGGCTTTCTATGATTGGCTCTTCTAAGCACTGAGAAGTTACAGATCTATCAGAAGTTAAGGGTTGTGGCAAAGTACAGTGTCCGGACCCATTTTTTTAAAGCTTCCAGCCAAAACTCCATAATACTGATGAATCCCTATGTAATACCTGTGTGCGGTCTTTCTCTTGTAAGCAATGTTCTCAAGGACTAGTTTGTCGTCTACTATTGTCAGATATATTGTGACTGGTTTTTGTCACTTGCTCACTCGGAATGCCTTCACCCCAATGTGTAACTTATAAAGTACCAAGGTTTGTACAAAAAACAGTAATTCAGTGGTAACATCAGTAATGTTTTAGTGGTGCAAAGCATTTGGAAAATAAATGTTGCACTTTATTGCCCCCTTAAAATATATGCCCTGAACAGATTTTGCATCAGATTTGAGTCCCATCTCCTGAACTGTACAGTTATGTTATATGTTGATATGTCCAAGTACCATATCATAAATATTGAATGTGGAGAGCCCTTTTAATAATGCTTAAGGTCTTTTCATATCACCTCTGTGAACTACGCTACAGAAAACCACCTGGAGTTTATGGGCAGAATGTACCCACAGGGCCACTTCTGCCTGGTATATGCCAAATGGGAGTCTTTTTGGCATACACTGTTCATTACGTATCAACAAACCTTTCACTATATAGAATATTGTATTAGATTTTGCTATTCTATACAGAAATACACACTTAAATATACTTAACCCTTCAAAAACTTTTAATTAATCAATTGTACAATGTGCATACATGAGGAATAACACTCAGGCTATTCAATGAATTGTATCTGGCATTTTTAGCAGTTCTCCCCTCTGTATGCTGAATGTCAAGTTTGCAGTTCTCCCAAATTTTGTGGGTGAAGACTAGCCCTCATACACTGTACACAGAAAGTAAAGGGGAATCTGCCTCCTACAGTAACTTTCTGATACTCAGAAGCAGAACCAGGATCATGGAGAACATTACAGAGAAGTACTTACTGTACCTGTGCTTGGACTGAGACAGAAATTGTCTATTTAGCTGTGCAGTCTTTCTGGCTGGGGATCACTCTTCCCCCTTCTCTCTCCATAGAATTGTATGGGATTATGTAATCTGATGATCCTTCAGTGAGCAGCAGCTATCCAAGATGAATTTCTCATTATTTTAAAAGACAGGCAGAGGAGAAACAGCTGATAATTCTAGAACAAGGCATTTTTTCTCTGATAAGATGTATTACAACATTTCTTATGGATGGCTTGTACTACAGATTTATGCAAAGTGTTATGAAGTGAAGTTAGGGACCATTTAAAGAACTTTATGTTTCAAAGGATTATATTAGTTTTCATAATACACAGAAAGTAATTATAAAGTAAATATAATCTCAAAATTATTTGTGTGATAAAATATGTCTCTATAAAATGGTTTGACAATTTTCAATCTTTGATTAAACGACATATGCCACACTTTGAGAGTATCTTTGGGTGACAAAAGGAATAACAGTGGCCATAACAACAATAATAAAATGTAATAAAGAGAAACTTTACAGTATAAACTTTTATCCAGGGTATTAACATATGGAACATTCTGACCTTTATAATGAAACACAAGAATGGTGCCTAAAACTATAATTACTATTTACCATTCATGACATCTATACAATCATATCTTAGCAAACCTGGGATCTTCCCAGATTTTCCAGTAAGAGTGGCATTTTTCTGTTTTGTAGATGTGATACGCTATCATTTTATCATATATGTAACAGGTATTTATTCTGGATATAATTTCCTAGATGGTAGCTATTTGATTTAATTTTCAATTTTGGGCTATTGTGAAATAAAACAGACTTTGTAAGATGGAAGAAAAAGACATGGACACTAGTAGATGATGTACAAGCTACTGGAAACTACAGAGCAATTCATGGTTCTGGTACAGTATGTATTGTAGTAAGAACTTTTAAGTAACCTGAAAGCCTCTCTCCAAAGTGGCAATATCAGTGGGCAACTCCAAAATATATGTTTAATTATAGCAGTCTACCACACTCTCTCCAACACCTCGGATGTATATTATTTAGCCTGTTAGTAGTGCAATACTGAGGAGTTGATAATAAAATGAGCAAAGAGTCTTTCAATGCAGTAAACCAATTTTCTGTTGAGTATTGATTATGTTTTTTTATAGCAAGAGTGTTATTAGAAAGAGCATAGAAACAAATTCATCTCAGAGATCTCAATTAATCAATTAATTGTTAAGAAAAAATAATAGCACTTGTAGAAATGTAATAAAGGATTCTCAAACGGGTTTTCCAGGATTTTAATATTGATGACCTATCCTCTGGATAGGTCATCAATATCAGATCGGTGGGGCCTGAAACTCAAGACCCCTGCCGATCAGCTGATTAAAGATCCGTTCAAGAACAGTTTTCCCATCATTGCTTTCCTGCTTGCCGTCATCATCGCAGCGGCGAGAAAATGCAATTACAAGCTGCCCTATTCACTTCTATGGGACGCTCCTTCCTATACACGTAAATAGGAAGTAACTGTCCCATTGAAGTGAATGGGACTGCTTTTAATTACACTGCTCACCTCTGTCATGTGGGATAAGAATAATTTTCATTGCATGCCTACAGTATGGGATCCTAAATCTTTCCATATAAGTGTAGCGCATTGAGTGGTCCACCCGGACACTAATGAGAACCTTTTTAGGAGAGCCTGAGTTTTCAGTTGCCTGTGCTTTCTGATAGATCAAGAAATTTGGGATACCCAAATTTTCCCATTGAAGGCATATTATAGAGTAATTAGGGATATAGGGATTTTAATGCAGCAATATATAGTGTATCACAACCTTCCCTTGGAGGTATACATCCCAACAAACACCTTAAATGGAAAGCTCCATACAGTGTGAATAACACATTACTTGTATTAAATACATGTTATGTCTCTACTAATATCTCATGGAAAAGGTCATATTCAAATAAAATATCCCATAACCCTTTGAAGAAATCATATCCTTTTTGTGCAGTCTAGAAGTGATAACAGATAGCAGTGACATTAGTAAGACCACCCTTTCCCAACTCCAAACGGAAAAACGTTAAAAAAATGTGAGTCATACAGACTTAGTCATCTTAATAATGCCTCCTACAAAAAAATACTTCTGTATAGTGGTAACTGTAAAGTAAGGACTGATATGTGCTTCTAGTGTTCAGATGTGACTGCTAGTTTAAAAGCATTGAAGACAGCTAATACCAATGAGAATTTCCTGGATCTTTTACTACACGACTACTGGAAAATTGCTTTGATTATATCTTTTATACATCCATTAGATAACACTATTTACTTTGGATGTAACATACTTTTTTAATGTGTTATTACAAAAATGAACAGTTATTACAACAGTGGAACAAGTTGGAAGACATTTGGATTTCTTTACAATGAGAAAGAATGCTCAAGGGAGGTGACACATTAATAAAACCTTTCTACTTCTCTTCTTACTGGATTAATTCCAACTTTTTGGAAAACTGAGTGGAAAAGTAAGAACTAGATCTCAACAATGAATTATTTTACATTTTACTGTAAATGCAATGAATGGTATTTGTTGCCTAGTATTGAACTCTGGCACATAGTAAAGGTATGAAAGAAAGTAGCTGGTACATATGAAAATGTGATGAAGAAGAGGTCTACCATAAAGAAAAGTTGGGAAAGGTAGTAATGGAGGGACACACAAAAGGTTGGAATGGAATGGTCTGGCACACAGAACAGGTGGGCGGGAATGGTCTGGCACACAGAACAGGTGAGGACAGGGTGGCCATGCACACAGACAAGGTCTGGCAGTTACAGAGTGGTCTAGCACACAGAAATGGTGGGTCAGAGTTGTCTGGTACACAGAAAAGGTGGAGACGGAATGGTCTGGCACACAGAAAAGATGGGGATAGAGTGGTCTGACAGACAAAATAGTCTGGCACACAGAAAAGATGGGTACAGAATGTTTTGACACACAGAACAAGTGGGAACAGAGTGGTCTGACATAAATAAAAGGTGGGGATTGAGAGCACATAAGAGATAAAAAAAAGAAATAGTCTTGTATGAGTAAGGGAAACAGTATTCTGTTAGATACAAGAGCAGGGACGACTGTTGTCCTGCACACGATATAGAAGGACCCAACCAGGAGGTAGAACAAAAAACTTACATTTTTGGTCAGCTACAGCAACACATTTGCACATCCTGTGTGAAGATGATGTCGCCAGCATCCAGCACTTAGCTGGAAAATGTTTGCTATTGCACAGAATTATTTAAGCTCAATGACCAAGTTCAACACATATCCATAGAATCCTGCTAAAGCCCAATACTTTCTAAAGTGCTTTTGTGATTAGCATGGTTACAATTTTTAGCCTTATAAGATTTGCCCGGGATGGGGGGTGGGGGTGGGTTTTAGCTCCAGATAAGGAATAACATGGCTGTGAGAAAAGATCACGGCAGCTATACTGACATTTGCCAGTTCTATGGATTAGAAGATGAGGATTGGGCCTGCATTTTGGCAGAAAAGCTCAGAAAGTGCCAATGCAACTTTCCATGCTCTATATGAAGAATACCTGAATAATCTTACAACACATTTAGAGTTAACAAAAGATCGTTGGTTGCTTAAGCATTGCCTTTAACTCCTTCAGGCCATTTTTCACTTTTAGGACTAGGCCAAATTTTGGAAATCTGACATGTGTCACTTTATGTGGTAATATAACTTTGGAACGCTTTTACTTATCCCAGCAATTCTGAGACTGTTTTCTCATGACACATTGTACTTCATGACAGTGGTAAATTTGAGTCGGTATATTTCACCTTTATTTATAAAAAAAATCCAAAATTGACCAAAATTTGGAAAAATTCTCAATTTTCAGAATTTCAATTTCTCTGCTTTTAAGACAGATAGTGATACCTCATAAAATAGTTTATTACGTCACATTTTCCATAAGTGTACATTCTGTTGGCATCATTTTGTAAATGTTATTTTTTTGGGGATGTTAGATGGAGTACAATTTTAGATGCAATTTTTTATTTTTTTTTAGAAAATTTCCAAAACCTGCTTTTTAAAGGACCATTTCAGTTATGAAGTCGACATGAAGAAGACATATTTTTAAAATTTTCTGCTGATCGTCTAGTGTAGGGGTTTGTTTTTGTGGGAAGAGTTGATGCTTTTATTGGTGCAATTTTTGGGTACATAACAAGGTTTTAGAGTAGGAAAATAAGAAAAAATATTTTTCAGCAGATCCTCTTATCAGACTGCCCATAAATTTCAGGACATCACATCAGACCCCCATATCAGCCCTCCATGTCAGAAATCCATCAGCCCTTCATGTCAGACCCCCAACAGACCTCAGATCAGCCCACTATGGTCCCATATCAGCCCACTGTGCCCCCATACCATCTCACTGTGCGCCCACCAGTCCTCAGATCAGCCCACTGTGCCCCCATCAGACCTCAGATCAGCCTACTGTGTCCCCATCAGACCTCAGATAAGCAGAATGTGCCCCCATCAGACCTCAGATCAACAGTATGTGCCCCCATCAGACCTCAGATCAGCAGAATGTGCCCCCATCAGACCTCAGATCAACAGTATGTGCCCCCATCAGACCTCAGATCAGCAGAATGTGCCCCCATCAGACCTCAGATCAGCAGTATGTGCCCCCATCAGACCTCAGATCAGCATATTGTGCCCCCATCAGACCTCAGATGAGCATATTGTGCCCCCATCAGACCTCAGATCAGGGTCTTGTGCCCCCATCAGACCTCAGAGCAGTGTCTTGTGTCCCCATCAGACCTCAGATAAGAGTCTTGTGCCCCATCAGACCTCAGATCAGCCCACACAGCCACTTATAAAAAAACCTTACTTACCTGTCCTGCGCTGCCGCTGCCCTCCGGTCCTGCGCTCCGCTCTCTTCCCTGCCGGCGCGCACTATGACCTGATGCTGACGCTGCAGGGAAAAGAGCAGAGCGCGGGACCGGAGGGCAGCGGCAGCGCAGGACAGGTAAGTAAGATTATTATAAGTGGCTGGGTGGCCTGATCTGAGGTCTGATGGAAGCGCTCACTTGTATTCGCCCTATAAGACGCACCGCATTCCCCCCCTACTTTTGGAAAAAAGTGTGTCTTATAGGACGAAAAATACGGTATGTATATATCAGCACAGGATAGATAGATAGATAGATATGTATACTATATGTATATACTATACAGTAAATAATATATATATATATATATATATATATATATATATATATATACGAGGGGTGTTCATTAATGACTTCCCCTGACCCACTTCTATTTATCACAGAATGCTGAAACTGCACATATCTAATCATATAAGTCTCTATAGGTTACGTGCCAATTTGCAACTCAGAACTGATAACGGTCTTGATTTTATACTGTAGGTGCTAAAGTGGTGTGAGGTTTGATAATGGACCCAGAGGAATACAAAGCAGTCATCAAGTTCCTTTACTTGAAAGGCTGTACACAAAGGAGATGTTCGATGATATGAAAGAGGTTTATGGAGATGATTCGCCATCATATGATGTAGTCAAGAACTGGCATCGTCAATTCAAATGTGGTCGGACTTCGGTGGAAACAGCTCCAATTCCAGGGCGACCCCACTCTGCTATTGATGAACACATCATCCAGCAAGTGGAGGTCGCCATTTTGGAAAATTACAGTGTAACCATTTGCCACCTAGCCCAAAATTTCAAGATTAGTGTGGGGTCCATGGAAAAAATCATCCAAGATCTTCACATGCATAAGGTATCTGCTCGCTGGGTTCCCCGGCTGCTCACACCTTTCCAGAAGCAGGAACGAGTCGAATGCTCTCAGGCTCTATTGACGATGTGCCATGGAAACCAGGAGGACTTTTTCAACAGACTGATCACACAGGATGAAAGTCCAGTCGATGCACTGGAAGCATCATGACTCATCGCCTCCAAAGAAGGCAAATGCCCAACCCTCGGCAGGCAAGGTCATGCTCACAGTATTTTGGGACCAGCACCGAGTAGTATTGATGGATTTCCTAGCAATGGGTACCACGATCACTGGGGCATACTATGCTTCACAGCTGGGGAAATTGCAGGAGGGCATCAAAACCAAGAGACGTGGCATGTTCACCAAAGGTGTCTGCCTTCTGCAAGACAAGCATGCTCCTGTGGTTTTGAAATTCTACCGCATCCCCCTTATTCACCTGACCTCGCACCATCGGAGTTCCACCTCTTTCCAACAATGAAGTTATTTTTGAAGGGCAAGCATTTTCCAGATGATGAGACTCTGATTTCCGAAGTTACAACATGGCTTTTGGAGCAACCTGTCGACTTCAGCAAGCAAGGTGTTTACAGTTCCATAAAGAGATAGGAGAAGTGTATGTCCCTAGGTGGCACCTATGTAGAGAAGGACTAATAAATGTGCCAAGTTACATTGCTCTCAGTCCACAGGAAGTGGGTCAGGGGAAATCTTTAATGAACGCCCCTCGTGTGTGTATATATATATATATATATATACATACATACATACATATGTAGCAGGGTTAACAATTGAAGGTGTAGTTTAGATAGCATGTCTGTTAACTCTAACATATATATATATATATATATATATATATATATCAAATATAAAGAATGGGAATAAGGGAATGGCTGAGACTCACTGTGCTTACAATTACCAGATGAAATGATGTCAGACAGTACTGTAAGGTGATGAAATGGTTGCAATACATTTTTCCATTTGCAATTCTAAGTGAAGAAGTGAAAGAATATGTTGTGCATCTAATGTTGTGTAAAGGAAACATCTGTATGTTTTAAAAAGAGGATGGCGGAAGAAATGTAATTTAAAAAATAATGACTGTAATTTCCAGATAGGACCCTTCCATGGTACATACATTTTACAATCTGTTCCTTTTCATTAACATTTATTGTTATTTTGTGGGGTACAGTTACCAAAGGATAAATGTGACTTAATTATACAACACGGGTCACATGTCTTTTGCCTGTGTACTTAAAATTATAACAAGAACTGCAGTTCACCCAAAAGTGGCCGCCATGTCTGATTGCTGATAAATGAAATCACATAGAATAGAAGCTGCATATCAACCAAAAAAAAATATGGAAAAAAGTTAATCCACTGACACGAGCTAAGAACTTTTAGATATCGTTATTTTAACATGTTACAGCCTGATTACGGTGACAATTTGTCAAAAGTTGAAAAATATCTGAACTTGTATTTCTATGTGCTTTTTTGTTGTTCTTTTGGGCTTTTCTGGTGATATATACTATATGCAATTATGGAATTAAAATCGTTAAATCATAGCCTTTCTCTAAGGCTTTGTTCACACTTTTTGCTGGGGGTTCCTTCTGTCAAAATTACCAAAATCCCAACTTTAACCTTTTGGTCCCATTATAGGTCAGTAGGGTATTTCTGGATTTCTCTAGATCACCGATGCACAACTTGTGGCCCAGTGGTCACATACTGTGCAGCCTCAGACCACCTAGACACAGAAATGCAGAATTGTGTGTGGCCGTTTCTCATGAGTTTGTATGTCAGAGAGATAAGGTACATCTTCCCCGCAGGGATATAGCAAAATACTAATGGTGCACTGTGTAGCTACAACCCCATTCCCAAAAAAGTTGGAACACTGTGTAAAATGTAAATAAAGACAGAATGCAATGCTATGCAAATTTCATAGACCCATATTTTCGTTGAAATTTGAAAGTGAGACATTTTACCAATTCATGAAAAAATAATACCTAATTTAGATCTTGATGGCAACAACACATCTGAAAAAAGCTGGGACAGAGGCAACAAAAGGCTATAAATGTAAGTGGTGATAATTAAAAAAAACAGTTGGAAGAGCAATTTGGTACTAGGTCACATGACTGGGCATAAAATGTCTCTCAGAAGCAAAGATGGGCAGAGGTTCACCAATCCGCGAAAAACTGGTTCTAAAAATTGTGGAACAATCTTAGAAAAATGGTCCTTAATGTAAAAATGTGAAACCTTTAAATATCCCACTTAGAGAGGAGTGAATTATTCAAAAGCTCGATTGGTCTGCTTCCCCGAACTTTACAAAGAAATTCTCTTTGTGATGAATCACTTTGTCACGAAGCACATTTCTTTGTAAGTAGGGGGTGTAGTGACAGGGAATGGCAATTGCCCTGCTCCCCGTCATTATATCCCTCACATGCCACGTCCATACATGATCGTGGCATCTGATATAATTAACAGAGAGTAAAAAAACTAAATCATACTTACCTCATCCATTTGCTCGCAACGGCTCGGCTTTTAAAGGTGCAAGGGAAGCCTAGCTAATTGTAGAGAGCTAGTATGTCAATTACTTAGGTTTAAGTCCGTAAACAGACGGCACTTCTAAGGCTATTGTCAATTGTTCCCATAAATTGCATGTAGTAGCAGTTCATATATTGGGTGAAGCTGGTAGCATGCTGGGAAGTGTCTACCAGTATGCCCCTGACTACACCATTACTGATGTCACCTCACTGGGCATGCAGACCTGTTACGCACTGCTGTTGGAGGGTGTAATGTCAGTTATGTATGACTGAAGGGTGTAACATTTGCTGTTGTTAACTGCTACTAAGTATGCTCTATCACATGCTGCATATTAGAATAACTTATCCCTAGAAGTAATGGCCAAAATGCACACATACAAAGCAACCCGGATGGGAGGTGAGAGGATAAGATTGGACACAGTGTGAGGAAGATAGTGGCACTAATACTCCCAGTGGCTAAGGTTCTCCATGGAGCTCCCTGGGCCGTGCATAGTTAAAGAGGTTGTCCGGTCCGAAAATCAAAACTCTGTTTTTGTGCTCCTAACCCTCCTCCACGTGCATACATATGCCCCCAATACCTGTTTTTCACTTTAGTGCTTTTCTTACCCTGCTTATGCATCATAATCTTCTGTGTGAAACCTAGAATGTATTGGCTGCTTTGAGGCAGAGCTGTTAACATTCTTCAGTTTCCTGTTTTTTTTTTCTTGTTCTAACTTTATTCGTACCTCTTTTATATATATATATATATATATATATATATATATATATATATATACACACACACACACATATATATATATATATATATATATATATATATCTAATATATAAAGCGAGAGTGTATGTGTGTGTGTGTGTGTGTGTGTGTGTGTGTGTGTGTATGTCCGCTAAAGGAATCCGCACCGCTGCAGCTACAATCACAATATTTGGCACACATGTACATGAGGTGTCCGGGAAGGTTTTAGAACAGTTTTCAACTCTCCAGGACGTACCGTTCCTGAGATAGTCCCAAAAAATGCATTAGCCAATAGTAGCCGGGTCACATTACCCTTATCAGCCAATAGAAGCTCACAGGCACACATCAGGTTTCTATGACAACCTAACCAGTTCACTGCTTTAGGTCTGCATTAAAGAGGCAGAGCACTGTGGATGACAATGGTAAATGGGTATTCCCGGTTACCATAACTATAACTTATGTTTTAGACTAACTCATCATCAATCATTACCTCATATAATGTAAATTTTACATATTTACTGTTCAGTAGTAATAAAAGATGTTTTCTTCCACTGCTACCCACCTTCCTCCTAAATCACACATCGACCTGTAATTCCGGCCACCGTCAAAAGAAGGACTTAAAAGCACCACCCCCAGATCCCACTAAGTCACGCCCCTGACTCAGTCAGGGCACGCCCCTTCCATGCTGCATTTCACCGGGATTAAAAATATTGGTAAAAATCACCTTCTGTCAGCTGCAGGGGTGGGGGGAGGGTGACTTTCTCCCTGCAGCTCATTGCTCAGATTGCACAGTGCTGCTGCTGAGAGTGCTGCTGCTGTGTCCATCCAGGCCCTGCGCATGACAGAGGACAGGGAGTCTGAAAGCCAGACCGTCCAGCCTAAAACAAGACCTCTGGCCACCCTAGGGGCAGGCTGATGTTAGGGTGGCCAGATGTCGGGCTTTAGGCTGGACAGTCCAGTTTTCTGGCTACCTGTTCTCCGTCCGACGCAGTGCCTGGACAGACACAGGGATGTCCACCCTTTCAGTAGCTCACACTCAGACAGCTTCTCCTCCATGTCTTCACGGAGCCAGGGGGGCGTGGCCTCATGTTTAGTGATGTGTCTTCATGGGAACTGGGGGCGCTGTTTCACGTTTGGGGGAATGGCCGGTGAGGTCTGGCTTTCTGCGGTAAAGACAGTGGCCACTCTAGCTGCTGTGGAGGTCACAGTTAAAGGGGCGGGCTTCTGTAGAGGTCACTGTTAAAGGGGTGGGCAGCTGTAGAGGTCACTGTTAGAGGGGCAGGCTGCTGTAGAGGTCACTGTTAAAGGGGCGGGCCGCTGTAGAGGTAACTGTTAAAGGGGCGGGCCGCTGTAGAGGTCTCTGTTAAAGGGGCGGGTCGCTGTAGGGGTCACTGTTAAAGGGGCTGGCCGCTGTAGAGGTCACTGTTAAAGGGGCGGGCCAGTGTAGAGGTCACTGTTAAATGGGCAGGCACTGTAGAGGGCACTGTCGATATCTTTTAATGACACACACACACAAACAGTAAAAGAAATAAATTAAATATACCCGGGCGAAGCCGGGTCCTTCAGCTAGTATATATATATATATATATATATATATATATATATAGTTATTTTTACCTATAATTTTGGGGGACAAAAAATATTTGGTGCACACCTTTTAATGGTAGCCAGCCAAGTTTTCCAAACGCCTGAAAAACTTGAAAACGTTAGTCCTTTATATTGAACATTGCTCAAATTACTAATTACATTAGTAATTTAAGTAGTGCATCACTAACCGAATCGCCTGCGCTGAATAGCGCATGCGCAGAACCCAGCAGTATGTTCGGAGATGCTGGGACACAGACAAAACCGGCGCATGCGCAATGGAACCCTGCGGACTGTGCGTGCGCCGGTGAGGGAGACGGAGGCCGGCGCTTGGACTTCTAGGAGACGGTGAAGTCATTAGTGATGATCCATCTCCTATACCAGCCAGAAGAGAAGAGCGGAAGCCAGGGAGATGGACTTCGCCCGGAAGACGGCAAAGCGCAGCAAGAGGGACCACGTGACCATTATGAAGAGCTCCAAAACAGCTGTGCTGTGGAAGGTAAGTATGTGACTAATAATCTTTCCTCAACAGGTTATCTTTGGCAGGAAAAAAAAACATATTGACCGGAGAACCCCTTTAAGGGAACTGTCCGCATCCGTAGTTCCGTTCTGCGGCCCTGCAAAAAAGATAGAACATGTCCTATTCTTGTCAAGAATAGGCATTTATATCATAAGGCTGGCCGTGTGCGTTTCGCAAAATGCAGAACGTACACGGCCGGTACCCGTGTTTTGCGGATGCGCAATTTAAATAAAGTTACTGGTTTATGCTCCCCCAAGGGCAGTATAAAACTGGAGACAGATTCCCTTTAAAGGGAGCCTTTTACCTGTTTTTCACCTATGTAACTAACAGCAGTGCCCCACAGAAGATAACATACACATCCCAGACATACCTGTGTCCACTTTGTGTCTGTATTCTAGGTCCAGGAAAAGCACTTTTATTCTGCTGGAAAACAGCTCCCAAGTGCCCAGCTCTGCTGCTGCAAGTGTCCAAAGCAAACCAGACTGAAGAGGGAGGAATACTTTAGCTGCTCATATCTTGGGATTGGTAGCAGATAGAAAAATAGTTCTGACCTTCTTTGATAGTTTCCAAAGCATTCCAACCTTTCAAATGATACCAAAATCACAGCATTATATCCAGTATATCAGACGATATAGCTGTTAGAATTCGAGTTGGGAGAGAAAGCTGTTTTTAGTTTCACTTTCAGCTGGGCACTTGGGAGCTGTTTTCCTGCAGAATAAAAGTGCTTTTCCTGGACATGTAATACAGACACACAGTGCACACAGGTATGTCTGGGATGTGTCTGCAATCTTCTGTGGGGCACTGCTGTTAGTTATATAGGTGAAAAACAGGTGAAAGACTCCCTTTAAAACAAAATTGGATTTTACTGTTAGTACTGGACTGGGTGTATATGCCAACAAATGCTGGTGGTGTGAAGCATGTGTCCATCTAAAATTATAAAAATATATTGAAAGACAAAATAAGCAATAAAATATCATCTGAATATCTTAATGGCCCCATAATATTACGTTACAGTGAGCGTAAAGGTACCATAGCTATTTTGTGTCACTCCTATTTCATCATAGATTGTAAGCTCCTACGAGCAGGGCTCTCACTCCTACAGTTTAAACTGTTGAATAGTTTGCTATTGTGATTTTGTCTGTATTCCAGCTAATATATTAGAAAAATACCAAGAACTTTATTAAGTGCAAGCAAACAAAACTGAATTAAAAACTATTTAAAAAGTACCATACGTACCAGCATTACAGGAGCAGGCCAAAATAAGCCTGAAACTCCTCCACAGTATGTGACTGGGAATTTATGGCACTTTCTAAATGTTTTTTAGCTTAGTTTTGTTTGCTTACACTTAAAAAAGTTCTTGGTATTTTTCTAATGTGTTAGCGGGAGACCATGCTTCCTATTATTTACATATTTCTTTCCCTCTTTTTACTGGATGTGATATCACCAAACAATAGAACTAGACCCAAGATACCATGATAAAAATACCATCTGAAAATTCATGTTAAAAAATATATGATTTAACCACATAAGATACAGATAAAAAAAAGGAGGGTGAGCCAGCTTACAAAGTACAGATAATCACAGAATGTAATCAATCAATAGTAGTAAAGGCAGGTGCCAATACTTTACTGGATATAGTTGTTTTAGTGGGCATAGTATGGCTTCCATGTGACTACCAGTGGTTCCTGCCTGATTTTGTCCTGTGGAATATGTTAGTGCTATATAAATTATTATTATTATTATTTTTATTATTATTATATTAGATGGAGATATTACTATTTAATGTTTTTAGGATAAAGCACAGGATTTAATTAACTTTTCATTAACTTTTTCAAAATTATATCATGATGACCCTCCTACTGTATTATCCATTCTATCCCAATAAAATGAATGGGATGGATAACGGGAGGGTAAATTCCCCACAGTCCTTTTTGCCTTTTAGGACAGTTCACAGGCTTGGGAGGCCATAGCCTGAGGCCTTTTAATTGGCACCCTATGGTATTGTCATTAAGACAACATATAGCTTTATTTAGTTGTTTCTGCTTATACAGTGCCAATCGGTGAGGGTAAGTAAGTGAAATTTTGTTTCTTATTGTTCTTGATAAATTTTTTAAATGGTATATATTCTTGCAGTAGAATATGAACATTAAGAACCATGTTATCACTTCTTTTTCAGTAGGACAACCCCTCAGAACATGATGAGATGCCAGAATGGAAGCAGATGGAGAAGGAAATGGCAGAAAATGATCAACATATGACTATTTTCTTCTTGATTGTGTTTGATTGATGATCTAAAACAACTTAGTACAGTATTGGTTAAAGCTAATGAAAGAGTAGTTAGCGAATTATTTCCTTGTACATAAATCAGATCCAAATGTTCCGCACTTTCGGCAGGGAGCAGTTTAAAGAGGAAATGAAGAGCCATTTATTTTCTTTAGGTTTCTACACATTTCCACACACCATTATTTCAAGCACATTATCAATTAATTCCTTTGTTTTGGTACTAATTCTTGTTGTTTGCTTTCACAGCTCTTTTCCATTAGAAGCTGTATTATAATATTAGTTGTACATTGGGAAAATGGTATTAATTCATTAAATGCTATTTTCAAAATTCCAAATTTACTATATAGGGAAGGAAATGTGAAACAAATAATAGATAAAAGAAGGATGTATGCAGGCAATTACTTGGCGCCTATTCTATGGAAAGAAAAAAGTTTGGTGGTTTACTCTAGAACAAAATGTGACATATGAAAATATGCGTATTTTTCTTTCTCAGCCCATGGACTTCCCAACATATGTTTTGTTAATAAACTATTTATTATAGACGCATGCAATATACCCAGCATCGGGTTTATCTATAGGAACAGTAGGCCTGTGAATGATGGGTGACCTGGGAAAAGAACTCCTGCGTAAGGGAAATTTTAGACATGAATACTCAGACAAAAGTACATTTATAAGTAAATTGTATGTATTTATATATGCCTTTTATAATGATAGTGCTTCAGGAATAAGAGGAGGACATCCAGAAAGGGAAAGGCTGCAGCGGGTGCTAGATCTTGTGAGCACACCGCAGTGCTCTGCTTTAGGGTCGTAGGCCGTCCGTGCCCGTATTGCAGACCGTAAATGGTGGTTCCGCAATATATTAGCAACGGCCACGTGAATCACGGAGGCGGAACAATTGAGTTGAATGGTTGTCAGTTTTTATCTAGAAAAGTCCATAAACAAGGGTTTGTTGGCTCCAAATGCTTCAGAGATTTGTTTTACACCGGGAGTAGGCAACCTCCGGCACCCCAACTGTTTTGAAACTACAACTCCCAGCATGCAAACTTCCTCTGCTTTTCTCAGAACTCTCACAGAAATGAATGGAGTAGGCTGGGAATTGTAGTTTCACAACAGCTGGAGTGCCAAAGGTTGCTGACCCCTGTTTTACACTATCATGAATGTTCCACTAGGGAAGTCCATAAATATGAGTTGTTGGCTCCAAATGCATACAGCTTTGCTTTACATTATAAGAAAAAAAATCAAAGAGCAGTTGCTTAGTAAATGGAGGAAATATTTTCACTAGGTCCACATTGACTTCAAATCATGAGGCATATATTGGTAAAAATCACCCCATTTAATATTACAAGAAAATTTAGACTACCACATCCATAGTCACAGGTGCACATCCATAAAGCTAGCATACAAACGTATGGCAGCACACCATTACACATGCAAACAATACACTAGGGATTAGGGATTATTCTGGATTAAAGTGGTACCATACTTACTGTACATAAAAAATAGAAGCTCTTAGCGCATATTTTTGATCAAACGTGTGTCGGGTCCATCAACCAGGCGTCAAGGTGTCTTCTGCAGATGGGTACCTAACAGTGGCGTACCTCCCATATAGGCAGACCACGCCACTGCTATGGGGCCCGCGGCACAGGGGGGCCCGGAGCGCACGGGAGGCCCTGCCCCCTACTCTGCATCATTAAGATGCGTCCCGGGTCTTTCCTGGCCTCCTCACCGCCGCAACTTTTACCCTAACGCGTCCTGAGAGCGCTCCTGTGCGCTCCCAGCTGGTCCCGCCTCCTCCCTCATGCCTGCTCCTGGACAGGGAAGGACCTGTGCAGCACGGCAAGAGGAGAAAGAAAAAGACCAAGGCCCAGCCCCCTCCAGAGTGGCGTCAGGACAAGTAACTGTAAGTTTTTATGTGTTTCATGTATGTATGTATGTATGTGTATGTATGTATGTGTGTGTATGCATGTGTGTGTATGTGTGTATGTATGTGTGTGTGTATGTATGTATGTGTGTGTGTGTATGTATGTGTGTGGGTATATGCATACACTGTACGCACTGTATATTGTACAGCGTGGCGCAGGGGTTATATTGTCCGGCATGGTGTAACCACCATGCATTTGTTGTACAGTATATATTATAATCCCTGTACCATGCTATACAATGTACAGTATAATCCATACACCATGCTGTATAGTATACAGTATAATCCATACACCATACTGTATAGTATACAGTATAATCCATACACCATGCTGTATAATATACAGTATAATCCGTACTCCATGCAGTATAGTATACAGTATAATCCGCACACCATGCTGTATAGTATACAGTATAATCCACACTCCATGCTGTATAGTATACAGTATAATCCGTACACCATGCTGTATAATATACAGTATAATCCATACACCATACTGTATAATACACAGTATAATCCGTACACCATGATGTATAATATACAGTATAATCCGCACTCCATGCAGTATAGTATACAGTATAATCCGTACACCATGCTGTATAGTATACAGTATAATCCGTACACCATGCAGTATAGTATACAGTATAATCCGTACACCATGCTATACAGTGTACAGTATAATCCATACACCATGCTGTATAGTATACAGTATAATCCGTACACTATGCTGTATAATATACAGTATAATCCTTACACCATGCTGTATACTATACAGTATAATCCGTACACCATGCTGTATAGTATACAGTATAATCCGCACTCCATGCAGTATAGTATACAGTATAATCCGTACACCATGCTGTATAGTATACAGTATAATCCGTACACTATGCTGTATAATATACAGTATAATCCTTACACCATGCTGTATACTATACAGTATAATCCGTACACCATGCTGTATAGTATACAGTATAATCCGCACTCCATGCAGTATAGTATACAGTATAATCTGTACACCATGCGGTATAGTATACAGTATAATCCGTACACCATGCTGTATAGTATACAGTATAATCCGTACACCATGCTGTATAATATAATATACAGTATAATATAATATACAGTATAATCCCTACACCATACTGTATAATATACAGTATAATCCGTACACCATGCTGTATAATCCGCACTCCATGCAGAATAGTATACAGTATAATCCGTACACCATGCTATACAATGTACAGTATAATCCATACACCATGCTGTATAGTATACAGTATAATCCATACACCATGCTGTATAATATACAGTATAATCCTTACACCATGCTGTATACTATACAGTATAATCCGTACACCATGCTGTATAGTATACAGTATAATCCGCACTCCATGCAGTATAGTATACAGTATAATCCGTACACCATGCTGTATAGTATACAGTATAATCCGTACACCATGCTGTATAGTATACAGTATAATCCGTACGCCATGCTGTATAATATACAGTATAATTCGTACACCATGCTGTATAATATACAGTATAATCCGTACACCATGCTGTATAATATACAGTATAATCTGTACACCATGCTGTATAATATACAGTATAATCCGTACACCATGCTGTATAGTATACAGTATAATCCATACATCATGCTGTATAATATACAGTATAATTCATACACCATGCTGTATAATATACAGTATAATCCGTACACCATGCTGTATAATATACAGTATAATCTGTACACCATGCTGTATAATATACAGTATAATCCGTACACCATGCTGTATAGTATGCAGTATAATCCGTACACCATGATGTATAGTATGCAGTATAATCCGTACACCATGCTGTATAATATAAAGTATAATCCGTACACCATGCTGTATAATATAAAGTATAATCCCTACACCATGCTGTATAATATACAGTATAATCCCTACACCATGCCATATAATATACAGTAAAATCTATCCTTGTGGCTGCCCCCATTCAGTTAACGTCTCCTTAATTTAAAAAAATAAATAAATAAATCAGTAGCTCATGTATACATTTCTTTATTGTCAAATGGGGGTGTGGCATGGGAGGAGCCAGGGTAGCATGTGGGATGGGCCGGGGTAGTGGGAAGGGTTAGGGGCCCCATTCAGATTCTTGCTATGGGGCCCAATGATTTCTATGTACGCCCCTGGTACCTAACACTAACAGAACTCCCTCTCCTGGGCCTAACCTAAGCCTACAATGTTCAGGGCGGTGTAGGAACCAGCTACATTTATACTCTGCTCAGAAGCTCCAGGCAATCTAAAGGAGGGGGCTACCCTCCAAACATACTACAAGAAAATTTAGACTAGCACATCCATAGTCACAGGTGCACATCCATAAAGCTAACATGCAAGCAGCTAACAAAAAACATATGGCCCAACACACATTTGATCAAAAATGTGCGCAAAGAGCTTCTATTGTATAGTAGGTATACTACCACTTTAATCCAGAATAATTCCTTATCCCTAGTTCTGTTGTTTGCATGTGAACATGATCTATTTTTTGTGTGCTACCATACGTTTTTTGTTTTCTATTTAATATTAGTCATACAATAAATATGTAGGGAACTTACATAAAAAATGCTTTTTCTGGATATTGAAGGTGTGGACGTCAAAACAAGTATCTTTAGACCCAATACCAGCACATAAAGTTAAGTAGCAACCAATGGAGAAAACCAAGGACTTAGGGCTCATGCACACAAATGTATTTTCTTTCCATGTCTGTTCCGGGTTTTTTTTGCCGACCATATGCAAAAACATTCATTTCAATGGGTCTGCAAAAAAAATGGAATTTACTCTGTGTGTATTCCATTTCCGTATTTCCATTCCGCAAAAAAATAGATCATGTTCTAATATTGTCCACATTATGGACAAGAATAGGACTGTTCTATTAGGGGACAGCTATTCCGTTCCACAAGATACGGAATACACATGGACGTCATCCGTATTTTTTGCGGACTGCAAAGTACATAGGGTCGTTTGCATGAGGCCTTAGGATGAGCTCGCCCTTCAGTTGTTTGGTCAGTTATTTTGATCAGTTTTTGGGAGCCAAAACCAGGTGCAGGTAAACAACACAGAAGAGGTGCAAATATTTACATTACGCCTGATCTCTGTGGAGGCTTCACTACTGGTTTGAGCTCACAATAACTGATGGAAATACTTGACCAAATAACTGAAGTATGAACTTGGTCTTAGCTGTACATCCAATAAAGACGTGTCACAATGATAGTGTCACGCTCTGGTGTGGAGGGTATAGCCACACCTAGCATAAGAGGAAGGGAAAAGGACCAAACAAGGGAAATGATCACCTCCTGCAGGAATCCCTGAAACTAGGCCCTGGCTGACTACCAGTATGAACAGGCCTTAGTGGTAGGAGAAAATGACACTTATCTTAATGCAGATATTGCAGCAACCGGATCTCAGTCGAGATCCACACCAAACACAACAATGACAGCAGAAAGTATAAACCGCAAGGAATACTGGAAGAGGAAGGGATAAATAGGGGAAAGATAATCACCACACCCTCAACAGCTGAGCGGAAAGGTTGTGGTAAACAGCAACCAAACCAAGAGGAAAACATGTCAAATTATGTCACTTTTGAAAGCCTAGCCGAACGCCTGCAACCTGATGCCGGAACGTTCGTGACAGATAGCTGTAGAGAAGACCCCCAGTGTGATCCATAAATATGGATGGGTATAAAATAAAGTGCCTTATGTACGCAGATAATTGAGTTATGGACAGTGATTGAGAAGCGTATACACTAGCCACAGGTGCAGAATATGGAGGGGGTGCAACATGGGGCTGCAGCAGAGCCAAATGGTCTGATTTAAGCATCAGAATAAATTTAGGAGCCTGGCTTGGAATCTGAATGTATCTTAGGATCTGGGGTTTAAATCAAATTTAGGGTCTAGTTTGAGTTTCAGTTTTATTTGGGGAGGGTGTCTGGTATATTGGTATTTTTATTGTTAATTTACATTTTATGAGGTGGGGGCAAACTTAGGTTTAGGAATAAATGGTGGTGGGAATGGGGCAGGATGCCCCAGATAAACAAAAGCCTAACTGCAGCTCAACTGTAGGAGATTTTTTTTCATGAAAATAGTTATTTAAAGGGGTTTTCTGACACTTTTATACTGATGATCTATCCAGTGGACACCCGGGACCTCCGTCGACCAGCTGTATGAGAAGGCACCGACACTCACAGTAGCGCCATGGCCTTCTCTCAGCTCACCAGGCACAGCGCTGTACATTGTATAGTGGATGTGCTTGGTATCACAGCTCAGCCCCATTCACTTCAACAGGGCTGAGCTGTGTCTATGAGAACAATGAATGTGACATCACTGGCCTAGGCTAAGCTGCGGAAAAAGGATGTGGCACCACTGCTAGTACTAGTGCCTTCTCAAACAGCTGATCGGTGGGGTCCCAGGTGTTGGAGCTCCATTGATCAGATCCATATGACTTATCCCGAGGATAGGTCATCAGAACAAAAGTGAACCTCTTTAAAATACCTTTAGAAAGTTTAAAAAAACATTGATAATAAAATAAATTTGCAAATTCAATTCAGTCAATTTATGTGACACCAAAATAAAAAACAATGAATTAGCAGCTAAGTAAAAAAAAAAATCTGTAATTACGTAATCCCTATAAAGACACAGTAGTACCAAAGTGCTTCTTTAAGAAATGTGTACTTGCAATTTAGCCTTTCTGATCAATAATTTTTTCCATATTATATACTACACTTACTCATTGGCCCAGATTTACTAATTTATATAGATGATGTAAGCTTAGACTGGATGTCTAGATCTGCACCAGATTTATCATATGAGCTCAGGCTGGATGATAGATCTGGTGCAGTTAGGGTGGCCAGATGTCCGGTTTTAGGCCGGACAGTCCAGTTTTTTGGCTCCCCTCCTTCGTCTGGCGCAGGGCCTGGACGGACGCAGCAGCAACTGACTGAGGCTTCTCTTACCCCCAGTCAGTCAGTAAAGCACGCAGATATGGCTCCATGTGGCTCTCCCCCCCCCTTTTTTTTTCCTGCCAGAGATGGGGTCGTGACTTCATGGAACCAGGGGCGTGGGTTATTCATTGGGGGCGTGGTCGTGAGGTCTGGCTTTCTGGAGTGAAGCCAGTGGTCACACTAGGTGCAGGATCAGACACTTTTCTCTGACTCTATGCCAACTATTGGTTGACTTACTTTGAGACAGAATTTTAGACTGATCCTAGGCACAGACACATTAGTTAATCTGGGCAATTGTCGGTTTTTTTTTTTTTTTGCTTTCTTCTGAATTGATGAGAAACATTAGTTACTTCCACAGGAATATATATTCAATAAAGGCATGACAGATATTGTAAGTACATGAAATAATACATTTTATTTCCTGCCAAAGATATTTCTATATTTAAGAACAATTTTGAACCAATGCATTAAAAAAGAACTTAACTGACAGGGTGAAGTCTGGTAGTAATTAGTACCTGGCATTTATGTATCTGCTACACATTTCTTATTGCTTCTTTGATATTTCCTCCTGGCTGTGTTTTAAGAAACAGTTAACTTTACTTGAAAGTAGCATGAAAGGTTTTAAATCACCACAAATATTAACACACCAATTATACCTCAACTACCACAAAGAGCAGCATGACAACTGTATCCAGCTGTTAAGAGGTTTTAATCTTTAAAATCTGTGTGATCCTCTTGAAGCAATCACAGATGGACAATGAAGTCACATCCGTATGATCTTGCGAGGCTTAAACAGCTGGCGTCGATTTTCCCTTAGCATTTAATTCTTTAAAATTAACATTGTTTAATTTGGGGGGTGGGGTAGTTGACTAATACATAGTGGAGGGAATATGAAATCTAAATTTCGTATTGTTTTCCTCAGTGTTAAATACAATGTCTTGCACATATATTTAGACGCTTGCCTAACACCTTAATTTCATTGTCTAAATGCAGCATAACTAGTGGTCATAGTGCCTTACATAATGCACAGGGATAAAACACACAGTGATGTAACAGTACAGGAATAGTGCACTTGCTTAGTTCATGCGGAGCTCTCACAACATAGGGACATGTTACTAGCAGCAGGGATTTCCTTACTGCCTCTTCCTCACCCGTATACTAACATTTTTTGGGGCAGTTGCTATGCAAATACCTTGCATTAGAATCTGGGTTAGGTTTTCGTCTAGATTACCATTAATTTAGGGAGGAGCTGTTGATTGATTAGCCTTTAAAAGTCTAGGCCTTTTGCATCTTCTGGTTGCTGGGGATAGTGTATGCTCTGTGCATTTGCTATACGTTTATTGGTATCCTGTTCTGTATTGTGTTGTATCAGTGTATCCTGAGACCTGTGGTCCTCCAGCCTTTCATTGTTGTTAGCATTGAAGTCTGTGGTTTATTATATCTCTGTGATTCTTTGTTGCTGTTGATGAGTTGTTTTTTTGAAGTGTCTTGGCTGTCTTGATGAGTTGTATTGCAGAGCAGCCTCAATTTAGTGTATCTATTTCTGTTCACTGTCATTCATCCACTTTCAACCTGTTATTAACATCTCCCACCACTGCTGGATCCCCATCTCCTTTATCTACTGTATGGCAACAATGTTCGGCTCCTGTCATCTATTGGTGAGTGCAGTATTGCTTTATGCCAGTGTTTCAAATATGTTGCTTGCTATCATTTGGTTGTTATGCAGTTTAACTCTACAAGGCAAATGCTATAGGTGAAGTCTTGTGAAGAGTCTTGTGAACATCTGGTTTCTTTACAGTATAATGCATACAATGATGTTGCAGAATAGAGAAAGGGCACACAATGATGTCACAGTACAGGAATAATGCCCACAATGATGTCATAGTACATGGACTTTATGTATGGTGACATCACAGCACAGGAATATTACAAATAATGATGTCACAGTTGCGGGGATAATGTTGAGACATAAATAAATCCCTGGTATGGGCTCTTTTTGGAAATGAAATTAGGTTTTGGACTCCTTATGATACAAAGGATACAGGAGATGTATGGAGGGTTCATTGGTGACAACTAGATTAATTCATGTCATGGGAGGTCTTTTTGAGATGTTTTTAAGAATTGGACTTGATCGGCTCAGAAGTAGATGCCATATAGGTGATCTTATTAACATATATAAATATGTACAAGTTCAGCACAAAGAACTAGGACACAATGTATTTATTCTATCAACTATATAGAAGGCTAGGTGACATTCTGTAGGTGACAGTCTGAAAGGATTCTTTACAGTTAAAGTAGTCAGTAGTCATACTTTAGAATGCCTTATCCTATATCGATAGGTATCGAAAGCACTGACAGCATTTAAAAAGGGCTAGATTGTCTTATTAGATTGTCTCCTAATGGTATTAGGAATTACCATTAACATAATCTAAGAATAATGTTCACTTCATCCAAACAGTCAGGAAGGATTTTTTTTCTCTTGTGTAGCAAAATTGGCTATAGTTAGCCAGAGAGTTTGCCGTTCACTGAATCAAACAGCCAGATCTCAGAAAGGTCGAACATAATGAAAAAAGTGTCCTTTTTAAACCTAAGTAACTATTTAACATCTGAATGGACACCAAGGGGGTCATTTATTAAGACTGGCATTTTTGATGCCAATCTTAATAACCTCTGCGCTGGTGGTGTATCCACCAAAGTTATATAGAGGCACCAGCCTCTACCTATCTTTGGCAGATCCACCGCCAGTCTAAATCTACGCCAGCTTCCTTGCTGGCGTAGATTTAGAACATCTTCTATGCCTAAAACAGACATAGAAAATGATTAATGAGATTGGACTGGCGGTCTGCCCCCTTCCCCGCCCATACCACACCCCCTTTTTTAGACCTGGCATGAGCCGGTAGAAGTCGCAGATTGCGGTGCAAATAACCTTTGCGCTGCAATCTGCGACCGATATACACCAAAAAACTGGTGTATTTCAGCTAGTAAATGACCCCCCAAGAGTATGAAAACTTTGGAGTCTGTGTCCATACTGATTTATCATGGACAATTCAAAATATTTAAGTACATTTGCAAAGCTTGTATGCAAACTTTAAAGGGGTTTTCCCAAATGCAAATATATTTTTTATACACAGTAAAAATTGCTAAGCATCTTATCAGTGAGGGTCCGACTGCAGGGACACCCACCGATCACAATCGCGAGGGCTCTGTGTCCCTGTGTGACTAGTGCAGTAGGTCAAGCATGTTTGCTTGTTCCACGTTCCACATTCACAGTCTCAGAGGGTCTTCAGGAGATAACCGAGGCCTGTATTTGGCTACCTTAGGTACCATTAAGGAAATTAATCTACTACGAATAATAATAATGATGGATTTAGGGCAGATTTTGAAATATATTATTTGAAATTCTCTAAACAATCTAACTATACATAACTTAGGCGGATGAACTGCCAGCGCAGGAGGGATGAAGACCAGCGTCTAAATCACCGGTTTTCATAAATGTCCCCCAGAGTATCTAATTTTCAGGTCTCCAGAATTATATAGAAACATTTACATTATTTTGCCACTTGTAGTATTCCAGATTATTATTATGTTTTATCATACATTTAACACTTGTCTAAGCATGATATTACAGACTCACAGACATTAAAAGGGTTTTCTGAGATTTAAATACTGATGACTAGGGTTGAGCAAATTGAAGTTCACGAAGTGGACTTCGATTTGAATTTCAGGAAAAATTTGATTTGCAGCGAAGCCGAATTTCCTTGTGCTTCATGGTAACAAATCAATTTTCCCTAAAATGGTGGTAATAAAAAAAAATCATACTCACCTCATCCATTTGCATGTGAAGAGTCTGTCGTGGCCATCTTTATTGAAGATCCCCTGCAAAATCTTGTGCGCAGTGACATATGACATCATCACGCCGGACAGCGTGATGACGTCCTCTCATACCGTGTGATCAAGATGGCCATGGCGGACTCTTCTGGTTAAATGGATGAGGAGAGGTTTTTTTTTAAACAGATTAACCCCTAACAGCCCTCAATGGTCACCTCTAAGGGGTTCAATGATCGCCATTCCCCATGATTGTGCCTGCTACCCAAAAAGAAATGTGCTTCTTTCTGAAATTCGACGAAGCAGCCAAATCTATTTTTTTTTTAGCTTCGCTAAACTGTACTGATGACCTATCCCCTGGATAGGTTATCAGTATCTGATCAGTGCAGGGCCAACACCCAAGACACCCGCTAATCAGCTGTTTGAGAAGGCAATAGCACAGGTCCCTTCATAGGATAGTGTTTGTGCTTGAAATCGCAGCTCAGCCCCATTCTATTCTATTGGGCTGAGCTGCACCCAGGCCATGTGACCAATGAACGTGTCGTCACTTGGTCTACGAAAAGCTAAGAGAAGGCTGCGGTGCTACTGTGAGCACTGCTGCCTTCTCAAACAGCTGATCAGCGTGGGTCCCAGATAACCTACCAGAGCATAGGTCATCAGTATTTAAGTCTTTAACAATCTAGTTCCGTACATATGATCTGACACTCATGAAGGCAAAAGCAGATGATATCCATATGTAGACCAGATGAGTTTCTTTACATTGGACAGTCATTTGTGTTTGAATAATAAAATGTGTCCATATCTATATCCACATGGATCTTTTGCTCTATTTGAGATCTATTGTTTAAATTCCGTGCATCATCAAACTTATACACATATATAATATGATCCATGTGTATACAATAAAACATTAAAATGGACTCTGTAGAAGGAGGACTTATTTACAAGTATCTGGATGACCCATTGTAACTGATCCTTATACATAAATTATACATATCACTATTTTCCATAAATCAATAGTACAAGTGAAGATAAACTTTGTAACATGTTTCCTCCTTCCACCTTAATCAGGCTTCCTTTACATGCATCTTTTTGTATCTTGTTTTTATTCTTATAAAAAGCACAGTAAGTTTCATGTATTTTTTTACAAACCTGTTGTGGTGTATGTTTTTGTGCTCATGAATATTTGATGCACTTTTTCTTTTTGCACAAATAACAAAATCAAGGCACAAAACAAAACTTTTTTTTATAATTTTCTAATAACAAACATCTGGTTGCAACAGTTTTTGCCAGATAAGTGACAGAAATGCAGTACTTTTCCAAAAACTTCTGCATCATATGTGAAACAACCCTAATTAACTGATCAAACCCATCTTGGACTGCTTTAACCAAAGAAAAAAAAGTTGCAGTTGCACCGTGCATCCTTGCAGCGGACCCCATTGCTATTATGACATTTTCAACTGTTTCTGCACCCTCTGAATGTAAATAGTTGAAAACTACTGTATAGTGGAGCAGAGAGCCATATTTTTGGTGTCTTTGGTACGTATGTACTGCATTAATTCTGGGATCTGTTTATATTATGAGTTCTGTATTTATTTAGGGGTCTGTATTCGCGGTTTTGATATGAGGTATGTATTAATACTGGGTCTGTATTTGTTTCTTAGTTTTGTCTTTGGTCTGTTTTTATTCGTTTTGGAGTCTAGTGTGACTTCCACTGTATCGAAGAGCATAGTCAGCAGCTGTACTCCATACTGTATATTACTGAATAATGATGTACTGTATGCTGGCCTGACAGAAGTAAAAAAAAAAAAAAAAAGGGGGACCCTGTTGGTCTCCGTTTTGCTAATTTAACTTTTTGGCGATTCATGGATACACTTAACTTGTATTTTGGGAGTTTTTTCAACATACATGATAAACTTGCAACACAAACCTGATCTGAACCTAAATATAATTATTGGATTATTCTGATGTAGGCCACAAAGTAGGGCACTTATACTGTATAGAGCTCCATTTACGCATTGAAGGACTATTTAAGCATTAAAGAGGACCTTTCACCACCCCTGACATGCCTATTTTAATAGCTTCATGCATTCCCCACGTACTAACAATTCTGGAGCATCTATTCTTATGTCTCTGTGTTGTTCCATTCCTTTATTATTTGCACTAGAAGTTGTGAATGAATTGCTATTTGCCTTCAGTCAGGGAACAGAGGGGAGGTAACCAGTTGGGGGGTGTTCCTGCACAGACTCACTCTATCCAATCAGTGCTGCCATGTTCAGACTGTGCAGGTACACACCCCCAACTTGTTACCTCCCCTCTGTTCCTTTACTGAAGGCAAATAGCAATTCACATATAACTTCTTGTGCAAATAATAAAGGAATGGCACAACATAGAGACATAAGAATAGATGATCCAGAATTGTTGTTACATGGGGAATGCATGAGGCTATTAAAACAGTAATGTCAGGAACGGTAAAAGGTCCTCTTTAAAGGGGTTGTCCCACTAAAAATATTCTACAGTTCTCAAACCAGCACGTGGATCTGAATACTTTTGTAATTTCCACTAAGTTATTCAATAAAATATATCTGTATAGCGCCACCTGCTCTTTGTTTTTTGTTTTATTTCTTTGACCTGCTCACTGTGATGGCGGCACATGCTTAGTTTCATCCTTCAACTGCCTCCTGAAATGTGATAGGAAGAGCATGGCCATGACTCCTGTTCTGCAGCAGAAAAGACACGCCCCTTGAGCTGTCAGCATGATATAAATCTAGCAGAGCAATGAATGGGGAGATCTATGGATCCATGTGAGGTACAGAACTGGTTCTAGCTTTGTTAAAAAGAGGTTGTCATCTACTATTTGGTGTCAGATTTTCATTTTTTGCATTAGTGATGGGATAACCCCTTTAATGTAGACATCAACAGGAACCGCACTGAGGGCAGCAGTAAGATGCAGAGTTTGTGTAGAGATTAGAGAATAGGAGAGGAGAGTGCTGAAAAACCAAGGAATTAACCCCTTAATGACCGGGCCATTTTGCACCTTCGTGACCAGGCTTATTTTTAAAAATCTGACACGTGTCACTCTATGTGGTAATAACTTTGGAACACTTATCCAAGCCATTCTGAGACTGTTTTCTCGTGACACATTGTACTTCATGGCAGTCATAAATTTGAGTCAATATATGTCACCTTTATTTATGAAAAAATCCCAACATTACCAACAATTTTGAAAAATTCACAATTTTAAAAATTTTAATTTCTCTGCTTTTAAAATTGAAAGTGATACCTCATAAAATATTTGTTATTGAACATTCCCCATATGTCTACTTTATGTTTGCATCATTTTGTAAATGTCATTTTATTTTTTTTGGGACATTAAAAGGCTTAGAATTTTAGAGGCAAATCTTAAAATTTTTAAGAAAATTTCCAAAACCCACTTTTTAGGACCAGTTCAGGTCTGAAGTCACTTTGTGGGGCTTACATAGTAGAACCCCCCCATAAATGATCCCATTTTGGAAACTACACACCTCAAGTTACTTAACACTGATTTTATAAACTTTGTTAACCCTTTAGGTATTCCACAAGAATTAAAGGAAAGTTGAGATGAAATTTCTAAATTTCACTTTTTTGGCAGATTTTCCATTTTAGTCCATTTTTTCTTTAACACATCTAAGGTTAACTGCCAAACAAAACTCAAATATTTATTACCGATTCTGCGGTTTACAGAAACACCCCACATGTGGTGGTAAACTGCTGTATGGGCACATGGCAGGGCACAGAAGGAAAGGAGTGCCGTATAGTTTTTGGAAGGCAGATTTTGCTAGACTGGTTTTTAGACACCATGTCCCATTTGAAGCCCCCCAGATGCACCCTATAGTACAAACAATCAAAAAGTGACCCCATTTTGTAAACTACGGGATAAGATGACAGTTTTATTGGTACTATTTTGGAATACATATGATTTTTAATCGCTCTACATTATTTTTTTTGGGAGGCAAGGTAACCGAAGAATGGATGTTTTGGCACTGTATTTTTTGTTTTTTATCATGTTCATCTGACAGGTTAGATCATGTGGTATTTTTATACGGACGCGATTATATCAAATATGTCTACTATCTTTGTTTCAGTTTTACATAATAAAGCATTTTTGAGAAAAAATATGTTTTTTGTGTCTTCATTTTCTGAACGCCATATCTTTTTTATTTTTCTTCCGATCGTTTTGTGTAGGGGCTCATTTTTTGCAGGAAGAGTTGAAATTTTTCTTGGTACCATTTTTGGGTACATATGATTTTTTGATTATTCATTATTACACTTTTTGGGGCAAGGTGACCCAAAAATTGGTAATTTTGGCACAGCTTTTATTTATTCATTTTTTCTGTGTTCATCTGAGGGGTTATGTCAGGTGAGATTTTTGTAGAGCAGGTTGTTACGGACGTGGCGATACCTAACATATTAAATTTTTTTTTATATATTTAAGGTTTACACAATAATATCATTTTTGAAACAAAAAAAAATCATGTTTTAGTGTCTTCATAGTGTGAGAGCTGTAGTTTTTATATTTTTTGGGCGATTGTCTCAGGTAGGGGCTACTTTTTTGCGGGATGAGATGACGGTTAGATTGGTACTATTTAGGGGGGCATACACCTTTTTGATCGCTTGGTATTACGCTTTTTGTGATGTAAGGTGACAAAAAATGGCTTTTTTGACATAGTTTTTATTTTTTTCTGTGTTCAGCTGAGGGGTTATGTCAGGTGAGATTTTTGTAGAGAAGGTTGTTACGGACGTGGCGATACCTAACATGTTTAATTTTTTTATTTATTTAAGGTTTACACAATAATATCATTTTTGAAACAAAAAAAATAATGTTTTAGTGTCTTTATAGTGTGAGAGCTGTAGTTTTTATATTTTTGGGGCGATTGTCTCAGGTAGGGGCTACTTTTTTGCGGGATGAGATGACGGTTATATTGGTACTATTTTGGGGGGCATACGCCTTTTTGATCGCTTGGTATTATGCTTTTTGTGATGTAAGGTGACAAAAAATGGCTTTTTTGACATAGTTTTTATTTATTTTTATTTTTCTGTGTTCATCTGAGGGGTTATGTCAGGTGAGATTTTTGTAGAGCAGGTTGTTACGTACGTGGCGATACCTACCATGTTTAATTTTTTTATTTATTTAAGGTTTACACAATAATATCATTTTTGGAACAAAAAAAATCATGTTTTAGTGTCTTCATAGTGTGAGAGCTGTAGTTTTTATATTTTTTTGGGCGATTTTCTCAGGTAGGGGCTACTTTGTAGGTTGTTACGGACGCGGCGATACCTAACATGTCTAGGGTATTTTATTATTTTATTTTATTTATTTTTACTGAATTATAAATGTGCGTATATGGGAAAAAATGATTTTTTTTAAGTTTTTCATTTTTTTACACTTTTTTTTTTTTTACAATTTTTTGACTCAGACCCACTTGGTTCTTGAAGATCCAGTGGATCTGATGTCTATATAATACACTGCAGTACACTATATAGTGTACTACAGTGTATTTTTACGTTACACTAAGCCTGATCAGGCTCCTGCCTTTAGCAGGAGCCTGGTCAGGCTTCATATACCATGGCAAGCCAGATAGCGTCCGGTTGCCATGGTAACCATCGGGACGCTGCCACAGCAGAGCAGCGTCGCGATGGGAAGGGGGAGGAAGCTCCCTCCCGTTCTTCTGGCCATATCATCAGCTAACAAGGACATCGGAACTGCGCTGCTGCACTCTGCGATTGGTCAGTCTCTACAGACTGACCAATCACAGCGATCGTGGGTGGGGGAGGGCTTTCATTGGCCCCCCCAGAGTGTTTCTGAAAGCCTAAGCTTTCAGAAACAGTAGGCCCTGCGATCCTGTCACCCTGCACTTTGGCAGGTTGACAGAAGCCATGATGTGCCTGCACGTCTGAGTGCCTTAAGGCAGGGCAGCCCATCATGGTGCGGTAAGAGGTTAAAGATTTCTGCACATAGAACCATAAAATGATGAATCGTGGCAGAAAGAAGTCATCTTCATCGTGGCTGAAAGAAGTCTGGGTTAGAAAGAGAAGAAAAGAGAATATGTCATGTGTGACATAAATGGCTAAAATTAACCCCCCCCCATGGCTTACCGCTACTGTAAAAAGGGCAGTAAATAACAAAAAAAGGGCATTTAAAAATACAAATCTGAGGGGTCAGCTGTAACATAGTAACATAGTTTATAAAGCCAAAAAAAGACATCTGTCCATCCAGTTCGGCCTGTTATCCTGCAAGTTGATCCAGAGGAAGGCAAAAAAACCCTGTGAGGTAGAAGTCAATTTTCCTCACTTTAGGGGAAAAAATTCCTTCCCGATTCCAATCAGGCAATCAGAATTACTCCCTGGATCAACAACCCCTCTCGAGTAACTATAACCTGTAATATTATTACCTTCAAGAAATGCATCCAGGCCCCTCTTGAACTCTTTTAGTAAACTTACCATCACCACTTCCTCAGGCAGAGAGTTCCATAGTCTTACTGCTCTTACAGTAAAGAATCCTCTTCTATGTTTGTTAAACAAACCTTCTTTCCTCAAGATGCAGAGGATGTCCCCTTGTCACAGTCCTCGGGATAAATAGATCATCTGAGAGATCTCTGTACTGACCCCTGATATATTTATACATTGTTATTAGATCTCCCCTCAGTTGTCTTTTTTCTAAAGTGAATAACCCTAATTTTGATCTTTCTGGGTACTGTAGTCCACCCATTCCAGTTATTACTTTAGTTGCCCTCCTCTGAACCCTCTCCAGCTGTGCTATGCCTGCCTTGTTCACGGGAGACCAGAACTGTACACAATACTCCATGTGTGGTCTGACTAGTGATTTGTAACGTGGCAGGACTATGTTCTCATCACGGGCATCTATGCATCTTTTGATGCAACCCATTATCTTATTTGCCTTGGCAGCAGCTGTCTGACACTGGTTTCTACAGCTTAGTTTGTTGTTCACTAAAATTCCTAGGTCTTTTTCCATGTCGTGTTACCCAGTGTTTTACCATTTAGTATGTACTGGTGACTTGCATTATTCCTTCCTATGTGCATAACCTTACATTTGTCAGTGTTAAACCTCATCTACCACTTTTATGTCCAAGCCTCCAATCTATCCAGATCCATCTGTAGCAGTGTACTGTCCTCTTCTGTGTTAATTACTAGAGATGAGCGAGTAGTGAAATATTCGAAAGTTCGAAATTCGATTCGAATAGACCGTGAAATTCGACTATTCGACCGAATATCGAATCCCATTAAAGTCTATGGGAAAAAAATGCTCGCCACTTGGAAATCTCAATTCGACCACTTGGAGGTCACCAAGTCCACCCTGAAACCTCAGAAAAGGATGCCAATACTGCTGGAATGCAACTGGGACAGCAGGGGAAGCATGTCTGGGTGCATATAACGCGCCCAAGTCGCACTATTACGCCACTATCACAGCCTCTCAACAATACACTCCAAAGACAATGTAACCTCTCTGTAAAGTGAGACCATACAAGGAAACCTTCTTTCCTCTACATTGCCATGGACCCCAAGCCAAACTAGACAAAAAAGAAGATGAAATTCTGCACCCCTTAAAATCACGTTGCCTATGACAACCACAGATGGCATAGGCAAGGGGGAAAGCAAATAGACCCCACCCCTAATTGTCATTGTGTGTGTGTGTGAGATGTGGTCAGACATGTCTTCTTTAAAATGTAAAAACAACTCAAACACATGCAGAAGCCTTAAAATGCCCAAATTGTTGGCGCTAGAGATGTCAGTGACCCGACCTGGCCCAGTGTCACGTCTAGCAGGTAAAGCAGTGGGGATGTTGAGGGATGCGTAGGACCGCAAAAGGCAGGAAGAGGCCGTGAGCTGGCCAGAGGCTCATGGAAAATTTTGTGGAGGCCCAAGAGGTGAGACCTTGATAAAATTATGTGGAGGCCCAAGAGGTGAGACCTTGATAAAATTTTGTGGAGGCCCAAGAGGTGAGACCTCTTAAACATTTTGTGGAGGCCCAAGAGGTGAGACCTGTTAAAAATTATGTGGAGGCCCAAGAGGTGAGACCTCTTAAAAATTATGTGGAGGCCCAAGAGGTGAGACCTCTTAAACATTTTGTGGAGGCCCAAGAGGTGAGACCTGTTAAAAATTATGTGGAGGCCCAAGAGGTGAGACCTTGATAAAATTTTGTGGAGGCCCAAGAGGTGAGACCTCTTAAAAATTATGTGGAGGCCCAAGAGGTGAGACCTTGATAAAATTTTGTGGAGGCCCAAGAGGTGAGACCTGTTAAAAATTTTGTGGAGGCCCAAGAGGTGAGACCTTGATAAAATTTTGTGGAGGCCCAAGAGGTGAGACCTTGATAAAATTTTGTGGAGGCCCAAGAGGTGAGACCTCTTAAACATTTTGTGGAGGCCCAAGAGGTGAGACCTCTTAAACATTTTGTGGAGGCCCAAGAGGTGAGACCTCTTAAACATTTTGTGGAGGCCCAAGAGGTGAGACCTCTTAAAAATTATGTGGAGGCCCAAGAGGTGAGACCTCTTAAAAATTATGTGGAGGCCCAAGAGGTGAGACCTCTTAAAAATTATGTGGAGGCCCAAGAGGTGAGACCTCTTAAACATTTTGTGGAGGCCCAAGAGGTGAGACCTCTTAAACATTTTGTGGAGGCCCAAGAGGTGAGACCTCTTAAACATTTTGTGGAGGCCCAAGAGGTGAGACCTCTTAAACATTTTGTGGAGGGCCAAGAGGTGAGACCTCTTAAACATTTTGTGGAGGCCCAAGAGGTGAGACCTCTTAAACATTTTGTGGAGGCCCAAGAGGTGAGCCATAAATATATAAATTTTTCTTATTTACGGAGCAATTCTACGGCGGTTAAGGAGGAGGAGGAGGAGGTGGAGGAGGAAATGGCACTTCATACAGATGGCACTTCACTTTTGGCTGCTTTCCACTGTTGGAGAAGCAAAGTCCGGGTCAATCCACTTGCTGTTCATTTTGATTAGCGTCAGCCTGTCGGCACTGTCGGCAGGGCAGGCAAGCACCTCCAAGGCGTACAGGGACAGTTCCAGCCACGTGTCCAACTTGGAGACCCAGTAAGTGTAGGACGCCGAGGGATCGGGGAGGACAGGGGTACGGTCTGCCAGGTACTCCCGCAACATCCGCCGATACTTGTCCCTCCTGCTGATAGCGGGCCCCGCAGTGATGGAAGTTGCACGAGGGGGTGCCATGAACGTGTCCCACACCTTGGAGAGTGTTCCCCTGGTGGCTGTGGGCCTGATTGATGTTGTGGGACTCTGGGAGACCCTCTCCTCTCTGCCGCCAGCGATGGTGGGTGGGAAAATCTCCATCATGTTCTGCACGAGTTCCCTCTGGTATTCCAGCAATCGATTCGTCCTCTCCTCTACCGGAATAAAAAAAGAGACGTTATCTTTATACCGGGGGTCCAGGATTGCGAAGACCCAGTACAGTTTGTTCTCCACTATCCGGACAACACGTGTGTCCCGGGAAAAGCAGCCCAGCATGAAGTCAGCCATGTGTGCCAGACTCTGAATAGGCATGACCTCACTGCCCCCACCAGAAGGATCACTTGCCATTTCCTCCTCTTCCTCTTCTGTCTCCTCTCCGCCCCATCTGCGCTGAACCAATGGGACGCACACAGCCTGACTGCTACCCTCGCCGCCAGCATCCTCCTCCTCTTCCACAGCCACCTCCACGTCGTCCTCCTCCTCCTCATCCTCCTCCTCCTCCTGCAACTGCCACCGAGAAGCAGACAAAAGTGTGGTCTGACTGTGTAGCTCCGTTGCGTCTCCTCCTACCCCCGTCTCCTCTGCGTGCAATGCGTTCTCCCTTATTGCGATGAGTGATTCTTTAAGGACGCATAGGAGCGGGATGGTTACGCTCACTATAGCGTCCTCGCTGCTGACCTTCTTGGTGGACTCCTCAAAGATACGCAGTACATCGCATATGTCTGCCATCCATGGCCACTCGTGGTTGGCAAACTGAGGGAGCTGAGTTGGAGGCACGCGTGGATTCATAATCTGGTACTCCATCAATGCTCTCTGCTGCTCACACACCCTGGCCAACATGGAATAGGTGGAATTCCAGCGAGTCGGCAGGTCGCACAACAGCCGATGTTCAGGCAAATGGAGGCGTTTCTGGAGTTTTTTTAAGCTAGCAGCAGCTACAGTTGACTTCCGAAAGTGAGCGCACAAGCGCCGCACTTTCACCAGTAGCTCTGCCAGGTTGGGGTAAGTCTTTAGAAATTTTTGGACTACCAGATTAAAAACGTGGGCCAGGCATGGTACGTGATTGAGTTCGGCAAGCTCCAGAGCCGCCACCAGGTTATGGCCGTTATCGCACACGACCATGCCTGGTCCTAGCTGCAGCGGCGACAGCCACATCTCCGTCTGCTGCAATATGGCGTCCCTCACCTCTGGGGCGCTGTGCTTCCTGTCGCCCAAGCTGATGAGCTTAAGCACCGCCTGATGACGTCTCCCCGCGCCAGTGCTGCAACGCTTCCAGCTAGCGGCTGAGGGCGATGTTAAGGCAGAGGAGGAGGAGGAGGAGGGGGTTTATCAGAACCCATGCTGGCAATCTTGGGCGGGGGTGGTAGGTAGGCCGTCTCTGTTTGCGACCCCGTCCCCGCTTCCACTACATTCACCCAGTGTGCCGTCAAAGAGATGTATCGTCCCTGGCCGCAAGCGCTTGTCCACGAGTCGGTGGTCAAGTGGACCTTTGCGCTGACTGCGTACCTCAGGGCCCGCCTGATGTTACGCGACACGTGCTGGTGCAGGGCGGGGACGGCACTCCGGGAAAAGTAGTGGCGGCTGGGGACGGAATAGCGAGGTACTGCAGCCGCCATCAGGTCGCGGAAGGCCTGCGTCTCCACAAGCCTAAACGGCAACATCTCCAGGGCCAGAAGTTTGGAGATGTGGCAGTTTAAGGCTTGGGCTTGGGGGTGACTCGAGGCGTACTTCCGCCTGCGGTCTAACGCCTGCGAGATGGACAGTTGTTGGGACGAGGAGTGTGAAGGTGCAGGCGAAGAGGCGGGGGAAGGGGAGGCTGAAGGAGAAGGCCCCAAAGTAGCCGAGGCAGAGGCAGATGTGGAGGTGTCCTGGCTGGAGGTCTGGACCGCAGTGGCAGCACACAACACAGGGGAAGAGGCAGTGGCAGCAAGACCGGGCGCAGGTTGTATTGCGTTTGCTCTCTCCCACTCAGCCCAGTGCTTGACTTCCAAGTGACGCCGCATGCCTGAGGTGGTCAGATTGCTCTTCTCAGAGCCCCTACTCAGTTTTGAGTGGCAGAGTGTGCAAACCGCGCTCAGTTTGTCATCCGCACAAACATTAAAAATCTCCACACCACAGAAGTACGAGGCCTCGATGGGGGAGCTTCGCGCGACTGCCTGCTGCCGGGAACAGCTTCGGCCCTGCTGGCTGTGGCCTCACTTCTCTGTCTGGACTGTCCTCTGCCTCTGGACATCCCTCTGCCTGTGGACATCCCTCTGCCTGTGGACATCCCTCTGCCTCTTGCTGCCTTTTTCGGTGCTGCGCAGACCACCACCTCTCCACTGCTTTCCTCGCTGGACATCACCCCTGGCCAAGTGGGGTCGGTCATTTCGTCATCCACCACCTCAACTTCCTCACTCTGCTCCTCCTCCTGCCCACTGGACATTCCAACAGCCTCCCTTGATGGCAACTGCGTCTCATCATCATCATCGCTCATGATAACAGATGCTGGCTCAGGGTCCACATCAGCAGGAGATGGCGAAAACTCAAGTGTTTGGGCATCACTACAAACAAATTCCTCTGCTAGCTCCTGGGATTCTTCCGGCACATCTGAAAAAGGACCCGAAAAGAGCTCCTGGGAGGGGTCAATGGTGGGATGACTCTGTTGGCCAGGTGTGGAGGAAGGAGGGTCAGAGTGAGACTGTGTGGATGACTGGCTGGTGGACAACTGTGTGGAAGCGCTATCGGCTATCCATTGCACCACCTGTTCAACCTGCTCAGGCCTCAACAGCGGTGTAACCCGCCCCCTGCTTAACTGTCCCATAAAGGCAGGGATTCTGGATGAGCGGGATCCTGGCTGACCCTCACCAGCACGCATTGTATCCCCACTGGCTTCAACAAGGCCCCCAACAGCATTTCCGCGCCCCCGTCCTCGTCCTATTCCGCTAGCCCCCCTCCGCATTTTTTTTTTTGGTTACAATATTTTGCCTTCACAGCCGTGAAATTATTTTGCAAGAGAACGCACAGTACAGTTGCCTAGTATAAGGCCTATATATTTTATAGTTCAAGGTACACAGCCGTGTACTAACTTTTCAGACGGTGGGTATAAACACCAGGTATTTAAATAATTTTGCAAGAGAACGCACAGTACAGTTGCCTAGTATAAGGCCTATATATTTTATAGTTCAAGGTACACAGCCGTGTACTAACTTTTCAGACGGTGGGTATAAACACCAGGTATTTAAATAGTTTTGCAAGAGAACGCACAGTACAGTTGCCTAGTATAAGGCCTATATATTTTATAGTTCAAGGTACACAGCCGTGTACTAACTTTTCAGACGGTGGGTATAAACACCAGGTATTTAAATAATTTTGCAAGAGAACGCACAGTACAGTTGCCTAGTATAAGGCCTATATATTTTATAGTTCAAGGTACACAGCCGTGTACTAACTTTTCAGACGGTGGGTATAAACACCAGGTATTTAAATAATTTTGCAAGAGAACGCACAGTACAGTTGCCTAGTATAAGGCCTATATATTTTATAGTTCAAGGTACACAGCCGTGTACTAACTTTTCAGACGGTGGGTATAAACACCAGGTATTTAAATAATTTTGCAAGAGAACGCACAGTTCAGTTGCCTAGTATAAGGCCTATATATTTTATAGTTCAAGGTACACAGCCGTGTACTAACTTTTCAGACGGTGGGTATAAACACCAGGTATTTAAATAATTTTGCAAGAGAACGCACAGTACAGTTGCCTAGTATAAGGCCTATATATTTTATAGTTCAAGGTACACAGCCGTGTACTAACTTTTCAGACGGTGGGTATAAACACCAGGTATTTAAATAATTTTGCAAGAGAACGCACAGTACAGTTGCCTAGTATAAGGCCTATATATTTTATAGTTCAAGGTACACAGCCGTGTACTAACTTTTCAGACGGTGGGTATAAACACCAGGTATTTAAATAATTTTGCAAGAGAACGCACAGTACAGTTGCCAATTATAAGGCCTATATATTTTATAGTTCAAGGTACACAGCAGTAGTGCCAAATATAGTTTGGTATGTAGCAGAGCACCTAATACACCACTAATGCCTCTCTCTGTCCCTACTCCAGCAGCTATCCCTGAATACAGCAGCCGTTCTCTGTAAAGTCTATATTGTAGTAAAGCTATCACTGTACTGCACTATAGTAGCCCTGATAAGGGCTTTTAATCACGCTCCTGCCTGTCCAACAGCTAAAACCTGTCTCTCCCTTCTCCAGCCTCTGTCCCTGACTAAGTTCACGCAGCATATGCGTACGAGCAGGAAGAGCTGAGTTTTTAATATTCGAGGTCACATGGTTTTTCCAGCCAATGCATGTAGACGCCGTTTTCGCGCTGCCAGCGTGCTCAGCGTGCCTGTCATACCCCCCCTGCATGGTGATTGGTGGAAAAAGAGCGCCAGGGAAGGTGGGAGGGGAAACGAATTCTAAGTGCGCCATCGCCGTTATACTCGAACGAAATCGAGTACGCCAAATAGCGTAGTATTCGATCGAATACCAGCTCGATCGAACACTACTCGCTCATCTCTATTAATTACTTTACACAGTATAGTGTCATCTGCAAAAATTGATATTTTACTGTGCAAGCCTTCTACAAGATAATTAATAAATATATTGAAGAGAATAGGGCCCAATACTGACCTCTGTGGTACCCCACTAGTGACAGTGACCCAATCTGAATATGTTCTGTTAATAACCACCCTCTGTTTTCTATCACTGAGCCAGTTACTTACCCACATACAGACATTTTTCTCCCAGGCCAAGCATTCTCATTTTATATACTAACCTTTTATGTGGTACGTGTCAAATGCTTTGGAGAAGTCCAGATATACGACATCCATTGATTCGCCGCGGTACCCCTGTGGTACCCCACTAGCTGTAGCCTTTGAAGTTTACTTCTGTTATCTGTGAAAAGATTAAATGTGCAAAAATACAAAACGAACAGCAGGTAGCAAAAGAGAGCGAAACAAATCCCCAAAAATTCTTTAAATATATAAATGCTAAAACACCAACGTCTGAGCAGGAAGGTCCCCTAAATAACGGTAAAGGGGGGATAGTAACTAAAGATAAGGAAAAGGCAGAGTTATTAGATGGATTTTCAGCTCTGTATATACAAAAGAAGAGAAAAGAGCTGATATTGGTGGTGCCAGAGCTGTTAGTACATCCAATAATATACTCAAATGGATAACTGTAGATATGGTCCAAACTAAGTTAACCCCTCGGCGACCAGCGCCGTAATAGTACGGCGCTGCGGCAAGGTGCTAGACGCCCAGCGCCGTACTATTACTGAGCGCTGATCGGGCGAGGGCTGCGCCCGCCCGATCAGAGTCGGGGGTCCGGCTGTGCCCAGGGGCCGGACCCCCGAGGAATGCGCCAGCATCGGTGAAAACACCGATGCCAGCGCATTAACCGTTCATGTGCCGTGGTCAGCGCTGAGCGCGGCACATGAGGTGTGCCGCATGTTCAGGATGCCGAGCGGGGGCCATCGGGTCCCCGCGCTGCTGTGACGGGGACCCGTATTGTAATGCATTGTGAAGGGGATCAGAACCCCCAAAAGTTAAAAAAAAAGTGTAAAAAGGTGAAAAAAAGTTAAAAAATAAAGTTAAAAAAATAATAATAATAAAAGTTTCAAGTAAAAAAAAAAATGCCATTTTCCCCCCAAAAAAGTAAAAAAATTGTTAAAAAAAGTAAAAAAAAAAGAAAAAGTAGGCATATTAGGTATCGCCGCGTCAACTGGCTCTATAAAAATATCACATGATCCATCCCGCCAGATGAACACAGTAAAAAATAAAAAATAAAAACAGTGCCAAAACAGCCATTTTTTGGTCACCTTCCCCCACAAAAAGTGTAATACTACACGATCAAAAAGGCGTATTTACCCCAAAATGGTACTAAAAAAATCGTCATCTCGTCCTGCAAAAAAATGATACCCTACCTGAGACAATCGCCCAAAAAATAAAAAAATATGGCTCTTAGAAAATGGCAACACAAAAAAAAAGATTTTATTCTGTTCACAAATAAATCTATTGTGTAAAACTTTCCTAAAATAAAAAAAGTTAGACATATTGGGTATCGCCACGTCCGTAACAACCTGCTCTATAACAATATTACATGAGATGGCCCCCCAGGTGAATGCTGCAAAAAATAAAAAACTATGCCAAAACAACCATTTTTTTTCCCTCTTGCCTCACAAAAAGTGTAATAGCAGGCGATCAAAAAGGCGCAATTAACCCAAAATGGTACCAATCAAACCGTCATCTTGTCCCGCAAAAATGATATCCTACCTAAGAGAATCGCCCAAAAAATTAAAAAAATATGGCTCTCTGAAAATGGCAGCACATAAACAAGATTTAATTCTGTTCTAAAATGCATCTAATGTGTAAAACTTAACAATAATAAAAATGGTTGACATATTGGGTATCCCCGCGTTCGTAACAACCTGCTCTATAAAAATATCACATGATTTGCCCCCTCAGGTGAATGCTGTAAAAAAAAATTTTTAAAAACTATGCCAAAACAGCTATTTTTTTTTTACCTTGACTCACAAAAAGTGTAATACCAAGCAATAAAAAAGTGTTATGTACCCCAAAATGGTACCAATAAAAACATCACCTCATCTTGCAAAAAATGAGCCCCCACATAAGACAATAACTCAAAAAATAAAAATCAATGGCTCCCGCAAACCAATCCATCAAAAGCTGTTCTGCAAAATCCATATGGTGCTCCTTCCGTTCCGAGTCCTGCCATGTGCCCGCACAGCAGTTTACCACCACATATGGGGTGTTGCCGCATTCAGGAGAAAATGGGTAACAAATTATGGGGTGCTTTTCTCCTGTTACCCCTTGTGAAAATGAAAAATTTGGGGCTAAAGCAACATTTTATTGGAAGAAATGAAACTTTTTATTTTCACAGCCAAGTGTTTCCAAATTCCATAAATTCCGTAAAAGGGGTCAAAGTGGCCAGTACCCCCCTTAATATATTCTTTGAAGGGTGTAGTTTCCAAAATGGTGTCATTTTATGAGGATTTCCACTGTATGGGGTATGTCAGGGTCTCTCAATTACAAAATGGTGCCTAAAAACCATTCTAGCAAAATCTGCCTCTAAAATCCGTATGGCACTCCTTTCCTTCTGACCACTGCCACAAACCCATAGAGACGTTTACCACCACATATGGGGTATTTCTGTAAATTGCAGAATCAGAGCAATGTATATTGAGGTTTAGTTTGCTGTTAACCCTTACTGTGTTGCAAGAAAAAAATTAT